>OY728125.1:2090863307-2092113307 GCA_963277665.1 Viscum album
AAGCCTTTGGAAAAAATGGAAGCATCACCCGAACTAGAAGGGTCGATAGGTCTCATTAAAATGGTCATGATTCATTTTTTAATTCCCAGTTCACCTTTATGAAATTCTCGTGAATACAACACTTATGCCACAAAAAAATCAATACTATTCTTCCAATTGAAAAATTTAAAGAACGATTACCTAAGACCATCTAGTATGATACATGTTCATGACATCATCTCTTTAAAAATACATCCAATGGTGCTCCCCACCTTATGATTTATCATTATAAAGGGAGGCCAATTCTGAGCCACAATAAGTCCACCATTGAAATTTTCTTACAAATAACACCTATAAGGGTTCTAGTAATTATTCAAGTGTGATTTCATTAATTAGAAGAACCTTATCATATCCAAGGTCTTATAAAGGACCTCATCGATAAGAAATAGTCAATCACTTATAAAAAAACTTAACTAGTAACATGTGATTTACTTGATGGCTCAACCGAACATGACACCACACTCTCCTTAACCGAGAAACGTGTTTTAAAATTGTTCCACTAACTGTACTATTCAAAAAATAATATCAACAATTTGACCAGCTTCATCTGATTTTTCCCAAAAAAACTAATTTGATAACTGATGTCCTATAACAAAACCACCACCTAGGAAATCTATAATTTATAATATACATGTTCACCAATGTCTATATTAGACATCAGGTGACATTCCTCTATCAAACGAATATGTGGTTATTTAAACTATCATCCCTCATGAGGAGTAAGGGGAAACCAATATCCATCCAGATTGGATCATTACCCCTTTTAAACAATAGCTCTGAGACCAAGTACATGTCTAGTGTAACCTCATATTCATTAAATAGGATTCTTATGAACCAACTTGGTTTGTCTATACTCTATATTTATATGTGGTGGTATTGACATAAGGCCTCAAATTCCACATAAAAGTTTTTACTAATCCCAAAGCGGTATCCTCCTACCGGCCATGTCAAGGAGAACAGAAGGTTTCCCAGAGTATGAACATGGAATTCCTAAAATTTAATCTAGGTACAACTCAATACTTATCATGCGTCTATATAAACCACATCTAAACTATGAAACAACGAGAAAACAATCCAACAAGCCCTACATCATTTAAATATTTAGTGTAACATATATTCGAAACACTCTTAGTGAAACAAGGTTGATATCTATATATGGTACTTGGTCGTCTCGTTAGGAAGAGTGCACTATGTGATGTTTTAATATTACAAATATGATCAGTCAAACCACTTTTTTTCAACTTCCCTCGAATGAACCTTGATTTCACCTGCTGACACGCCAACATTAACCATACCACGCTATCTTCATCACCCATGGAATCATGTGACAATTCAAGATTTAACCACCTATGTACATCAAAAACCAACAATGTTACTCAAGGATTGTATACACACCCAACGACAATGTCACCGTGCTTTTGAGAAAGAAATGGAATAATTTGAAACATGCACACCTCAATTGTACTCAAGAAAAACTAAAAATTTCACAATGATCCTCCCTAGTTTTTTCCTTCTACGTGGAAGGACACATTTACCTACTTTGGAATGACGGGGTCCATCTTTGTAGTGCCCTTTTCATCGAAAGAAGAGACGGTCCATCCAATCATAAGCGTGAGGGGTTGGATCCACATTAAAATTACATGTGTCTATCCCCTTGATTCATGATCACCACATCATAATAAGAAGAAATTTTTAATGAAGGATAGAACAAACCTGAACTGACTGGAATGTCAAAACACCTGAGACATAAAGATGTCATCCAAATCATTGGGATACACATGATTTTTTTAACTCATAGGTCACTCTACTATGGATATGACTCATGAAAATACATAATAATAAAAGGTTCAATTAGTCCACCTGACTCAACATGGTTTTCACATCCTATAACACTCAATGGGAACCACGTACATGAATGCATACTACCCCAAGGTTCCAAAAGAAAAAATATATATTTAATACTACCCATAGGTTGTCATCCTTACACATTAACGTATTTTAAGTCCCATAAATGAGATTTAATCCAGATTAATATTTCCTCATACTCCATTAAAATAGAAAATGACATAACAAGTATTCCATCACTGAGGATGAAGAAAGTTTCAATCACCCAATAAAGCGTCCATCCATGCATGGGGCATGTCTAACATGCTAAAACCAAGAATTTACCAATGATCATTCCCATAAAAATAGTTGATAACAACATGATAACCCATCTGAATAAGGTTTTCATTAATAGGTAAGCATCCTATATGGAATAATGGTACCCAAACAACATTGAAAACTCGAAAAATTACATCATTTAGGAATGATTTTATGTTCTAAGGGCGCCTCCTTCCATGTTCTAGACCCTAAAAAGGACAAATATCAAACCTATCAATAGGTAACACCAAGTAGAATTCACTGGGCTCAAAAAACAATCATTCACTCCATTTCTAATGGAAAATAAGACTATAAAAAACAATCATGCTTCTGTTGAGAGATACACAAATAGAAACACAATCTACCCTTAAAAGAGGTTTTAAACAATGGACACCACCTATGGTTACATTTTCATGTATTTAATTTTATTCAAAATCATCTTTATGCATTTAAAATATTTTTAAACTAAATGATATGGAACACAAGAAAGTATTAACAAACATCATTTTTATGTTACAACACATTTATTTAACTTCCATAACAAATTAGATTATTTAACATATATATTCAATTCAATAGAGCAGGAGGCCTATGAAGGTCCCATTAAGCTGTCATGGGTTCTATAAAATGTAACTCAATAGTAGTTTCTTAACTATAGAAATTAAAAACACCTAAACATGTCATCTCATGACCTACATTCCCAAATTGAACTACTTGGGTCCAGTTGTTCATTTAAGAACATATCCAATTCATTTTAGATAAAACATTAACCAAATCTTCTATTCAAAAAAATCCAAAAATATATACAATGATCATATGGAATGGTCTAAAACATGCGTATACATCACACCAATCTATAAAGCACCCATACTATAAAGACTGATGTCTAGATCCCATTTAACCGAAACCAATCCCATTTCAAAATACAATATTTTCATATATATAAAGGTTCAGTAATATGGGTGGCTATCTATCAATCCTTAATGTGACCATACACTTTACATCTTGGAATTTGGATCACATTTAATCAAAATCAATTCAATTTAGCCTTTAAACATTATAATCCTTCTATATTTAAACCATTGTTTCTAATCATGTATAAATCTCTAGGATGGTTCAAGTATATAGGTTACCTTTTCCCAGTTATAAGTCTCCCATACACTATACAGTAAAAAAATGGTTCCCATTAGAACCAATAAATATAACCAATGCAGCCCATTTTTTGAAATCTTAACTAGTGATGTTATAAAAGAAAACAAAGATAGAGAATCTTGCTAATAATAATATAACACAATACAAGGAAACCATATAGAATGTGTTTGTAGAATTGAATATAAAAGGAAGAATAATAAATAATTAACATATATGTATAAATCTAGACTTTTCATTTGGAATACCTAAAAAATAGTATAACAGGAAAAAAATAAAAAATTAGCAAACAACCAAAAAATTCAAATAAATGGAATGACATATAAATGACATGTGAATTTATGGTTGCCTAATATGATGCATTCATTGCTTCATATTTTCAATTATAGTTTAAGGGTAATTATTATAAACATCATAAGTGTAACAACCACCTATGATGCAACTTTGTAATTTCTCAACCCAACTAAACACTAATACAAAATCTAGACTGGAGGATCACATGGCCACAAGTGTGACTCCCTATACGGCATAAATCGATGACTAGTTGTGAGGGTATAAGTAGGTGATAGGGGGGAGACTATACCATGATGACCATAGTAGCATAGTGGTAAATCATAATGTAAATATAAGAACACAATGGAAGAAATAATAAATGAAATTATAATAGTGGAAGTATTATATAATATCTGAATAAAAGTGACCAATATCAATTTACATAAAAGAATGAATAAAAAATTCTGCTAAAAGTATAATAAGTAAGAATTATAAATAGAAATACAATGTAATAATAGAATTTATGACCAACAACTAGCTTCATGAGAACCTCAAGCACATTCAGGGTCCTTCACTCCTAACTCATAGGTATAGACATGAGAAATCAAGTAACAGTACCTGGAATTGGAGGTATAAGGTCTACTTTGGTACCTAAATGTAATGGAGGCCTGTGGAGGGTATGATATATAAATCTCTGTAGGTTGAATCCCATGGTTTATATCATAGTCCATTTTTTAAATACAAATTATCATTGAGCAGGTAATATGAAACAATAAATTGTAATAAAATAAAAATAGAAGTTGGATCAGGCTCAAATTAGAGTGCTAGCTGGCTCTACCTAAAATGGATCACAACATGTATGAATGTCTGGTCAGTAACTATATATATAGTAAAAATTATATATATGATAGTTACATATTATATCCTCACATATGAACCATGTGACTGTGGATTCCTAATTGATATATACTGGGAATACTAATTGCTAGCTAGACTGGGGCATAATTAAACATATATAACTAGTCTAAACAAGCCTATAAGCTCATTAAATAGGTTATATGACCTACATCTCTATAGGGTGAGATATTTCATTAAAAAATACTCTGGGTGGATAATGATCCCATAAGGAAACACTATATCGTTGTACATGGTGCATTAGCCAATGTCCATATCATATCACTAGTTCAATTTATCCTACTGAACACACAAAGTAAGGGTATGTGGCTTCACTCCTGGATCAACACACCTTACCATCAAACACATATTCTATAAAAGAGTAATCATATTTATCATAAATATTCTTGAGGAAATATAATTAATTCATTTCATTTAATAAGCCCATTATATAATGGCATCATTACATTTATAATATAATGCATGAGGCAACACCACTCATGCTTTTCATTTTACATAACCCATTATAATCAAGGGGATCAAATTTTAACTAAATAATTTAACAATACATAATCAAATGTTATGTCCATTCCACTATTTATATTGTTAATTCAGTTTATTCATGGAAAAATAATCAATCTTTAGTAGATATTAAATTTAATAAATGTCCATTAATTAAAATCTGACAATTCAATTTTAAATATTAAAGAGTTACTCATAAGGTTCCCTTTTCATTTGGTAAATTACCTAAATGGGTAAATACCATTAATGGTTGAAGTAATTCATACACTTAGAAGTTTCATCGGTTCAGTTAACACAAATAAAGAAAGGTGGAAATGTAATTTAATAATAATAGAAGATGCTATGTACTAACATGCCACTTATTGATCTCTAACATTAATGCATAACAAATCATCATGAAATAAACCTTCGATGTTATAAATAATGATTCACTACATTTTTCCTTAAAGAAGTTTCACCTCATCAAAGGGGGTTTAATATAAAATCATGATTTTTTTTTCAAAAAAATCATTTTAGAATAAACATTCCTCGTTTATGAAATTCATAGCCTAATTCACTTTAAACAATATTTAATTATAAAAAAATTGGAACTAATTAATGTCCAGGGATGTTGTAAAAGTGAGAAACTAAGGCATCTCAAATTTTAAGGTCAAATTGAAGGGGATCCTACCTGAATAGAAGATGACCGATTCAAACACTTCAGCACTTGAAGTATTCATCAGTGACCCCTTGAGGAATCTCTATTACCCCCAAGAATATTCACCTTCTCATATAAATAAGGACACCTAAACCCTATGTAGATATTCACATATATTGGAAAATTTACAAGGGGATCCTTAAAAATATGATTGTGTATTCATATACCAATTTACGCTTATAAATGTATACATTTTTCATACATATACATAAGCACACCTAACCCAAATATATATATATATATATATATATATATCAGGCCTTTATGGGAGAATATATATATTATCAGAGAACTTATATATATATTCCTACTAATGCGTACACTAGTAAGTAACCTCTAACAACAACAACCCAAAACCAGCAATACATAGTCCAATAGAGTAAATAAAAATAAAATAAATATAAAAACTACCAAATCCAAAATTAAAAATTGAGTAACAAATAAAACAATTGAAAACCCTACCATTAATTGATGATTGAAGGAACTAAATGATTCATTGTCAGTGTCAGATGCTAAAACCATCATATAAGAAACCCTAGAGTCTCATTAAATGCCCATAAAATGAATGGAAAACCAAAAATCTTGATCAAACCAGACCCCAATGTTAATCTAAAATGAATAGGAAATAGAGATAAGAAAAACCAATGGATTAGAGGAAGGGGAGGGAGCCATGGGAATTACCATGAGACAATGAATAAAAGACTTGAGAAAATATTTTGGAAGATCCACATGACGAGGGAGTCGAGAGGGGGGAAGGGGTGGTCGCACATGCCATGGGAGAAGGGAGGGGGTGTTTTGTGAGAAATATGTAGGATGTAACCTAGATTAGGTTTTAACTTATTTTATATTAATTTTATTTTAATTAATTTAATTTCTTAACAAATTACTATGCATGGTTTGGGTCCCAAGGATTGCCAAACTATGCGCCAACTGTGTGATAAATAAGGAAAATGTACTGCAAAAGTGTAACTACCCATGTATGATATGCACATGGTTATGGTTCTCCAACCATAGCCTCGATCATCACAACTGGCCGCTTTCGTTAACCACATGGTGTGCTACTGCATGCTGCATGATTTTAGACTAAATGTGACCTCTTTTAGCTCCTAACGACATTATGTTTTAGAGCCCCATGCTTCCGAAACATGAAGGATGTCATGACCCATCCCCCGGGGCCCATGCCATTACTACCCCATGCCTGCCTTCCATAGGCTAGGTCTTGGAAACTAGCCCCAAAAGAGTAATTCCAAAAAACTACGAAGGCATTTCCTTTATAACATGAAAATTCACACAACAGAGTATGATTTGGAAGAAAAAAACTAACTAAAACTGTATACAAAAGAGTTCTGAAAAGTAAAAGGGGGCTTCAAATACAAGACCAACTATAAATTACAAGGAAACTAAAAGTACATGAACTGTAAAAGGAAAACAGCGGTTCCTCGATCGTCCACCGTGAAATCCTACCTAAAGGAGATGAACAGATAGCCTCAACAACACTCCACGTCCATCCATCTCCACCGTGTACCGTCACACTGTGTGATCCACCTCTAGGTAATATCCAATCCTGGTATACTTAGCCTTAGTCAGTTCTATCCATCATTAGCATTCAACACAATGAGGTGCGGGAATAGCCAGTGTAGGGGTGAGTAAAACGATACTCAGTAGGAACCCTGAGACCATCAGGGTCTCACAAAATCCAACAAGTATAAAACAAATATATAAAATCAACAGATAACCCTACATAGGTATATTCTCATACATATACCTATGTTATCTTGTAATCCATCTCAATCATGAGGTAAACACAAAAGTTACCATCTCTGCTCAACCAGGATTTTTATTCACATTATCGAAACCATACCTGTTGGAGAAATCCTCTTCTATCGAGTACAGTGGGCCTGTTGTGACACCAAGTCACTTCCCATTAACCTTGGACTACTGAGGTACTCCTCCTGTCGAGTATCGTGGGTCTGCTGCATCACCAAGGCACTCCCCACCGTGGGTCTGCCGCATCACCAAGATGATCACCCTCGTAGCCTGCTGAGCTGATCCTCCTGTTGAGTACCGTGGGTCTGCCACGACACAATGGTGCTCCCCACTGTGGGTATTCTGCGACACTAGGGCGCTCCCTACTGGGCTAGTAGAGTCAATCCAAGTCTTAAAGGTCAGGAGTCGTTAGGTCTCAGCCGGCTACTAGGTCTCCACAATATGTACACTCGTCTCCGAGAGGATCTGCTCCATGAGATATTGGTCGATACTCCAACTTTCACAAAGTACCGTGAAGAAGTATTTCAATGTTCAGCCACGTCATAGGGGTCTCAATGCAAAAAATAGTGCATCAATCAGACGCCCGGTCTGTGAGTTATTATCCTTTTAGTCCCGGGGCCCCGGATGGATTCGTGCTCAATCCAACCGGACCGTAAATCTAATATACCCAAAACAATGGTGGGGTATACAAAAAGGGACCACTGCACTCCAAGAAAACCAGCTCCACTGATGGTTCGTCAAATGGATGTCCAGCGCCAAAGACATGGCCAAAAGAAAGTAAAGGGTCGGTAGTGGCCCCGGGTCTGGTCCGACCCTGTCGGACCGACCCGGTCCGACCCCATCTGGTTCGACTTGGTCTGGGTTGACCTGGTCAGACCTGTTGGGTCTGGCCCGACCCATTGGGTGGGCCAGCCTATTAGGTTCAGCCAGGCCCGCTCGGCCCAACCGTACAAGCTGCGTTGGCGGTTCGGCCAGGAGCGTCGCGAGGGCGTGGCCATGCACGGCTCAGCTCAGAGGGCATGTCTGGGCCGGTTCGGCCAAGGCACCATGAGGGGATCCCTGGGCGGCATGGGGCGCGTTGTTCGGTCGTACGCACGGGAGGCGGCCGGGTAGGCCAGGAGGCAGCCAGGCTGGCCGGAATGCAGGTAAGCGGGCTGCCGAGAGGTGGTCGAGCAGGTCGGCGCGGCGCAGTGTGGGCCTACAGGGTTCGAACGGGGCACATGGGTGGCCGACGGCAGCCTGGAGCCTATGGGCATGGGTCGACGGCGGTGCGGCGGGGGGGGGGGGGGGGGGTGCTCAGGCGGTTTAGCCGGCAGACGGTGTGGCTGGGGCAGCGTGGCCGGAGGGCCGCGGGGAGCGCGACCATTGTCGTCGCTGCCTTCATCATTCCATCGCCTCATAGTTATGCCGAATATTATCACAAACAAGAATGGCAGCGGGGTCAGGCCATGTTGGTTTGGTCCGCACACTCCGCGTTTATGGTAGTAACAATAGGATCATTTAGATAAATGTACGATGAACAACAACTCATCCGAAAGAATTCTTTTCCAACCAAAAAAGAAGATTCAGAGAAAAAATCAACATGTAATAAAACCCCTATCATTGATCGTTTTTTGAAGCTGAAGTCGTGAAAAGTAGACGAAGAAGATCGTCATTCGTTGTGACCGCCACACACTTCCAATCCCAAGTTGTGTCAGCTGTGGATGATGCACCACGTCAATAAGTGTCCGGGAAAGATGTTCGAAGAGGATCGTTGCCGGTGTTCTTCATTGGAAGAACACATTCTTCATTCTTCGTTCCACGTTCTTCGTTTGGAGATAGGGTTCTTCATTGGAGATTTATAATCCTCCCAAGCTCTCATCTCCCCAATATTCCTCCAAATGAGAAATACCGACCAAAATAATAATAGATTGACTTATCTATTATTTTTTTGGCACAAAATATAAAATGGTGAATTAATTAACTTTACTCCCCTCTTAAATAGTTTAAGAGTGTTGGATAAAATTAATTTAATGAGGAGGATTGGAAAAATTTAATTATGGGAGGTGGCACCAATAAAGGAGGGTGAGTGTGGAGAGACTCTCCCTCTATAATGGGTGGAGTTGAGAGGTTTTCCTCTACCACCATTAATTGGAGAGTTTAGTCCCATGTAGTCCCCACGTCCTAACCTCTCACAGGAGGTTAGGTTCAGGTGCGCCCCACCACCATTACCACTCATGGGAGGTTAAGGTGTAGTGGTCCCACCTCCAACATCCAAAATCCATCCTCTACAAGGAGTTTATAGATCTAGTGGGACCCACCTCCAAATAGCCACATGGTGGCTCAAATAAAAATAAAGCAAATATCACATTATTTAATTATTCTCCACGAAAACCCAAAAACTAACATATCTTCTAGACACACTGTCATCGAAGTGAAAGTCTCCTTAAGAGAATACCGGCACAGCGAGTTCAACAGTGCCCTCAGATTTCAATTCCGTGCACCGTTTCAAAAGCTATAAAAACCCGCTAGTACATTTTTTAAATGCACTCGAACAAAACTTCAAAAAATGATTCTGGGCACACCGTGACATGGAATCCTACGCCGTCAATTTTCGTGGACTCGTAAAATTCCTATTTATTTTAGAACAAAATTCCACCGAATTTCTATGTCTTATCATTCTCCCCACCTTAGGGATTTACATCCCACAACTCAAACTATGGAAAAAACTGGGGGTACTGAGCACGCCTCTGAGCCTCCCGCTCCCATGAGATCTCCTGGAGGTTCCAGTGCTTCCAGTGAACACGTACCAGAGGTATCGACCGTTCACATAGGACCTCCTCCTATAGATCCTCAATCTCCAATGGAACCTCCATTAAAGTCTCCCCCTTTCCGACGTTCATCTCTCCATGGTCGATGATGTGAGAAGTGTCGTTCACGTATTTCCTCAGCTAGGATACCTGGAAGACGTCGTGCACCCAGTGTAACTGAGGTGGAAGAGCTAAGAAGTAAGCCACCTCGCCAACTCAGCTGAGGACATGGAATGGTCCGATGAATATCAGAGATAACTTGCTGCCTCACCCAAATCTCCATACACCTCGTCGAGGTGGGACTCGTAGAAAGACATGGTCTCCATCCTCAAACTCTAGAGGTCTCAGTCTCCTGTCAGCATACAACTTCTTCCAGCTCTGTGCAGTCTTTATCCACTCCTATATGATTTGCACCTTCTCTGTGGTAGCTCGTACCATCATTGGTCCCCCCAGTGCGGACTCCCATGTGTCTATCCATTATAATAGTGATATACATGGTCGCATGTATAACACCTAAAAAGTTTGAATCTCTATGGGGGAGTGATATCTGTTGTTTTATGAAAACTCCCCCAATGGTAGATGGTCCTCCCAACAATGAACGAAGTTGAGAATTCTTGTATGTAGCATGTCCTCGAGGTTTTTAATGGTCTGCTCAGTCTGACCATCCGTCTGAGGATGAAAGGTGGTGCTCAAACGATGTTGCGTCCTGAAAGCCTCCTAAAACCCCATTCCATAGCCGGTAAGTAAACCATGCGTCATGATTGGACACAATAGATGAAGGTACTCCATGTAGCTACACAATCTCTTATACATAGAGGCATCCCAAGATCTTTACCGAGCCCTACTCTTTGATCAGTAGGAAGTGAGCCAACTTGGTGAGTCGATCAATGATAACCAAAATCAATTGTAACCCCTGGATGTATGTGGAAGACCCGTCACGAAGTCCAAGGATATCACATACCACTTCCACTCTAAGACCTTTAAAGGATGAACCAAGCCTGCTGGTAACTGGTGCTCTGCCTTCATTTGTCGATAGGTGAGGCACCAAGAGAGAAACTCTACAAATTCCTTCTTCATACCAAGCCACTAGTGCTGTCATCAAAGTTCCTGGTACATATTCACCACTCTTGGATGTACCGCTAGAGGGGATGTGTGAAACTCCCTCAACACTTCATCCTGAAGTGAAACTGGTACCATAGTGCATCCTCTGAAGAGGATGACATGCTTCCCACCTTCAAAAAATCCATCAGGTGCCTGCCATGTTGATATATGAGCATGTCTTGTCTCACAGCCAACATCCCCATGCTGTGCCACTCTGACTCGCTGAATAATTGGGGGAGTGATTGTAAGAGACTAAAGGAATGATGGACCATATATATCCACAAAGGATATTTGTAAGGAATCCAACTACATTATTTCCTTTCCTAGAAGTTGTATACTAGATCTCCTGCTGAGTGCATCTACAATAACGTTCCCCTATCCAAGAGTATAGACTCTATCAATGTCATAGTCTTGGAGGAACTCAATCCATCACCGCTATCTCAGGTTCAGGTCCTTCTGAGAGAAGATATATATGAGACTCTTGTGATCAAAGTACATGATAAAACATTCTCCCATTAGATAGTGTCACCACATCTTCAAGGTGAAGACCACTGCTGCTAACTCCAGTTCATGGGTAGGGTAGTTTTTCTCGTGATGTCTCAGTTGTTGAGAACCATATACGATCACTTCTCACTCCTGCATTAGGACACACCCTAGTCTGGCCCCTAATGCGTCGCAGTAGACTATGCACCCAACAACTTCATCTAGAAGTCTCAAGATGGGGGCACTAGTCAGCATCTGCCTCATCTCCTGAAAGCTCTGATGGCATCTCTCCAACCACACGAAGGGTTTCCCCTTCTTCGAGAAGGCTGATAGTGGTGCTGCAACTCTGGAAGAGTCTGGAAAAAACCTCTTGTAGTAACCAGCCAATCCCGAGAAACTTCGTACCTCCATCACACTCTTGGGTGGATCCCAAGAATGTACTGCCTCAATCGTCGCTGGATCCACTGCAACTCCGGCCTCCGAGATGACGTGTCCCATGAAGTAAACCTCTCAAATCCATAACTATTAATTCGAGAGCTTAAAATAATGCTGGTACTCTCAGAGTGTGTCTAGTACTACTTGAAAATTGTAGGAATGCCCATCCTTATTAGTCGAGTAGATCAGAATGTCATCGATGAAGACTATTTCAAAGTGTTCAAGGTAAGGTTGGAAAATCTTATTCATGACTCCCATGAACACTGCTGGAGCGTTGCTTAAGCCGAATGGCATAACCAAGAACTCGTAGTGGCCATACCATCATTTGAAGGCCATATTCTACACATCCTATTCTCGAACATTGAGATGTTGATAACCTGATCTGAGGCCTATCATCGAGAACCACCATGCTCCCTTAAACTGATCAAATATGTCTTCAATCCTTAAGAGTGGGTACTTGTTTTTTATGGTCACATTTTTTAGGTGATGGTAGTCAACACAAAGCTTCAAGCTCCCATCCGCCTTCATGGTGAACATAATCAGGGCTTCCTAGGGAGAAACACTAGGCCAGATGAATCCCTTATCCTACAAGTCCTCTAGCTATACCCGTAGCTCGCAAAGCTCCGTGGGAGACATTCAATATGCTGGTGTAGATATCGATGTCGTCTTGGGGTACATGTCAATGTAGAAGTCCACCTCTCGATGAAGAGGTAGTCCCAGAACATCATCAGGGAAAACATCCACTTACTTGTACACCACTACAAGATTGCTCGAACTCTCCACATCAACTGCTCCATGGGTAAAGCAGGCCAACTGATGAGTGAATGGTTGCAACCTCCTCCGAGTATGTCTATCTTGTACTGCAAAGGATCCATTCTCTCTAGTGAAGGTTAACATGGTCCCATCCATGAGTACACACCACACTTTGTGCCTAATAGAGCCGATCTGATCATGGACTATAGAAAACCAGTCCATCCCAAAGATGACGTTGTAAGGCCTCGACACCACTACAAGGAGATCCTAGCCGAAGTGATTTCTTCCTAGAGTAAGCTCACACTACTGGAACCAGTGCGTAATCGTCAATTCTACTCCCGTAGTAATCTCTTGCCGTATAGATCGAGCCAACGACTCCATCAGAACATCTGAGCTCCGAAAGAGGGTAGTCTCAATGAATGAATGGTTGGAACCAGTCTCAATAAGTATTGCAGCTAAGGTGGACTAGATACAGATCGTACATCGAATCATCTCCGGAGTTCCATGGTCTTATTCTTCAGCTTCTTGACCCTGAGCTCTCGCATGTCCACCTACTCCCTGCGGTCGGGGTGGACCTCCTAGTGGTGGTGGTGGTAACACCTCAAAACATAACCCACTGCAAGAAACTCAACCAGATCCTCTTCCACGTCTGTCTGCGTCCTGAGGACCACCTCGATCAAATATCTATTTCTTCTTGGGCGGTCCTATGACAATCTGCTGATCATATGAAGGGCGGGTCGGGCAGTCACGATCCATGTGACCCTACCCACCGCATGAGAAACACTACATGCTCCTGGAATGTATTTCTCTGCTCTAGGTGCCCTAGACAACCGATCCTGAGTCATGCGAGTGTCCACCTGTATGTCTGGTCCTCTTAGACCTCTGCGACATCTATATACTGCCAGCTACAGAAGACTCCGCTACATGTTGGAGAGTTGTGGGTCTTTCTTCTGGAGACTTCCCAGTAAGGAAACTCTCCACTGAGAGGGCTCGCTCCATAACCCCAACTAATGTCGGGATGCTGAGGGAGATCATCAAAGCTCTGATCTCTCGCCTAAGCCCCTTCTCGATGGTCTGGGACCTAATGAATAATTCTCATACCATATTTGTGAAGTATCATGAGAGGTCAGTGAAACTCGATGAGTACGGTGCCACCGTCATGCTACCCTACTACAGATGAAGTAGCTCTTGTATCCAAACTTCATGTAGGGTGGCTAGGACAAATTCCGCCTTGAACAAGATCTTGAAGTCTGTCCAGAGTAGTGTCACCTCTTCATGCACTAGGATCATCAGGCTCCACCATCTGCCCGCTACTGCCTATAAAATTCTACCATCAATAATCACCATGAAGTCAGCTGGTGTACCTACCAGTCGAAAAACTATCACCACAACCTCTACCCAATCCTCAATTTTATGTGGGTCCATCTCTCCCCTGAACCTAGGTGGCCTCTGGCGCTGAAACTCATACAACACGCTCAAGCGGCGTGTATCGTATGTTGCTAAGGCTGGTGGCATCAGTGGACCAACGAGAAGTGGTACCACTGGTGCCTCCACTAGTAAAGGGCCCTACACCGAGGCCTTATCGCTCGGTGGGCTATCTGTGTATACAACTCTCAAGGGTCTAGCTGGTCATCTGTGGAGAGGCATCCTGAATGAAAAAGATGTGACACGGTCAAAAGGTTATAGTTGGTGTGTTGACCTAGTTAAGCTCACATAAAGAAAAAATTTGAAAAGACACATGCAATTGGTGATTTCGTGCACTGAGTTGAAAATAAATAGTCAGGGTCCTGGAGTGTGGATATGTCAGGTGCCGCCCCAGGACTGGACTCCCTGAACTGAAAACCACCCTTATTACACTTAACACTATTGATTCACAGTAAATATCAGAGTCATATGTTATGCGGTAGAACTGACTCCTCTGATACAAATTTGTCATGAACCATCCCCCGGGGCCCATGCCATGATTACCCCATGCCCGCATTCTATAGGATTGGGACTGGTGACTAGAACCAAAGTTATAATTCCCTAAAACTGGGAAGGCATGGACTTTATAACTTGAAAATGCACACAACAAAGTATGAGTGGGAAGAAAATCAATAAGTAAAACTTTATTCAAAAGAGTGACAAAATGTAAAAGAAGGCCAGAAATACAAGCCCAACTATAATGTACAAGGAAACTGAATGTACAAGAACTGGAAAAAGAGAAAACATCTCTTGGATCATCCAATGGAAAATCCTACATGAGGTGGAGGTACAGATAGCCTGCACAACACTCCATGTCTGTCCGTCTCTACCATGTACCGTCACGCCGTGTGATCCACCTCCGGGTGCCTTCCAGTCCTAGTATACTCAGCCTAGGTTAGTTTTGTCCATCGTCTGCATCCAACACAATGAGGTACGAGCATACCCCGTGCAGGGGTGAGTATAATGATACTCATTAGGTACCCCGAGACCCTCAAGGTCTCACAAAATCAAACAAGGATAAAACATGAAGTATAAAATCAACAAAAAACCCCACATAGGTATATTAACATACATATACCTATGTTATCATGTAATCCATCTCAATCATGAGGTAAACACAAAGTTACTAAGTCAGCTCAACCAGTATTTTTATTCACATTATCAAAACCACGGCTGCTGGAGAACTCATCATCTGTCAAGTACAGTGGGCCTACCATGATACCAAGGTGCTTCCCACTAACCATGGACTGATAAGGTACTCCTCCTGTCGAGAATCGTGGGACTGCTATGTCCCCAAGGTGCTCCCCACCATTGGTCGGCCGCATCACCAAGGTGCTCCCCCTCATAGCCTACTGAGGTACTCCTCCTGTCGAGTATCATGGGTATACCACGACACCAAGGATCTCCCCACTGCGGATCTTCCTCGACTCCATGGCATTCCCCGCTGGGCTAGTAGAGTCCCTCCAAGTCAAAATGGTCAACAGTCGTCAGATCTCAGCCAGCTACTAGGTCTCTTAACTGTGCACGCTCGTCTCTGAGAGGATATGCTCCAAGATTTACTTTTCGATACTCCAACTGTCACTATGTACCAAAAAGAAGTATCTGAGAGGTCCGACATGTCATAGGGGTCTCAACACAATAGACGGTGCGTCAATCGGACGCCCGGTCTATGAGTTATTAGCCATTTAGTCCTTGGGGCCTGGTTGGATTTGTGCTCGATCCAACCTGATCGTATCTCAACTATACCCAATACTCTAGTGGAGTATACACAAAGAGACCTTCACGCTCCAAGAATACTAGCACCACTGAAGGTTTGTCAAATGAACGTCCGGTTCCAAAGATATGGGAAAAAGAAACTAAAGGGTTGGTAGTGGGCCCAAGTCCGGTCCGACCCCGTCTGGTCCGACCCGGTCCGGGTTGACCCGGTTATACCTATCAGGTTTGGCCCAGCCCATTGGGTGGGTGATCCTGTTATGTTCGGCCCGGCCCACTGGTTCCAGACCAGCCGACCGCATGGGTGGTTCGGCCTGGGCTCAGGGTCGGTTCGGCATAGTGAGTCGCGAGGGCGGGGCCCAACGCGGCTCGACCCAGAGGGTGTGGCTAGGACGGTTCAGCCAGGACGTCACGAGGGGGGACTCGGGTGGTACAGGGAGCGCAGGGCGGGCGGGGCACACGGGCCAGCGTAGTTCATCCGGCCGCACGGGAGGCAACCGAGTAGGCTGGGAGGTTTTCGGGCGGGCCGACAGTCAGGCTAGCGGGCGGATGGGCAGGGTGCAGCCAGGCCAGAAATAGGCCGGCAGGGAGCCAGGAGGTCCGGTGGGCATTAGAGAGGTGGAAGGGCCGACTGGCTGGGTGCAACGATGGTGCGGCAGGGGCAGCTCGACCGGTTCGGCTGGGGCGGACGATTCTGCAAGGGCGGCTCGGCCGGTTCGTCCAGGTTGTGTGGTCTGACGATAGCTCAACTAGTTCGCCCGAGTGGCATGGTCCGACGGTGGTACGGCCGGGACGGCTCGACCGGTTCGTCCGGAAGATGATGCTGCCTGGGCAGCTCGGTCGGAGGGCCGCAATTCGACCCGGAGCACTAGAGCACCACAGGGGTGGTCCAGTTTGCGGAGGCTGTGGGTAGTGTGGCCTTTGTTGTCATTGCCTTTGTCGTTCGGTCACCTGATCACCATGCCAAATATTATCACAAACAAGATTGATGGAGGGGTCGGGCTAGGTTGGTTTGGCCCGCACCCTCCATGTTTAGGGTAGTAAAAATTGGTTCATCATGATAGAAGTACGATGAACAACAACTCACCCACACCAATTCATTTCCAATTGAAGAAGAAGATTCAAAGAATGCATCAACATGTAATAAACCCCCTAGATTTGATCGTTGTTTGACGATGAAGTCATGGAAAGTAGACGAAGAAGATCTTCGTTCATCATGACTGCCACACACTTCCAATCCCAAGTTGCATTGGCTGTGGAAGATGCTCCACGTCGATAGGTGTCTGGGGAAGAAGTTCGAAGAGGATTGATTCTGGATTTCTTTGTTGGTAGAACACATTCTTCATTCTTCATTATTTGTTCTTCGTTGGGAGATGGGGTTCTTCGTAGGGAGATGGGGTTATTCATTCGAGAATTCTAATCCTCCCATGATTTCCTCTCCCCAATATTCCACCAAATGAGCATTGCCAACCAAAAAAAAAAATATTGAGTTGTCTATTATTTTTTTGGAAAAAATTCAAAATAGTGAATTAATTAACTTGACTCCACCTTTAATTAATTCATGAGTGTGGAAAAAATTAATTTAATGGGGAGGATTGGCACAATTTAATTAGGGGAGTTGGAACCAATAAAGGAGGGTGAGTTTGGTGATATTATCCCTCGTTATTGAGGGGAGTTGAGAGGTTTTCCTCTCCTACAATTAATAGTGGAGATTAGTCCTATGTGTTGCCCATGTCATAACCTCTCATGGGTGGTTAGGTTCGTGTCGGCCCCACCACCATAACCTCTCATTGGAGGTTAAGGTGTGGTGGTCCCACCTCCAACTTCCAACCTCCACAAGGAGGTTATATATCTGGTGGGACCCACCTCCAAACACCGACATGGTGGCTCAAATAAAAATTAAGTGATGCTCACTTTATTTTATTATTGTCCACGAAAACCCAAAAACTAATTTATCTTCTCAACCCACTAACGTTAAAGTGAAAGTCTCCTTAAGTTAATAGCAGCACTGTGAGTTCAACGGTGCCCTCAGATTTCAATTCTGAGTACCGGTTCAAAAGTAATAAAAACCCGCTCATATGTTTACTGAAAGAACCAAAAAAACTTCAAAAAATGATTTCGGGCACACCGGACCTCGGAATCATGCGCTGTCAATTTTCACGGACTCCTAAAATTCACATGTATTATAGAAAAAAAACACCATGAAATTTTTGGGTCTTTACAAAGGAACACTTTTGGTACCCCCGTGCCTTTAATGACATATAAAAACACTACAATGAAGTTATGAAACTCTCATGATTCTATTTCGATGCTTGGTTTCAAAAATAAATCGTCCAGTAAATTCCAAAATTTCAAATTCCATTGGAATTTTTCCTTGGTTCAAAACAAGGGGCATTACTTGTTGAAAATGGTGAGGATGATATTTCACAAATGGGAGGGAATAATGTAACATCCAGAGTTTTTAAAATAAAATAATATGTTTGATTGCATAATGATATGCAACACCAGGCATAAAAAACAACATAATCACTTCAGACCATTATAACCTAGACATTAAATTAGAGAGAAAGATAATATTAAATTTCCTTATTAAATGTATAGTGATCATACTCATTACTAATGAAATAATAATTAATTTTTAATAATTTTAATATTTTTATTAAAGTCATTTTATTAAACAAAAACATATTTTCATTAAAAATTATTTTTTATATTATTTTTTACAAATAATATAAATTATTTATGGATATTTTAGAATGTTTCAAAAATAAAATGAAATTTATTTTATAATTCAACAAAAAATTTTCCCTGTGGGAAATATTGATATTTTTTGGAAAAGTTTTATATTTCAATTAATATTGAAAATTACAGATTTTTATTAAAACATATATTTTTCAAAGTATTTACAAAGTAATTTTTTCGTAATAGATTAAAATTTTCATTAATTATTTATATATAAAATATTTTAATTTTGGTTTTTAAAATGAATTTTATACGTCATTCATTTTTAACTCACTTTATGTTTTAAAAGGGAATTATTCTGGAAATATGTTTTTCAAATAATTTTGTTGAATTAGTTTTGAATTTAATGTTGCAACTTCTGTGTTTTTAATTTTGGAAAATGTATTATATATATAGAATAAGATGGCCCAAATATATTAAATTGTTTCATTGTATTTAGGTTAATATGAATAGTTCACATAGTACTTTTAAATTCCACAGTAAAGGCTAAAATAAGCATTTAATGGAAAAAAAACTGACAAAGACTATAAAATGATTCTTACACATTCCCAAATATTATTATTTATTTTTACCATAATTATAAAAGGATAGATATTATATCATTTTCAACAACATTGATGAGATTATGATATTTTAATATTTTATTTTAAGTAAAGTAAAATATGTCATACTACAGTTTTTAACATCCAAAACTTTTCTAAAATTGTGTTATTGAGAAGATATATTCAGATATAAATATTCATTTGGAATATCATATATTTTTATAAATTATGGTAATTTATTTATTATTTTTGTTTAATTTATAATTTTCATAAATTCTTTCATTACATTGATACACTGATTAGGATAATTCACATTTTCTTTACAAACCATTATGAATGATTTATGATTAAATAGTTCCTCAATGAAATTTATTTATCATTATAAATTATATCTATAAACTATTCAATTTATGTTATATTTTTTACATGTTTGGAATTAGGTATTGTGATTCATAAACATATCTAAGGTATTTCATTGATTTCAAATAGAGCCTAGTTAAAGGAATGTATACTGTATCAACACACATATTCCATATAGGGATTTCCCTCCTACTCAAGATAATTATAGTGGAGCTGGTGATGCGACTAGTGCTAATAAATATATCACAATATTGGGAAAACTCAATCAAGTTATGAATAATAACCAAACTCATATAAATCACCATTATCCACAACACGGAGGATCAATTTTAAACCGATTCATGAGGCAACAAAAATAAAAATTCAATGCGACTACAAATCCATCTTTAGCTAAGCAATAGATATGTTTTTTAGAAAAACGTTTTTATACTTTGGCGAGTAACAAAAGGGAAAATGTTTTCATGGAAGTTTATCTCCTCATGGGAGATACATATCAACGATTTTCATTAATTCAAAAACACAAATAAAGATAAAAAGTTTCAAATCTGATTTGTAGGGAGTTTAAAGATAATTTCATAGAAAATTACTTTACTCGTTACCATCGAGCCAATATGGAAAGGCAATTTTGGAGTCTGAGGAAATAGGAGGATGAGAATGTGGCAAATTATGAGGCTAAGTTTACAATGTTAGGAAGGCATGCAAAAAATTAAATATGTAACCCAATGTGTAATATTAATCGATTATTTGATGCGTTAAATCCATTTCTCTCTCAAGCATTAGTCTCACAATCTTTATTATTGTATAAAGAGATAATCTCATGTGCTATCAAGACAAAAAAGGAATTCTCTATGTCTCATGATGTTAAAGTAAATCATGAGAAGAAGATAACAGGGGAGAGAGAGACAAATAATTAGAAAAAGGGAAAGAATGATTTTCCTTTATGTTGTATTTTTTGGAAGAAACACCATGGTACTTGCATAATTTTTTTTTGGAGTTTGTTAAAAATGTGGCGAAAATGTTCATAAGGATCATGATTTGAAGGGAATTAATGAGGCTGTCAATGATGAATGATAAAATTGTAGAGAATTGTGGAATTATGAAAATGAATTTTTTAAGTACCAAAAAACTTACCTCTTAAAAGTCCAAGGGGGTAAGGCCATGATTATGCTGTTACTATAGTTGAAGTGGAATAATTAATGTATTCGTTTTATTTGATTCAACAATTATATTTTCATTATAAGAACAATGTGATATATATAAGGATTATACTGCAGTAATTTTTGTTTTCCTTATGGTTTTAATACAATGAAGGTAATCATATTTTTAGTATGTGACTATAATAGAAACATTGTGTTGTTTGGGGAATCTGATGTTACAAAGGATTTTGTAATTTAGAGACCTTTTAGAGAGATCTTGGACAGAAGTATTTTGGATAACTATAATGGTTAGAATGGATTATTTTGAAAATTGGATAGTATTTTTTAAAGATAAATCATTTCATTATATTATTTTGGGAATATTATAATAATATTGTTTTATAAAAAGTACAACCTGTAGGTTGGATGATAATGCCTCAAATCAGATAATGTTATATGAATCAAACCCACACCAAAAGTGCGACAAACAATTATCACCTACCACTAGCCTATAAGATGTCCCTAGTTATTAAAAAATAGTATTCTTCATTTATATTGTATATGTTTATATTTGAAACCATGCACGATTAGGATAAATATATTATTTTCTTGTTCTATTATGTTTTGGAGTGAAAGATGGGTTTGTGGTAGAAAAATAGTTAGTAGATGTAACTCTACATGTCATGTAATATTTTTTTCTTATTCTACGAAGAAATTAATTCTTATGATTTAGGGATGGAATCATAAAACCCAAAATGTGTAATCATAATATCATATGTCAGTTTGAATTGATGATATTTTAAATCATAATAGATTTATGGCTTTGAGGCCCTCAATTTTCCATTGACTTGTTTGTGATTGATGACCCCAATCACTCCTAATAAATATTTACATCTTTCCTCCAATTATAATTTCCACTAATTTTATTCTATTTGAAATCGTAATTTGGGGGTGACTTTTTCAATTTCATTTCCCTCTTATTAAGACTAAATTTTGTTAACTCAATTTTCGATGTTGGTTTCGACAAAGGTATTATATATTTTTTTGACCATTTATTTTCAAATAACTACTTCGAATTGTGAGGAATCAATTTATTGATGATGGGAATAATGTATCCTTTCAAGCTTCCATGGTACGTTTCTCTTTGAATAATACAAAAACATGTGATGTATGCAACAACGAGTTCAAGCACACCACGACCTATCAAACTAGACGTAAAAAAATGCAGTTATGAATAGTAATAACAAAATATTGAATTTTATATATCTCCCATATAATTTTAACATTTTTCTTCTGTTATTCTTAGACATAATATTGGAAAAAATTAAATTCTTCAGATAAAAGAAGTATTTTTTTTAAATGCAATTTTACCGCCATTTAATAATGATCCATTTTAAAATACAATATTTGAATCATTTATATATTCAATTTGATGAAATTAAATTTTTCATTTGAATAGGGACATTAAAATTTAGTTGGCATAAAGTTTTGATACTTTTTTGATAACATTCAAATTTGGATGAATTGTGAAAAACAATAAATTTTAATTAAAAACAACTTTTTTAATAAAAATAATTTATAGTGTTAAATTATACATTTGAGTGGTTTTATTGTATCATTAGATTTTTATTTTTTAATTTAATATAATTTAGGTCATTTTATGTAATTTCACATTTAAATTAACATAAATAAATGTCAATCTTTTGATAATTTTTACTTCTTAAACCCCTCATTTTGGTTTTAACAATGGGAATTAATTTTAAATTAATTTCCACAAAATCTGTGTTTTGAAATTGGAAAAATGGATTCCATATTTTTAATCAGGAGGTATGAATTGTGTAAATAGGTAAATTTTATTTTTAGACAATATGAATAGTAACTTCAATAAATATTTTACTTACTATGGTTAAAAGGTAAATCTGGTAAATACGTGTAAACAATAATATTATAATTATATTAAAATTATAGAAACACCTATACTAACCCTAATTTATGATACATCCCCAACCATTGGCATCCTTGGGTCTATTTTGGGACCTCATGGGGCCTCATGAGAGTGATAATGTCATTTTATATTAATTAATTTAATGTAATGAGAAAAATAACATAAGCATGTATCTTTCAGTAAATTTTATTTTATATGTGGTTATATAATTTATATCTTCGACTATAATTAATAATTTTATAGATAAATATATTTCCTATATCATTATATTTTATTTATATTTTTTTAGACATTAAATAAATATATTTATTTAGGACACAATAATGGTGAAGTATTTTCCTTATTAATGAATGAATTAAATAAATGATATTACAAATATTATAATAAATAAACTTTGAATGTTTTGAGGCCATCCACAATTTTTCAACGTTAATATGACATGTTTTGGTTGATTTAATGTATTTATTTCTAATTAATCATGGTTTTTTACTTTTACAAAAACCAAAATCTAAATAGTGTCAAAATTGACATAAATGTGTTTTTAAAACAAATACTATATTATTATTTTATATAATAGTACTAAAAATATATGGTTCTGAAAAAAGATTTATATAATAATATATATGTCATTAATTAACCACTTGAGGTTCTCTTGGCAATTTATAATATGATTATTATCCATATAATATAAAAATAGAATGACACGTGGTAAAGGTTAAACTATTTAACCAAAAGTTTAATCTAAAAGATAAGGTTAATATGGTAGCCTAAAAATGTATAACACCAATTTTTTGAAATGGTTTCGACCCATAACAATCTAAGTCTCTAAATAAATTCCTTTAGAGCCACTAGAATCCGAAATTTATCTTATAATAAAAGAAAACGTCAATCTTTTCCAAAAGTAACCTACACCTCTCTTATAAAATGGTACTCCTCCTTCTCTTAATTTCACACCTACAAAGCCATTTTTATGAACTAATACCTGATAAAATATCCTCCGAACAACCCTCACATCGATCTTGATGACTTACTTGGATCATAAATCCATCTTATGGATCCCTTTTGATCAAATTAAAATGAAACACCCGAAAAAGAGGTAATAATTTCATCACATCTTTCAATGTAATTTTCTACTTCCACTTACTCATTTATTATTGTTTCCAAAACAAAATAAAAAATCTATTACATTATAGATAATTTTATTTTATTATAAATATGGTAGAACCATATTCATTATTCTATCCATCATATGAATGACAAAGTTTCCATACATGCGTACATATAGCTTTCAATCTCCACGTCGTGGTGTAGTTTTTTATTAAATGATTAATTATTTTTCCGGGTATAATAATGAGTATAACTGATTTAAATAATAATTATTACATGTTAATGCTTATTTATATATTATATACCATCCAATTACATACAATTTCACTATCAAGAGAAAGATATTTTCACTCATGCGTACGTATAGATTACTTTCTCCGCGAACGCGATGAGATACATTCCCCATCGTAACCATTCAAGAATAATTTTCATTTTATAATTAAAAATAATGTTTAAGAACTTAATATAATCTTGGATATGAATCAAATACATCCTATCCATAACAAACATGGCTTATATAACAAAAATCACAAAGGAAAATTAATCAATTAGCACCTGAAACAATGATACTACTAAAATATTATTAAAAAATCAATATTAGAAGATCATATATGATATCATACTTATCTATTTGTTTATTTTATTATTTAATAACAATTATTTAACTATTATACAGGAGGTTAACTTACCCCTGATAATGGAAATGTACAAGGTAAGGGTAAATTTTAAAATCTCTTTATTATCTGGTGTTGTAAGTACTTAAGTATCTACTGGGACCTCCTTAACATCCACATACATTTTTCTTAAAAATGTATTTAAATTTTTTTTACTATTTACTAGAATATGGGATAATTTCATCTATACACTTGTTTTAATTTCTATAATATTTTTGAAAATAATCCTTCCGTCGTTTTCCAAAAAAAGTACATGATGAACTTTTTGACAAGTTAGGGTAAGAATTATTTTTTAACTTTTACTATGGGTGTAGCTATTTTACGCCATTATAATATATTTGAAGATTCCCATACAATATTATATAAATATTTTCAAAAAAAATGTTTCCTTTTATAATTATGTGACTTATAAATTATTTCAAAATAGGAAGAAATATTTCTATAAAATAGTTATTATTTCTTCCATGTCAACATATTTGGTGCATTTTACACATGTTTGAAGTTGATTTATTATGATAAAAATCATACATATTGTATTAAAAGTTTTGTGATATGTTTGACTGTGGATATGTTATTTTTATACCCTTCATGGTTGATGTCTAATGTATTGACATATCGTATGCTAGATATAATAAAAATGTTTTTGTTATGTTTCAACAGATTCATATAAAGAATTCATTGGACTTAATAAGTGATAGGTGGATCCCAATATAGGTCATATATTCATCGATATGTCTCATTAGGCAAACTACTGTCTTGGAATAAATCCTTGAAAAAATCTTACTTTCAGTCTTGGCACGAGGCCCAAACTATATGGTTATGATGTCTGGAATTATGAATTCCATCATTATGTAATTTTTTATTGATATTACATGTGACTATTCGAGTAATAGAATATCTATGTGAATAAGAAAAAGGAATTATTTGATTTATCATTATGATTTTATTATGATGTTTATGTCTAAAATCCATGTGTTTTACTCTAATAAATTTCCTTAAATGATTATGCATTTTTATAATAGTTTCTTCTATATTGTTATCCTTACTGAGCATCTGAGCTCACCTTTTTCTAATGTTTTATTATTTCTAGGATGTGAAGCAGTGTATTATGAATAACATGTAGGGTTTTTCCAATGGATATGATTGTGTTTAAAAATAATACATAAAGTTTTTTTCTTAATTTCATTATGTAATGTAAAACTTATGTAATTATCTAGTACTTCCAAGGCTTCAAAACTGATCGGTCATTCAGGAAAAAATTGTCTGTATACTGCCAATGTTATGTAATAATTCCCTGACTATGGGAACTAGGGTTAGGGCATGACAATTGGTATTAAAATAAGTTTAACACAAACCTTGGAATCTAGATTTAGAGAAACACTAATTAGAAAACATTACCCTAAGATAGGCTTTGAGTATTAAAATAGAAGAACATCCTAGAATTTGGGTAGTATATAGATATGTGAATTTTCCAATCAATGAATCTATGTCTGGATGCAATCATGTAGTGGATGCTTTGGAATAGTTATACCATGGATTGAATATTCCCACAAGGAGTTTTGGGATTGAACCAGGTTATCTTGGTACACAACAACAAGCTTTCTTGCACTCTTAGTTACGAAACTCCCTAGGTGATATGCTTTGGATAATTCACATTTTTTAAAAAACCATTATGAAGTATTTATGAGTAAAAAATTACACAATGAGAACAATTTTATGATTATAGATTATATCTATAGACTATTTAATTTAGGTTACTTGTTTTACATGTTTGGAATTATGTATTGTGATTCATAAACCAATATAGTGTATGCCATTGTTTAGAAATGGAACCTAGTGGAAGGAATGGAATTATTATCAAGACACATAACCCATGTAGGCATTTCCCTCCTACTCAAGATAATTATATTGCAGGTGGTGATGCAAGTGGTTCTGATGAGCTTATAACTATATTGGGACACCTTAGTTAGGTTATTAATAATAACCTTACAAATATGGAGCACCCTAATCAACAATGTTTATGATCGATGTTAGATCCATTCATGAGGCAAAAACTGCCAAAATTCAATAGGAGTAAAAATCCTTTTATAGATGAGCAATGTATTAGTTCATTAGAGAAAAATATTTCATGCTTTGAGGAGTAGTGAAAGGGAAACAGTTTCCATAACAGTTTATCACCTCATGAGAGATGAAGATCAATGGTGGTCATTAATTTAGAACACCAAGGTGGAAGAAGAATTATAAATTATGGAATGAAGGTAGTTTAAAGATATTTTCTTAGAAAAATAATTTCCTCATGACTATTGAGCGGATATGGAAATGCAATTTCTATGTCTGAGGAAAATGGAAGAAGAGAATGTCACAAAGTATGAGGTTTACATTACAAGGTTAGAAAGTAATGACGATGATTATATACATAACCCAAGGAGTAAGATTGATTAATTATTTTATGGGATAAAACCATTTATCCATAGATAATTAGATTCAAAATCTTTATCGATGTATGAAGATATGGTATCAAGTGATTTCAAGACAAAAAGGGAATTGTCTATGTCTTATGACATTAAAGTAAAGCAAGAGAAAAAGATAATGGTGGAGCAAGAGACAGATAAAGAGGAAAAGGGAATGATTTATTTTCCCTTATGTGATAATTTTTGGAAGAAACACCCCAGTACTTTGTTAAAAGGAATGGGAGTTTGTAACAAATGTGGAGAAAATGGTAACTAGGCTCGTGATTGCAAGGTAATGAAAGATGTTGTAAATGTTGAATTCTAAAATTTTAGATAAATGGGTTATTATTAAAATGAATTTTCTAAGAGCAAGGGGAAATTACCTCATAAAATACAAAGGGAGAAAATATTAGCTTATGCTTTTACTATAATTGATGTAGAAAAATTAATGTATTTGTGTTTTTGGATTCAATAATTATATTCGGTTTATAAGAAGAATTTGATATATATAAGGATTTTACTTTTGTGCTTTTTGTTTTCACTAATGTTTTAATATGATGAAGGTAATCATATTTTCAGTTTGTGACAATAAGTTAAACTTTACGTTGTTTGAGGAATATGATATTACAACTGATTTTGGAATTTACTTAAATTTAAGAGAGAGTTTGGAAAAAAAGTTTTTGGGATAACTATAACGATTGGAATGGATTATTTTAAACATTGGATAGTATTTTTTACGGTTAAAAAATTTCTTCAGATTATTTTTGGAATATTATAATACTATAGTTTTAAAAAAAGGACAACCTGCATGTCAGGCGATAACCTATCATGTCAGACAAACCAGCAAGAATCTAACCCGCAACGAAAGTGCGACAATATTTTATCACCTACAACTTTCCTACAAGTAGTCCCTAGTTATTAAAAAATAGTTTTCTTCATTTAAATGGTATATTATTATATTTAGAACCCTACACAATTAAGATCAATGAAATATTTTTGGGTGAATGATTATTTTTGTTATAAATTAGTTAAAGGATTTAACCATACTTTTCAATTATTTTTTCTATTCTATGATGAAATTAATTCTTAAACAATATGGAAAGTATCATAAAAAATAAAATGTGTTATTCTAATATTTTTGTTTTGTTGAACTCACAATATTTTATATCATCATAGATTTATGGCTTTGATGCTCTCAATAATCCATTCACTTGTTTGTGATTGATGAACTCAATCAATCCCTATAAATATTTATGTTTTCCCTCCTATTGTAATTTCCAATAATTTTCACTTACTCTAAATCCTAATTTCGTAGTGACTTTTTCATTTCCCTGTTTCTCTTATTAAGACTAAATTTTATTATCACAATTTCTGATGTGGGATTCCAAAAAGGTGTATTGTATTTTTTACCATTTATTTTTGATGAACAATTTATAATTGAGAGGTTGAAATTTATTGAAGTATGGAAGAATGTAACATCACACGATTCCATGTTATGATTCTCTTTTAATAATACAATAGCTTGTGATGTACGCAACATCGAGTTCAAGCGCACCATGACATATCAAACTAGATGATTGAAAAGAGGTTATGAATAGTAATAACCAAAATTTCAATTTTAATTATATCCCATATAATTTTGACATTCATCTTTCGTATTTTTTAGACATAATATAAGGAAAATTTCAATTCTTCAAATAAAAAATCTTTTTTTCAAAAATGTAGTTTTTTTGACTTTTAAAGACGAACCCATTTTAAATAGAATATTTAAAACTTTTATTTATTCAATTTTATGAAAATAAATTCTTCTTTAGAAGCATGAAATATAATTTTCATTTTGATTAATTTTTGCTTCTTTTCTGATAACTTTCATATTTGGATGAATGGAGAAAACACTAAATTTTAATTAAAAACAACTTTTTTACTCGAAATAATATATTGGGTTAAATTATACATTTTAGTTGTTTTAAATTATCATTAGATTATATTTTTATTATTTAATATAATTTTGGTCATTGGATGTAATTTCACATTTAAATTTCACATAAACAAATGTGAATATTTTGATAGTTTTTACTTCTTAAAATCCTGCCTTTTGGTTTTAACAAAGAGAATTAATTTTAGATTAATTTCAGAAACATAAGTTTTTTGAATTTCGAAAAATGTATTACATATTTGAAATATGGAGGTACAACTTATGTAAATAGGAGACTTTTATTTTTAGATATTCTGAATAGTTATTTCAGAAAATATTTTATTTACCATGGTTAAAGGGTAAATCAAGTAAATAAGAGAAAAAAATAATATTATAATAATATTAAAATTACCATAACAAATGTCCTAACCCTATTTAGGATACATTCCCGACCATGGGAATCATTTGGTCTCTTTGGGGACTCCAATGAGCCACTTGGGAGTGATAATGACATTTGATATTAATTAAGTTAAGGTAAAGACAAAAATTACATAAGCATGTATCTTTTAGTAAAAAAGTTTTTATATGGGGTTATATAATTGATCAATTAGACTATAATTCTTCATTTGAAATATAAAAAAGTATTCATACATCATGAAATTTTATTTATATTTTTTTGTCATAAAATATATTCATTTATTTTTGACACAACAATGATGTAGTATTTTCCTTATTAATGAAAGAATCAAATAAATGATATTATAAAAATTAAAATAAATATAATCTCAATGTTCTGATACCATACACTAATTTTATAGGTTAATATGATATGTTAAGGTTTATATAATGTGTGTTTTTTAAGTAATCATGTTTTTTTGACTTTCAATAAAACCAAATAAAAAAAATGTCAAAATTGACATAAATGACTTTATAAAACAAATACTATATTATTAAATAATATAATAGTTGTAATAAACTAAGGATTGGAAAAAGGACTTATATAATAATATATATTTCATTAATGAACCACTTGTGGTTCACTTGGAATTTTATAGTTTGTTTATTAACAATATAAAATAAAAATACATGGAGATATGGTAAATGTTAACCTATTTAACAAAGAGTTAAATCTAAAAGATAAAGTTAATATGGTAGAATAAATTATTATAAAATCTATTGGTTTAAAGGATGTCGACACATAACCACCTAATTATTGAAATAAATTAATTTTGATCCATTAGAAACTGAAAATTATTTTATAATAAAATAATATTTCGATCTTTTCATAAAGTGACCCTCACATCTCTTATAAAAGGGTACTTACCCTTTTCTTAATTTCACACCTCCCATGCCCTTTGTCTCGGCCAAACCATGATAAAATATCCTCCAACCTACCCTCACATATACCTAGAGGACTTACATTGTTCATAATTACAATCAATGGTGCCCTTTTGATCAAATCAAAAAGGAAACACTTGAAGAAGAGGTAATAATTTCATAAACTCTTTTAAAGTTATTTTCTTCTTCCACTTCCTCTTTCTTTGTTGTTACCATAAGAAAATAATATCTTTTGTAACTTATACATACTAAGATGTTATTATAAATATGGTACAACCGTATTCATATTTCTACCCATTCTATAAATGACAATGTCACCAAACGTTCTTATGTATGACTTACCGTCTCCACGTCGTGGTGTAGTTTTTTATTCAATTACTAATTTTTTGGATGGGAATAATAATGAGTATAAATTATTTAAATAATAAATATAACATCTAAATTATTCTCTATATATGATATAACATCTAATTACTTATAATTTCACCATCAATAGAATGATTTTTTTGCTCGTGCGTACGTGCAGATTACCATCTCCACAAACGTGATGAGATTTATTCCCCATCGTAACCATTCAAGGATAATTTTAATTTTATGAATAAAAATAATGATTAATAAAATAATATAATTATTTAAATTAATGACATAAATCATATCCATAAAAAAGGTGGCTTATTTAACAAATAATATAATGGAAAACTTATCAGGTATCACTGGAAACCATGATAATACAAAAATATTATTAACAAAGCAACATTAAAAGATCATACATGATATCATATTTGTGTATGTGCTTCTGGTATAATTTAATAACAATTATTTAACTATTATATAAGTGTTTAGCAAACCCTCTTCCAATGAAATGTACAAGGAAAGGGTTAATTTTACAATCACTTTATTAAATGAGATTGTTAATACATAAGTATCAACTAGGACCTCTTTATCATATACATCTATGTTTCCTAAAAATGTACTTCAAATCAATTTTACTATTATTGGACTATGGGTTAAATTAATTTATTTCCTTGATGTACTTTCTATAAAATGTTTTTCATGAAATATTTCTATCATTTTCCAAACAAGGTACTTTATAAACTTTTCATAAAATAAAGCTAACAATGTTTTTTCATTATATATGGTGGGTGCTGTTATTTTCCACCATTATAACATCTTCGAAGCATCACTTACAAGATTATAATAATATTTCCAAAAGAAATGTTTTATTATATAATTATGTGACTTTTAAATGATTTCAAAATTGAAAGAGGTATTTCTCTTAAAATGATATTTTATCAATGTCAACATACTTAGATGGATTTTACACTTGTTTGATGTTGATTTATTATGATTAAAATCTTATATATTGTATTGAAGGTTTTTTGATATTTTTGACGATATATGTGTTATTTTTATACCATTCTCAATATAGGGTAACAGTATTAACATTTCATATGCTAGTTTTAATACTAATATTTATGTTATTTTTCATCCTTTTCATATGAGGAGTGCATTCGACATAGTAAGTGATGGGTGGAGCCTACTATAGCTCCTCAATGCATCAGTAGGTCTCATGAGACAAACTAGTGTATTGGCACAAGGCCTTGAAATAATCTTCTTTTTAGTCTAGGCACGAGGCCTTGACTATGTGGATAGGATGCCCCACATTATGAATTCCATCATTATGAAATTAGCTATTGATATTACATTTGATTATTCGACTAGTAGAAGATCCATGTGAATAAGAAAATGGAATTACATGATTTATCTTTTATATATTATTCTGATGCTTAATTTTAAAAAGTTTTTGTTTTAGTCTTATACATTGACTAAAATGTTTATGATTATCTATGATAGTTTCTTTTATATTGTTATCCTTAATAAGAATATATGTCCACCCCTTTCTTATGTTTTATTTTTCCCAGGATGTGAAAAGTATATTATCAATAAACTACAGGGATAACCCAAATGATATGATTGTGTGAAAAAATGGGACATAATGTTATTTTCATAATTTCATGATGTAATGTAAAACTTATGCATGTATCTAGTACTGCCAAGGGCACTAAATTGATTTATCTTTTGTGAAATGATTCTTTTTATCATTACACTATTATGTAATAAAGAACCCACTCTGGGTAACTGCGGTGGGGGCGTTACATTTTCCAAGTAAGAGGTATTGTTTTTATGCAGGTGTTTCTATTTGGTTTATTCTTCTACATTCCTAAAACACTCTTCAAACATTGTAAAATAAAAATCCAATATCCTAAATAAACAGAGATATTATCATTTAAGTGGATTTTATTATATCCATATACACCTCCATCAAATTATAAAATAATTTATCATTTGTGTGTATGGTTGACTACCGTCTCGTAAACTGCTGAAATTCATTTTCCAACCCCGTCACTCAAGACTGGTTATAATTATTAAATTAATATAAATATATTATAATAATTACATATATATGATTATTCACATATAAAAAATATTTTAAATTATTATCCTTCCATGTAATGAAAAATGATAATTTCATTTGTTCGTACTTGTTAACTGTCACCTCCACAAAGAAATGTGACTTGACTTCAAATCTCCATCACATGGATAATATATATAAATATTTTTAAATTATTATTATAATATTAATGATATTATTATCATTATTTAAATATACAATTAAACATATATCATTTACATAATTATCTTTAAAAATGGAAACGTTACACATACATATGTATGGCCTACCATCTCCACGATTGAAACATAATTCATCTTTAATATAGTAATATATATCTTGTATTTAAATGCATAGTTAATGCATAATGATAATAAATATTTTATAAATATTATTTTTGAGACTATGTAATAGTGAAATCATTTTCCTTTTTCAATTGATCAATTTCATTTTGGAATTTAGTATCAAATATCATCAAAACGTATGACATGAAATTAAATAATTAAGTAATTTTAATATAAAGTTGGTATGTAAAATAAAATGAATAATAAAAATGAAAAAGATTATTAAAAAATTAAATAAATAACCGATTTTTATTACTCTAGAAGGCAATTAGTGTACATTATGAGTCAAACTCAAAGAAAGAGACTCTTTAACTAAACAACATTGTCTAAAATGTTTTAATTGTTTAGTTTCTAAACCATTTTCATTCATGTACATGTTTTTAAGATTATTTTTCTGATTTTATTTTTATTGAAATGAATGTTTAAAAATTTAATTTTTTTCTTTTATCACATTTTTTCTAAAGGGGACTTATTATGGATTTATGTATGGGGATTTCTATTAAAAACCATCGTCTACTGTTTATTTTTCACATATTTTTAGAAAAGTCTCAATAAATGTTTTTCTCTTATATGAGATGAATGGAATTTTACAATTTCATGATTAATTAATTAATTAATTATTACTTTATATCTTCACAATGTTATTTTCATAGAAAACTGTTTCATTATTATATAGGCAGTTCAAATATTTCAAAAAGGTTTTTTTTTTAAAAATAAAGGGTATTTTGATATCTGAATGTGTTTTACAGAGCGGTTTAGAATCATTTCCAAGAATATAATTCATTATATTGTTATTGTAAATTATTTGTAAATATTTCTTCCAAATTATATATCATGGGTGGACCCGTTATATCTTAGGTGAGCCCAGATAGAACTCCAATGCATTGGTTAAAATGCTGTTATCCGGATAATTATTTTGGAAGCTGACCATATGTTTATTCTAATTTATAAGTTTTATTGTAAGATTTTTTATATTTTTTTTGATTATTGTGACACAAGTCAACAACATTAGTTTTCTATGCTAACCTATTGGTTTTAATTAATATCATTGACTATGAAAGGTTTGGTAAATATAATTTGTAGTAAAATATTATTATTCCCTTTTAGAGAAAAAAAGTCTTTTTAAGTAAATGTTTTTATGGGTTTTTACTAGAAAATTAGTTTCAATTAATTTATTCCCCTTGCTGAGATTTCTTATGATCATCCAACTTTATAAAATTTTTATCCCATAGATTAATGATTGGTACAAAAAAATAAGATGACATGACGAAAGTATTGGATATGTTTCAAGAAAAGATAACATCTTTAATTTTAAATGGGTTTCCTTTTGTGGAAAAAATTGAAATTGACTATATGTTTACACTTATAATGTATGGGATTAGTATGTAATATTTTTTTCCAAATTCAATTAAACTCTTAAACTATAATATATTTAGGTAAATAATGTAATCAACAGTTTTAAAATAACTAGAATATTTTTTTGATAAGGAATAAAACAAAAAATATCCATATTACTTTAAACAAGAACATTCCATTTTGGTTGAATAATTATTGAGTTTTCAGTAAAAAATAACTTTAAAATAGGGAAAACATATTCATTATTCGTTCTAAATAATGGATCAAATTAAATATTAATAATTCCAATCTATTTCAACAACATAGGTTTATGATCAAAAAACAAATGTCATTATAATAATTTTATAAATGTTATGAGAAATGAATTTTAATTGAGATTAATAGATGTGTTAATAATGATTCATAGGTTTTAAATCCAAAAAATAATAATTTCACTTTCCTAAGGACAATAAAATATAGTGAATCAATTATACAAATTTTTGGATTAGATTATTATAATGAATTTATCACACCATTATGTATTTCATGTATGCTAACATCTGATGAAGATAGAAATTGTTTTAACAAAATTCTATATAGAAATATGAATGGGAGCCTTATTTACCATAATTAAACCACTCATACATTATTTTTAGTTTTTTTTCTATGAAATAAATTTCAATATAATCCAAAAAAAGAATAACATTTAAAATCTTGTAAAAGGTTTTTTGTTTTTAAAAAAAATAAAAAATCCACTGTTTATTTTATTATTGGGTGACATACTATTATATTTCTAGTTTTATTAATGCCATAATTTTCAAATTTAATATACATAAAAAAGTAGTAGTCTGACTTATAACCCTCATGGACATTCTTTAATCTATATGATTATTAAGGAAAAAAATTAGTTACTTTTTTTACAACTAAAGAAGAATATCTGACCACATGGAGTTATTGAACCCATATTATATGGTTAAGAAAAACTCGTATATTTTGGGATAATATTTAATATTATCCCAAGTATTGTAGTAGTTCTATAAGAATATCAAGAAATCCGTTAATTCGAATACACAAAAGAGGTTGATATTCAATATAAAATTTTGAGAGAAAACATTAGAAAATGACATCATATCAGAATATGTTATCATGGTTTTTAAATTATCAGGTATCTTCCCAAAACCACTTTCTTTATAGAGTTTGAATTATAATATAGGGGGATTAAGAATTTCATCAATATAATTATTTTTTATTTAATGTATTATATTTTTTTGGAATTTTTAAAGCATAATTATTTTTAAAAATAAATTATATTATTTATGAATCATTTAAAAAATTTTAAAAACATTTTTTAATTATAACATAGATTATTTTATGTTTTAACTCTTATATAAATAACCCATTATATTTATAAGAGTTTTTTTAATGAAAATGGTTGAGAAAAATCTATATATATAAGGGGAAAAAGTATAATTTATTTTGGTAGATATGTTTAATGTATATAGGAAAATTATTTCAAAATAGAATAATATATCCATATTAAAAAGGATTGTATTAAATGAAATTGATGGATCTTATTTAGTGGGGGATATGTGTGGTTTCATTGAAACTATATTTCTATATATTTAGTATTTTACTTATTCACATTTCATGATTTTTTTTCACATCATTTTTATCTTTTTTTTATAATTTAAATGGTAATCGATTTTCTTATTCATCGATAGTGGGATATTTTTTTTAACAATAATGTGTTTTTGAGATCATAATCAGTTATTTTTTATTATGTTATTTAATTTGAGTTTTTTCATTTTAGAAAATTAACATCATCATAAGGTCACTTTAGAAAAAAGGAAGGCATAAAATGTATAGTGGGGGAATGATTCTATGGTCCCCAATGCATGGATGTATTAAATACTTTGCAGGGTTACAATGACCAACCTATGAAAATGGGAAAAACCCCTACACATCCAATAGTACCACTGACTACCTTGTGAAATGTAATATGTTATACAGTGGAATTGAATTAATGTAGAACAAATTCAAGTATCTAACTATCTATATTTTGGAGCTAACTATCTACCTAGTGGAGTCCTTAAAACCACTGGATGATACAAAAATGAAACCATATAGTCAGTGCTATCATAATTTTTACCTGGGGGATTTAATCTAGATAACTCTACGTGCATTAATTGATTTTATTAAAAGTAATGACTCAACTAATTCATTATTTTGATCAACCCAATACACCTCCAAAACCAATTAATGATTTAAATAGAATTCTACAATGTATTGCATCACATAGAAAAAATCAACAACAAATAAATTCCCCTTAATGATTCTAATATTTTGATGATCTAATTTTGTAACACATCTCCAAGACACATTAAATTCCCAATAGAAAAACTAAGCATAAAAAAATTCAATAATAAATCTTATTTCATTTATATAATGATAAATTGAATCAATTATTATAATTATTGATCGTTATTATTATACCTTATATGTATCTATAAATCTTCACCATTAATATTTTTATAAATCGTGTTGAGATAGTTGAATAGTTTTTAGAAGGATTGTAAAAACAAACAACTATCTTAAACTTCACTATCTTTTGGTGATCTTTATCATTAATGTGAGGGTTCTTGTTTTCTTTTAAAACCATTGGAATTATTTTGTTCTTTTTTTTGTTTCAAATCCTGGTAATTCCTTCTATGTTTTGGTTTTTGGATTCATTTAAAATGTATTATGTACTTTAACCTGCTCAATCCATCTTAATGAGAAGATATATAGGGGAACATTCTTTACATAATTTAAAAATCATTTATAAAGTGTTACTTTTTAATTTATATTAGTTATTTTTCAACATTACCCACTTTAATTTGGTTAATTTATTCTTAAATTGAACGAATCCCTGATAATAAGTTTTATTTTATATTTTGTCATTAATATTAATTTGAAAAGAAATTCTCCCCCACTTATTCCAAATTATTGAACTCTAACCATCATGTGAGATATTGATTGAAACGAAATTCTATTATTTCTAGAATATATATATAAATTCTTTATATAGAAAACATTAGTATATATAACGTAATATGAATAAATAATGGAAAAAGAATCATAATTTTTTGAAGATGTTTCTCCCAAGTTGGGGTCTAACACTTAAAGCATCTTATAATAGAATCCAATCAAATATAAAATTTATGCTCCACTATATATACCCCTATTTGTTACATAATATATACCACCATCTCAATCCTACTAAATACCACCTAATAATATCCAATTTATTATTACAATGATTCCCACATGAAATTTATTTTATACAACATAAATTCTTCTATATATAGTATCGTGGTACCCAAGAATTCTACCCTTGTAAAACCACAATTTCCATAAAGTAGGAATTTGAAACTATAATAATTTAAAAGTGATTTCATGTGCATTGAAAAAATACTTTCTACTAGTGAATTCTGGTAATTATATATGGTCTATGAATCCAGACATATAAATGGTGGGGTATTTAGAGGTTAACTAAAAAACCTTGATATTCTAGTAATAAGATGATTTCCTCCAAACATAAATGTATTTCCCTCTATTAAAGAAAATGTGATTACCATAAATTAAACTATATATTGTTCATAAATAAGTAATATAATTAATGTCATGTTTCACACACTATACCAAAATAAAAATAAAAAACATGATATATATTGATTATTATAAATGCATCTTAAAACTTATATATTAAATTATATAATATTAATTAAAGTAACCAATAGAAAAAATCAATATATAATGTTTGAGGACATAACATATGGATGTATAATTTTATCTTATGAAGGACATTTAATTATCTCAATTGGGAGGTATTATAAGGACCCGGACCTAAAAAATTACATAATATAGAATTAAATGAATAATTCACATTGAGTTTCTTTTCTTGTTTAGAGTTTTAGAGAATTAGGACATAACTATTTCATATCAAATGATTACAAAGTAGACTCTCCTATACAGTTTCCATTTTTTTCATGAAATCAAACTCTTGAAAAAATGAGTCACGTCTAGTTCCATGTTTTAGACATCATGACTTTTCCTTGATCTCATCCTTGACCCTATTCATCTTTATGTCCTGTAAAAACATTTCAAAACTTAGGATGAGCATAAAAATATCAGTAAGGTATATAAAAAAAATAAATAAAACATTTGTTCATAAATACATACAAAACATAAAATCTTTTACGTACCTCATGATAACATAAGATTTATGAATAACACATAGAAATCATAAATCAAAATGGTAACTTGTTCCATCCATATCATACTAACAATGTAGCTATCACAACTACATAGGGAGTTACATTAGAATACCCATCATAGTATATTCCTTAAATCTCTTAGGGGAAACATTCACGTTTACCTCTGTCACATTACCCAGTGCATTGGAGAGCTATCTCAGGCTCACCCGCCCAATGTTTATCACATAACCACCCGTATACATAAACAATTTCCAAGGACCATAACATGATCATAAAAAATAACAGAATCATAAAGGATAGATAACATTTCCACATTGCAATAAAAAATTATCATTTAAAGATATTTAAGTAATAAATCCATTATCAAAAAAATATTCAATACCAAAATATGTAAAAATATTATATGGTATTTATTTTTCCTTTTAAAAACATTATGTCTTATTAAGAAATCCAATGAGCAAATAAAAATCACGGCGGCGGAAAGGTCATTGTCCCCGCTTAAGATAAAAAACATTACTTTTTGTCATTTAGAAAAACACTTCATATAAAAAGATACCCTTTAAATGAAATTAAATTTCAAAGGGGTTTACACACCGTATAAAATAAAGTTGTGTATAAATGAAAATATACCTCAATGAAAGGAGATTGAGACGAAGTCCCTTACCTCATGCCCGACTTGACTCAATCGATCTTTAATCTCTTGAATAATAAACTAAAGTCAATTTATACTTTCTTAAGAACATATTTTATGTTTATAATTCCTTTTATATCACTTATTACCATGTTATAAACATTATGTAATCATTTATGTTAATAATGGTCATTTTTTCGATATTTGGTACTTGAGTAAAAAATGAACACCTTATATATACAAGTTGTCCATTTGGTCAATAATCCATTATATCCAGAATGAAATTAAATATTTAGATATCATATATGTCTTATATATCCAGTATATATATATGTTTATAACATTATATATCATTTGGAGGTAAGTAATGAAATGCACCGTTCATGGAGACGGTAAGCCCTACGTACGCATGAACGCTACATTCATTTCTATTTATTATTTTTTTTAAAATGATACATAGGTATATTATAATTCCAATATAATTTCATATATAATATCATATATAATTCCATATATATAATATCATTAACTTCATCCTTTATACATCCCACATATGGCATTAATGAGTCATGTCACTTTCAGGGGGCGGTAGTCCGCACTACCTCAAATGAAATTATCGTGTTTACACATAATGGAAACCATAACGGAATTCTATAAAAAATAAAAAAGCATAAAGAAAAAATAAACATAATATATATCATATATAAATAAATTACCATCTTAATGGCCACCATGATAGGAAATAGGATATAATTGAACAATCATCGTTTCGTGAAGCATTAGTTTTCCATCCATAGAAACATTATGTTCTTCATCAATTAGACAGTGGTGTGTGTATTTTTAGTTCGAATAATTCCCATAACAACAATATAGTATATTTAGGATACTGGTGTTTTTAAAAATGAAAGAAATAAAAAGATTTTAGGGGTTTTAGAAGTAAAATAAAAGAAAACAATTTAGAAGAAACTGTTACCTTTAATTTGGGTAATTCTCGTTGGTTTGAACCAAAGGACTTCTTGAAGATCCTTATGCCTATGGTAAGGATTATAGTAGGAGTAGACGGATAAAGGGAGCTTAATTGGATAGATTTTGGATGATCCAAAAGGCTTGAGAGGTGTGACGAATTGGATAGAAGTGGTTTCCTTTTATAAGGGGGAGGAGGGGCTCTTTTAGAAAGTGTGATAATATTATTTTATTTTATAATTATATTCGGTTTCTAAAGGTCCAAAAATAATTAACATCAAAGATAAGATGTCTGATATTCGAAATAATATCATCCAATATAAATTGGAGAGGTTTTGGATGTTATTTTAATATTTATAATCTTATTTATTTAAATCTTTTATTAATGAGGTAAATACTACATCATTTATGTGTCATAAATAATATAATTTTAGTGATGTCTATAAATTATAAAAAAATTCCATGATGTATGAAATCATTTTATCTTTCCAATGAATATTTATAGTATAAAATATGATTTATATAACACTATATAAAAATTAATTTACTAACAGATTTTTGTTTGTGTCATTTTTTCCTTTACCTTAAATTAATTAATCAAATCTGTCATTATCTTTCATAAGTGGCCTCATGGGGTCCAAAAATAGACCCAAAGATTCCCATGATCGGTCATTACTCATCAAAAAAGTTTAGTACATGTGTTAAGGTAATTTTGAAATATTAAAATATTTCTTTAACCTTGAATTACCATATTTACCTTTAACTGCAGTAAATAAAAGTCAAGAGTTACTATTCATCAAAAAAATTAATCTTATTGAACCACATTTTACTTCTTTATAACAACCATGTATGTCTGATTTTCAGAATTCAATTCACAGAAATGGTAACATTTCATTTAAATAAAAAACTTAGTTTTTTTAACAACTACTAAGTGGTTTCACTATTCATCAAAAATTGAAGTTTTTCAGAAAAACACCAAAAATTCACCCTAAGATATATTTTATATTCCGAATTAAAAAATGATATATATTTTTCCAAACTCAAAACATAGAAGTTCCATTAATTAATTTTAAAATTAATTCCCGTTATCAAAACAAATAGTGTTTTTAAGGAATAATAACTATCAAAAGATTGATACTTGTTTCTATCCGATTTCAAAGTGAAATTATTTCTAATGACCAATATTGGATTAAATGGAAAAAATATATTTTAATTAAAATTTAAAAATATTTAAAAATATAATCAAACTATATAAATAAATTAGATTAAAATGCAGTTTTGAATTAAAATACAATATTTCCACTATTCATTAAAAAATGAACTTTATTGGAAAAATTCCAAAAATTTACAGAAAGTAAATATTGATTTCCAAATTCTAAAGAAGGATTTTATTTGGTCAATTAGAATGTATTAAAGTGAAAAAAACTATATTTAAATAGGGTTCATCATTAAAAGGTGGTAAATCGACCTTTTAATGTAAATTATGCTTAAAATTAGATTCATTCACATTTTAGTCTCTAACATTAATTGGATAAATGTAAATACATTTAACAAACATGTATAATTATATTTTAGTTAGTTTTTTTCATTCCCACCAATACAATGGCTAGGATTTAACTACCATTTAAAATAATAATATTATATTATTAGTGTGCAACGTAAGATTTCAAAGAAACCCACTATTGCGTATCGGGTACACTATCGAACTTAGCAACCCCATTAAAGTAAAATTAATATTTGATTCACAAATATTAATAAATATGAAATATTTCTTATTCTTTATTTACCTGGGATATTACATCCTTCCCCATTTTGTAAATATTTTCCTTGCAATTTTAATTATTAAAATATGCGGAGGTATTTATCCCTCATAGAATTTTCAGAGTCCCACGTTGCCTCTTCAACCATAAGGTTTTTCCACAAAACCTTTACCTGGTGAATTACCTTATTCCACAACACTTGCTCTCTATGGTGAAGAATCTGAATTGGTTGTTCTTTATAAGAGAGATCCTCTTCCAACTAAACTACCTCTGTGATCAAGACATGAGATGGATCTTGCATATACTTTCTCAACATCGAAACCTGAAAAACCTTGTATACCTTGGAGAAACTTGGAGGTAAAGCCACTCTGTACGTAACTAATCCGACTTTATCCAGAATTTCATAAGGTCTAATGAACCTCAGACTCAACTTTCCCTTCTTACCAAAACGCATCACACTTTTACATAGAGAATCTTTGTGAATGACTTGATCACCTACCTCAAAAGAAATATCCTTCCTCCAGTTATCTGCATAACTTTTCTGTCTCCTTTGAGCTATTCTCATGTGCTTTTGAACCAAATAAACTTTCTCTACCGTCTCCTCTACCAATTCTGGTCCCATCAACATCCTTTCACATACATCATCCCAAAAAGCTAGAGTTCTATAATGATTTCCATATAATGCCTCAAATGGAGCCATCTGTATACTAGAATGAAAACTGTTATTATACGAAAATTCAACCAAAGAAAGATGTTGGTCCCAACTTCCCTTATAATCCATTGAACAAGCACGTAACATATCTTCCAATGTCGGAATTTTTCGTTCCAACTTCCCATCTGATTGATGATGAAAATCTGTACTAAAGTATAATTCATTACCCAATGACTTTTTAAGGCCTTTCAAAAAGCTAGAAGTAACCCTGGTATCACGATCAGATACAATAGAGAGGGGAACTCCATGCAACCTGACTATCTCTTTAACATATAATTGAGAAAGTTGATCTATAGGAAATTTATCTCAAATAGGAAAAAAATGAGCAGATTTAGTCAATCGGTCAACAATAACCAAGATTTCAATATTATCTCAAGATATTTTTGGTAATCCCACAATGAAGTCCATGGATATATTTTCTGATTTCCACTCTGGCACTCATAAAGGCTTAAGCATCCCTTTCGGTAATTTCCGTTCTACTTTAACCTGCTGACAAGTCAAACACGTCATAGTAAAATCAACAATATCCCTTTTCATTACATCCCACCAGTAATACTTCTGAAGATCTCTGTACACTTTAGTACTACCAGGTTGAACTGAAAATGGAGAACATTGAGCTTCACATAACAACTCATTCTTCAACTGTGAATCACAAGGCATGCATAACCTCTTCCCAAATCTCAAAACACAATCTTTATCAATGTTAAAATCCGAAACATACACTTCTGAACTAACTCTACCTTTTTCTGCAACTCACTATCTTCATTATTCACTTTCTTTATTCTGTCTGATAGAGATGATTTCACTGAATCCTGAAACAAAACACAAGAATTTTCTACACCTAAAATTTCCCTTCCAAAGTTTATCAAATCAAAAACCAAAGGATCTTGTTTCAAACGTAACATAGTTAATGAATCATTACTTTGTTGACTCAAATCATTAGCCACTTTGTTTTCTTTTCCCATATGGAAATGGATCGTGCAATCAAAATCCTTGATTAATTCCATCCATCTCCTCTGTCTCATGTTCAATTATTTCTGAGTGAATGTATACTTCAAAAAAATTTGATCACTATATATGTCACATTTTCCTCCAGACAAATGTTGCCTCCAAATTTTAAAAGCAAAAACAACAACAACAAATTCCAAATCATGTGTAGGGTAATTTAACTCATGTGATTTAAACTGGCATGAAGCATAATCATTTACCTGATCATTCTGCATTAGGACACAACCAAGTCCTTTCAACGAACCATCGTTGTAGATAACAGAATTACCATTTCTAGATTGTAGTGACAAAACCGAAGCATTAACCAATATCCTTTTCAAATCATGAAAACAATCATCACATTATTTTGCCCAGATGAACTTAACATCTTTTCGAGTTAACTTAGTCATTGGACTAGATAACCGTGAAAAATTTTCAACAAACCTCCTATAATAACCTTCCAATCCAAGAATACTAAAAATATCAGTTATATTTTTGGGTCTTGGCCTATCTTCAACAACTTTTGTTTTAGAAGGATCAACCATTATTAAATATTTTGAAACAATGTGACCAAGGAACGAAATTTGTTTTAACCAAAACTCACATTTGCTGAATTTCCCAAACAATTTCTTTTCTTTTAAGGTTTTAAGGCAACCCTTAAATGAATTTCATGTTCCTCATTACTTTTAGAATAAACCAAAAAATCATCACTGAACACAACCAAAAACATATCCAAGAACTCACGGAAAATTATATTTATAAGATCCATGAATACAACAGGTGCATTGTTTAAACCAAAATGCATACCTAAAAATTCATAATGGGCATATCTAGTATGAAATGCAGTCTTCAAAATTTATGATTCATTTACTTTCAACTAGTGGTACCCATATCTCAAGTCAATATTCAAAAAATACTAAGCTCCCTGGAGCTGATCAATCAAATCATCGATATGAGGAAAAGGATACTTATTCTTAACAGTGATTTTATTCAATGCTCTATAATAAATGAAATGTCTTATTGAGCCATCATTCTTCTTAACAAACTATACTGGATCACACCGTGGTGATGTGCTTGGTAGAATGAATCCTTTATCTAACAACTCATGCAATTACTTCTTTATCTTTAAATGTTCAATTTGAGCCAATCGATAAGGGGGTTTTCAAATTGGATTAGCATCAGGAAATAAGTCAATAGTAAATTCAACTTCCCGGTCAGGTATAATACCTGGAAACTCATCATAAAAAACATCAAGGTACTTATTTACTACTAGAACATCATAAATCTGAACAGTTCCTTTATTTGCAACATAATGTGCAAGTTAACATTCATTTACAATTTTTATTAGTTTCTCAGCTTCCTAATATGTTATCAAAAGAAAGGGTTCGTTCTTGTACACAAATTGTAAATCTTTCTGAAAATAAACCTATTTAGCTCTACAGTAAATCTTAGAATGTTGAATAGATATCCAATCCATGACCAAAATAACATCAAACTCTACTAGAGGTAAAACAATAAGGTTTTTAGGTAGTCTCATTCCGCACACAAGGACATGAATGTTCTTATGTTTTATTTTTGCCACAAAATTTCCTCCAGGTGTTTTTACTGTAAGTTCTATATTCATATCGTGAGAGGGAATTCCTAATTTACTAGAAAACTTCTCAAAAATGAAGTAGTGTGTAGACCCTGAATCAAACAACACATTGGCATAATCTAAATAAACAAACAGTGTACCCGATACAACTTCAATTGATGGCCCAACATATGTTGAAGTAGTTTCAAAGGATTTCACCACCCCTTTCTGCTTGTAGTGTGGATGATTTTCTTCGGTTGAGTTCTTTTTTGGACACTCATTTGCGTAATGAACCATTTTATTTCACTTAAAACATTTTACTAACTATAAATTATATTTTCTCTTACCATTACCCTGATCCTTTTAGTGCAATTACGAGCCCTATGTCCCATTTTACCACATCGGTAGCACTTACCAGAATTAAAAAGACATTCCCCAGCATGCTTTTTACCATAATTTTCACAAACTAAAAACATAAGTTTCTTACCATCAGACTTTTTTGAAGAGTTCTTCCCTTTTTCCTGCCACCTCGACCTCTTATTCTGTTGTTTTTCAAATAATACCTGATCATTGGAAAAAAATCCATTTCCTCCTTCTCTTCACCACGAACAAGTTTTTCATAAATTTTGAACTCACAAGAAGCTAAATCCCTTAGATACTTTTCCATTAATCCTGAGTAAAAACAGCTGATTTTACTATCATGATCTCTCTTGAAATATGGAGCATACCTTTCCAGTCGAAGGAATGTTTCTTCATAAGTAGCCAATGAGTCATCCTCCTGATGTCATCCCAACATATCTGCACTGTTTCCTCAATGTAAAACCATTACAAACACAAAAATATCTTAGGCGAAGCAACATGATAATATGTAAATACTATATCATTTCAATATTATCATAAATTAATTTATGGAAATTTATTTAACAATACCCTAACTCCTAAAGTTATCTAAACCAACCTTTGATACCAACTATAAGGACCCAACCTTAAAAAATTACATAATATTAAATTAAGTGAATAATTAACATTGAGGATATTTTCTGGTTTAGAGTTTTATAGAATTAAGACATAACTATTTCATCTCCACAGATTACAAAGTAGACACTTCTATATAGTTTCCAATTTTTTATAAAATAAAACTCTTCAAAAAAAGAGTCATGACTAGTTCCATGTTTTAGACAGCTTGACTTTTCCTTGACCCCATCCTTGGCCCTATTCATCTTTAAGTCCTGTGAAAACATTTCAATACTTGGGATGAGCATAAAGAGCTCAATAAGGGTTATAAAACAAATAAAGAAAACATTTTTTAGAAATACATACAAAATATAAATTCTTTTACTTACCTAATGAAAAAAAAATATTTATGAATAACACATAGAAATCATAAATCATAAAGGTAACTTGTGGCATCCATATCATACTTACAATGTAGCTATAACACCTACATAGGAAGTTACTTTGGAATACCCATCACAGTATATTACCTAAATATCTTAGGAGAAACATTCACGTTTACCTCTGTCATGTTACCCAATGCATTGGAGTGCTATCTCGGGCTCACCTGCCATAGGTTTATCACATAACCACACGTATACATAAACAATGAAAAAGGACCATAACATGATCATAACACATAACATAATCATAAATGAAAGACAACATTTCCACATTGCAATAACACAATATCATTTCATGATATTGAAATAATAAATCCATTCTCAAAATATTTTTCAATACCAAAATACATAAAACGAGTATATGGTATTTAATTTTCCTTTCATAAACATTATGGCTTGTTAAGGAAGCTAGAGATCAAATAATACTCGCAGTGGCAGAAAGGTAATTTTCACTGCTTATGTTAAAAACATACCATTTTTTTAGTTTAGTAAAATGCTTCATATAAGAAGATTTTTTTTAATGAAATGAAAAGTCAAAGGGGTTTATACACCGTATAAAATAAATTTGTGTATAAATGAAAAAATTCCTCAATGAAAGGAGATTGAGACGAAGTCCCTTACATCGTGTCCGACTTGACTCGATCATTCTTCAATCTACTGAATAATAAACTAAAGTTAATTTATACTTTCTTAAGAACCTTTTTCATGTTTATAATTCCTTTTATATCACTCATTACCATGTTATAAACATTATTTAATCATTTTAGTTATTAATGGTTGTTTTGTCGATATTTGGCACTTGAGACAAAAATGAACACCTTATATTTACAAGTAGTCCATGTGGTCAATAGTACATTATATCCAGAATAAAATTCATTATTTTTATGTCATATATATCACATATATCCAGTATATATATATATATATATATATATATAACATTACATATCATTTGGAGGTAAGAAATGAAATGCACCATTCATGGAGACGGTAAGTCGTACGTACGCATGAACGCTACTTTCATTTCTATTTCTTATTTTAAAACATAATGATACATAGTTATATTTTAATTACATTATAATGTACTATATAATATCATATATTATATCATTAAATCCATAATTTTTATGTCCCATATATGGAATTAACGAGTCATATCACTTTGAGGGGGCGGTAGTCCGCACTTCCTCAAATGAAATTATCGTGTTTACACATAATGGAAACCTTAAAGGTATGATATAAAATAATACTGTAGAATAAAGAAAACATAAAAATAATATATATCATATATAAATATATTTCCATCTTAATTTCCACCACGTGAGGTGGTAGGAGATAATCGAACACTCATCGTTTCGTGAGGCGATAGTTTTCCATCCACAGAAACATTATGTTCTTCAACCATTTGATTGAGGTGTCTGTATGCATAGTTCAAATAATTCCCATAACAACATACAAGTATATTCAGGATATTGGTGTTGTTACAAAATAATGGAATAAAAAGTTTTTAGGGTTGGAGAATTAAAATAAAAGAAAACAATTTAAAAAAAAATTGTTACCTTTAATTTGGGTAACTCAGTTTTGTTTGAACCAAAGGACATCTTGATGTGCCTTATGCCTAAGGTCAGGCTTCTATGAGGATGAGAGGGATGTATGGAGATTGATTTGGAAAAGTTTGGATGAGAAAAAAGTCTTGAGAGGTGTGAGTAATTGGTTAGAATTGGTTCTCTTTTATTAGGGGGAGGGGCTCTTTAGGAAAGTTTGATAATATTTTGTTATTATATAATTATATTCAGTTCCTAAAGGTCCAGAAATAATTAAAGTAAAATATAAGATGACTCATAGTCGAAATAATATCATCCAATAGGAATTGGATAGGATTTGGATATTAATTTTAATATTTATAATCTTATTTATTTAAAACTTTTATTAATGAGGTAAATACTACATCATTATTGTGTGATAAATATTTTAATTTATGTGATGTCTAAAAATTATAAAAAAAATACAATGATGTAGGAAATAGTTTTAGATTTAAAATTAATATTTATAGTCTAAAATATAATTTATATAACCCCATATAAAAATTAATTTAAAAAAAGATTTTGGTTTATGTCATTTTGCCTTTACATTACATTAATTAATCTAATGTGTCATTATCATTCATAAGTGGCTCCATGAGGTCCTAAAATAGACCCAAAGATGCCCATTTTCAGAAATTACTCATCCAATATGGTTAGGACATGCATTATGGTAGTTTTGAATTAATATAATTTTCTTTTAAACTTAAATTACCCTATTTACCTTTAACCGTGATAAATAAAAGTCAAAAGTTACTATTCATCAAAATTTATTTTCCTCTTATTGAACCACATTTTACTTATTTATAACAACCATGGATGTTATATATTTTAAATTAATTTAATAGAAGCAGAAAATTTTCATTTAAATGACAAATTTAGTTTTTTGAACTACTATTAAGTGGTTTCACTATTCATCAAAAATTGATGTTTTTCAAAAAAATAACAAAAATTCAACCCAAGCTATATTTCCTATTCCGAATTCAAAAATGATTTCTATTTTTCCAAATTCAAAACATAGAAGTGGAATTAATTAATTTTCAAAATAATTCCCATAATCAAAACCAATAATGTGTTTTTGAGAAACAATAACTATCAAAATATTGATAATTATTTATTCCCAATTTCAATGTGAAATTAGTTCCAATGACCAACATTGGATTAAATCGTAAAAATATATTTTAATTAAATTTTAAAACAAATTAAAAATATAGTATAACTATATAAGTAAATTATACTAAAACGCAGTTTTGAATTAAAATATAGTATTTTCCCTAATAATTAAAAAAGTACTTTATCAGGAAAATTCCAAATTTTTATAAAAATGTAAATTTTGATGTCCCAATTCCAAAGAAGGGTTTTATGTGGTCAATTATAATTTGCTAAAGTGAAAAAAAACTATATTTAATGAGGGTTCATCATTAAAAGGCGGTAAATCAGCCTTTTAATGTAAATTATGCTTAAAATTATATTCGTTGACATTTTAAGCCTCTAACGTTTATTGGATAAATGTAAATACATTTACCAAACATGTATAATAATATTTTAGTTAGTTTTTTTCATTCCTGCCAAAACAATGGCTAGGAGTTAACTACCATTTAAAATAATAATATTATATTATTAGTGTGCAACATAAGATTTCAAAGAAACCCGTTGTTGTGTATCGTTTATGCTATCGAACTTAGAAACCCATTTAAAGTAAAATAAATATTTAATTCAAAAATATTAATAAATATGAAATATGTCTTATTATTTATTTACCTGGGATGTTACAGGTATCGTCGCTAGGATTTTTTACAGATCAAGTGTAAGAAAAACATGAGAAATTACGGTTTTAAAGAAACCATATATGGGAGAAGTTCTTGCTCATTTTAATTTTCAAAAAATATAGATAATATAAAATATCACTCAAAATTACTAATAATTCTTATTTTATAGTCAGGTCATAGAATAATTACATAAGAATTCATATAATTATAAATTTTGATTGTATGAAAATGTTATAAAATATTTTAATTTAAAACTTTTTTTCATTTTAAAATTTTATTTCATGTCAATTATATTTATGCCTAAAATTAAATTTTCAGGAAGATTTTCTGTTATTTCAAGGGAAAAAAATATTATTATAATTAAATAATTATAATATATCTTGATTTCATGAATAATATGTTTAAACAAGTTTGTTTAGTAATTTATAAGAAAATAAATAAATAATATACTCTAAGTTATTTTATTATACATGTAGCTTCTCAAAATATTTTTATTTAAATATAAAATTTATAATTTTTTGGAATTCAATTTTTTAAAATTGAACCCATTTTATATTTATCATGGAACTATCAAATGAATTTTTGGGTTTTTTTCTAAAAATATTTATTTTATTGTGAATGGTGACTTGTACTACTTTTTGTAATTAATATTTATCCAGTTAAATTATTATTTTTCAAGAATTATTTCGAAATAAATTAATCTCAATTAATGAAAAAATATTCATTTTATTTGTAATATTATAAATTGAAAAATATTTATTCAAATTTACTAAACAATATTTAATTCCTTATAACATATGTAATATTTATATCAAGAAAACAATTGTAATACATTATAAAATATTTATTTAGAAATTACATTTAACACCTCTTATAAATTTAATTAGATACAAGTATTTAAATTTAATGATTATCATGATAATATTATTTAATGGGGTTAATTTTAATTTTTTTTATCTAATTATGTTACCAACGTAAATATTGTTTTCCCTGGTAAAATAATCACTTTTCGATGATTGACACTTTTCTTTAAATCATGTTTTTATTTTAAATTTAATGGATCAATTTTAAATTAAGATACTAATATTATGGGGAATCATGTATTGAAATGAACTAACACTGATATAATTGTAAATAAATGTTAAAAAATACTAATAACATCTAATCATTAAGAAGACTTTTTTTAACAGAAAACTATTTTCATTATTTTTTTAAAATAAAAGTTATTTTTATCATATTTGGAAATAAATAAACTTAATTGAGTCAATATTGAAATTAATTACATTAATATTTTTTTTCAAGCATAATCCAAATTTTCATAATCAAAATAATTATCATTATTAATATTTGATCAAGATTAAGAAGTATTAAACTGGGTAACTATTGCGGTTTAAATTTTATTATTAAAATTTTACACATAGGGATTATATAATACCACTATTATGTAAGAAATTCATATGTACATGTATCACCAACATTTACACTTCTAAATATCCTAACACTAAGACACATCCATTCTTACCCATTACATAACATTCTTTCAAAAATATTTTCCCATGTTTCTTATCTATTAATGGATATAACTTGCGCCCTTCTCAAGATAGAGACCTATTTTAAAATTCACATAAATCTCATCCAATATAACTATTCAGGATCCAATATATATATTTGGATACATCTATCCTAAAAAATTACCCAATTTCTTTCATTCCAAAAGGAAACTTCATTAAATGATCTGAATTCTCTTTCTATGTGTTATTAACCCATTAACGTGGTTTCTTTATAATTCTATTCCACCCTCCCCCAAACCCATTCTATCTATATGTATATATTTTCAAACTTATAATTAGATTACCAATATGTTATTATATTTATGGTTTAACCATTATTTATCTCCCCACCATTTCACTAACTAAATGAAAATATTTTTTCACTCTATGTGTGGTCTAGCTCCACAATGAATGACATGTTTTTTTTTGCATCACCACATTTTGAAATATGGTTCTAGAAATTAATTTAGTGAATATATATTGAATTTATATAATTATATATATATTTTAATTATTAATTAGGCATTATATAAGTAATATTATATAATAAATGATCACTGTAATAGTAACAATGTAAAAGAAGTATACAAAGAGGAAGAGTGGTTTATTTATAATTGAAAATATAAAATAAATTTTTATTCTTTTTATAAGACTTACCAAATATTACTATTTAAATTTGTAACATTTTAATATATAATTTTAATTTTGTGATAGTGGTTTTAAAATAAATTTATAACTTCTATAGGCATACTCAGACATAAAATGTTCATTTTTCTATCTGGTTGGTTTAACAAGTAATATGTAAAATGAAATAAATTTAAATTAGTTATGGTATTGAAATCATAATATTTCATATTGATTAGTAATTATTTTATTTTATTTTATTTTTCATTTCTAGTAAAAGATTTTACTCTTTAATTATGATCCCACCATTCATTTGTTACAAATCACTAAAAGAAGATTGCCGACAATTTAATCTAGAGGAATCATTGATAAAACTCTCAGTGAATGAAACCATAAAATTATAAACTAACATAATTCAAAAATTACATTACGTTGAACAATATGGGAATGATGGTATATTTGAGGATAACGATGAAAAAAACCCCAAATTATGAAAAAAGTCCAAAATGATTAATATTACGTGACCTCAATATTGAGAAAAGATTATAACAAAATAATATACATATAGATAATAATTTTAAAAGAAGTAAATAAAATATTATTTCAATTATTATTATCTCAAAATATATAATTAATATATTTTAGTATTTTTACAAGAGTCATGTGCGAGATCAACTATGTACGAATTCAAGGTAAGGGTTTAATCTCACAAATTTTCATGTATTGTTACATATTTCATATTATAAATCATGTTTTATATTAAACGGTGTACCTTCCACCCCATTAATATTATGAATAATGATTCTATTATATTCCATTAAATTCAATGATCAATTACATGTTCTTTCTATCATTTGGTTTTAATTCAAAAATTGAAAAAGTTGTAAGGATTTGACTGAATTATTTTTGGATTCATAATGTCATAGTATATATAATAATATTCACGTTTTTTATACTAATAGTCCCATATTTTATGGTGTATTTTCTCATATTTTTTTTGTAACTAAATTTTCATAATATATTGCGTTATATTTTATAAATTTTTTATAAAATAAATGTATAACATTAGTAACAACGACTCACATTCTCATAAATTAATATTATCTTCCATTTAAATGAGTTTCAATAAAAAGTTTTTTCATTATGTAAATCCAAATATGTATTGTATTTTAGATTCCAAAAATTTTCCAATAGAAGTATTGTTATATAAAATCCGTTCAGTTTTATTGTAAATTTGTTTTTTAAAGAACAAAAAAACAAAATAATAGAATTTATTTCAATATTTACATATTCATAAATATTAGTTTTATTTTATTTAATATTCATCGATATTTTATTTATGATTCAATATATGAATGATCTAAAATTTTTTCTATATAACAACCCCAACTATATTAACCTAGAGTTAGTATCTAATTTATTACATTTTCATAAATATTAGAATCATAATCACAAAGGATTTATTTGTTAAGTAATATTGGAGATCTATATTCATACGTAATACCCATTTTATATTGGTAATAAAATATAAACATTACAAAATTAAACATTCTACATCCTTGAAATATCATTCATTGATCTATTATTCAAATCCTATAGAATGTAAAAAAAGGGTGATGTCAAATACTATTTAATGGAAATTTACAGTGGAATCTATCCAGAGTAAATAAGGAATAATAAATATGGAAAGGTAAATTAATGAAACCACATTCCATTTAATAAATAACATGAGTAGATAAAATATAAGGACAATATCCATGTAGTAAAATCATGGATAATAAAAAACTGAATTTTGAAAAGTGGAAATGGATATTATTTAATGTAACTACCTTATAAATTATGATATATATAAAATAAATATTGTGTTCTAAGATACTTGAGTATAAGGGTAAATACCCATTTAATTATTGCTTAAGGATTTTTCACATGATTCCTTTTAATGCATTGACGAGATATATACTTTTAGGCTCCAACAATCAGTAAATTTCCATTTAATTACTCATATATTGAAAGATCAATTTAATTCTTAAAAAATATGAATCATTAAGAAATATCAATATTTATTATTTAATGCGGGATACCAATATGTCCTCAGTCATCTAGATACCATTAAATGTAACACAATATATATAGAAATGTTTTATTTTTTTTAAAAAGTAACATATCCATGACAAAAGTAGTATGAATATTTAAGGGAAATGTGACATAGACTGTGTTGTGACCATAAATACATAATTTTGGAAGTCTATAAACCACATAAAATCAAATAGGATCATAATATCAAATGTGCTTCAATGGAGTGGGAATGTTGATGAAATCCCTTACCTTATATTTCAAATTAGTTGAACAAGATTTACATTGTTGAATAATAAATTATGATTTAATATAATTATATAATAGAACCATAAACATATATATAATGTTAGGTATGATGAATTGATAAAATTTTATACCATGCAGGTTACTAATCTTTTATCACTATCAGGTTTTAGGGGGTTAACATCTTTATTTTATATAAATATTTTTATATGGTTGTTCTGATAATTTACCTTCTTTATGGTTCAACTATCTATTGTATATTATTCAATAAATAATTATTCTATATATTATTTATATATATATAATCATCCCAAAATGATAGATATCAAAATGAATTACAACATTCGTGGAGACTAATTTCCATACATACACATGAATGTTATTTTCAGTTTCTAATGGATAGAATGAAATAATGTTGAATAATAATTATTCCTTCCTATATCTTTTATATATAATATATATCTATTCATTAAATCCATCCTTTTTACCAGCTATAGAATTCGTAAATGGAAAATGGATCACATCGCTTCATAGAGGTGGTAGATTATAGGTGAGCACGAGCAACATTATAATTTTCTAAAAGATTGAAAGGTATGAATATATATATTATACTATAGTTCCAAAATAATAATTTTTTATTGATGTTATAAATAACAATTGGTTTCTTCTTTATAAACATCCTTTTAATGTGGTTTTGATATATGAATTACATCAATACGTGGATATGGTAAGCGAAATGTATGCACATGGGATATTTTCAATTTTCATAGAATGTAAAAAATTTGAGAATATAGTTTTACTATATTAAAAATTAAATATCATTATATTTAATACACTGATTTTATTATTTTAGGTTGGTTAAAATGAATTAATATGAAGTAGAAGTTGAAATAAAGCTGAGAGTCTGTAAAGATGATTATATCTTATTTTAAATACATCCTTTATATCTATTCTTATGGGACCTCATGATGGGATTTTGAAAGGAGCATAAAATCTATATCATAAATAATGGTGTTTATAATAGAAATTTCTATGGTTAAAGTGATACATATGACTCAATTTGAAATGAATATTTTAGGGAAATGGAAACCTTTTACAATTGAGGGGAGGTGAATTCATAGTATTTTTAAAATTATTAAATTTATATAAATTATATTTTATGTACGAATGGATTCTAAATTATATTTAAAAAATACAAGATTAAAATGAGTTTAAATATTCCCATACAACAATGTTGTAAATGTTTTAATTTTTTCACCCTAATCTTTTTGTTTTAACCCCATTAACTATTTTGAAAATGACTAAAATAAAAAATTTCCCAAATTTAATGGGTCAGAAATGCTATAATATAAATAATTAAAACCCATCAATGGACCATCCATGATATTTTCAAAGATAACCAATTGTTCTGGAAAAATTAAAAAAAAATCAAGTTTTAAATCACTTGATAAAATATTATTTATTATCAAGTATCTTAAATGTCAATTTGACATTATTCATTGAATATGAATTTAAATGCATTAGAAAAAATGGGGGAATTAGAATATAATAATTTAAAACAACAATAAAATGTAATATAGATATATAAAACTCATGGGATTAATTAAATAATTCCAACTATATTTGTTTTAGTATTACTGAAACAATTAATTATAAATTTCTATTAATTAAATAATTGGGGAACAAGTGTTGAAAAAATATTCAATGTAATTATTTTAATAATGGATGTTATTAATAATTTAAATTGACTAAAAAAATTTATTCAATTTACTATTTATAATCTTACCCAGCCTTTCATTGTCATTATATGAAAAAAGTAATTATAATAAAACAATGAGAATGACATCTTTACATTTCATTAAGAAATATTACAAAAATCTTATAACATTGTTTGATGAGGCTATAGGTCATCACAGCCCTTAAAATTACATTTATTACTCCTACACTAGTATAGCAGTGCAGGGTCGATCCACAGAAAAGGTAGATGAGAATTCTAGGTTTTATTCAAAAGTGACTCCACTGTTGTCAGCAGCAGAGATAGTGAACATTGATTGTATTATTATATTTTAATTTTTTTATATTTAGTTTAAAGCAAGAAGTAAAGTAAAAAATGTTTAAAAAGGGACTAAAAAAATTTTCTAGTTTATAAATAAACTAATAAATACAGTAAAACTAACATAAGTGAACAAAATAATAAAATAAAATAGCGAGGTCGAAGGAGTAGATCAAAAGTAATACTCGGGAATCCTAATCTACTAGTTTAATGGATATCTTCTCCACTACAATTTACTGAGTCATACCTCAAGAAAGAGATGAAAAGTCTCCCTCGCTAGGAAACCCAACACAAAGAAAACTGAATTCAGGAATTTGCCACTCCAATGTCAGTCAAACTGCTTAACAGTTATAAAATAATAACATTCAGAAATAAACTCGTTGTAAATTTCTAGACGTAAATATGTTTATGTTGAGAAGAAGTATTCAAGAACTACCTCGCCAGTAGATCTTGAATTTTTTAATTTTTAAAACATTTAAGGTGTGAAACAACTAAACAGAGAACCACTATTCAATCTCGCCCACTGATTACGAATCTAAAAAATGTACAGTGAATGAAGAAGACTTACAGATTAACTAATAGAATTGAAATCTCGAGCAAGACAATTCACCCTTTGATCATCTTGATTAAAAAAGTGAAAAACATCCAAGAATATAGTAGAAAATTTAAAGACGAAGGGAAGAAGTACTCCCCAAATAGTGCTCTACTCTTGGGCTCCTCGGTCCCTTGTTCATCTCCAGTGCTGCTCCCAGTTATCTTCTCTTGAGTTCGGTGTGTTTGTGGAATGAATGAGTGTCCTCTCATCAAATTCTGCTGCTAGTCTGCTTTAATATCCATCATCATCAACTTCATGTCACCACACATCTTCCACTGACATCCAAAACTCTTCACAAATGCATGACACAACGTGCATTTTTTCATAACTGGCACGTGATGTGAGTTTTCCTCACATAAATAACTCCAGATGAGTTAGTTTCATACACATAGACATTTTTCTGATTTTGGTATGAACCAGCACATGTTATAAACAAAATAAATCATGTATAACTCAAAGAAAATAATTATTACTAAAATTTAACGAAAATTAATTACTAAATATCTTAAATGATAATTATTTATTACTTATATATTATTTATAAAAAAATTCACTTAATAGTAATATGGTAATAGATAAATTTATCATGAAGTTATTAATTAAATTAAGTTAATAGTTATAGTTACTAAGTTATTAATTTTATCATTTTTAACTAAGTTTTTAAAATTTTACGTCATAAGTAAAGAAGTAATTAAAAAAACTATTTAGATAGTATTAAATAATAATTTTATTATCATTATTATTACTTTTATGAAAATTAAATTTTTCTATTAATTTATTATTTAGTTAATTTTAATTTACTAATTAGAATTAACACTTTAGTTTTAAATATTTTTTAAATTAATAAGTATATTTTATAGTTTATTTTTAATTATTATTAATTATACATTTATACTATAAACAGTATATTAATTAATTGTTAACAATTATTATTATGTTTGTTTTTTATTTTTATTTATAATTTATCTATTTATTAAAATTGTAATTGTTTAAATTTATAACTTTTGTAAATTTTATTATATTCATTTGATTTAATCAAATTTAACTTTAAATTTAACTTTAATTTACTTTTCTTCTTTTTGTTTTACTTTACATTTATTATAATTTTTATTGTTTAAATTTTTTTTAAAGTTATCTCTTCTTCCTCCACTATGTTCGGCACACATGTGGAGGGTTTCATACTCTTTTGAACCCGGTGCAACACCAGCTCCTCGGCACCAGTACAGAGGACAGCAGCAGCACGTCACAACAACTTACTCCCTTGCTCGGTTCAAGCGCAGATCATTTCAAACATCGGCGATGTTAGGGGAGCTCGGGGTTCAGTAGCTCATGGTGAAGGTACCAAGAATAATGGTGAGCAGAGGCGGAAGCAATCGGTGGAAAGGAGGATAACAGAGAGGTTGGAAAAGGGGTGCGCGCAGGGTCACATATATAATACTAAAAATAAATGAGCAGCGGCGTAAGAGTCACCGATAAAATAAAAAAAAAGGTTACCGGTACGGTAATGAAATTATGGGTTACCGATAGAGAAGAAAAATTAGGGTGCTACCGTTACAAATAAAATTAAAAAAACTCATTGTTAGGATGGATACTTGTGAGTCATGGGTCACCGTTGAAAATAAAGTAAAATAAAAAGAGGTTTCCGATACACAAAAGGGAATCTTACAGTTACGAAACAAAAATAAAAAAGTCGCTGGTATGCTAAAATGAATGTTACTAGTAGAAATGAGATTAATAAACTCACAGTGACCATAAAAAATTTAAAATACATGGATTAAACTTAAAAGTAAAACTTAGGTAAAATAAATAAACGATTGAAAATAATTAATTCAAAATAAAAGAAAACACTAATAATTAAAAACATTATTTTTATTAAACTTAAAACTTTAATGCCACACTATGATTATTAATTAGATAGCACTTCAATTAAAAACTAAATAATTAATAAGCTAAAATGATAAAATAATTAAATTAAAACTACTATAAAAATTAATTACATGGTAGCACCAAGTGAAAATGAAAAGTATCGGTGACCCAATAGGTCAACACTATTAATAGTATTCCTCACCAGTAGACTAAAACCAATAGACAAAAAATAAATAATCAAACTGCATACATAAAATAAAATAATTAACATTTAAAAAACTAATAATTAATTAATAGAACGTCTATTTGAACACATAAAATTAAAAGAGGACTATTTAATGTAATTAAAAACACAAATTATTTACATAAATGATTAGCGGGATGTCTAAACAAATTAATCAATAAAGTTAAAATATTTTAATGTAACTAAAATAATAGATAAAATATTAAAATAAAGTCTATGTTAATTAAATAGAATTATGTCGATTAAATTATTGTTTAAATAGATATTAACCTTTTAAAAACTCAAGCAGAATCCACTTAAAGAGATTAATTAAGAAATAATTAAATTAGAAATGTTAAGTAAGAATAAAACTGTTAATTTAAAGACTAAAAATACTTAAATAATTATAAAAATTGAGAAATTAATAAAATAAATTATAAAAATACAAAAGTGCAAATATTTAGTATAAAGAGATTAAATAATTAATTTAATCATTAAAAATTATGTAAAAAGATGTATCAAAACTATGTAAAAATAGAGCCTCATCAAATTCCTCCACACTTAAGCATTGCTTGTCCTCAAACAATCTCATATTTTATTTTCATTGAAAAGTAGTAAAATGTTTATTATTTTTCTCAAAATGTAACAAATACATCATTTAAAAATAGAGGACAAAACATAATGGCATGCATTGAAAATGAATTACTCATATGAATCTAGCCTAAAACAAATACTCAAGTGTAATTAAGATAGCTATGGATCATCAAACAATGAAGATGTCATGACTCATATTTGAAACTACTTAATGACTCATTACAATTTAGGCCGAAGTTCTAAATTCAAGAGTGACAAGAGGTAAAATATCAATGGAATTAATACCTTAACCAAGAAACTCTGTACTTTTACTGAATCCATGGTTCCAAAAATAATTAATTTTTTTGAATCACCTTATTAATATAACCTAAATGATTTCCATAAAAACCAATTGAACACTTCTTCATCTGGTGTTCATTATTCCCCTCAGCTTAATGAGCTCATTTTTGACCCTAGACACTTTATATTATTTTTCCCAATCCATGGTTCATTGTGATAAGCACAGTGCAATTCACTTATTCATGTTGAATAGAGGGATTAAAGTTAATAGAAACGCACCCAGCATCTAGGGTCTCAGAGACTCACTATGGAATCCCAAATGCCCAAATTACTCGAGTTTCAAAAGATTTATATCAAAAACCATTTACATTAGCTCATTAAAGCAATTACTTTTAAATAATTTAAAGATGAAAGAGGCCCCTATAATCATAACCAAATTTCCATTTCCAAATGTATGATCATAATCCCATTAACATGTGACCCCAATCACTATCAAAGATGGACTCTAAATCAAGATATCCATTCAATCACTAAGTAAAACCACTCCACAATCATCCATTATCATCAATTTCAGACTCTATGAAGTTCTTAACTACCAGAAAGGAACTTATCCTAAGGAAAGACCAAATTGAGTAAAGTGTAAAGATTAGAAATATAACATAATTTTAAAAGATTTGAACCATTTGTTTTACAAAAAGTTTGAAATTGCAGTGGGAATTGATGGGCTTACAATTAAGCACAGTTAAGCACAGTCAATAATTGACCCCCTCCCCCACACTTAAAACCTAACTTTGTCCCCAAAGTTGAATTCTAAAGTGGAGAAGAACAATTAATAAATTAAGGTACAAAACATATTTTTAATTAAGTAGATTTATAACATGTATAAAGGGTCTCAATGAAGTTCAAAATTTTTTTTCCATAATAAATAAAAAAATTCAGGTTCATATATAGACAAACACAATAAAGTGACATGGATTTTCAATATGGATCAAAAGAAGTATACAAGGTGTGGGTGCACAGTTAATTGTGTGTAAGCATGTTTAGGGAAATTTATTCAGTTAGATATTCAATAAACTAGACAAAGTTCATGCTAAACACCCCAACATCAATCAGATTTAAAATATCAACATCATGTACCCCCACACTTAGTTTCAAGAAATGAAAAGAATTTAATAACAATGAAATTCAGTTTCCAGCAGTGAAGTATATGAAGATTGTTATATTTACATAGGGGCATGAAGTATAATTTCATTCCAATATGAGAAGAATTTTAATCATAGGAAGAATTTTTATTTCAATAGAAAGTCAAGCAGCAAAATTTTATTGAAAAAAAGGAGTAGAAATAAATGTTTAAAAGTTGAAGTACAAACCTGACTAGGTTTTTGTCCAAAAATGATCATGGGAATTTCACTCCAGTATTGACACAAGCAACAGAAACCTAAAAACACAGAGCATGAAAACCAGAGACAAAAATCTAGCAGAGACATAGCAGACAGTTGGCAGCAAAGCGTCCCATTATTCAAAAACAAAATAGTACAAAAATGAAAATAACAAAATAGCATGGGTTGACTCCCATGAAGTTCTAGGTTTAAAGTCTGCAACTAGACTCACCTAGAAACTAACCAAAATCACTAGGTGGATGAGGTTTCTTTAATTTCAACCACCACATGTGTTTGGACAAATTATTTTTAATAGACCAATGAAAATTGTGGGTTGGAAGACTTAGCACAACAAAATCTGAACTCTCATCAACTGCAAAAATCACCATGAAACACCCTTTAACAGTTGTGAGCATAATGTTGTCCACTTCTAGAGTTGTTTCAGAGTTATCAAAATTTGAGTTTACATGAAGGGAAAACATAATACTAGATGCTTCAAAGGGTTTAAAATTGGACTCATAAATAACCCCCTTAACTTCAACACTCATCGATTCACATTCAAGGGTGCATGTGGGTAAATTCTGATCAGTAGGTTCAAGAGGAGAATCAATAGAGTGCTGGAATAAATCATGGACAATGGAACTCAATTATAATTCTCCCTGTAGACTAATATCAGTATCATGAGAAGGCTCGACACCCTTCACAGTTGAGGATGTAAGTGATAGAGAGGGAAGAGAATTTATTATATCACAAACAGATTCTGGTCTAACCATTTTATAAATCTCTTCCAAAAGATCCTCATATGTTAACTCACACAGTTCATCTACTACTTCTATCAATTCAGTTCTGCCTAGATCAATTGTGTGATCAAACTCTACTTTAAGTTCATGTTCAAGAATCTCACATTCTAAAAGAAAGCCTGTATTGTGTTCAAAGAAGTTCAAATTTGGGGGAGTAATGTTTAATTCTGCTTCAATACATTAAATTTTCAGAATTTTCATGTTTAAACATTTTTCACCATGTAAAAAATCACTATTTTCAATTTTTGTACACTCACTTTCTATAAAACAACAAATCTGAGAAAAAGAATATGAAATATCATCATTTAATCTTTCATCAAACATTATTCCCTCATCCTCTAAACCATCCACCATAATTTCAGAAATAGATGGGTTTGGAGTTTCAAAGCATGAAAGAGTATTTTTCAGTTCAAGTTCAATGTTTTGAGATTCTATATTATCCAGTTTAATGTTATCATCCAAAGTGTTCCAAATATTTAGTTCAGACTCATTATTAAAAAATTCAGCAAATATGGGTGAAGAGTTTTTAACATTGGAGTTTTCAGTTTCATGTTTTACTTCAACCCAAGTGACTTCATTCTCAAAACTTCTAAAACAGTGATTTTTATCAAATGTAGGAATAATGAAGAGAACTGGACATTCATTTTTAATCTGTTTCAATTCATCTTCAAAATTTTCCAACTCAACAACATTAAATTTCATTATTGGATTTTCAATGTTGTTCTCTTGACTCAGAGAGTTGGTTATTTCTAGATATAGATTAATAGAATCATATTTTTCAAAGAGAATGGTTTCTTGTCTAGTTTTACTGTCACTTTCCTCTTCCACTTGATTTTCAAATCTTTTATAAATATTTTCCTTTTTTTTTCTTCAAATTTTCTTGTTCCTTGACCCTTTATTGTAATTAAAAGAGCATGTTTTCTAATCTTTTCAGTCTTTCATCTCGCTCTTGAGAATCTCTAAGTTGATTTTCATGGATTTGAGTTAACAAATTGTTAATTAATTCAACCCTAGAATCCAGTTTAGAAACAATTAATTCAATTTTCGCTAGGGTGTCAGGACTAGACTCATGTTTTTCAATTTATTCAATGTAAAAATCCTATTGTGGCTGGTTATAGACACAATACAAAGCAGTATGTCCATAATCACCACAAAAAACACAGTAAGGTCCAATGCAGTAGTTTGAGCCTTCATAATGTTCCATTTTTAAAAAAAAAATTTAAGATCAAACACACAAAAAATTCAAACAGAACTCAAACACACAACACAAGTTACAAATGTTCACAGTTTTTTTGATTGATTTTTTTTTAAATTGTTTTTTAGTTTATTTTTTCTTAGAAGCTTAGCTTCTCAGTCTGTGCATTCGATGGAAACAGATCCAAATTTTGATGAGTTCGTAGGTCATCACGACCTTCAAAATTAAATTTATTACTCTTAAAATAGTATAACAGTGCAAGGTCGATCCACAGATAAGGCATATGAGAATTCTAGGTTTTATTCAAAAGTAACTCCACTGTTGTCAACAGCGGAGATAGTGAACACTGATTGTATTATTACTTTTTCTTTTTTTTTTATATTTAGTTTAAATAAATTAGTAATGTAAAAAATGTTTAAAAATATACTTAAAACATTAACTAGATTACTAATTAACTAATAACTACAGTAAAACTAACATAAGAGAGAAAAATACTAAAATAAAACAGCAAGGTTGAAGGAGCAGATCAAAACTAATACTCGATAATCCGAATCCACTAGTTTAATGGATATCTTATACACTATAAATTATTGAGTAATACCTCAAGAAAGACATAAAAAGTCTCCCCCGCTAGGAAGCTCAACATTTAGAAAAATGACTTTATGAGTTCACCACTCCAAAGTTAGTCAAACTGCTCAACAGTTATAAAATTATATCATTCAGAAATAAACTCACAATAAATTTCCAGATGTAAAGACGTTAATGCTTCAAAAATGTATTCAAGAAATACCTTGCTGTAGATCTTGAATTTATGAATTTTTAAAACATTTAAGGTGTGAAACAACTAAGCATAGAACCATTATTGAATCTCGCCCACTGATTACGATTCATAAAAATGTAGAGAGAATGGAGAAGACTTAATGATTAACTAATATAATTGAATTCTTGATCTAGAAAATTCATCCTTTGATCATCTTGATTAAAGAAGTAAAAAAATTCAAGAACAGAGTAAAAAATTTAAGGACGAATGGAAGAAGTACTCCCCAAATACTGCTCTGCTCTCGTGCTCCTAGGTCACTTGATCTTCTCCAGTACTGCTCCCGGGTATCTTCTCTTGATTCTAGGGTGTTCGTGGAATGAATGAGCGTCCTATCATCAAATTATACTTCTAGTATACTTTAATATCCACTGGCATCAACTGCATATCATCACACATCTTCCACCGACTTCCAAAACTCTTCACAAATACACAACACAACGTGTGTTTTCTTTGTAACTGGCACATCACATAAGTTTTCCTCATGTTACTAAGTCCATATGAGTTAGTTTCATGCATATATATGTGTTTCTGATTTTGGTATGAACATGTACATGTTATAAACAAAATAAAATAGTTAAAACTCAAAGATAATAATTATTATTAAAAAGTTAACCAAAGTTAATTAATAAATATCTTAATTGATAATTATTATTTACGTTTATCTTATTTATAAATATTATTCACTTATCAGTACTATGGTAATACATAAATTTATCAAGAAGTTATTAATTAAATTAAGTTAATAGTTATAGTTACTAAGTGATTAATTTTATTATTTTTAACTATGTTATTAAAATTTAATGTCATAAGTAAAGAAGTAATTAAAAAACAGTTTATATATTATTAATTAATAATTTTATAATAATTAATATTATTATTACTTTTAAAGAAATTAAATTCTTCAATTAATCAAATAATTAGTTAATTTAATTTAGTAAACAAAATTAACACTTTAGTTTTAAATATTTTTTAAATTAACAAGTATATTTTATAATTTATTTGTAATTTTTTTTAATTATAAATTTATACTATAAACAATATATTAATTAATTATTAAGAATTATTATTAAGTTAGTTTTGAATTTTAATTTATAATTTATCTATTTATTAAAATTATAATTTTTCAAATTTATAACTTTTGTAAATTTTATTATATTCATATGATTTAATCAAAGTTAACTTTAACTTTAACTTTACATTACTTTTACTCATTTTGTTTTACATTATTTTTTTTATTATTTTTATTATTTAATTTTTTTTAATGTTATCTCTTCTTCCTCCCCCTAGTTCGGTACACAAGGGGAGGGTTTCTTCCTCCTTTGAACTTGGTGCAACAGCAGCTCCTTGACACTAGTTTGGCGGACAACAACAACACGTCGTAGTAGCTAACTCTCTTGCTCGGCTCTTGCATAGATCATTTCTAACAGTGGCAAAGGTAGGGGAGCTCGGGGTTCAGCTGCTTATGGTGAAGGTACCAAGAAGAATGGTGAAAGGAAGAAGAAACTATCGGTGGTAAGGAGGATAACGATGATTTTGGAAAAAAGGAAGGGCTAACAATGAGGTTGCAAAAGGGGTGCGTGGAGGGTCATTGATAGAATACTATAAACAAATGAGCAGCGACGCAACGGTCACCGATACAAAAAAATAATAGGTTACCGGTACAGTAAAGAAATTATGGGTTTCTGATAGAAAATAAAAATTAAGGGGCTACCATTAAAAATAAAATTAAAAAAAATCAATGTTGGGATGGATACATGTGAGTCGGGGGCCACCGTTGAAAATAAAGTAAAATAAAAAGAGGTTACTGATACACAACATGGAATCATACCATTACAAAACAAAAATAAAAAGGTCAACGGTATGCTAAAATGAAGGTTACCAGTAGAAATGAGATTAAAGAACTCACGGTGACCTTCAAAAATTTAAAACACATGGATTAAACATAAAATTAAAACTTAAGTAAACTAAAGAATATATTTAAAATAATTAATTCAAAAGAAAAGTAAACACCAATAATTTAAAACAAGTGTTTTATTAAACATAAAATGTGAAATCCACACTACGATTATTAATTATATAGCACTTAAATTAAAAACTGCATAATTAATAAACTTAAATGATAAAATAATTAAATTACAATTACAATACAAATTAATTACACGGTAGTACCAAGTGAAAATGAAGAGTATCAGTGACCCAATAGGTCACCCCTATTAATAGTCTTTCTCGCTGGTAGACTAAAACCAATAGAAAACAAATAAATAATCAATATACATACATAAAATAATATAATTAATGTTTAAAAACTCTTAATTAATTAATAAAACAACTATTTAAAGACATAAAATTAAAAGCAGACAATTTAATTTAATTAAATACAAAAAATATTTCCTTAAATGATTAGCAGGACGAATAAACAAATTAATCAATAAAGTTAAAATATTTTAACATAACTAAAATAACAGATAAAATATTAAAATAATGTTTAAGTTAATGAAATATAATTATGTTGATTAAATAATTGTTTAAAATAGATATTAACCTATTAAAAATTCAAACATAATCCACTTGACAATACTAATTAAGAAATAATTAAATTAGAAAAGTTATGTAAGATTAAAACTGTTAATTTAAAGACCAAAAATACATAAATAATTATAAAAATTGAGTAATTAACAAAAATAATTATGAAAATAGAAAAGTACAAATATTTAGTATACAGGGATTAAATAATTAATTAAATCATTAAAAATAAAGTAAAAATATGTGGAAAAACTCTATAAAAATAGATCCACATCAATGATCTGCTAGGGAAAAGGTATTATATTCATATTTTGAATAATTATGGATGACTATAGTCATACAAATTATTTAATATGATATTTATCGATAGTTTGTATTCATTATCATTTTATTTGAATCATTAATTATTGATTTAACCTTTACCATGGGAAAAATATTAATAATGTTAATATCCATTTTGTCTAAAAAAATGTTACATATTTAATAAATTTTTACCCATTTATTATAACCATGGAATCTATTTTTTAGTATTTACTATACATAAGTGTCAAAATTAAATTTCAAAAAAAATCCCATAAAACAATATGAAAAACTGTTTTTTTAGATAAATTAAATTTTAAGTAAAAAATGGTGTTGTTGTAAACTAAAAAATGAAATTGAATCCATGGAAAATAATTTAATTATTAATAATATAATATAAATAATTTTACTTTTTATTCTTTTATAAATGAAATTGATCTTTTTATATACTTGAAAAAAATTCAATTTATAATACAAAAATATATTTTCCAATATTTACAAGAAAGGAAATCTTATTTAAAATTCACAAAATCTAAATGTAAAACAAATTTAATATTATGATTTAAAAATAGGTATTTCTATTATCAAATAAATTTTCTTTATGTTTAAACAATTAATATTATAATTTTATAACAAAATGAAATCAAACTCATTTTGAATAAAATGTATTTTTCAAGCATAAAATTACATTTATAAAAATTATATATATATTTCAAAATATTTCATCAATGAATTATTATTCATTAATTTCTTTATTTATTTTTCATAATTAATTTAATACTATTCATACACTGAAATTAAATGGTTAGGTTATAATGGTAATCTTAAAATAAAAACACTTCAGAGTTCGTTTAACTTCGTTGTTGCGTGTTGTATATGTTACTGAACATATTATTATTTCAAAATCTCATGGAGTTAAATTCTCTACCCACACATAAATTTCAAACCCACAATTGAACTTGTTTTTGGTAACTCTGAGTTCTATATTTGAAAATCCCTTTATCGAAAACCCCATGTAGTAAAGACGATTAATAGATTTTCCTCCAAAAAAGATGGAAAGGGAAATACAACGTTGATTATAAAACATGGTTTCTATAATAGGATATCATTGTTGAGATGATAATAAAATGGACTTGGAATAGAAAATTTGAATCAATGGATTATTATAGAGTTATATAAATCATGGTCAAGGGAATGTTAAGCAATAAAAAACATAAATATATAAAGGGTTAAAAAATTATTGATTCAAAAAAAATGATGATAATATTAAAACATTTTTTTATCAAGACCATTTTATGATATTTAAAGAAATCATTATCCATTATAACTTAAACATAATGTAATATAGTTAAATTAATTAAATAATCTAATACTCTAATTATTTTTTTCCATAATCTCAATTTCTATTCAAATAATGAGTATTTACTATAGATTCATCATGCATAAAACAAAAAAAGGATCATTAAATGAATCATAAGATTCATTAAATAATAACAATCCATTCAAACTATATATAGTAATTATCCAAATCAAAAATAATGATCACATGTTATATACTATTATAAATAAAACATATAAAACTCTAAAACATATATAATAAAATATCTTGTTCTATTTATTTCATCCAATACAGAGTAAAACTTAGTAATAATATGAGACATTCAAAACAAAATTAAAATTGAAAAAATATAAAATATATGATCTAAAAATGATTCTTTGAAAATATTTTGTGGCTCATAGTGTTTTATTAAATAAATGTCAATACGTTCAACTCATATTTTCATAAAATAGAAAAGTATCCTGAATCACTATAAAACATCAAAAAAACATACATTCATATAAAATATAATAATATCCTTATTCCATATGTCACATAAGGTAAAAGAATATAGTGAACTCCATCATAAATTTTATTTTTATAAAAGCACTAATAAGATCCAATATAATCAATACAAGCCCATTTTATTTTTCAATGTCAATATTTTATGTATACAATATAACAAATATTACATCAACATCAGCCACATGTTACGTGATATATTTTTCAAAATCATGTTTTTTTATAAAATATCAGAATAATGTTCAATCACATTTCTAGGTCATTATTACAATTAAACATATTATTTTAAAACATTGAATAAAAACTAAAATAGTATTTTCCTTATGTGATTCTGAATTCTTATTTCCCAAGTATCATTTATAATAAAAATCATGAATCCAAGTACATAAGAACATTAGTCCTTCCAATTTGGGTATAATAATAGAAAATTGTTGGATTTACCATCTTGTATCCTCTTGTGGTATTTTTCTTGAAATGTGAAATGTTGGTTATAATAATTTCCCATATCATTACAGTTAAAAACATAAAATTAGAGGGTTCATTATTACACTTTAATTCACATGAAAGGAGGAATTTATCTCCAACCATTAAAAAACTTCCATTCCCATCAGTCAAGTACATGGGTATTTATATCATCAAATATCATAAGCATGATATTTAATTCATCCCATATTTTCCATCATCTCATTTAATATTCCTTCATGCTCAGTCATCCTTTTCATATCTTGATACCCTTTAAAAATATTTAAATTAGATCGTTATTCATCTTTCCTAATGGAACTTCATTCTATATCATCGTATGATGATTATATTTAAGAAACTAATCCTCCTTAGAGGCATCACATAATCCCATTAATGATGCAACCAATCTTGCTGTTTGGATTATGTATGTAGTACAAAAAATTATTTGTTAATCATAAGAATTTTTCCCCATACATAGCCACACTTTTTACTTCCTTCTGTTTCAATTAAGAAAACTTCTCTCTATTTCAACTCATTAACCTTGAGGTATGTATACCACAATAATAGTATCTATAAAAGTTCATTTGTGTATTTTTTATATTTATTCAGCCTATTTGTTTTTTTAGAATATAAATATCACTTTTAATACATCCCATATGTATGAATAAATATTGGAGGGACTTAACATATTTCTATAATACCAATAGACTAGTTGTTCTAATAAAATATATTGGCTTTTTTACAAAATGGGATCTAATATCGAATAATTATATTGTGGATCTATAGGATTCTATATTCATGAATTTTTATTCATCATATCTTATGTATGATATGAAAATATGGCTACGATTTTCTCAATTCAAATACATTTTTTATTATTTTCTTAGTAGCTGAATCTATATATTGTCTATTCATTTAAATTGCATTTCTTCTTTTAGGTTATATCACTAAATAATGGAACAAATGGAGTAGAAAATTATGATTATTAATATTAATCCACAATATGAAATTACTATATTGGTGAATTTACTCAAATAATATTATTTAATATCACAATTCTCATGTTAGCTATGATATTTTATAATCTAGATCATGAATTTTATAATAAAAATTATCTGATACAGACTATAACAACCCCCAATTTAGTTACACGGATATTATGTCTAATTCATTATATTTTCATTGATACACAATTTATATTGATAAATTAAAATTTAGTTTAGTACTCTTTAAGAACTATATAAATTTATGATACTCAATTTACATTTGGAATAAAATATAAAAAAAAATTAAATATTCTACATCATTTGAAAATAATAATAATGATTTATTCTTCATAAAAGGTGGAATGGTAACAAAAAAAGGGTGAACTCAAATTATCTATAAAGGTTACATAATATATAATTTTTAATTAGTAAATGAGTCAGAATCAATATGTAAAGGTAAATTACTGAAAAAATAAAAATTAGTCAACTAAATAGTTATATAAATCAGTCATTCATAATATCAATGAATTAATATCATTTAAAATGAAAACTAAATTTAGAGTTAAATATTTTAATTAAACTAGAAATTATATTGAACCATTCCTTTTAAAAATATTATTACTTGAATTTCATCCATAAATATCAAATAAGTACATCCCAATGATCATGAGGAGTAGTTCCATTAGAATACAGGGTCATTATATAACGAAAATAACTAAAACATGACATATTTATTTATTTTTACTTTATGAGCTCCTAAAACTGAATTAGATGATATGGGGAATTTATAAAAAACCAGGAAATCTTAAATTCCTTTAATTGAAATATTCATTATATGGATGCATATCTTGTGAGTGAAAATTAAAACATTAAATCATAAATCATATAGATCACGAGTAATCACATGGAAGCTTAAAATAATGATCGTGGTATCATAAAATCATTATAATAAAGGATATTTTGCATATAAATATAAAATGACATCAAAATAAGTCCATGAAAACTGCCAAGACAATATCAGATTGTGGATAATGAACTAAAATAGATTAGGTTTACTCTCAAATCACATACATTATGGCTCTTGAGACTAAAGCTTCAACCAATAAATTAGAGTTTTATCATGGAAAATAATTATAATATATTGATTATTTATGTTTATATTATAATGGAAATATAAAATAATTAATAAAATAAGAATTAACCATGGAAATAAAATATGTTTCATAATCTTTCTGTATACCATATTCAATTAAAATTTCATAATGATGAAATTAGTGAAACAAGAACAAGTAATTTATTACCCCATAATATAATGGGATTCATACCATGGTATATTTGTGGGATATATAAATATATATAATTTAGAATCCTTTCATAACATTATATTGTGATATAATGTGAGATAGATATGGAATTGTAATTACTCAAAGGAATGGTTTGTTCATAGAGATACCTTACCATGATCCCAATTTTTCAGATGTGTTCCTTATCATAAATAATAAAAACCTATTTTAATTATTTTATTTTATAGGATTTTTTATTCCATTATATTTATTTTTTGTACCATATCATAATAAATTACATGGTAAATTAATTTCACGTAGGACATTTTGACGATGTTCGACTCATACATCAAACATCACTTTAGAATATTTACTAAGGTAAAGATATAATTATTTAGTCACATAAAGAATAATAATCATGAAATAATTATCATTTTTATTCATCAATTACACTTTTTAAACCATTCATGACTATGGTTCTAAAAAAATGAACTACATTACACTGATGAAGTTAGTAAGCCGATTATACACTTGAGTAATGTTTAAAATTTTCAACATCCCTAAAGGAAAGAATATATGTGTTATATTATCTTTATAAAATTATAAATAATTCACTAAGATAAAATTATTTATTTTAATAAACTTACATATTCCATCCAAGTGATTTTCTAATAAAAAATGAACCACATCTCTTTGTGAGTCGGTGGTCCTCCATACAGATGAATGACGTTATCATTTTCCAATGGATGGTAAGGTAAAATCGAATATGATATACTAAATTTATATAATGGTAAATATTTTATTATTATCATACCAAAAAAATTAAAACTATCATGATGAAATTTCATGAGAGGCGATGATGGAAAACGAAATACATTAGTTAATGAGGCGGTAGTTCATTTTATACAAGAACGATGGTTTTAAATCCCATTTTAAGGAAGTGGAGGTGGATTTATGTTATTAAATTAACATAATAACATATTATTTTTTTTGTAGATAATGATGTTATTATATCATCATAAATTATTTATGTTTTAAGGAGGTGTAAAATAAATTAAAACAAGGATTGTAGGTAGTGAATGATATTACCTATGTTGGAAACCTCATTACGATTATACCTAAACCCCCATATATTAGATTTAAGATTACAAAATTCCACTTGGAGGAGGGTATATAATAAAATGAGGTTTCAAGATAGGTTTTTTTGATTAAAATGGATTTCAAATTGTAATGAGGAGAATATAGGAGGTTTCATTTTATATGTAAAAGGGAGTGACTTTTTTATAAGTACCATAAACTATTCAATAATGTAAAGTCATTCAAAATCCATGTGCTTCCCTAATTGATATATAATGGATGTAAGGATTTATATGACCAATCATATATTCACCATAAAAAACATATTTTAAAAATCTTACTCCCTTTAAATCTATTGTTTATCACATAGTGAAAATATTTTACTATTAATTATGGTGACATATCTTACCTATTTTTACTATTCATTTGGGAAAAAAATTAACTTCACCAAATTATATATCATTAATTATGATAATTAAATATATGGAATCAATTTTAAAAATTCAATTAATATATGTGTGATAATTGAATTTAAAATTAACAATGAAAAACAAGTCGAAAAACTATTTTTTAGGAAATATATTTTGTAAACATAAGATGATCCCACATTAACAAATATGAAAAGTAATATTAATTTTATGAATATAGATTATTAAATTTAAACATAATATAAATATATATTTAGTTTATATATTTCAATACAAGGGGTTATTTCACTATTTTCTGAAAAATGAAACCCTATAGAAAATCAAATAATTTCTATATTAGGTTTTTTTCTTATAACGATCTAAAAAATAATATTATATTTGTATTATTAGATTTCTAAAATTTTCATAAATTAATTATAATATGTTTTTATGAATTTCAATATATATAATTTTTAAAGGAAACACCATTTTTGAAGAATAAATAGACTACTGATTAATAGATGATTATTTCTGGATAATTTATCAATAAATTTATATATATTAGGACCTATAAAACATTTCATAAAATTTTATCACTAATAATAACCAAAAATTAACTATATAGGTTATAGCAGTCATAAATAATCATGGTTTGTTTTTGGAATGGTGTTGCGTGAAGTATACAATATCAAGAAATGTTTTTCATTTTAAAAAATTCAATGTTTTATATTATTATACCTTATATAATTTCACCCTCTTAAGTTAATATTACATATTATGTTGGAAATATGTGAGGGTAATTTTATTAATTTATTTTTGTATTCCCCATGTTTTTGCATTGTATTTATGATTCCTCCATATCAGTTTAACTTGGTGTGTTTTTTGTCTGTGAAAAACATTATCTCAATGGCCCAAAATAACCACTATATTCCCCTCAAACAATAAATAATTTTCAAAATTTAACACCTCTAAATTATATACATGTTATATATTTGGTATGTAAATCCTTAATTGGGATATATGGAATTCATTGTGTATATGGGAAAGGGTCGGTAGGAGTGATAATTGATAAGCTTTAGGTCTGATGTGATAGAGAATCTCCAAGTGACTGATGTATTTCTTTCCATAACTTTACCTTTTTCCAAAATATCATTAATCTATACCATGGAGATATAAGAGAAACACTTTAACCACAACCATATACTCAATGTCTCATCGATGATTATCTGCATATATCTTCTATCAAATCTGATTAGTCCAAACGTAGTGCTGAATGGTTTTAACCTTTTAGACCATATCCTCATACATTTTAGGTCCCATTATCTTATGTTTAACCACTTTATCTAAAATGAAGGTTTACTACATCTATTTGTATAATGGTCTTTATATGGATCCATTTTAATGATTTACGTGAAGTTATTATAGTATAAGAACTCACCCAGAGGAAGATGTCGATCCCATATTCCTTATAAGTCCATCTAGAATACTCTCAACATGTATATAGTGTCTGAATAGTATGATTAGATTGAACATTAGTTTAGTGGTGATAAGCTGGACTAAAGATAAGATAAGTATTTATTGCATGATGTATTCTCTTCCACAACATGGATGTAAATCATAGATATTTGTTAGATAAAATCAAAAGTTGTGTTTTATAAAACCTCAACACCACTCGGATGTGAATCCTCGAATGTTGATCAAGTGATAAGGCCTCATGAATTGAAATTTTTTTGAGTATTAATTATAATAGTATCCACCAAAATGCATAGGGAATTATTACCTATTTATGTCCTTGGAATACAAAGGACAATGCACATAGTTATGTTTTGTCATTTCCATATAGGTATGGTAATGGTTGAATTATACACTTACTCAATTTCATTTAAACATTAAATTGATAACATACCAGGATCTATGATTTATATTCTATGATCTACTTCATAATTATTTCCCATTAATTGTGTTTTATGTGATCTCAATTCATCTTTATGCTGCCTAGGTGGATAAAAAAGATTAATTTGTGTTTGTAATTCAATATCTATTTATTTAACATTATATTTGATGGTACACATATTCATAATCCATATCATAAATCTTATTCTTCAAAAATTTTCCCTCTGTGGACTTCACATTTATTTTTTTGTCCACCTTTTTCTGAATTTTCACATCATCTCATTGATAATATTTTATTATCCCCATATGGAATGGATGTGATTTCTATTAAGAATTCAATGATGATGTTCCTTCTATAATGATTCCCTTGGGAATCTTTTGTAGGTTTGTTACTTTTGACCCTTATCAATTCTCATCACTGATAACTTCACCATATTCGTTTTACTTAGAGTATCTTCTATATTGTTTTCATTCCTCTTATAGATTAAATGTGTGTAGTCATATACCCTGATTATCTATATCCATTTTTTGTTGTTGAATATGACACTACTTATATGTGAATATATATTTGAGGATCTTATTTTTTATATATATTCCAAATCTCTCCCCATAGAGATAATTTCACCATAATTTCAAAACAAATATCATTATAGCGAACTCTATATTTTGTGTGGGATTTTTCATCACATAAAATTTTAACTACCTTGAGGATTAATTTGTAAATTTCTCATTTTTCATCAGTATGAAAAATAATGCATTATATGATGAATACATATGTACCACAAAAAGTTCCAAACGTATGGTGTGCCTAAGGTCATGTGATTAGATAATACACTTTCTCAGCTCCTTAATACTCTATTCGTATTAACTACTACATGAAAAGGTTACTACCTTCCAAGTTATCGTGGTTTGGGGTTTAAATATAATTAAAATTTCCTCAAAAATAATAGATAATATCCATAAAGTCCAATGATATAATTTTAATCCTTTATAGATGATGGAATAAGATAGTCCTCAATTTTTGTTTATCATAGAGGTGTCTACAAATATCCCTTTTCTTGGGATTATATTCCCCAATAATGATACTTCCTCTATAAAAAACTCATATTTAATGTACATTTCACATAGTATTCAAATTATTCTCATTATCAACCTAACAATAAGAGTAAATCATAATATCATATTTATATAGTACCAAAATTTGTTGATGTAATCTCTAAAGACGCTATGAATCATGTTTGTAATGTTTTTTTGAGAATTAGTGATTCCAAAAGGCATCATTATTCACACAAAATAGACATACGTTTTTGGAATAGAGGATTTGGTAATATAATCCTACTTTCCTTTAATTGGTGATATCTAGATCAAATTTACACCATAGAGATATAATGGGACCTATTTAGTTGATTAAACCATTCTTATATTCATGGGGGGGGAAATATATTCATTATCCTGATTTTCGTGTGTTTGTACTAATGAATTTAGAGGATTTGTAACCCTCGATCATTTTGGTAAATATGACCAGAACACCCCACAATGAAGTACAATGATGTATAATACCAATTTCTAGATTCTGTTGCTACTACTCTTTATTATCTTCCAACTAAATGGTGTCTAGTCGATTAAGATTCATTGTTATTACAATTAATATTGGTATAATATTGTTTATGAACTAAAACTATCAGTCAAGAGTAATACCATAAAACTCTTTAAAGAATACATCATAATAATCCCTTGTAATGGGAATTACTTAAATAATTATTAATTAATGTTTCTCAACAATATAGACTATATGATCTTTCTCATAATTCAATCATATATGTTCTTTAATTGAATGATATATGGGGTTCATGAACCTCGATAAAAATCTATTGAATCCAATGATAACGTATAATGTGAATAATTATATGCCATCCTAGACATTTGATTTTTATTTATTTATGGATAAGGAATCAACAACCAATATAGATTCAATATCTAATAAAGGAAAAAATATGATATTTTCTAGAAGATTTATTCTACAAACATTGACTGTAGAGGAACTATTTACGAGGTATATAAACATCACTCTATTATATATTCTCACAGATAGATCAACCCCATGTTTTGATGTGGTTATTTAATATTTGTACTAATAATTCATGATATTATTGAATTATTGTAACTAGAATCAAATAGTACATTATCTATTCTTGAATTAATAATTTGAGTACCCACTACAATAATTTTTTTCTTATCCACCTCAGCAGTAGTGATATCATATGAAATTCTATTTTCTATAAGTTATATCGGGTATTTTCAATTATTTTCACTAATCCATTTGGTTAGTGATTTTTCCTTTGAAATGAACCCTTATTTATTGTAATTGAAATACAACACCACATGTTGAGTGATGATTTAAATCATCTTCTAATTTTCCAAATTAGTTGGTTTATTCATTTCCCTCTAGTACTAATTATAATGATTTTCCTGTTATGCACATTTTGCAAATCTCCTGCTTACCATTATGTAGTTTATAGGATGCTTCACCAAATACCATTTCCTTGTGAGATGTTGGGAATTCTATTATCCATGGGATTTATCTATTGATACCCATAAAGAAAAACCTATTATATATTTTTGTATCCAATCCTTTGAGACCACATAGAGTAAAAAATCTCATACTCAACATTGAGGGAAAGAAATAAAGTATCTATATAGTTTTCAATGTCCAAAATCTCAAATTATCTTCATAGAACCATCTTTAATCTACTCTATATGTAGTTCACATTATGTTTTTCATTGATGAAAATGTTAGAGGCCTTCCATAAAATAATTTTGATGTTTGCCTAATTAAAGTCAATACATGTATATTCTATTTTCTAAAGACCAAGGAAATATTACACCAATTTATGATAGATATATTTGATAAAATATTTATGAAAAAATATTTTCTTTATGTCATTTCATACCGTGGAATCAATGTCTTTATTGGACATTGTGTTCTTGATGAGTTCCCACCATTGATTAACTTATCCTACAATATGGTAAATGACAAGAAATACTTTATTCTTATCTAAGAATATTATTATATATAAAATATATTCAAAAGAGTTAATCCAATGGTCCACGTTGAGAGAATCAGAGGATCTAATAAAGGGATGAGTCCCTTGTAACATAAAACACTCATCTGTAATCTGATCATTCATAGAAAGAGTGATAATTCTACATGATTCATGTTATTATTCATAATATGAGATATTTGATCTAGTAAATTCATGATTTTATGATATATTACTCCCATAATATTAGTAATATCATTTGTTAAATCATTGCATTTACTCTCAGGTTAGTTGTTGGAAGAATTTAACCTATTTCACACCCTTAAACAAATGAATAAATATATGATGTGAATATATTGACTAAAAATGAATAAAAGTTATTATTATTAATATTATAGCACTAAATAAATAATTATAACTATATCTTAAAATACAAGCCTTTTTTCAATTATAGGTTTTACATATTAATTACCCTTTTTTATGTATATTAATTATTTGTTCTCAGTGAATATTTTTTTTTCATAAAGTCTATATGAATTTCCAAAGCATAACCCCTAGGAGTGTCAAACCTGGTGTGCAGTAAAGACTATTTCCATTACCTAGTTGAAAATAATGTATGGCCTAATGTGAAATCTTTTTTGACGTTGGACCCTAGTAATATTGTTCCAATTCTGAATCATTTTCTAGTTCCCATACAAGGATTCATTTGATCAGAAAAAACTATCTATATCATTCATAAATATTCCATTATACTTTAAAATACATATAAATATACTTTTACATATATGTAGGATTCACATTAATGTTTTCTCATTCTAGATTATAAAGGGAAACTAATGCCAAATTTCACGGAGACTGTTGGTACTCATTCCCATTATAAATATTTCTACATGCTTTTTAAACATAAATTTCCAATATAAATCACAGAAATATCATGTGGCCTAGTTTATTTGGAATACTAGGTTCATAATATGTCAAAAAGTGAGGTAAAATATGAAATTATTATTTAATTATTGATAATGAGCTCTTAATGTTGAATTGGATAAATTGGAGAATAGATAAAATAATGGGTTGAGCTAAAAATCCCATTATGGGAATAAACATGATAAGAAAGTATAACCTTTGACTCAAAAGTACAACATGATACCATAGAACATAAGGCTCATGAGGAATCACATGGAATAATTCTATAATAAATATTGTATCAATATTTAATGGAAGAATATGGATTTTTGGAAAAATATATATAACTTGAAATAAACATGAGTAAAGGATAATATTTTAGACAAGATCGCATTATGGAAAAGGTCATATAATGGATCATTTTTACTCCCTCATCACATACATGATGTCAAATGAGATTAACACTTTACCAAATGTATTATAGATCAATGTTGTTTAACATGTCATTACGTGATCATGATTTATGTTCTCAACAAAAATTAAATTAATCAAAATGGATAACATAATAATTAACCAAGGAATGGAAATGGGATGCATAATCTTATATTATACCTTATTCAATGGATGTTTCGAAATGAAGGTATTGGATAAATGATCATACCAAATTTATTATCTCATAAGAAGAGGGTATAATAATATAATTATATATATGATGGATATACATACAGAATATATTAGATTCCCATAAAATTAGAGATATTTAAAGTGAGTTAGAGAGATAATGGTTATAACCCAGTGGTAAAAATTGTTTAGATAGACACATTAGCTCAATCTAGATACTTCATATGCCTTATTTATCATAATGAATAATAAATATATGTTAATTGTTTAAATTAGTGTGAAACATTTCTAGTTTACTATTCATTTTAATTTTTTTACTATTTAATATTTAATTTCCTAAGAATGTAAAAACAATACAAATATTTTTTTCATATTTAACTCATATATCCAAAATCACTTTAGAGTTTTTATAATGTTCAAGGATATTACAATATCATAATCTAGGGAAAACAGTAATATAATAATTATAATTTTTTTAGATCAAATTTTCATTTAAAACCTACAAGAAATGATTATTTTGAAAAATTAATTATTTTACACTGATGGAGATAATAGGTTATACATACTCATGAGTTGCATGTCCATTTTTCAAGTTTCACAATATCAATAATTTTTGTGTTATTTTGTCATTTGTAATTAAAATTATGTCATAAATGTCATTTTAATTCTTTAAACATACTTAACATTCCGATTTATTGGATTTTTTAAATAAAAATAAATCACACCGCTTCATGAGCTAATTACCCTCTATTCACACGAAGGAAAATATCATTTTTAAAGGGATAGATAGGAAAGAATGTGTATGATGTACTATTTTTTCATAATTTTTAGAATTTAATTATCATGATATGTTAACAATAAATCTATCATTGTTAAAATTAATTAGGGGTGATGAATAAAAATTAATTACATCGATTAGTTAGGTAATAGTCTTCCTTGAACATGAACGATGGATGTTTTTCATATTTTATAGATGTGGAGATGAATTTATGTTATTAAATTAACATAATAAATTATTATTATATAGGATATAATTAATTTATTTTATAATCATGATGTGCATGATTTTATAATGTTATAAGAAGAAATAAAACATAGACACACAATTAAGAACGATAATTCTTTGTCAAAACATCTATTTGGAATTATATATAAAGCCTCCCAATATTATCATTCAAATCATCTAAAGGTCTATATTAAATGGAGAGGTAATTATAGAAGTTATTTTTTTCATGAATAATCCAAATGTGGTTTGGAGTTTATGTAGATGAGTAGATAAGGTACCCTTTCGTAAGTGAGAGGAAGGGACATTTTTGTAAATACGAAAACTATTCAAAAATGGGAACTCAATCTTAAGAAAAGTGTTTTAATTTTTAAAAATAATATAGGGTTGGGTTGATATGATCTATACAACCTTCTAAAATTTTAAACAAAACTTTTCTTAAATATGTTACACTCTTTACCTCTATAATTTAGTTACAAAGCAGTTATAATATTAACTATGGAAATAGATTGTTACTATTTTTAGTATCCATTATGAAAAAAATAATTCTCTCCCTATTATAGAATAACTTATTTTCATTAAAATATTTAATAAATTTTATAAAATTCAATTCATTATTGTGTAAAAATTTAATCTTAAATTAAACATGGATATTGTGTCCAAAATCAGGTTTTTATATAATATATATTTTCAAGCATAAGATGATCTCACAAGAAAAATATTACTAGTAATAATCAGTATATAAATTGAAATTAATATAAATATTTATATAATATATATATTTTATTTAAATATTTCCTCAATATTTTTTATTTATAGAAGTAAAATTTATCGACTTTGTATATTTAAAAATAGTTTGTTGAAAACATAGTTTTGAGGCATAAAAAATATTTTACCAAAACAATTAAATTTAAATATTAAAATGAAATTAATTCTATTATTATAGTTGAAATTGAAAAAATGTAAAATTAAAATAATTATTATAATGGATATTTTAATTAACTTTATTTAATGAAAATTAATAATCATATCAGAAAATCGGTAATTTTAACTATTCACTGTAAAATCAATCATTTTTAATAAATATAATAATTAAAGCCTAAGTTAATTCCGATATGATTATTCCAAAAATGATTTTAATTTTATAAAATAAAATATCTAAATTTAGTGTTAATTATTTATAATATATTGTCTAAAACGAAATAAAAAATATTTTTGAAGGAAACATATTTTTTAAAAATAAAATGTGTTATTTAAATAATTGAGTGACGATTTCATGATAATTAATCAATAATTTAATATATATTTGGAAATTTATATATATATGAAGATGTATTTAATACAATTCATATCCCCCTCCCAATTTAATTGTTACACCCCATGCTTCTACGATACGCTTCTCTTTGAATAATGCAATAGCGTGTGTTGTACGCAATATCGAGTTCTAACACACTACAACTAATCAAACTAGCCGTTATGAATAGTAATAACCAGTTTTTGAAATTTATAAATTTTATTTTTCAAAATGGACTTCATTTTTGGATTCGGAATATCGATATTAGCCTAGGGTGAATTTTTTGGTATTTTTCTGAAAAACCTCATTTTTTGATGAATAGTGAAACCACTAAGTGGTAGATAAAAACTGAATTTTTCATAAAACATAATTTTTACGCTTCTGTGACTGGAGTTTCAAAAATCCAAGAGACATGGTTAATATCAAGGACTAAAATTTGGTTCATTGAGATTAAAATAATTTTTGGTTAATAGAAACTTTTTACTTTTATTTAAAACGGCTAAAAGTAAATAGGGTAATTAAGGGTAAAAATAATATTAATATTACCCTAAAACATATCCTAAATCTATTGTATAAGCTTAATTCAACCAAAAACAACCTTATGAATAAAATATTATGATTTACGTCCACTTGGATTAGATTAGGACATTTATTATTGTTTAATTCAAAGAAGAGTTAAAAGAGTTAAAATCAAAGTTTATTTACTAAATCATTTTTAATATAGGGTTATAAATAAGATATATTCTATTGAAAATATGAATCATAAATCTAAAAATATTTCCTACATAATTCTATTTTATTTATAATTTTATCGACATTAAATTATTTAATTTATTTATGACCCAATGATGATGAAATAATTACCATAATAGTGAAGAATTAAAATAATTGATATTATAAACACCCAAATAAATATAATTTGAGACTTTTTATGAATTAAACTAATTTTATAGGGTAATATGACATGTTAGGAATTAAATAATTATCTTTTTTCGATGTAATCATTCTTTTATGATTTTCACAAAAAGCAATTTTCAAAATAGTGTCAAAATTGACATAAAAGAGTTTTTAAAACAAATATTATATTATTAATTTATATTCAATTCCTAAAAATCTATGATTCGGCCAAGATACTTATATCATGATAGTTTTATCATTAATGGACCACTTTGTGGTCTATTGTAGGTATATTGTATGTTTATTAACTATATAATATAAAAATTCAAAGTGACACGGTAAGTGTCAAACTAATTAACTAAGAGTTAAAACTAAAAGATAAGGTTAATATAATGACCCAAACCTGTCTAAATTCTATTGTTTGAGTGGTTTTTGACCCATTCCCACCTTAGACTTTAAATAATCCACTTTGGAGCCATTATAAACCGAATATGAATTTATTATAGAATAATATTTCTAGCTTTTCCAAAGGTTCCCCTCACCCATCTTATAAAAGGGCACTCCCCCTTCTCATTAATTTACACATTAAAAGCCATTTGGCTCGGCCAAAATCTTCCAAAATACTCTCTAAACTTCCCTAACTTCATACTAGAGGCCTTCCTTTAGTCGGAAAGCCAACCTACAGAGCCTTTTTGATCAAATAAAAAAGAAGAACCCGAAGAAGAGGTAATGGTTTCACCACCCCTTTTCAAGTTCCTTTCTTCTTCCACTTCTTCTTTCTTTGTTATTACATTTCTAAAATAATAAATCCAGTATCTTATATATAATGTGATGTTATTATAAATATGGTACAACAATATTCAGTATTCTATCCATCCTTTGAATAAAATGTTTCCATACGTGCGTACGTACGAGTTACCATCTCCACGTCGTGGTGTAATTGTTATTCAATAAATTATTATTTGGATGGGTATAATAATGATGTGTAATTCATGTAAATAATAAATATAACATGAAAATTATTCTTTATATATGATATACCATCCAATTATATATTATTTTAATATCAAAAGAATGATATTGTCGCTCGTGCGTACGTACAGACTACTGTCTCCACGAAAGCGATGAGATTAATTCTCCATCGTATCCATTCAAGTATAATTATCATTTGATGATTAATAATAGTATCTAATGACTTGATATCATTCTGGATATGATTAATATACAACCTATCCATTAAAAACACGGCTTATGTAACATAACATATAAAATAAAACGAGTAAGTTAACACCCGAAACAATGATAATAATAAGATATTATTAACAAATCAATATTAAAAGATCATATATGATATCATATTAATATATATGATTCTTGTATAATTTAATAACAATTATTTCACCATTATACAGGAGGTTAACCTACCCTCAACCGAGTAAATTTACACGTTAAGGGTTTATTTTGCAATCTCTTCATTATCCGATGTTGTTTATACGTAATAATCTAATGGGATCTCTTTATCATCCACATCCATGTTTCTTAAAACTGTATTTCAAAACATTTTCAATATTTAAAAGAATATGGGTTAAAGTTATTTATACCCTTGTTTGAATTTTTATAATAGGTTTATAAATGAATAATTCCATCGTTTTCCAAACAAGGTGCTTTTTATCCTTTTCGACAGAATTAGGGTAAAAATTTTGTTTTAACTTATACAGCGGATGCGGCTATTTTCCGCCGTTCTAAAATCGTCGAAGCTTCCCTTAAAATAATATAAGAATATTTTAAAAGAAAATGTTTTGTTTTATAAATATATGACCCTTAAATGATTTCAAAATAGAAATATATATTTCTCTAAAAAGAGTTTTGATTTCATCTATTTCAACATCCTTTGACAGATTTTACACTTATTTGAAGTTGATTTATTATGATACAAAACTTCTATATTGTATTGAAGGTTTTGTTATATGTTTGATTGTGGATGTGTTATTTTTATACCATTCATGGTTTATGGTTGAAGTATTTACATTTTGTATGATAGTTTTAATACAAATCTTTATGTTATGTTTGAACCATTTCATATGGGAATGCATTGGACTTAATATGTGATGGGTGGAGCCCGCTATAGCTCATCAATGTATCGGTGGGTCTCATGAGACAAACTAGTTTATTGGCACAAGACCTTGATAAAATCTTATTTTTAGTCTTGGCACGAGGCCTTGGCTATGTGGTTATGATAGTCTGGCATTATGCATTCCATCATTATCAAAGTGGTTGTTGATATTGCATGTGATTATTAGATTAGTAGAATATTAATGTGAATAAGTATATGGAATTATTTCATTTTATTTTTGCGATACAATATTTAAGTTCCAGTTTAAAAGGCTTTTGTTTTAGTTATACATTGCCTTAAATATTTATTCTTATTTATGAATGTTTCCACTATATTGTTATCCTTACTGGGCATTTGAGCTCACCCCTTTTCTATGTTTTATTTTTCCTAGGATGTGAAGAAGTAAATTATGAATGACCTACAGGGATAGTATGAGGGGATAAGAGTTTAGACTATGGAGACAATTTTGTTGTAGTTTTCATATTTATGATGTAATGTAAAACTTTATGAATATATCTAGTGTTTCCAATGCTACTAAACTAATAGGTCATTCGAGATTTGATCTTTCTTGTGATCATGCCAATGTTATGTAATAATGAACCAACTCTAGGTAACTGGGGTCAGGGCGTTACAGTTGGTATTAGAGGACGTTTAGTACAAACCATGGAAGCTATATTAAGATGAACTCTGATTAGAGCACATAGATTTAAGATGGACTTTGAGGATTAGTATAGAAGAACTTCTTAGAATTTTGGTATTGTAGAGATTTTGTGATTTGTTCGAGCAATACATCCCTGTCTGGATATGAGAAGGTAGAGGTGGCTCTTGCACAGATGTACCTAGGGGTAAAACCCGGAAACACCACTTTGAGCTAGACTCGAACGGGAACTGGTGCATGACAACAGGCATTTCTACACTCTTGGTTATGACACTCCCGGGGGATATGCTTAGGATAACTCTCATTTTCTTTACAACTCATTATGCAGGTTTTATGAGAATATAGTTCCTCAAGGAAAACATTATTATGATTATTAATTATACCCATAAAAAGTTCAATTTATGTTAAGTGTTTTATAAGTATATAATTATGTATTTTGATTCCAAAACTGATCTAGTTTATGCCATTGTTTAGAAATGGCTCCTAGTGGAAGAAATGAAAACTATATCAATGAACGCACTCCATATAGGGATTTCCCTCCTACTCAAGTTAATTATAGTGGATATGGTGGTACAACTGGTGCTGATCAACTTATCACCATACTGGGACAACTCACTCATGTTATGAATAATAACCATACCCGTATGGAGAACCCTGATACGCAGCATGGAGGATCAATGTTAGATCTCTTTATGAGGAAACAACCACCAATGTTCAATGAGATTACAAATACCTTAGTAGCTGATCAATTGATAAATTCCCTAGAGAAAATTTTTCAGGCTTTGGGGAGTAGTGAAAGGGAAAAAGTTATCATGGCAGTTTACCGCCTCACTGGAGATGCTGATAAATGGTGTTAATTGATTCAAAACACGAAGGAAGATGATGAAGTATCAAATATGAAATGGAGGGAGTTCAAAGATTTTTTTTAGAAAAATACTTTCCTCGTGACCATCAAGCAGATATGGAAGAACAATTTCTGAGTCTGAGACAATGGAAGGATGAGAATGTCGCAAAGTATGAGGCTAACTTTACAAGGTTAGCAAGGTATGCTGGTGATTATATACGTAACCCAAGAAGTAAGATTTATCATTTCTTTGATGGGTTAAAACCATTTCTCCGTCGATCATTAGTCTCACAATCATTCCCGTCGTATGAAGACATTGTCTCATGTGCTATCAAGACAGAGAAATAATTCTCAAAGTCTTATGACTTTAAAGAAAAGCAAGAGAAGAAGAGATCTTCTGATCAATTTGGGAATAGACATAAAGGGATGAAGGGAAAAGTTGAATATCCATCTTGTATTAAATGTGGGAAGAAAAATCCCGGTACATGCTTAAAAGGAACGAGAGTCTGTTATAAGTGTGGTGAAAAAGGCCACCAAGCTCGTGATTGCAAGGGGAAGAAGGAAGCTACCGATGTTCCGTGCTACAATTGCAGGGAGATGGGACATTATGAAAATGAATGTCCTAAGTGTCAGTGGAACATACCTAAGAAAATTCCAAGGGATCAAGGCCAAGCTTATGTTATCACTACTGCTGAGGTAGAAGCTCCAAAAGACGTGGTGGCAGGTAATTTAATGGTTTCCTCAAGTTTTGAAAATGAATTATTTGATTCTGGATCATCACATTGTTTCATATCTTCCCAGTTTTCTAAGAAAATTAGATATTTAAGATTTTATTTAATAAGGGTTTTGTCACTTAAAACTCATAAGGGAAGTATCATTGCAACAATGTTTTGTGAATCAGTTCCCATTAGAGCACATAAATTTTCTTTATCTGCTGATCTCATCGTCATACCTATGATTTAGTTTGATATAATCCTCGGTATGGATTGGATTTAAGACCATGATGTGAAGATTTATTGTAAGAAGAAGGAGGTTACAATTTTTGATGATGATGATAAGGAACACCTTATCTTTAGAGAAGAGTCATCACCACCTAATTCTTATCTAGATCCACCCCCAATAGCTCAATTAAATTCAATTATTGGGGAAGAAGAGGATGAAATGACTGTGGGTGAGGAAATAAATGTTCAAATAAAGGATGTACCTACTGTGAAAGAATATGTAGTTGTGTTTCCGAAAGATTTACCTGGACAACCTCGACAAAGGGAAGTTGATTTTTCCAATGATTTAATTCCTAGATCATGGCATATATCGAAGACCCCTTATAGAATGGCCACTATAGAATTAGTTTAACTGAAGAAACAACTAGAGGAATTGTGTAATAAGGGATTTATTCTCCCTAGTGTTTATACATGGGGATCCGTTGTTCTTTTTGTTAAAAAGAATGATGGATCTATGAGGTTATGTATCGACTATAGGGAGATCAATGCTATAACAAAAAAGAACAAGTATCCCCTACCTCGCATTGATGATTCATTTGACCAACTGCATGGAGCTCAATACTTCTCAAATATTGACCTTCGATCTGGATACCATCAGTTGTGTGTGAAGAAGGAAGACATTCCGAAGATAGCATTTCGAACTAGGTGTGGGCATTATGAGTTTACAGTATTGCCTTTTGGATTGACTAATGCACTCTCTGTATTCATGGATCTGATGAATAGTGTTTTCAAAGAATATCTCGATGGATTTGTGTTGGTATTTTTTGATTATATCTTGGTATACTCCAAAAGCTACGAAGATCATGAAAATCACTTGCGCATTATCCTGAAGACTCTGAGAAGACATGAATTATATGGGATGTTTAGCAAGTGTGAATTCTGGCTTCAGGAGATTTTTTTCATGTCCATATTGTCTCTAAAGATGGAATCACTGTTGATCCTTCTAAGACCAAGGCAATCCATGAATGGACAGCACCTACGAGTATAACTGAGGTACGCCGTTTTATTGGTTTGGAAGGTTATTATCGACGTTTTGTCCAAAGTTTTGCCTGATTGGAAAAGCCATTAACGAATCTCACACATAAAGGGGATAAATTTCTTTGGACAAAAGAGTGTGAATAATTTTTCTAAGAACTGAAGAGAAGATTAGTCAATGCTACTATATTCACTCTACCATCGGGGAATGATGAGTTCGTTATTTATAGTGATGAATCAAATAAAGTGCTTGGTTGTGTTCTTATGCAGAATGATAGGGTTATTGCCTATGCATCACGAAAGTTGAAAATTGATGAACAAAACTATCTTACTCATGATCTCGAGTTGGCATCGGCGATATTTTCTTTGATGATATGGAGGAACTACCTCTATGGTAAAAAATGTGAGATTTATACTGATCACAAGAGTTTGAAGTATATTTTCTCACAAACAGAACTCAACATGAGGAAAAGGAGATGGTTTGAATTACTCAAGGATTATGATTGCATGATACACTACCACCTGGGGAAAGCAAACAAGGTGGAAGATTCTTTGAGCAGAAAAGACCATAAAGTTTTGAACAATATGAGAATTGAAAGGGATCCAATTTTTGTGGATCTAGTGAAGATGGACATGGGAATAACCAGGGAAGGTGAAACATCAATGCTTTTTTAAATGGTTTCCAAACCATCTTTACTAGAAAGAATTACAATTTCTTAGACTGATGATGAAGAATTTCAAAAGAAGATTAATGTTGTGAATGATGGGAGATTGAGAGACTTTTTGTATGAAGGAAGAATTTTGAAATTCAGTAAGAGGCTTTGTGTTCCCGATATACCTGATCTAAAAAATGGAATTGTTGGATGATGCTCATAGTTCCAATTTCTCTATACACCCTAGGAGCACCAAAATGTATAGAGATTTGAAGAAACATTTTTGGTGGGACAACATGAAGAGGGAGATTGTTGATTTTTTTCAAGATGTATGGTTTGTCAATAAGTGAAATCATGAAGGAAATAGCCTGGAGGAGTCATGCAACCTCTTCCCATACTGGAGTGGAAATGGGACAATATTACGATGGACTTTTTCATGAGTCTACCAAAGACTCAAAGAAGGAATGATGCAATAAGGGTCATTATTGATTGTCTTACCAATTCATCACATTTTCTTGCTATAAGGGATGATTTACCACTTGAACAACTAGAAAGTCTATATATTAATGATGTTGTGAGACTTCATGGAGTACCCCTATCGATTGTTTCTAATCGTGATCCCCGTTTTACTTCAAGATTCTAGAAAATTCTTCAGAAATCCTTGGATACTGAACTTCATTTGAGCACTGCATACTACCCTCAAACAGATGCACAATCAGAAAGAAACTATTCAAACCTTATAAGACATGTTGAGATCTGGCTCACTTGACTTTCAGGGTATGTGAGATCAATGTTTACCTCTGGTATAATTTTCCTATAACAATAGTTTCCATTCGAGTATTCATATGGCACCATATTAAGCGTTATATGGAAAGAGATGTCGCACACCAACCTGTTGGGATGACGTTGGGGAAAGAAAACTTGTAGACCCAGAGCTAGTTGAGGAAACAATGGGAAATGTAAAGGTAATCCAAAACCATATTAAAGCAGCTCAAAGTAGGAAGAAGAGCTATGATGATAATCGAAGGAAGGATTTGGAATTTCAAGTCAGTGATCATGTTTCCCTGAAGGTATCTCCATTGAAGGGAGTCATACGTTTTGGTAAGAAAGGTAAATTGAGTCCCAGGTACATCGGACCTTTCGAAATTCTAGAATGAATTGGGGCTGTAGCTTACCGATTAGCAATGCAACCAAGTCTCTCCAAAGTTCACTATGTGTTCCACGTATCTCTTTTGAGGAAATACATGCCTGACCCAACGCTTGTACTCACCTACGCAAAATTAGAACTGGAACCCGATCTGTCTTATTGCGAAGAGCCTGTCAAGATTCTTGATATGAGAGAACAAGTACTGAGAAACCGGACGACTCGTCTGGTAAAAGTCTTGTGGAGAAACCATAAGATGGATGAGGTAACATGGGAACCCGAGGAACGTATGATGAAGGACAACCCGAGTGTTTTCATGCGGCAGTATTCTAGAAATTTCGAGGATGAAATTATTTGAAGGAGAGGAGAATGTAACATCCCAAGCTTCTACGGTATGCTTCTCTTTGAATAATGCAATAGCGTGTGTTGTACGCAACATCGAGTTCTAACACACCACAACCAATCAAACAAGCCGTTATGAAGAGTAACACCCACATTTTAAAATTTATAAATATTATTTTTTAAAACGGTATTCATTTTTAGATTTGGAATATCAAAATTAGCCTAGGGATAATTTTTGGTATTTTTCTGAAAATCTTCATTTTTTGATGAATAGTGAAACCACTATGTGGTAGTTAAAAAATTGAATTTTTCATAAAAATTAATTTTTATGCTTTTACGAGTGGAATTTCAAAAATACGAGAGACACGGTTAATATAAAGGACTAAAATGTGGTTCATTGAGATTAAAGTAGTTTTTGGTGAATAGTAACTTTTTTCTTTTATTTACAACACTTAAAAGTAAATAGGGTAATTAAGGGTAAAAATAATATTAATATTACCCTAAAACATGTACTAATTCTATTTTATAAGCTTAATTCGACCAAAAACAACCTTAGGAATAAAATATTATCATTTAGGTCCACTTGGATTAGATTTGGACATTTATTATTATTTAATTCAAAGAAGAGTTAAAAGAGTTAAAATCAATGTTTATTTACTAAATCATTTTTAATATAGGGTTATACATAAGATAAATTAGATTGTAAATATTCATTAGAAAGATAAAATTATTTCCTACATATTGGTATTTTCTTTATAATTTTTAGACATTAAATAATTTAATTTATTTGTGATCCAATGATGATGAAGCAATTACCATAATAGTGAACAATTAAAATAATTGATATTATAAATACTCAAATAAATATAATTTGAGACTTTTTATAAATTAAACTAATTTTATAGATTAATATGACATGTTAGGAATGATTTATTTATCTTTCTTTGAAGTAATAATTATGTTATGATGTTCACAAATATCAATTTTCAAAATAGTGTCAAAATTGACATAAAAGAGTTTTTAAAACAAATATTATATTATTAATTTGTATTAAATTCCTAAAAATCTAAGGTTCGGCCAAGAGACTTATATCATGATAGGTGTATCTTTAAGAGACCACTTGGGGGTCTCTTAGATGTATATATTATGTTTATTAACTATATAATATAATAATACAAAGTGACATGGTATGTGTCAAACTAATTAACTAAGAGTTAAAACTAATAGATATGGTTAATATAATGACCCAAACCTATCTAAATTCTATTGGTTGAGTGGTTTTCGACCCATCCACACCATAAAATTTAAATAATACACTTTTTATCCATTAGAAACCGAATATAAATTTATTATAAAATAATATTTCTAGCTTTTCCAAAGGTGCCCCTCACCCCTCTTATAAAAGGGAACTCCCCCTTCTCATTACTTCACACCTTCAAAGCCATTTGGCTTGGAAAAACTCTTCCCAAATACTCTCTCAACTTCCCTCACTTCATCCTAGAGGCCTTCCTTTAGTCATAAAGCCATCCTAAGGATCCGTTTTTCTCAAATCAAAAGGAAGAACCCGAAGAAGAGGTAATGATTTCACCACCCTTTTTCAAGATCCTTTCTTCTTCCAATTATTCATTATTTGTTATTACCTTTCTAAAATAATAAATCCAGTATCTCATATATACTGTGATGTTATTATAAATATGGTACAACCATATTCAGTACTCTATCCATCCTTTGAATAACATGTCACCATACGTGCGTACGTGCGGCTTACCGTCTCCACGTCGTGGTGTAATTGTTATTCAATAAATTATTATTTGGATGGGTATAATAATGATGTGTAATTCATGTAAATAATAAATATAACATGATAATGATTAGGTATATATGATATAACATCAAATTATATATTATTTTAATATCAAAAGAATAATATTGTCACTAGTGTGTACGTACGGACTATCGTCTCCCGGAACGCAATGAGATTCATTCTCCATCGTATCCATTCAAGTCTAATTCTCATTTGATGATTAAAAATAGTATCTAAGGACTTTATATCATTCTGGATATGATTAAGATACAACCTATCCCTGACAAACACGGCTTATGTGAAAACACATATAAAATAAAACGAGTAAGTTAACACCCGAAACAACGATAATACTAAGATATTATTAACAAATCAATGTTAAAAGATCATATATGATATCATATTAATGTATATGATTCTTTTATAATTTAATAACAATTATTTAACCATTATATAAGAGTTTAACCTACACTCAAGCAAGGAAAAGTAAAAGGTAAGGGTTTATTTCGCAATCTCTTCATTATCCGAGGTTGTTTATACGTAATAATCTAATGGGATCTCTTTATCATCTACATCCATGTTTCTTAAAAATGTATTTCAAAACATTTTTACTATTTACAAGAATATGGGTTAAATCCATTTATAACCTTGTTTGAATTTTTATAATAGGTTTATAAAGGAATCATTCCGTCATTTTCCAAACAAGGTGCTTTTTAACCTTTTCGACAGAATTAAGGTAAAAATGTTTTTTTAACTTATACGGTGGGTGCGGATATTTTCCGCCATTATAAAATCATCAAAGCTTCCCCTAAAATCATATAAGAATATTTTAAAAGAAAATGTTTTATTTTATAAATATATGACTCTTAAATGATTTCAAAATAGAAAGAGATATTTCTCTAAAAAGTGTTTTGATTTCATCTATGTCAACATCCTTTGATGGATTTTAAGCTTATTTAAAGTTGATTTATTATGATACAAAACTTCTACATTGTATTAAAGGTTTTTTTATATGTTTGAATGTGGATGTGTTATTTTTATACCATTAACGGTTTATGGATGAAGTTTTTACATTTCGTATGCTAGTTTTAATATGAATGTTTATGTTATGTTTAAACCTTTTCATATGGGAATGCATTGGACTTAATATGTGACGGGTGGAGCCCGCTATAGCTCCTTGATGCATCAGTAGGTCTAATGAGCCAAACTAGTGTCTTGGCACAAGGCCTTGACAAAATATTATTTGTAGTCTTGGCACGAGGCCTTGGCTATGTGGTTATGAGAGTCTGGAATTATGCATTCCATCATTATGAATGTGGTTATTGATATTTCATGTGATTATTTGATTAGTAGAATATTTATGTGAATAATTAAATGGCATTATTTCATTTTATTTTTTCTATACTATGTTGAAGTTCAAGTTTAAAAGGATTTTGTTTTAGTTATACATTTCCTTAAATGTTTTTTCTTATTTATGAAATTTTCTGCTATATTTTTATCCTTAATAGGAATTTGAGATCACCCCTTTTCTATGTTTTATTTTTTCCAGGATGTGAAGAAGTAAATTATTAATGACCAGTAGGGATAGTATGAGGGGATAAGAGTATAGACCATGGAGACTATGTTGTTGTAGTTTTCATTTTTCTGATGTAATGTAATACTTTATGAATATATCTAGTGTTTCCAAGGCTACTAAACTAATCGGTATTTCAAGATTTGATCTTTCTTGTGATCATTCCAATGTTATGTAAAAATGCACCATCTCGAGGTAACTGGGGTCAGGGCGTTAAATTAATGACAAGGTAGTAACGATAATAAATAGTCATAGTTTATTTAGGCATTGTACTTCATGTCACATAAGCTATCATGAGTAGTTTTCCATTATAGAAACATGAGATTTTATATAATTAGTTATATCAATTATCATGGAATTTATACCATCAATACCATTCACCATGATTGTTTAAAACTACGGGTAAATACTAATTTTTTGATAGCATACTAATTTCCATCGTGAGAGCAGTTGATGAATATTGGGGGTATATAATTTCCCAACCCACCAGTCACTACATATCCAATGAATTACTCATATATATAAGGATAAATTTAATTCATGAACAATATTAAACAATAAAAAATTACTATATTTGTTATAGAAGACAAGATTCCTTTATTTACCCATTCAATTATATAACCTTCAATATAAAACACATTATAATGTAATTGTATACAATTTTCCCAATGATCATAACCATGATACAATGAATATAGACTTTAAAAAATATATTAAAAAAATAAATTTATATAGATGAATTGAATACACCACATGAAAGTATATAGGTTAATATTACAATATATGTCTAAATATAGTGGAAATAGTGTATTATTCATTCACCTCGAGTTTCTTTTTAGACGAATATGCATTAAACTACTATATAATAAATATTTATTTATTATAATTATGTAACAGAACTATATAAATATCTTTTATATTATATATTATGAGTTTATAAAATTTTATAAATAGTTTTTAACAATATTTTTTTATTATAATTATTTCGGGTGTTAATAGCCTCATATTTCATATAACGACCCATACTTTTCATACAGTGTTAATACTTCAAAATTGAAGCACACTTATTACAACATATGCCAAAACCACAAAGGACCGTATAGGTATAGTGTCTTTAGAAACTGGGAAACATAAACAACTGGTTCATAAATCTTCTAAAGTGTCTCCCATTTATTTCATCATATCTAGGGTCCCTTTTAGCATATTCTACTTTATATCCATCTTCCTGACCTAGGGAAAAGAAAACATACAAAAAAGGGTGAGCTCAAATGCTCAGCAAGGGAAAATAACGGAAATAAAAATCATATCATATCTTTTTGAAAATCATAACCTGCAAAATATATCATAATATCTTAACATGGAATAAATCATAGAAGTGAAAATGAGATCCCCATAATCATAACATAAAACTTTAAACTTTGTTTCATGCACATATAATCATGGAAAATCATTTCTTGTTAGTCATGACTCATTGCCAAGATTATCTTAGCGGACAAAGTCCATTTCTGAACCGAGTTCACTCCTCGTTTCAGTCCTGTATCACTGAACCAAAATAACCTTCCATTCCAGCCATGTCTATCTCATGAGATATAAATCTTTAACCAATGTATTGGAGGGAGATATAGGTCCCACCCATCTTATAATGAATCCTTTCTTATGTGTGCCACATAATCATAAATCATACATCATCGCATAACACATGTAACAAAAATGGGATTCTTGAAACATCATGACATCATAAAACAAATCATATAAGGTAAATGACTTCATAAAAATAATTCCCTCACAACATAATCAAATCAATGTAATAATAGGGATAAAAACAGAACGCTTTATTATCTTAGATGGAAAATAATTTTGATAAAACACTTGAACTCCATTCTTGAGGAAAATATCCTTTCTTCTTCAAAAACACTTTTCTTTTCTTAACATGTCATACAATTATAAACTAAAAGAAGTTGATTAAAAATAAACATGAAAACTTGTAAAGGGAGCTTCTTGGAAATAATGTTTTAAAAATTGTTTCATGCCGTATAAGTTAAAAAAACATTCTTCGTACTTTTGTCAGAAAAGTCAAAAAGTACCTCGTACGAAACAACGACAAAAGATTCCTTTAATATTCTTTAATAAAAACTCACCGAAGGGTAAAATTGGATTTAAACTATTGTAAGTGGATAGAAACAATATTACATATTGAGGGAACATGGATGTGGATGATAAAATACACCCTAGTAAATACCAAAGTATAAACAATCTCGGATAAAAATGAGATTGTGATATTTCCCCTTACCTTAGGTCCGATTTTCTTTATACGTGTCCGAAGCTCCTGTATAATGGTTTAAATAATGTTATTTACTTATTAAAGAATCATAAATATTGATATGATATCATATATGGTCATATTCTTAGCTTCTTATTAGGAATATTTCATTGTTACTTGTTACTCGGGTCTTTATTGCCTTTTGTTCTTATGCATGTTTTGCCGAATAAATTCTTATTCTTCTTTTAAGGTTATAGATACCTTATATACATAATGGTATTAGTGTAACATATATCATATTTATTCATTCAATTCATTTATATAATTCTTATGTAATGATGATCATGTAGAACAAGTCGCATCACATCGTGGAGACGGTATTCCGTACGTACGCACGAGTGATGATATCGTTCCTATGATCGTGGAATTGTATTGGAGTGTATGTATACTATTTAAGAATCAATATCACTTTTTAATAGTCATATATTGTCATTATTTACACCATTATACCCATCCAAGTAAGGTGGTGGTGGAAAATAGATTACACCACGGCGTGGAGATGGTATTCCGTACGTACGCACGCGCGGTGATTTCATTTTTCCGTAGGATGGATAGAAGGTGAATTAGGGTTGTTTCATATTTAAAATAACATATAAGTATGTAAGTAATACTGATGTTATTACTTTATCATGAAACAACTAAAGAAGAAGAAGTTGAAGAAGAATGAAATTGAAAATATCGGTAATGGATATTACCTCTTCTTTTAAACGCCTCTTTGAATCCTCCACTTAGGGAACTAAGATTGGTCTTTGCATAATACCAGGACCTCTAGGATTATTCTAGGGAAGTGGAGAAGGGATTTTGGTAGGGGTTTTCCGAGCTTGGGTGCTCAAATTGGTGTGAGGAGGAGGGGGAGGAGGTGCCCTTTTATAAGGGAGGAGAGGGGCACCTTAGGAATATCTCAAAATATTATTTTATATTAAAGTCAAAATCGGTTTATAATGGTTCCAAAGGGTCTTATTTAGAAGGTAAAGTGGGGAGGGGTCGCAATCCTATCAACCAATAGGATTTAGACAAGTTTAGGTTATTATTTTAACCTTATCAATTAAATTTAACTCTAAGTTAAATAATTTAACTTTTACCGTGTCTTTTTGTTTTCTTACACTATATGGTTAATACACATACTATAACATGACAAACGAACCCCAAGTTGTTTATTATTAATATATATATCCTTATCTAAGTCATTTGGCCAAACCTTAGATTTTTAGGTATAAAATAACAATTAATAATATAATATTTCATTTAAGAACTATTTTGTGTCAATTTTGGCACTATTTGATATATGATTTTTTTGAAAGTCATAACAGAATTATATATTCGAACCATGTTTATTAAATCAACAATAATATATCATAGTAAGCTAGAAAATTAGTTGAAATCATAAAAAGTCTGAAAATTAAATTTATTTGGTCATTTATAACATCAATTATGTTAACATTTCCTTAAAAGGGTAATTACTGTATCATCGTTGTGTCATAAATAAATTAATTTATTTAAAGTCTAAAAATTATAAATAAAATATAATTATGTAGGAAATATTTTTATCTTTCTAATGAATATTTATAATCGAATTTATCTTATGTATAATCCCATATTAAAATGTTTTAGTTATTAAACTTTGATTTTAACTATTTTAACTATTCATTAAATAAAATAATATTAAATGTCATAATCTAATCCAAGTGGACGTAAATGGTCATATTATATTAATAAGGTTGTTTTTGGTCGAATTACACTTATCCAATAGAATTAGGACATGTTTTAGATAATAGTAATATCATATTTACCCTTAGTTACCCTATTTACTATTAACCGCGGTAACAAAAGTAAAAAGTTACTATTCACCAAAAAAATTATTTTTATCTCATTGAACCACATTTTACTTACTGATATCAACCGTGTCTGTTGAAGTTTCGAAATTCCATTCACAGAAGCGGTAAAATTAAGTTTTATGCAAAATTCAGTTTTGAACCTACCACTTAGTGGTTTCACTATTCATCAAAAATTGAAAGTTTTCAGAAAAATACCAAAATTTCACCCTAGGCTAATTTCGGTATTCCGAATCCAAAAATGAAATCCATTTGGAAAGATAAAATTTCAAAAAGTGGTTATTACTATTCATAACGGCTATTTTAAATAATATTTTAATAGCATATCTTCGTTTAGTGAAACTCGGTATTGCGTACAACGCAAGCTATCGAGGAAGGTCGTGATTGCGTACAAATTAAGCCAAGCTAGTATGTAGTGAATGATTCCTTTGATGATATATAAAAGCAAAATATTACTCATAAAAATCTCGGGTGTTACATTCTACCCCCCTTAAAAAAAATTCGCCCTCAAAATTTGTCACTTTGTAATAAACAGATGAGGATACTTCTCCCTCATCATATCCTCAAGATCCCATGTAGATTCTTCAAGTTGGTGGTTCCTCCATAAAACTTTCACCAATCAAGTGGTCTTGTTTCGTAGGACTTTTTCGCTACGATCCAGAATCTCTATCGGTTGTTCTTCATAAGAAAGATCTTGCTCCAGTGGTACAACTTCTGAGCTGAGTACATGTGAAGGATCAGGTATGTATTTTCTCAGGAGAGATACATGGAACACATCGGAAACTTGAGAGAGATTCGGTGGAAGCGCCAATCGGTAAGCTGCCTTTCCAACACGATCTAGTATTTCGAAAGGACCGATATATCTAGGGCTCAACTTCCCCTTCCTTCCAAATCTCATAACCTTATTCCATGGAGATATTCGTACGAACACTTTATCACCCACTTCAAACTCTAGGTCTTTTCTTCGGTTGTCGGCATAACTTTTCTATTGACTCTGAGCTGCTCTTATGTGTTGTTGAATAGATCTGACCTTTTCTGCCATTTCATCAACGAGATCAGGTCCTAATAGCTTTCTTTCCCCAACTTCATCCCAGCAAGTTGGAGTCCTATATTTCTTTCCATAGAGAGCTTCATAAGGAGCCATCTGAATACTGGAGTGAAAGCTATTATTATAAGAAAATTCCACCAAAGGTAGTTTTTGATCTCAACCTCCTTTGAAATCCATAGAGCAAGCTCTCAACATATCTTCTAGGGTTTGAATTTTTCTCTCAGACTGACCGTCTATATGAGGATGATAAGCAGTGCTGAAACTCAACTCTGTATCCAGAGTATGCTGAAGACTTCGCCAGAACTTCGAGGTAAATCTCGGATCCAGATCAGATATAATAGAATGTGCTACTCCATGCAATCTTACCACTTCCTTTATATATATCATGGCAAGCTGATCTAGAGAGAAATCCTCTCTAATAGCAATGAAATGTGCAGACTTTGTAAGATGATCAACTATGACCCAGATAGCATTATTGCCTTTGAATGTTTTAGGAAGTCTTGTGACAAAGTCCATAGTTATGTTTTCCCATTTCCATTCGGGTATGGGTAATGGTTGTAACATCCCCTTAGACTTCTGTCTCTCAGCTTTAACTTGTTGACAAACCAAGCATCGAGAGACATATTCAACAACATCTCTTTTCATTCCATCCCACCAGAAGTACTCTTTCAGGTCCCTATACATCTTCGTGCTTCCAGGATGAATAGAGAATGAAGAACTATGAGCCTCATCTAGTAGATCTTTTTTTAATTTGGGGATGGGAGGAACACAAACCCGATTCCTGAACTTTATTATCCCATCACAATCAAGGTTGAATTCAGGAACATTTCTCACCTTCTTTTGTAACTCTACATCTTCTTTCTGTGCCTCTTTAATCTTCACATGTATAGATGGTTGAACATTCATTTGAGAAAGATAAGATTTTTCCCCTTCCATTATAATTCCAAGATCCATCCTTTGTAAATCCATAAATATTGGATCTTTTGTGATCCTCATCATGGATAAACTAGCATGGTCTTGTCGACTTAATGCATCTTCCACCTTGTTTGCTTTCCCAGGGTGGTAATGGATTGAGCAGTCATAATCCTTATTCAGCTCCAACCATCTTCTTTGACGCATATTCAGCTACTTTTGTGTGAAAATATACTTTAAACTTTTATGATCAGTATAAATATCACACCATTCACCATAAATGTAATGCCTCCAAATCTTTAATGCAAATATTACCACAGCTAACTCCAAATCATGTGTTGGGTAATTTTGCTCATGGATTTTCAACTATAGTGAGGCATAAGCTATCACCATATCATTTTTCATAAGAACACACCCCAATCCCTTCTTGGATGCATCACTGTAGATCACAAACCTTTCTCCACTACAAGGCAGTGTGAGCACATGTGCACTGGATAACCTTCTTTTCAACTCCTTGAAATTCTCTTCAAATTCCTCTGTCCAAACAAACTTAATTCATTTCCGAGTCATCTTGGTGAGTGGATTAGATAATCGTGAAAAATCTTTTACAAAACGTCGATAATTTCCAGCCAAACCAAGAAAACTTTGGATCTCAGTTACTGTTGTTGGTCTCGACCATCTTTCGATAACCTCTGGTTTTGCTGGATCCACAGATATCCCCTCTTTTGAGATTATGTGACCCAAAAATGCAACTTTTTGAAGCCAAAATTCACACTTGGTAAATTTGGCATAAATACTATCTTTTCTCAAGGTCTTCAATATAATTCTCAATTGATCTTCATGTTGTTCCTTTCTCTTTGAATAGACAAGAATATTATCTATAAAGACTACCACAAATTGATCAAGATAGTCTCTAAGGACTCTATTCATTAGATCCTTGAAGATAGAAGGGGCATTAGTAAGACTAAATGGCATCACTATAAATTCATAGTGTCCATACCTTGTACAAAAAGTTGTCATTGGAGTATCCTCCCTTTTGACTCTTAATTGATGATACCCTGAACGAAGATCAATCTTGGAAAAGTATTGAGCTCCACATAGTTGGTCAAATAAGTCTTCAATGCGTGGGAGAGGATATTTGTTCTTGATAATGATCTTGTTAAGTTCTCGATAATCAATGCAGAGACTCATTGATCCATCTTTCTTCTAAACAAATAGAACAGGTGCTCCCCAAGGTGACGCACTAGGGCGTATGAATCACTTATCAAGATTCTCTTGGAGTTGCTTCTTCAATTCCTGCAACTCAATTGGGGCCATTCTATAAGGTGTCTATGAAATAGGCAAAGCACCCGGTATGAGTTCTATTGAAAACACAACTTCACGATTTGGTGGAAGACCTGGTAATTCCTCCGGAAAGACATCATCAAACTCCCGTACAATGGACATATTCTTAATCGTGAGTTTCTCACCAACCATTTGAGATAAATAACCTTCATTTAGTGGAATCAAGACCCATAAGATGGAAGGAATTTCCACTGGAAGGTTATATTCATCCTTGCATTGATAGACAATCATAGATTGATCTGGAATATGAAATGTGACTTACCTTCTTTGGAAATTGATATGAGCTTCATGTAGAGAAACTCAATCCATGCCAAGAATCACATCAAATTCCACTATAGGAAGGATCACAAGATTTGCAGGAAGCACTTTCCCACAAACATCAATCGAAGAAGAATTATAAACTTTTGATGCGACTGTTGTTCCATTAGTTGTTGTCACAGCTAACTCAACATCTAATTGTTGAGGTAATACGGTGATACCCTTAGAAACGTTTTCAGAAATAAAAGAGTGGGTGGATCCAGAATCAAATAAAAACATTTTCTACTTTATAGTGGATGGTAAGTGTACCTTTCACCACATCGTTATCATACTCCACATCGCTAATAGAAATTGCATGTGACATTCCTTTGTCTTTAGCCTTAAGAGTTTGTTGACGTCGACCATCATCATCAACCCTTGGATTTGGGAATTGATTGGAATAATGCCCCATCTCCTTGCACTTGAAACATTGAAGTGTAGTAGGTTCTTTCTGTGTATCCCTTCCTTTGTTTTCATCATTAGACATCTTCTTCCCATTATCACGGCATTCGAATGCCTGATGACCTTCCTTTCGACATTTGAAACATTTACTTGTCCCTTTAAGACAACTCCCTCCATGTTTCTTTCCACACTTTGAGCATAAGGGAAATCTAATCTTCTTTTCAGTGTGCTCTTTAGATTTTCCTTTGAATTCCATTTTCCTCTTCTTATCAAACCAATATGACTGATGGGTTACTCCAATCTCTATCTCGACATTGAGAGCACATCGAACGATTTCCTCGTAGCTATTGAAGTACCTTATGGCTAACTCCCTTCGAAGACTTGGTTTTAATCCACTAAAGAATCAATCAATCTTACTCTCAGGTTGGATAATAATACCAGAAGCGTACCTTTCAAGTCCTGTAAAATTTTCTTCATAGGTACCAACAGATTCATCATCCCTTTGCTTCAGTTCAAGAAACTCTTTCTCCATCTTTGTTCGGAGAATACGAGGGATGTACTTATTGAAAAATAAGTTCTTGAACTCGTCCTATTCCATGGACTCAATTTCATCCCTTTTCCTCGTATTCTTAATAAGATTCCACCATTGATCCGCATCACCTTCCAAACGATACACCGCTAAGATGACTTTATCATTCTCATAACATTGAAGTACTGAAAATATATTTTCAGTAGTACTAATCCAATGTTCAGCAACTAATGGATCAGTAGACCCGCTGAATGAAGGTCGACGCTGTCTCATGAAGGATTCAACAGAATGTTGCTCCTTCCATTTCTCGTTTGGAAATCCTGCATGATTCATAGCTTGAGAAAGTTGTGTGAGCATGGCTACAAGATTTTTCATTCCATTTCCCATAACATTTGGTTGCTCAGGGGGACAATCATTTCATTGCCCGTCGCATTCCGTATTAACACGGTTCCTTCAGGTTCCAGCCATTGACTAAAACCAAGAAAAATAGTGTGAGAAACACTAATTATAATAGGAAAACCACATAATCAAGAATAAAATTTCACACTTAAGGTCTTATCCTAGGGTATTCATGGCCATTTCTAAAACACTAAGATTGTGTTATAGGCTTAGAATTATCCTTAGGGTTCTTACGAAGGCTTTTTCATCCTAGTTTCCAAAGGTTGACTATACCTTTCCTCTGATACCAACTATAACGACCCATACATTACATACATTGTTAATACTTCAAAATTGAAGCACACTTATTACAACATATGCCAAAACCACAAAGGACCGTATAGGTATAGTGTCTTTAGAAACTGGGAATCATAAACAACTGGTTCATAAATCTTCTACAGTGTCTCCCATTTATTTCATCATATCTAGGGTCCCTTTTAGAAAATTCTACTTAATATCTATCTTCCTGACCTGGGGAAAAGAAAACATACAAAAAAGGGTGAGCTCAAATGCTCAACAAGGGCAAATAAAGGAAATAAAAATCATATCATATCTTTTTGAAAATCATAACCTGCAAAAGAGATCATAATATCTTAACATGGAATAAATCAAAGAAGTGATAATGAGATCCCCATAATCGTAACATAAAACTTGAAACTTTGTGGTATGCACACATAATCATTGAAAATCATTTCTTGTTAGTCATGACTCATTGCCAAGATTATCTTAGCGGACAAAGTCCATTTCTGAACCGAGTTCACTCCTCGTTTCAGTCCTGTATCACTGAACCGAAATAACCTTCCGTTCCAGCCATGTCTATCTCATGAGATATAAATCATTACCCAATGCATTGGAGGGAGATATAGTTCCCACCCATCTTATAATGAATCCTTTCTTATGTGTGCCACATAATCATAAATCATACATCATCTCATACCACATGTAACAAAAATGGGATTCTTGAAACATCATGACATCATAAAACAAATCATATAAGGTAAATGACTTCATAAAAATAATTCCCTCACAACATAATCAAATCAATGTAATAATAGGGATAAAAACAGAACCCTTTATTATCTTAGATGGAAAATAATTTTGATAAAACACTTGAACTCCATTCTTAAAGAAAATATACTTTCTTCTTCAAAAACACTTTTCTTTTCTTAGCATGTAATATAATTATAAACTAAAAGAAGTTGATTAAAAATAAACTTGAAAACTTGTAAAGAAAGCTTCTTGGAAATAATGTTTTAAAAATCCATTCATTCCGTATAAGTTAAAAAAAATCGAACTTTTGTCGGAAAAGTCAAAAAGTACCTCGTACGAAAAAACGACAAAGGATTCCTTTCATATTATTTACTAAAAACTCACCGAAGGGTAAAATTGGATTTATACTATTGTAAGTGGATGGAAACAATATTACATATTTAGGGAACTTGGATGTGGAGGAAAAAATACAACCCAGTAAATACAAAATTATAAACAATCTCGGATAAAAATGAGATTGTGATATTTCCCCTTACCTTAGGTCCAATTTGCTTTGTACATGTCTGAAGCTCCTATATAATGGTTTAAATAATGTTATTGACTTATTAAAGAATCATAATTATTGATATGATATCATATATGTTCTTATTCTTAGCTTCATATTAGTAATATTTCATTGTTACTTGTTACTCGGGTCTTTATTGCCTTTTGTTCTTATGCATGTTTTGCCGAATAAATTCTTATTCTTCTTTTAAGGTTATAGATACATTATATCCAGAATGGTATTAGTGTAACATATATCATATATATTCATTCAATTCATTTATATAATTACTATGTAATGATGATCAGGTAGAACGAGTCGCATCACATCATGGAGACGGTATTCCGTACGTACGCACGAGTGATGATATCGTTCCTATGATCATGGAATTGTATTGGAGTGTATGAATACTATTTAAGAATCAATATCACTTTTTAATAGTCATATATAGTCATTATTTACACCATTAAACCCATCCAAGTAAGGTGGTTGTGGAAAATAGATTACACCACGGCGTGGAGACGGTATTCCGTACGTACGCACGCGCAGTGATTTCATTTTTCCGTAGGATGGATAAAAGTTGAATTAGGATTGTTTCATATTTATAATAACATATCAGTATGTAAGTAATAGTGATGTTATTAATTTATCATGAAAAAACTAAAGAAGAATAAGTTGAAGAAGAAAGAAATTGAAAAGATCGGTAATGGATATTACCTCTTCTTTTAAACGCCTCTTTGAATCATCTACTTAGGGAACTAAGATTGGTTTTTGAAGAAGACCAGGACCTCTAGGATTATTCTAGGGAAATGTATAATGGATTTTGGCAGGGGTTTGCCGAGCTTGGGTGCTCAAATTGGTGTGAGGAGGAGGGGGAGGAGGTGCCCTTTTATAAGGGAGGAGAGGGGCACCTTAGGAATATCTAAAAATATTATTTTATATTAAAGTCAAAATCGGTTTATAATGGTTCCAAAGGGTCTTATTTCGAAGTTAAAGTGGGGATGGGTCTAAATCCTATCAACCAATAGGATTTAGACAAGTTTACGTTATTATTTTAACCTTATCAATTAGATTTAACTCTAAGTTAAATAATTTAACTTTTACCGTGTCTTTTTGTTTTCTTACACTATATGGTTAATACACTTACTATAACATGCCAAACGAACCCCGAGTTGTTTTTTATTAATATATATATCCTTATATAAGTCATTTGGCAGAACCATAGATTTTTAGGTATAAAATAACAATTAATAATATAATATTTGATTTAAAAACTATTTTGTGTCAATTTTGACACTATTTGATATATGATTTTTTTGAAAGTCATAACAGAATTATATGTTCGAACCAAGTTGATTAAAGCAACACTAATATATCATAGTAACCTAGAAATTTTTTGGAATTCATAAAAAGTCTCAATTTACATTTATTGGGGAATTTATAACATCAATTATGTTAACATTTCCTTAAAAGGGTAATTACTGCATCATCGTTGTGTCATAAATAAATTAATTTATTTAAAGTCTAAAAATTATAAATAAAATATCATTATGTAGGAAGTCTCTTTAGCTTTCTAATGAATATTTATAATCGAATTCATCTTATGTATAAGCCCATATTAAAAATGTTTTAGTTATTAAACTTTGATTTTAACTATTTTAACTATTCATTATATAAAATAATATTAAATGTCATAATCTAATCCAAATGGACCTAAATGGTCATATTATATTCATAAGGTTGTTTTTGGTCGAATTACACTTATCTAATATAATTAGGACATGTGTTAGGGTAATAGTAATATCATATTTACCCTTAGTTTCCCTATTTACTATTAATCGCGGTAAAAAAAGTAAAAAGTTACTATTCACCAAAAAATTATTTTTATCTCATTGAACCACATTTTACTTACTGATATCAACAGTGTCTGTCGGATTTTCGAAATTCCATTCACAGAAGTGGTTAAATTGTGTTTTATGCAAAATTCAGTTTTTAACCTACCACTTAGTGGTTTCACTATTCATCAAAAATTGAAAGTTTTCAGAAAAATACCAAAATTTCACCCTAGGCTAATTTCGGTATTCCGAATCCAAAAATGAATTCCATTTTGAAAGATAAAATTTCAAAAAGTGGTTATTACTATTCATGATGGCTATTTTAAATAATATTTTAATATCATATCGTCGTTTAGTGAAACTCGGTATTGCGTACAACGCAAGCTATCGAGGAAGGTCGCGATTGCGTGTAAAGTAAGCCAAGCTAGTATGTAGTGAAAGATTCCTTTGATGATATATAAAAACAAAATATTACTCATAAAAATCTCGGGTGTTACATTTCATTCATGTTCTGATCAACTTGTTCCAGTACATTCATATTTATCATGTATACATCATCTCATGAATTTTATTCAAGATATATATATATATAGTCATCCATAAAATATTGAGATATAAAAATAAATTACACCATTCAAGGTTAGATTCGCTCATACATATGCTTGATTATTGTTCTCACTTTTTGATGGATGGAATGAAAGAATGGTGTTAAATAATCATTAATTAAATATTTTTTAATATATCATATATATCATATATACTCATTAAACATATCTCTATTACCATCCATATAATGTGTAATTGATAAACATGTCACTTCTCATTGTGGAGGTTGTAGTTCACACATACGCACGAGCAACATTACAATTTTCCTATATATTTGAAGCTAAGAAGATATTTATTACGTTTTATATTAATAATAATATTTCTATTTGAAATATAATTTATATTAGTTACTTATCAATTTATAACCATCCTGTTAAAGTCGTAATGAGAAACGAATTACACCACTATGTGGAGATAGTAAGTTGCACATACGCATGAACAATGTTTTCACATTTCATATGATGGGAAAGAGCTAGAATATAGTTGTACGAAAATCATAAAAACATGTCATAATATTTATGATATTACATTTATAATTTTATGATATTTACATTATATTAATAAGAATTATATGAAGAAATAAAATCGAAATGGTCGGTGAAGACAATTATATCTTCATTAGCGGACTTTGTTAATATTTATTATTAATGATTCTAGAGTTAGGTTTTTGTAAGGATCATAAACTAAATAACTTTGATATTTTTTATATATTATAAACGGTTAGGGGTTGGTAGAGTTATATTTCTCAATGTGGTGTGAATAATTGAGAGAAGTGGTGTCCTTTAATAAGTTCGAGGAGTAGAATTCCGGAAATTCAAGAAAGCATTAAATTACTTTAAATTATATTTATAATCCCAATGGATAAAAATAATAATAATTATAATATAATATGAGTACATGTTTAAATAATCTCATCCAATAGAAGTTGTATAGTTTTAGCTTATTATTCCATCATTTTATTTTATTTTTAACCACCAGTTAACTCTTTTGAAAATTATCAAATTATTAAACATTCTTAACATTAAAGGGTTAAAATATATCAATAAGAAGATAAAAAATAAATTAATTTACCATGGTAGATATTTCAAATTTCATCACATTTCATTGGGAGAATAATATATTTTTATGAAATTAAAAATATTTATTACAATATTATTGAATATAGAGTATTGTTGATGACATTTTTGAGAGGAATAATTTAACAAAATATTAAATTCACAACGAAAAAGGATGAATTAATATATAAACCACTGAAAAATTCTTAAAATCTCATATTGATATAGAAAATTCTGGTTATAACTCAACTTATTCAAAGTATATTAGTTTCATAATATTTAATATCATTAATTTTAATTTTATATTAATTAAATAAGTGTTGTGCTAGTGAAACGAAATAATTTTAGGTAATTATAAGAACAATAAATATTTGAAATAAACTAACATGATAAAATATAATATGTATTCAATAGAAATTTTTATAACTAAATCAGGCCGCTCATTATCCTTAAGTAAATTTTTTGAATATAATAATATAAATATAATGACATTATTCACTATTCTTCAAATAAAAATACATAATGGTAAAAATAATGGGAAAATTTATAAAGGATATATATTTTATTTTTTCCTTATTATGAATGATATATATCTATCCAATTAAATTAAATAAATAATTTTGGTTATTTTTGAGTGCTTACCATTTTGTTTTTTAACTTAATAAATTAATTCACCCTTTACTATGTTTACCAAACCTCCTAATGTAACTATTCATAATTGGAAAAAAAATGGGATCTATTTTTTTAAAAATACCTATAGATTGAAAATATGGTATCCATTTTTCAAAATTCTATTGGTATAAGTGGCCAAAATAAATTTAATATAAAACAAATAAATCAATCTGAATACAAATTTTTTATTAAAATGTAATTCCATTTTAAAAAATATTTTTCAAACAAATATGAATTGTCACATTCATTTAAATTACTATAATTTTATAATTTATAATATAATAAAACTAATTTGAAATTGAAACCACAATAAAAAGTTGTAATGGTTTGATTGCTTCAAATAAAAAACATCGTTTTCATTAAACCAATTTCTTTTTCAATAATCATTGGTAAATTAATTTTCTCAAAAACTCCAAAAAATCACCATGTATCTGTTGCGTAAAATTAATTTACAAAAAATTAAAGAAATCAATTCCTAAAATTCAAAAATTTATTTTTATTGTTTTGTAAATTTATGTTTTTATTTCATAATTAGGTTAATCTGTTAAAACACTTCTATTCAACTAAAAGTTTCTAAGGATAATATTATTATAATAACATTTCTTTATTAATTTACGGTTAGTGTGGTCTGTGGTATATACTACCAAACATAGTGTTATTTAAAGTATAAGGGAGTTGCATACTTTTTAATTATCATTATTAAATGTAACTTTCACTTTAACCATTTTAATAATGTTTAAATAGTTTTGTGAGAAATTACTTATTTTAAATTGTATTCTTACCCCACAGTTTATCACTAATAAAGTAAATTTTTTATCACCTTTTCTATATTATTAGTATATTATTTTTTATGGAAACGTTTTTTAAATTTTATTATTTTTATTTTCATATAATGTCATGTTTTCAAGTTGTATAAGAAACACATTCTTTTTCCACAAGTTCTATATGAAATGGTGTTTGAGTTTAAGGGTAAACATATATATGGATTATAATGCGTGAAGTGCTATATAATCTTTCAATTCACTAGTTTATGTTTATGCCTTGTAGGATAGGAGTCCACGTAAATAATGAGTTTGTTCACATAATCACATATTTTTGCCACATTTTCATGTTGATTATCATGATACATCAAATTTTAAGGTTGAAAATCATTACAATGAAATACCATGTTTTTATGAATACACATTTATTTAAGGTAATACCTTCATCGTTATTTTTTTTCAATTGGAATAAATTTCCCCCGATAGATAGTCTTATATAAAACACCATGTTTTAAAATACTACAATATCCTATTCATATTATTATTGAATCATGTCAAATTTATCCTCGAAGTTAAACATGGTTGAATGGATAGTAATATTTTTTTAAAAAATTATTTATAATGGATTTATATAAAGAAAAAATATAGATAAAAATATATATTATTTTTAGTAAAGTATTAATATGCTTTGAAAATAAATTTCTTCTAATTATTTTTTACCATTTTTTGAAAAATTAACAAATATAATTATTTCAAATTATTAAAATTTATTAAAAAATGATTTAATTTTTATTTTATATTTAATTTTAGATATTTATTTGAAATGATTAATTTTTCGATAAGTACATAAAACATTGTATTTTTGGGGGAAAAATTAGTCTAGAAATTATAAATATTTTTTCATAAAATTATTTTATAATTAAAACAAGGCCAATTAAATTTTTATTTATCTATTTTATGTAATTAGAATTAGTTTAAATTTATTCATTGACAGAAAATCTATTTATACATATAAATAAATTATTTGGAAACCCACTTTTTAATTGTGAATATGTGTTGAATTTTAAATTAAATTCAAAAAATTTAGTGAATTAATTTGTAAAATTTAATCTATAATTTTTACAAGTTTAGTTAATATCAAATGATAATGCCAACATAATTTTTAGAAAAAATTAATTTCAAAAATCACGAAAATTAATTACCTCGTTTGAGGATAAAATCTGTTTAACGAGGGTTAAAATAGAAATTTATGAGATAAAATGAAATAAAATATTTCGAATAATATTTTATGAAGATATTGAGACATGATCTCACTTATAGTTTGAAAATGATCCCTATTGGTCCTTGTGACATGTGTAAAACATGGGTATAACTTTATATCATAAAAAACTCAAAGTGTGTCCTCTCCCCCACATATATAAGGGAACCCCCTCACCTATTAACACATAAAAAATCCATATTTTCATCCAATAAGTGATACTATATACTAATTATATGTCCCACCATGTACTAGATTCCGTTATTGGATTAGTTATCCCTCATATGAATTATTTATGTGTAAACCTGATGAGGTTTTATGAATAACATCTATTTTCCTTAAACATGAGTTTTCACTTGGTTTATTTTTATAACTCATTAAAACTATAGTAATCAATGATTATATAACAATGGGTATAATTAAATTAATTTTATATTATTATGTTTATTTCATGAACTATATCCATCTCATATACTATCAAATTTTAAACGAAACTTTTAATATTATATTTGAAAAACTATCACCTCTTAAACCAATGTTATTCATTTTCCCTAATTTCTAATCAAAGTTATATATATTGATGGATTTTAAAGTATATATATAAATATACAAATTTTATGAAATAATTATACTAATGGAATTATAATATAGTATATAACATCATTTCATCCAAACCATTGGAAAATGATAACGTCCCTCATGTCTACTTTTAGGATACAAACTCCATGAAGCGATGAGATTCATTTTTCAGTTTTTCTTTACATGAATGGAAATAAGATTTTATTAAATAAAATTATGTGATATTTATGACATAAAATCGTTTTTGGAATTGTGAAATATTTTTTAACATTATATTATTCCACCCATTGTGATAATGGAAACAATATTTATATGTACATATGACATACTATCTCCATGAAACATTCAATTCATTTATGTCTATAAATTTTATAAATTAATATAAGAAAAAAATAATGAAAATATATTATATTAATATCATGTCTAGTTTTTGGTATATGTTGGAAACATGATCTAAATAAAAGGACTGTAATGACCAAAAAAGAACATACATGAAAAATGAAGCAGTTATGACCTAAAATGTGATTTTAACAAGAAAAAATTAATAAAATGGTAAACAAAAATTCAAAATTAAATCATATATTGAATGGTATATTTTATTATGGTTATATAAATATTTTATTTTAATCCATAATTTATTATGATGGAGTTTTGAACATGTATTATGGATATTGAGACATGATATAAGAGATTTTCTTCACACTTTTATTCCTTTGGATGATATTCATTATAATCCCAATCTTTATACTGAGTGGTGTATATAATGAACATTAATGCATTTTGAGTTTCTTATCATCGAATTATTCAATATAAATATTAATTTAATTCTATTTATTTCACTAGGTTTATGGTTTAAACCTTATCAAAGTGCTAAAGGTTTTATTTTACAATCTAACTTTTAATCAATGTTGTTTATAAATTATATTACAATAATCTAGTCTTGTGATATATATTTCAGGATACATAATAATTTTCTTCACATTTGGTTATTTACTGAGACTAAATTTTTACAATCATTTTGATATCATTATATATACAAGGGACCAAATGAATAATTTTAAAGAAACCCAAAATTTTATCTTCCTTTGGTCAAAGATAAATTTTTTCCATGTCCATGTTTTCTAGGAATGTTTTAGATATGAATTTTACTATCTTCAAATGATTATTCAAATAAATCTTTTACCGTTTAAAATTCTTCACAAAGTAGTTTAGTAGAAATATTATCATCATTTTTTGACCATTGATATCATTACTTCTTACATTAAAAGTGAAATAAATCATCCTTTTAAACTGTACAACATGAATGGAATTTCCCTCCTCTATGATAGACCAATGATATAAATATTATTTTATATGTTTCTAGTTTTATTTGTAAGTAAAATTGTTTCTTCAATCGGTGGGAAATTTTTATAATTTAAATAAGTGATATAAATTTGGAAATGATATTTTTCTAAATAAATATTCCATGTTATCCCTTTAATTTATTTTCCTTATAAGATTACATCATATGATTTTACTTATGATTAAATGGGTATATGGACCACCAATAAAATTATTATTAATTCCCTAAATGTTTTTTGATTACGATGAACATATTTTTATGTTACTCATTCCTTTTCACAAGTTGCAATATAACAACGTTATGAAATGATTATGGAACATATTTTTTTCATGGGTTATGCAAGGATGAAATGTTAGTTAAAACTATTTAAATTTTATGGGTTATACTATGATGAATGTTTTATGAACTTGTGGAAGAAATATATATTATTTTATTTAATCTATGGATGTTCCCAAAATAATATATTTCCTTAATGAATTCGGTAAAAATTGATATATCAGGAGATAAATTTGAATCAAATAAAGATTAAACCTAGTTCAAAAAATGAATATTTTTATTATGATAGTTTTGGGAGTGAGCCTCTACTACTATGATAGTTACGAGTTGAACACATACACTATGAAAACCTCAATTGTATTCTTTTTCTACTAAAGAAATGGGTTTCTATTATTACGTGTATGCCATAAATAAGTGTCATAGGAAACTGTTATATTATAATGGATAATTTTATTTGAGTTCATTATGAATCATATATTATTGAACTTATATGATTTATCTTTTCACTCATGTTTATGATTAATGATATGTAGGTTATGGTTTTCAAATTTTATTATCATATTATCATACACTTATTCTCATTTGTATGTGGATAAAACCCTTTTTAACCCCCATTGAGATTTTTATTTCATCTTAAATTATGTTTAATTTTTCTAGGTTGTGAAGAAAGGTATTATGTTTGAACTTTTTAAGAAGGGTGCTAGTAATAATGAACTCAGTAGGAGTTGATGTAATTTACATATGGACTAATTTTTTTCGTGTCCATGTTCCCAAATGTAAAAGTCTTATATGATTTTGTCTTGGATATTAGTGGGATATAATGTACATTCATTAAATATGATGTATAATCTATGTATGAAAAGAATTTAATCCTATAATTGGTATCAGATCATTGTTTAGTTAACCATTGTAAACATGGATATAGGAATATTATTTGGAACTCTAGGTATAAGTCATTAGATAAGATAAATTATAGGAAAATATCCTCTCATTTTATAAAAGGATTGAGAGAGTGGTATCTAAAAAGTTTTATCCCTTTCTAGATACTACGTGTGGAAGTGCCTCTGGTAATGTTTTACCTAGTAGTAATAACATAAGAAATGGTGTAATGGGGATTTACTTGATCATCACATTTTTTACAACAATTGATTTTAATGCACACATAGCTTGAAATTCCTTGGGGATATGACTTCTAAATTCGAAAAACCTTTAGGAACTATCTTGAAGGGTAAGAATAGATAATCAACCTGTATGATAGAGGAAAAACAATAATTTCTATAGGATGAAAAACATCATGACATAAACATCATATAAATTATTTTTCATGATTATGTAGATTCCATCTATGATTGTTATTTATCAAAAAATAATTTGGTTGTATTAAATGGATGTAACTATAAACTTTTGTGTTAATATTGAATGAGAAAATATAATTATTCTACTCCTGGGAACCCCAATGCTATGGGTGTTTTAATAAAAGATATTATTTTTATTATCATATAACTATCATATTCTTTGAATCATACAAAATATCCAAATGACCAGATGAGTGGAATTTTATTTGATTCATTCATGAATAAATTCCCACATTCCCTTAGTGTTTTTTATTATCCTCCTATTTTTTTGTAATGGATTTGTTCCATTGTAATTATATATTCCATTCACCATTGTTTGGAACATATGAATGTCATTTAAATTGTCTATAGTTTTGAAGGTGAATCTAATAAATGGTGGGATATTATTAAAAATATGAAGAGAATAGAATAAATTAAATCAATTTTGTGGAATAAGTTCAAGAAATTATTTTTAAATATTTATATTCCCTTTATTATTTACAAAAAATGGGGACTTAATTCATTTAGAAAACAAGGGTGTTAAATCTTTTTGTACTGATAAGGAAATTATTATAGTCCATGCTATGTATTATTATAGTGTCATCATCATACCTAATATCAAGGATGATTGATTATTTAGTGACATAAAACTAGTATATGAATTTTGTTATCCATAATGGATATCATTAGTTGTGATGAAAATCTTGATGTGCTATCAAGGTGTAATGGAAATTGTATCTAACTATTAATCTCATGGTATTGATATGAAATGAAATTTGTAATTAATAGGAAATATAAAGGCCAAGGACATATGAATATGAGCTTTCCTTCTATATCATTGGGTGGATTGAAACATGGAGGAAAATAAATTAATAATAATTTTAAATGTTTTTATTTTGGAATGGATTTTCATCACGAAATTGAATGTCAAAGTGATGGGTTGAAGTTACCTAATAATGAAAATATATAAAAATTTCCACATAATGAATAAAAATAGGAAATTAATGGAAAATTAGTATGATAATTATTATAACTAGTGATCAAATAAAAAGGGTAATGTTGATGATCGATGCTCGTAACATCATAAGACAATTAAAAAAGAGAAATTTATTGGGATCGAAATTTGGGATAAGGAGTATAACAATGAAATTATAAAGGGTACACATACAATAGACATTATAATAACTAATGTATTATTTTATTGTCGATATAATCATCATTTTATATATTAATAATTTTATATTTTTTTAATAATTCCACCCCAATGATTATATGTATAATTATAAGTGATAACCCCAATTGATATGATGATCTCATGAAATATATACGAATATTTTCCTATTGGTATTTATGAGAATATGATTCCAAAAAATCATTTTATTCCAACTCTAGATGAATTTTATAGTATCTTATAATTGGAATGGATATATTAATATAAATAATGCATCAATTTTCAATGAAGGGAAGCGTCATTTGATGTTCAAGACTAACCTATGATCATTTATTAGTGTAATGATAAATTTGAAATTCCTATTTTACTCAAGCACATCATATTGGTCTTGATTCAATTTCAATAGTGGTGTTTTTCTCAGATAGTTGGTGAGAAACTCGAAATCATTAATATAAATATTACATGGCATTTTATTGGATTTATTTTAGGAAGAGATATCTAGTATTCCAACCGATCATGCTGTTTATAACTTAATATAACTCATAACTCTTGATTGAAATATTCCAAATAATCTGTATAAAATTTTCCAAATAGAGTTATATAAATTTAGAAAGAAACTCAAATAGAGTCTTGTTAAGAGATTTATTATGAAATGTGGTTCAATATGGTGTGAACATATTCATTTTTTAGAATAAACATGGACTGATGAATAATTTCATTGATTATCTAGAACAGAATAAGATCTCAATAAAGAACCATTATGCACTGACCATATTCAGGAAATTAGGGATAAACTATGTGTATCTCAATACATTTCCATTATTGACCATCAATCTAGATACCATCAAATGATTTTTAAGAAATATGATTTACCCACAGATGATTTTGTACAAGGTATAAATTGTTTGAATATGTACTGATTGGATTTGGTTATACAAATGTCCCCATTATATATGTGGATTTATTTAATACTATTTTTTTAGACTTAGTGATCAGTTTCAGGTTGGATTTAAAGGTAATATTATTATATATTAAAATGGAAATTCAGAGAATGATGATCAAATAAGGATTGTGTGGATGACCTTATGGAAGTAGGAAATTTATGTAAACCATGCATGGTGTTAACTTTGGCTACATAGTATTATTTTTTGGTTCATGTAATCTTGAGAGAGGGTATATCAGTGGATCAATCAACGACTGCAATTATATAATATTATCCTATACCAAACACATTGAATAAAATTCAATTTCTTATTGGTTATCATGATATTATCGATTGGATGTGGTGAATTTATATATACGATCTAATGCAATCACCATGTTTACTCAAAAGGGAGTATAATTCATTTAGAAAGATTAATGTGATGAAAATTTCATGGAACTAATGTGAAGGTTAATCACTTCACCCACGAATACATTACCCAAAATTTTAGAATGTATTTTAATCAATCATTATGCATCAAATAGTGTATTAGTTTGAATTAACATAAAAAATTACATGGCTAAAGATTATGTATCATGAAAAATGAATATTAATGAGGAAAATTAACCAAATCCTGATTTTTTGATAACTGTTGTATATTTTTAATTAATGACATGGAAAAAAATATCTTTATAACGAAATAGGTGATATATATATAATGATCATAAAATTTTAATGTATTCATTCACATAGAAAGAGTAGACTATATGATAAATAAAATGGTTATATAGGATTAAATATTAATACTAATCAATAAATTTCCACCATGGGAATGTGAACAAGGTGGATAATGATTTGGGTCAAAATGATCATGCTTGGTTATCATTATTGAGGACTAGTAAATATGAACTATTTAATTATATTAAAAGGATAAATCTCAAAATCTTGAGGCAAGGGTATAAATCATATGATTCTCAAATAAGTTTTGAACATCCTATTATTGTGATGATTAAGGAGGTGAAGGATAAACATGTATAGTTATAAAATAGGGTGAGAAATGTTCCTCATCTGAACCATAATTATGAATGAATAATTAGTTTCAAGAACCATATATGATTCCTTATATAACATATTTTAAAAATGATTTATTATAGTATACTCATAGTTAATCATATTACATTCCTCATGGAAGTAAAAATATAAATTGAGATTTGATATAGTATATATGGTGGGATGGAATTAGAAAATATATTATCAAGTTTTTTTCCTATTTATTTGTGTGTCTGAAAATTAATGTTGAGTGACCTAACTATAAGGGTATGTTACAACCATGAAACATACAATAATGGAAATGGGAAAACATCGCCTTTTATTTCTTCATATGACTCTTCAAAACATAAAAAGGGAAAAGTGTTATACGAGTTGAAGTCTATCATCATACAATGTAAGAACACTTTAATTATTTCATATAATATTTCTATATAGATTATATTTTCATGATATTCATTATTGAAGTGGTAAGGTTTCTTAGGGAATAAAATGTTATTGTATATAATCAGGATCTGATGTTTACCTGAATATTCTACGGAAGCCTGCAAGAGGCTCTAGATACATAGGTGAGTTTATAACTATTTTTATTTCTTATATATATGTTTATTATCATAGAATCACTAAAACCTTAGATATTATACTGGGATCATGTTCTGTGGATTTTAGATGTGGTTGGTATCAAAATATTCATTTAGTATTGTTTTTAATCAACAATAACATTTTATAAAGAATTTAGATGGATCATTCTGAAGAATTATATATAAATAAGTATATAAATAAATTTTTGATAAATAATATAGAGAAAAAATATATTGGGACTAGATCTAGAAGAGGATGTGGATGAGAAAGTTAGATCCATTCAATAACACCTCACATAAACTATGGGTAGAACTAAATGTTATTCATACAATTTTCAGTGTGATCTGGATGGTGAAGTTAGTGAATGGTTTTTATATTAATATATATAATGAATAAGACATTAATATTAATTAAGAATGTAATTAGGATACCTATGTATATCTTCCCTTTAAATATTCATTACTGAGTAGGAACAATTGCTCATATATTTGAGCTTCCACAAAACCTCCCTCAAGTGCACAACAAGTTCCATTTATCTCTCATGAAAAATTACATAAATGATCCCACCCACATACTAATATCAGATATCAATAATAGAGATCATGAAAAGTCTAATAAATAACATCATATGGATATTTATTATCATATACACAATGGTCTATATAAAAATACCACTCATCATGTCAATGTATTATAGAAACCCCCCTAATAAGAAAAACTACATGGGAACCTATGTAATTGATGAGATAGAAGTATCCTCAATTATTTGTATTAATGAAATGAAATATTGATGGTTAAATTAAATTTATGGGCGTAAACTATTGTACCTGGCCATTTTATGATTTTTTACCTAATATATTTTATTTCCTTGAAACCATGTGTGGCATAAAACATTGTGTTTTAGAAAACCACAATATAATATTTTCATGACAATTCTAACATGAAAATACTAACATATCTTTTATACCTAGATGTATGAATGCAAATAAAGACATAAAAAATTAATTATACTGTTTTTATATAAACATATTATATTGGTAAAAAAATACTATATTTTTAGTAGTTTCTTTATATGATACCAACATAAGTTTTCCAAAAAATACATTTTTAATTGATTTTTGGAACAAAAAAAAAATTATATTTTTCCAATTATAATTTTTTTAAAATTAAATTCATTCTAGAATTCAAAATTTCATAATTATTTTAACATAAATTTTTTTATAATTTTAAATATATTAATTTATAATTGAAAAGTGACACATATTGATTTTTATTAAAAAATATTGTTTATTTTATATAATTTAAAAGTTATGTTTTTTAAAAATATATTAAATTTACAATTTTATCAATTACATTATTATTAATCCATTTTAAGAAAATTTAATCTATTTTATGGTAATATTTTATACACATTCACTAAAAACATATGAAAACATTTTATTTGGAAAACAGCTTTTTTCACAATATTGGGTTTAATTTTAAAAGAAATTCATCCAATTATATGAATTTAATTTAAAAACTGTATTAAATTTTTGTAATAATCATAATATATATTATATTCAATGGTCAACATAATTATTTACGATAATGAATGTTAAAAATAGTAAAAATTAATTCTCATAGTTGAGGTTAGAACGGGTTAACCAATGTTTAATTTAGTAGAATAATAGTTAAATTCACAAAAAACAAATAGTATTCATATTTTATGGGTATATATAGAACTTATCTAATCAAATGTTCTGTAATAATCATTTTTGGATCCATTTTGAATATATAAATTGTAGGAATAATTTTTTTATTTCCAAATTTTCAATTATGTCCTCTCCCCCACTTATAAAAGGGATCCCACTACCCTATCCACTTCCTAATTCCAAAAAACACAAGTTCAGTGATTAAATTATAATATTTCTACCTTAATTCCATACGCACATCATAATATTCTTATTTTAATTCGGTACCTCCCCTATGATGGCTTTATTTTTAATCATAAAGAAGTTATCAAAAAGCTGAATAATCCTTAGATAGGGGTATTCGATTTACTTATTATTATAATGAATTAAAATATTATTAAAACATAATGATATATGATCACAATTAAATTCTATATAAAAATATTTTATTATATAAATTTCATGACCAATATCCATCTCTTCTACCATTATATGGGAAATGAGACCATCAATTGTGTGTATGGAAACCTACCACCTCACAGACCAATGTAGTTTGTTTTCCATCTCCACCACTCATGAATGGTTATAATGAATGATTTATATTATATATTATATTTATTAAATAACTATTATTCTATAATTATTATACAAAATTTACATTCTTTTCTTCAGATCGATTAGAAAAAGAAAAAATCACCCCTGTGTACGTGTGGACTACCACCTCTACAGAGCTTTGCGAGTCATTTTTCAATTTAATATTAAATAAATGCTAATATGGATATATTTAAATAATATATATGATATCTATGAAATTAAAATTATTCTGTAATAGTGATATATAATTTACCTTTATTTTATTCCATCCCTAAAAAAAGTTAATTTTATTCATCTATATATGCTGCCAACCATCTCCATGAACATTGTAATTCATTTAATATGTATACATTTTATGGAATACTCTAAAAAGATACATAATGAATATATATTATATTTATATTATTTATATAATATTTTTATAAGATGGAAACATGTTGATAATAAAATGAAATCAAATTAAAAAGAAAAATAAACCTGAAAATTGAAATATCTGTTACCCAAAACAATGATTTTAACATATAATTACAAATAAAAGGGTAAAAAAGGTCATAAGTAAATCATATATTGTATGTTGTATTTGATTGTTTTTTTAAATATATATATATATAATAAAACTATATTTATTATACATGAGGATTGAATGTGTATGACGAAACATGAGACTTGTGGTATGAGATATTCTTCTCACTTTTCGTTCTATGGGGTGCATGACACATTAAACACATGTTTCTTTCATATAATGTATATAATAACCCTGAATGTATTTAATGTTTCATATCATGATTTTTTCAATATACATGTCCCTCTAATGATATTTCTTTTTTAAGGATTGAAAATAAAAAATATGTCAATGTGTTAAAAATTTTTTTGTTACAATCTCATTAATTATTAGGATTTTTTATGATTATATTTCAATTGAATAAATAATAGAATATATGTCTAAAAAAATTAATTTTCCTTTCCTCTATTTATTTCTTGAAAAGTTTTTTTTAAAAATAAATTTACATTTCTTATGTACTCATGGGATTAGAATATTTTTTTCTATGAAACCTAATTTTTCACTATATTTAGTAATGGCGCCATTTTCCTTCCCTATCCATGTTTTTAAAAAATGTTTTATGGGATGTTTTATCAATTATAATATTATTTTTAATATATTTTTTACAAAAAAATGTTTATAAAATGGTATAGATGAATCATTTTTCATTTTCCAAACAACCATATTTTTCTTTTTGTTGAAAATGTTAAAGTAATATTTGTTTTAACATGTATAGATTGGAAACATTTCATATCATTATGATTTATCAATTATTTAAATATTTCATTATATTTTTCCTATTTTATTTTCAATGAATGTTTTTCTCTTACAATTGGGAAATTTTTTGTTATTAAATAAGTGATTTCAATGTGAAAAATATATTTTCCCCACGAAATGTTCTATATGATCTCTCAATATAATTTTATATCAAAGAAGTCATTGTTTGATGTTATGTTATCATTACTAGGGATATATCCTTTGATACAATACTTATTCATTCCTTGGTCTAATTATGATTTTGATTAACGGATAATTATGAAAACTCATCATTTTCCATGGGTTATTTGATAATAAATTGTTGAAATAACTAAAAATCTATTTCTTTTTAAAGGGTTATGATATGATGAAATGTATATTAAGGCCAGTTAATTTTATGTGTTATGAAATGAATAATGTTTTATGATATTTTGGAATGAATCTATATGTCTTTATAAATATATTATGTTGTCCAAAAATAATATATCCCTATAGTGCATTCTAGAAATATTTATATCTCATGAGGCTAATTTGAATGGAATGGGGAGTGAACCGATTTTATTAAGGGAGTCTATCCACTCTGTTAGTTTTGGGAATGAACCTTTCCTACAATGATGGTTTAGAGGGTGAACCCATTCCACTATGATATAAATTGGATGTAATCATTTATTACTAATTATATTATTTTATTATCATAGGTGTATGCCACAAAGATATGACTTAAGATAGTGTTATGTTCTATTGGAATGTGTTATTTTATTCCATTATGATTCGTGTCTTAAAAACTACCATGATTTACTCCATTACTCGTGAATATGATCTATGATATGTAGGTCAAGGTTTCCAAATGTTATTATCAAGTTCATGTACTATTATGTTCTTGTTATATTGATATCTTCCTTGTTTACTCCTACTGAGATTTCGATCTATCCCAATATTTTGTAGCCTTTACCTAGTTAACATATAAAGTTAATATATATGATATGTCAAATAATGGTTCAAGTTATGAAGAACATAGTGGGAGATGATGTAGTTTACTTATATACCATATGAATATATGTCTAGGTTTCCAAATATTCTAGAATTATATGTTTGTTTCATGGATCATTATGTTATGTAATGATATTCATCTTGTAATATTTAATATCTATGTACAAAAAATATGGGTTTTTATATTAAATGTATTCCACACTTCAATATCTATATCATATGTTTTATGATTACTTTAATTTATTTTGAGTGATGTTATGATTTTTATTCATTATAAACAATTTTTTTATGAGCTTATGATTCTTTAACATGATTAATCATCATCATCTATGGTCTTATGATCATTTACTAAGATATTTACCCTATTTCTCTTTTTTTGTTCATATTTATGATCTGATATATTTTGATATGTTTCTATGAACTATGAATATGAGATCATCCCATTTGTATATTCCAAATTCATAGGTTCTACCGATTATTATATTATGTTATATATTGAGAAAATTTTCTATAGGTATGTGATTTTAGAGACCCGATTCTTGACATAGACGGACATTACATTACTTTTGCGGAATACATAATACATAAAAAAAACAGACACACAAGGATCGTAATAGCATAGTGTCATTGGAAACTTGGAACGTAATCTTCTAATCATGGTGAAAGATCTTCAACATCTCCCATAAAGATCTTCCACTTTTTGTTTCCTTACATAAAACCTTTATTTTGATCTTGAGGGAAAATAAAACATAAAAAGGGTGAGCTCAAAGGATCAGTAAGGGTAAGAATGGATAAAATAAAACATACCATATATATTTGAACTTAAAAACATGACCATAGTGTTTAAACATCAAAATCTTGAGAAACGACACAAAACATGGAAGTACATAAGGCATAGATCATAATGGAACATAAACCATGATGAAATAGAATGGTAATAAAACATGTAATTGTGGCAACCATTAAGCACATGCTATGATTTCCATATTAGCCAAGGCATTGCTGCCAACACCATCTTAGTGGACAAAGTCCCTTTCTGAATCGAGTTCACTCCTCGTTCCAGTCATGTGTTACTAAACTGGTTTAACTTGCCGTTCCATCCATGTCTATCTCATGAGATATAAATCTTTACCCAATGCATTGGAGGGAGATATAGTTCCCACCCATCTCATAATGAAATCATTTTTACTTGTGCCACAGTATAAACATACATCATTCATAATAACCCAATAAATAAAATGGGTTTCATAAACATCATCACATCATCACATAATCCATATAAAAGAAATGGATATCATTTCATAATAAGAAAAGCGAAACCACATAAATCATAGAGACATTATACCGGAATCATACACATATGAATATAATGTCATCTTAGATAGAAAATGATTTTGATAAAACACTTGAAATGAATTCTTGAGGAAAATATCCTTTTTTCTTCAAAATAATTTTCTTTTCACAAAATGTCATGCAATTTTAAAAGAAGAGGATTTTGTTGAAAGTAGTCATGAATATTTTGGAGGAATCTTCATGAAAATATGGCTTTAGAAAACCGTAAAAATCTGTTCGTTCTATATAAGTTAAAAAACATTCTTCTCGTACTTTTGCCAGAAAAGTAAAAAAAGTACCTCGTAATGTAAACAAAAGAAAGATTCCTTACATACCATGTAGTAAAAGTCAAAAATGGGTAAAAAAAGTCTTTAAACATTCATGAAAACATTTTTATAAAGTTTAGACATGGATGATAAATATAACCACAGTAAATACTTACGAATAAGCAATCTCAGATAAAAATGAGATTTGAAAAATTATCACTTACCTTAGGTTCGATTTGCTTCATAAGTGTCCGAAACTCCTGTATAATGATTTAAATAATGTCATTGACTTATTCTAGAATCATACTCACTGTTATGATATCATATATGGTTCACTTATGACTTTATTTTACCTGTTCTTTTGTAAATTCCTTGTTAAAGAGCGTTTTGGGTAAAATCGTTTCATTTGTCGTGCGTGTTTTGACTTGTAATTATTCATATGATTACTTATACCATGATTAAATAATTCCAGAATAAAAAACATTATGTATATATAATATATATTCAGAATATACATATATATAATAGATCAGTAAATGGAAAGAAATACACCGTTCATGGAGACGATAGTTCGTACGTACGCATGAACGCTGTTTTCGTTTCCTTATTGAGTTGAATGGAATTAAGTAGATGACATACATATATATACACATAAATCCAGTATAATTATTATGTAATATATTTCATGATTACTTATTATATATTCTTTATAATCATTCATGAATGGTTAACGTGGAGAATGAATCTCATCGCGTCGTGGAGACGGTCGTCCGTACGTACGAACGATCGATGATATCGTTCTCATGATCATGGAATTGTATTGGAGTGTATGTATACTATTTCATAATCTATATCACTTTACAATAATCATATATAGTTATTATGTACACCATTATACCCATCCAAGTAATGTGGTGATGGAAAATAGATTACACCACGGCGTGGAGACGGTATTCCGTATGTACGCACGCGCGGTGATTTCGTTTTCTGTAGGATGGATAGATGGGGAAATAGGGTTGTTTCATACTTATAATAACATATACGTATATAAGGGATACTTATGTTATTACTTAATAATGAAAAAACCTAAGAAGAATTAGTGGAAGAAGACATAAAGTTGAAAGAATCTGTAACGGGCATTACCTCTTCTTTGAATTGCCTCTTTCAGATCTCCTTTTAGGGCACTAATATTGGTCCTTGAGGAAGACCAAAACCTGTAGAATGTTTCTAGAGAAGTGGAGAATAGAATTTGGTAGGGTTTGGCCGAGCTTGGAGGCTCAAAGTGGTGTGATGAAGAGAGGGAGGAGGTGCCCTTTTATAAGGGAGGAGAGGGGCTCTTTTGGAAAAACTAAAAATATTATTTTATTATAAATAAAAATTCGGTTTTAAATAGCTCCAAATTGTTTTATTTAGAAGGTAATGTGGGGATGGGTCAAACGCCTCTCATATAATAGAATTTAGACAAGTTTAGGTTCCTATTTTAACTTTATCATTTATATTTAACTTTAAGTTAGATAATTTTACTTTTACCGTGTCTTTTTGTGTTCTTACACTATAAGGTTAATAAACATAATATAAGAAGCCAAAATAACCCCAAGTTGTTTATTATTAATATATATAACCTTATCTAAGTCATTTTTCCGATCCTTAGATTTTTAGGAATAATATAACAATTAATAATATAATATTTGTTTTAAAAACTATTTTATGTCAATTTTGACACTATTTAGTAATTGATTTGTGTGAAACTCATAATAGAATTATTAGTTCAAAAAAGTTAATTAAATAAATACTAACATGTCATATTAACCTAGAAAATTATTGTAATTCATAAAAAATCTAAAATTACATTTATTTGGGTATTTATAACATCCATTATGTCAATATTTCATTAATAAGATAATTACTACATCATCATTGTCTCATAAATAAATTAACTTATTTAAAGTATAAAAATTACAAATAAAATATCATTATGTAGGAAATACTTTTATCTTTCTAATTAGTATTTATAGTAGAATTTATCTTATGTATAACCCCATATTAAAAATTATTTACTTATTAAGCTTTGATTTTAACTATTTTAACCCTTCTTTAAATAAATTAATAACAAATGTCCTAATCTAATCCAAGTGGGCCTAAATTGTCATATTTTATTCCTAAGGTTGTTTTTGGTCGAATTACACTTATCCAATAGAATTAGGAAATGTGTTAGGGTAATAATAATATCATTTTTACCCTTAATTACCCTATTTACTTTTAACCGTGGTAAAAAAAAGTAAAAAGTTACTATTCACCAAAAATTATTTTCATCTCATTGAACCACATTTTTCTTACTGACATCAACCCTGTCTCTCGGATTTTTGAAATTACACTCACAGAAGTGGTAAAATTAAGTTTTATGAAAAATTCATTTTTTTTAACAACCACTTAGTGGTTTCAGTATTTATCAAAAAAATGAAAGTTTCCAGAAAAATACCAAAAAATAGGCCTAAGCTATATTTGATATTATGAAATAAAAAATGATGTCTATTTTATCAAATTAAAAACATATCAGTTGCATTATTTAATTTAAAAATTAATTCCCATCGTCAAAACAAATAGCGTTTTCTTAAGAGATAATAACTATCAAAAGATTGACGGTTGTTTATGTCTAGTTTAAATGTGAAATTACATCCAATAACCAACATTGTATTAAATTGTAAAAATATATTCTAAATATACTTTAAAACCACTCAAATTAATAATTTATCACTACTAATTATTTCTATTAAAATGTTGTTTTTAATTAAAATTTAGAAATTTTCACTATTCATCAGAAAATAAAAGTTAGCCGAAAAGTACCAAAATTTCACCCTAAGATAATTTCAATATTCCAAATCCAAAAATGAAGTCCATTTTGAAAAATAAAATTTAAAAAATTTCAAAAAGTGGTTATTAATATTCATAACGACTAGGATTAATAATATTTTAATAGCATATCGTTGTTTAGTGAAACTCGGTATTGCGTACTACACACTTTATCGAGGAAGGTCGCGATTGCGTGTAATTAAAGTCAAGTCAATGATGTGTGTTGTGCAAGCTCCTTTTGGTGTAGCATACAACACAAGACATTAATGAAATTAAAAAGAATATTTTTTATAAAATCTCGGGGTGTTACATTCTACCCCCCTTAAAATGAATTTCGCCCTAAAAATTCATCGGGGTTATAAATGGTTTACTACTCGAAAGTTTATTTAATAGAAACCCACATCGTAAAAAGGAATACCAAAACCAATCTTTAAAAACAAAAGCATGAAACGTAACAGTTACCCGAATAAACTAATCACTAGGTTTCCACATAGGTGAAAATATCGATATGGAAGAGAAATCTAACCATCATGTTCTGGTGGAGAGTGGTAGAGAACATGGCTATGGAAAATCCATCAATAACAAAGCCATAAATTTGTGACGATCTAAGATACCATCTAATTCATCAAATATAAGAGCACTAGGACAACATTTTTTGTTTTCAAGATCATTTCCCTAAAGATGATGAAATTGGAATTAGAAGAAATACTTTCGTGATTTTGGTATAGTCTCACCGTTGGTCGTTATTTAGAAAATTTCCACATTATCTCTTAAAGAAATGAAGTTGAATTTGTCATTCGTGATGTGTTAGCAGATTATGTGATAGAATGATAGGTCATTCCATCTGTTTCAAATAAAAGGTTAGCATAAATTATCAAATATACATAAGTCCATCTATAGTGAGATTAATCATATATGGTTCCTAAAATGGACTTATACTTATTATATTATACTGCTTAATATAATAAAACTAGTTTCTACTAAACAAGGACTTCCTATAGGCCAGTGGTAGGCGATAAAGGCCAGTGGCACTTCGGTTGTGGGTTTGATTCCCACAGCCTTGTCTGACGCGATGGGTTGTCATCCGTCTTGCAGGTTGTGCTTTTTCTAATGCTATATTACTATAACATCCCATTAATAATATTGAAAAAAGTTCTATCCTAACTTATGTCCAACATAATCCATTTCAATATTTAGTCTTATCTAAAATACTTCGGTCCAAGCTCATAGTATAAATAACATGATTACTTGAAATGTCACATAACAATCACGTGAATGCCATCATTTATCCCCCATCTATCATAAGATATATCTTGTTGGTAAAATTACAAACATGTGAATACCTTAATCATGTATTCTCTTGAAGAATGAATACCCATTGAACCTTAGTGAAAACATGAATGCAGCCAAAAGTTAACTCTTTCCACATACCAAAATCCAAAAATTCTATATACTAAAACTATGATATAACCTTCTCCTTATATCATTCATGAGATCATGAATACAGTCAAACATTTCATTTTCTCGTTTTCCTTTAATTATGCGCATATCATGTTTTTTTTCAAAAATATCTCAATCACATTCTATGGTTACTGGTACCATTGAAAACCATAATATACCAATACATAAATATTCCAATATTACACGATACTATATACAACATTATTTTGGAATCCCATTACATAAACACTTAATCATTCCACCACATTTTTGTCATATTCAACATCGCCAATAGTGATCGCATGTGACTTCCCTTTTTTCCTTTGCCTTAAGTGGTTTCTCCTTTCGATCATCACTAACCCTTAGATTAGGGTATTTATTAGCATAATGCCCCATTTCCTTGCACTTGAAGCATTGAAGTATTGGTGGTACGTTCTCTACAGTCATTTCTTTATTCACATCATTAGAAACCCTTTTTCCATTACTTCGACACTCAGCTGCTCGATGACCTTCTTTTCCACACTTAAAACATTTTCTAGTCCATTTAAGACAATCTCCATCATGCTTCTTTCCACACTTTGAGCATAAGGAATCATTCATCTTCTTTTCACCATTATTCTGAGATTTCTCCTTGAACTCCATCTCTCGTTTTTTGTCAAAACTATGAGATGGATAAGTAACAACAACTTCCATTTCTACCTTGATAGCACATCGCACAATTTCTTCATATCTACTGAAGTATCTTTTAGATAATTCCCTTCGAAGATTTAGTTTTAAGCCACTAAAGAATCGATCAACTGTACATTCAGGTTGGATGATAAATCCAGATGCATACCTTGCAAGCCTTGTAAAATTCGCTTTGTATATACCAACAGATTCATCATCCTTTTGCTTTAGTTCATGAAACTCCTTCTCCATCTTTGTTCGAAGAATATGAGGGAAGTACATATTTAAAAATAAGTTTTTAGACTTGTCCCATTCCATGGACTCAATTTCATCTCTTGACCTCGTATTCTTGATAAGATTCCACCATTGATCAGCCTCACCTTCCAAACGATATACTGCTAAGATGACTTTATCATGTTCAGAACATTGAAGAACTGAAAATATCTTTTTAGTGGTAATGATCCATTGTTCAACAACAAGTGGATTAGAAGACCCACTGAAAGAAGGTGGACATTGCCTCATGAATGACTCAATAGAATATTGTTCCCTTCTCTTCTCATTTGAAAGTCCAGAATGATTCATAGCTAGTGTAAGTATAGCAATAAGATTTTGCACTCCATATCACATAACATTTGTTTGTTCAGGAGGAAAATCATTTCATTGTCCATTACATTGATCAACACGGTTCCTTCGGGTTCCATCCATCGTCTAAAACCCAAAAAGAATAGTGTGAGATGCAAAAATCACGCTAGGGAAAACAATATAATAAAGGGGGAGTAACTTCAAAATCTAACATCTTGGGTTACCGTAATTCTAGTACTATAACCTATAGTTATACTTAACCTTAGGAACATCACTAGACATACCATATAAATATCTCTAGGGATCTCACTAACATTTTCGCATCCTAGTTTCCAAAGGTTGACTAAACCTTTCCTCTGATACCAACTGTAGAGACCCGAAAATTGACATACATGGACATTACATTACTTTTGCGGAATAATTAATACATAACAAAAACAGACACATAAGGATTGTAATAGTTTAGTATCTTTGGAAACTTGGAATGTAATCTTCTAATCGTGGTGAAAGATCTTCAACATCTCCCATAACGATCTTCTACTTTTTGTTTCCTTACCTAAAACCATTCTTTGGAACCTAATGTAAAATAAAACATAAAAAGGGTGATCTCAAATGCTCAGTAAGGGTAATAATGGATAAAATAAAACATACCATATATATTTTAACTTAAAAACATGAACATAATGTTTAAACATCAAAATCTTGAGCAACGACATAAAACATGGAAGTACATAAGGCATAGATCATAATGGAACATAAACCATGATAAAATAGCATGGGAATAAATCAAGTAATTGTGGCAACCATTAAGCACATGATATGATTTCCATATTAGCCAAGGCATTGCTACCAAGACCATCTTAGTGGACAAAGTCCCTTTCTGAATCGAGTTAACTCCTCGTTCCAGTCCTGTATTACTGAACCGGTTTAACTTACCGTTCCAGCCATGTCTATCTCTTGAGATATAAATCTTTACCCAATGCATTGGAGGGAGATATAGGTCCCACCTATCTCATAATGAAATAATTATTACTTGTGCCACAATATAAACATACATCATTCAAAATAACCCAATAAATAAAATCGGTTTTATAAACATCATCACATCATCACATAATCCAAATAAAAGAAATGGATATCATTTCATAATAAGAAAAGTGAGACCATGTAAATCAAAGAGACATTATACTGGAAACATACACATATGAAAATAATTTCATCTTAGATAGAAAATGGTTTTAATAAAACACTTGAAATGAATTCTTGAAGAAAATATCCTTTTTTCTTCAAAATCATTTTCTTTTCACAAAATGTCATGAAATTTTAAAAGAAGAGTATTTTTTTGAAAATAGTCATGAAATATTTTGGACGAATCTTCATGAAAATATGGCTTTATAAAACCGTAAAAATCTGTTTTTTTCGTATAAGTTAAAAAAACATTCTTCTCGTACTTTTGCCGGAAAAGTCAAAAAAGTACCTCGTAACGTAAACAAAAGAAAGATTCCTTACATACCATGTAGTAAAAGTCAAAAATGGGTAAAAATGACTTTAAACATTCATGAAATTTTTTTATAAAATTTGGCCATGGATGATAAATATAACCCCAGTAAATACTTACGAATAAGCAATCTCGAATAAAAATGAGATTTGCAAAATTATCCCTTACCTTAGGTCTGATTTGATTCATAAGTGTCAGAACCTCCTGTATAATTATCTAAATAATGTCATTGACTTATTCTAGAATCATACACATTGTTATGATATCATATATGGTTCACTTATGACTTTATTTTACCCGTTCTTTTGTAAATTCCATGTTAAAGAGGGTTTTGGGTAAAATCGTTTCATTTGTCGTCCATGTTTTGACTTGTAATTATTAATATGATTACATAGACCATGATTACATAATTCAAGAATATAAAACCTTATGTATATATAATATATATTCAAAATATACATATATATAATAGATCAGTAAATGGAAAGAAATACATCGTTCATGGAGACGATAGGTCGTACGTACGCAGGAATGTTGTTTTCGTTTCCTTATTGAGTTGAATGGAATTAAGTAGATGACATACATATATATACAAATAAATCCAGTATCATTATTACGTAATATATTTCATTATTACTTATTATATATACTTTATAATCATTCATGAATGGTTAACGTGGAGAATGAATCTCCTCGCGTCGTGGAGACAGTAGTCCGTACGTACGCACGAGCGATGATATCGTTCTCATGATCATGGAATTGTATTGTAGTGTATGTATAATATTTCATAATCTCTATCACTTTACAAATATCATATATAGCTATTATGTACACCATTATACCCATCCAAGTAAGGTGGTGATGGAAAATAGATTACACCACGACGTGGAGACGGTATTCCGTACATACGCACGCACGGTGATTTCGTTTTCCGTAGGATGGATAGATGGTGAAATAGGGTGGTTTCATACATATAATAACATATCAGTATATGAGGGATACTTATTTCATTACTTTATATTGAAACAACCTAAGAAGAATAAGTGGAAGAATAAATAAAGTTGAAAGAATCGGTAACAGACATTACCTCTTCTTTGAAGCGCCTCTTTGAGATATCCTTTTAGGGCAATAAAATTGGTCTTTGAGGAAGACCAGAACCTCTAGGATGTTTCTATAGAAGTGGAGAATTGAATTTTTCAGGTTTTGGCCGAGCATGAAGGCTCAAAGTGGTGTGAGGACGAGAGGGAGGAGGTGCCCTTTTATAAGGGAGGAGAGGGGATCTTTTGAAAAAACAAAAAAATATTATTTTATTATAAAGCCAAATTCGGTTTTAAATAACTTAAAATTAATTTATTTCGAATCTAATGTGGGTATGGGTCGAAATACTTTCATCCAATATAATTTATACAAGTTTAGGTTCCTATTTTAATCTTATCATTTATATTTAACTTTAAGTTAGATAATTTTTCTATTACCGTGTCTTTTTGTGTTCTAACACTATAAGGTTAATAAACATACTATAAGAAGCCAAACGAACCCCAAGTTGTTTATTATTAATATATATAACCTTATCTATGTCCTCTATGCGAACCTTAGATTTTTAGGAATAAAATAAAAATTAATAATATAATATTTGTTTTAAAAACTATTTTATATCAATTTTTACACTATTTAGTAATTGATTTTTGTGAGACTCATAAAAGAATGATTAGTTCGAAAAAAGTTAATTAAATCAATAATAACATGTCTTATTAACCTATAAAATTAGTGTAATTCATAAAAAGTATGAAATTACATTTATTTGGGTATTTATAACATCAATTATGTCAAAATTTCATTAATAAGATAATTACTACATCATCTTTCTATCATATATAAATTGACATATATAAAGTCTAAAAATTACAAATAAAATATCATTATGTAGGAAATCTTTTTACCTTTCTATTGAATATTTATAGTCGAATTTATCTTATGTATAACCCTATATTAAAAATTATTTACTTATTAAACATTGATTTTAACTGTTTTAACCCTTCTTTAAATAAATTAATAATAAATGTACTAATCTAATCCAAGTGGCCCTAAATGGTCATATTTTATTCCTAAGGTTGTTTATGGTCGAATTACACTTATCCAATAGAATTAGGACCGGTTTTATGGTAATAATAATATCATTTTTACCCTTAATTACCATATTTACTTTTAACCGTGGTAAAAAAAAGTAAAAAGTTACTATTCACCAAAAATTATTATCATCTCATTGAACCACATTTTTCTTACTGAAATCAACCGTGTCTCTCGGGATTTTGAAATTCCACTCACAGAAGTGGTAAAATTATGTTTTATGAAAAATTCATTTTCTTTAACTACCACTTAGTGGTTTCACTATTCATCAAAAAATGAATGTTTCCAAAAAAATACCAAAAAATAGGCCTAAGCTATATTTGATATTATGAATTCAAAAATGATTTCTATTTTACCAAATTCAAAACATATTAGTTGCATTAATTAATTTAAAATTTTATTCCCGTCGTCAAAACAAATAGCGTGTTCTTAAGAGATAATAACTATCAAAAGATTGACAGTTGTTTATGTTTGGTTTAAATGTCAAATTACATCCAATAACCAAAATTGTATTAAATTGTAAAGATATATTCTAAATATACTTTAAAACCAGTCAAATTAATAATTTATCACTATTAATTATTTTTATTAAAAAATTTGTTTTTAATTAAAATTTAGAAATTTTCACTATTCATCAGAAAATGAAAGTTAGCCGAAAAGTACCAAAATATCACCCTAAGCTAATTTCAATATTCCGAATACAAGAATTAAGTCCATTTTGAAAAATAAAATTTACAAAATTTCAAAAAGTGGTTATTTCTATTCATAATGACTAGTTTTAATAATATTTTAATAGCATATCGTTGTTTAGTGAAACTCGGTATTGCGTACTACACACGCTATCGAGGAAGGTTGCCATTGCGTGTAATGAAAGGCAAGTCAAGGATGCGTGTTGTGCAAGCTCCTTTTGGGGTAGCGTACAACACAAGACATTAATGAAATTAAAAAAAATATTTTTCATAAATTCTCGGGGTGTTACAGTGATTGAGGATATAATATTGCATGAATTGAAAAAAAATATGACTTAGTATCTAATCTCATTAAAATAAAAAAATCAATCCTTGGGTAGTATGACTGTTTGCTAATGGTATTATTTAAATCAAGATATTAATGTATTATTTATATTATTATTTATCTTCCATCACTTCATATATAATCAAATGAGGTATTAATTAATATTAAAAATTATTTTTTGTTATTGTAGGTGTTATTGTTATAGATCATTGGTGAAACTCTTAGAGATGAAAATAAATATATAATGATTTCTTGAAATGTTTCTATTGTGTTAATTTTTTTATTAGATAAATACATAATTTCTTATATACTAGAATGTGGATTCGGTTTTGTAATATACACACAATGGGGTAATCACCCAGAATAATGGTTAATTGAGCATTAACATGACCACCACTATGAATCTTTTTGAGTGGGAATATGACTACAAAACTTGATATAAACAATGGGGGTTTATTATTTCGTTGATCATATGATATTTATGAACTGATATGATGGAATGATTTACTTATTATAATGATGGATTATGCTGATAAGAATAGAATAACCAAAACTATTCTAAACTTTCTCAATCTAGTGGTGATATAGGTTGAACATGGATTTATAAAATAAAATGGGGTTGTTAAAGCATAAAATATTTAATGTGTGAATCCCTTTTATGTTTTTTATTCTGGTTATTCCCCAATGATATTAAATTTTTATCACTGATATGAACGGATTTTTCTTTCTGAGATGTCTGGAACCCAAAGGAACATTGTACAAAATGTGAGTGATGGAAAATAGAGTAGATAGCTCAATGATCAACAATTTAAAAAGGGAAATAAATAGAAAAAATATTTCAGAAAATCCCAAAAAAATTAAATAAAATTGTTTATTAGTGAAACCATAAATGAAATACTGTGTTCTCCAAAAAATACAATGATGACGTATCAGAAAAATTCAAGAAATACTTATCATTATAGATTGAATATTCCACTACATACATGTCACAAATTAGAGAACAATCAAAATTGAAATTTACCAGAGGAAAATTTAAAATTTATTAGTTACGGATGAAGGGTTTTTCAACAACAATACTACCTTTTGAAAAATGATTATTTTTTATTATATTATGGAAGTGGAAAATGTACTTTCAGAAGAACAAGTAATAGTTAAATTATTTGTATATGGAAATTGTAGACATTATCCATGTTAGTGTTTTGACCCATCCCCAAGGGACGATGTTGTGATTTACCCCATGTCAGCCCCCCAAATTCTAGGGTTTGGCGACTAGCACTGAAGGAATCAACCTGCAAATGGATGGAATTTTCATGAGTACATGTATGCACACACACACCCAACCAAGTCCCAAAAACTGAAAGAGAAAAACAAGAATACTGAAACAATTGCTGATTAGAAGTACAACTGAAAACAAGTGGGCTAGAATACAAACCCAACAAAAATAACTAAAAAAAACAAAGTAGAAAGGGACTCGGGTCTTCATCCACTGAGAACCCCTACGAATGGTATGATTAGTATAGCTAATGAAAGATGATGTAGTATATCATGTCCACATGATCCTGATGAACCCTGCCACTTCTAGGACACTAATAGATCTTTTGAAACATTCATCACCTGCACAAACACAACACTTGTGGGCGAAGGCCATGTATGAGTGTGTGACATAGTACTCATTAGGGGACCCCAGTTCACTAAGGAGAAATACAACAAAGAAACCACAAAGAGAATCTACAATGTAATAACATATCACACTAGGTTTATTCTATAGTAGGAATAGACAAATAGTGGCAGTGATTAATGTTTCGTACTATTGAGGGACTCATTCTAGACGAGTCACTGAAGTCTGTTAGGCCACTAAAGTCCACATGGCTACTGGACTGCCAAGGAACTAGCATCCACATGGCTTCTCTTCTTCCGGGCCACTAAGGTCCCCATGACTACTGCTTGTCTGCATACCTGATACCGGGATAACAGCTCCCCCAATCCATTCGTTGAAATTCAACTTCCTTGGAATTATCCGTAGAGCATACCAAAAGATCCTCCTCATTGAGAGTTTCCAAATGTTGTAAATGTATAATCAATCAAATACCTAGTTTTCATGTTATTAGCGTTTTAGAATACAGGGGACAGTTGTGTCTGGACTGGGTCTTACCCGATCGAACCGACCCGACCAACCTAGGCCAAGGGTCCCATATACACCTGTTTGATTCATCTAACCTGAACTGTCCCATTTCGGGTCTAGGTTAGTCCGGTCTGGCCTGGCCTAATGGGCCTTATTAGACTCAGCCATGTTTGGCTGAAGGTCTAGACCTGATGTGTCGCTCGACACAAAGGGTGTGGGTTTGGCCAGCACTTCCATGGGTACGGCCCACTGGGTTTGGGACTGGCCCAACACATTGATTGGGAGCGTGACCTTCTTGCTGAAGCCGGGCCTGATTAAAGTGGCTTGCTGGTGTGCAACAGACCAAGACGTGGTTGGTTTCCATGTCTGGCTTTGTGCCTGCCCTATGGTTTGTCCGTGGGGCCTCCATCCTTCCACAGTCGAGCGACCATAGCTACCATCTCTCCCGGGTAGCTCGGATGCGATCACCCCATCCACATCACCTGAAGACTCAGTTAGTGTTTGACCCATCAACAGAGCTCCAGTCATGCACCCTGGGTCTCCAGTGCGGCCTCCTATGTCAGTTGGAGCTTTTGCAGCCTCAGCGCACCGCTGGAGCATGCTTTGGGGGGGTGGGGGTGCCTCTCTACTGGTACGTCGATGCCCGTGCGCTGGACAAATCATTGGTGGAATACTAGATGTGCTCTAGTGGTCCGTTCCTTGTGCCACATGATCCTACTACCTCCATAGAATGTCCTCTATATTGAGAATATCTCAATCCAGCCTTTCAATCAATTCGGATGCTTGTCCATAAAGAAAAAACACAACAGAGGTGCTCATGCCTGATTTTTCTCGGCCCACGCCCTCTGCATTAGGATTTCAAAACATGGGGGAGGTTCAGGGAATATTAACAAACATAGCATAAAATAACATAATCCCAAATAGACAAACCCAAAAATAAATGTCACCATCCCAGAAGAACACATGTTCTACGGATAAACCTTTTTAGGAGTTGTTTTGAGTTCGTCTTTTAGAATAATAAAGGTGAAGAACATCAAAAAACACACCCTCACCTCATTGAAATTCAATGCCACAATGTTTCATCTTTGAGGGTCTAAGAGGTTGATGGAATTTATTGTTTTTCAAAGAATGTCGATGTCGATGACATCCCAAACTTGTTCGTTATTATTTAATATGAAGGAAATCCATCAATGTATTATCAAAGAATCCTCCCAATTCAATCCTCGCTTCACCAACACTTCAAACAAATAAAATGAAAACATATCACAAAATTTCTGTTACTTTTCAGCATCGCACCATTATGCAGTTTCATTTTTGAAACTTCCTATCTCTAATGCATCACTAAATAATTATTACACTGTGAGTTTACGATCCATTGATAAGATACATTATAGTTCCTCATTGCTTCCTCTTCGCTGAACCGCATTGACACTGTGTCGCCACTCGTCTATGTGAAAATAAACAAATTTCTTTATTATCAAAAAGTAAAAAAAATAACTTTTCTGTTCAAAATATGTTGTCTGAAGTTAAGTCTTTTCTAGGTGAATCTCGACATTCTGAGTTCAATAGTGCCCCCAAAATTTCAATCTGAGTACCGGGTCAAATGTTAGAAAAATACACTATCTTGTTTAATGAAAGTACCTTAAAAAAGGTCAAAATTACATTATTGTCTCACCAGGACATAGAATCACATGCCATCAGAGTGTGTAGTCTCAAAATTATTACCAATAATTTTAAAACAATTACACAGAAATTCCAAGACATAACATTCTCCCCACTATAGGGATTTATGTCCACAAAATCCAAGACAAGGGCTAATCAAACAAATGGGGGTACTAAGCCTGAATCGGAGCCACCCACTCCCATGTGATCTCATGGGGATTCCCTTAATACCACTGAACACGAACAATATGAATAGACTACCCAAAAAGAACCAAATCCAGTCGATCCACTATCTCTATTGGAAAGTCCCCAAACATCTCCCCATCGTCAATTTCTATCTCACCCTAGTAGATTATGTGAAATAGATCATACACATATCACCTCGGTTGTGAGATGTGGATACCATCATGAACCAGGTGAATAAATGGGGGAAGATATAGGCAATGGACCACCTCAACGACTTTTATTAGGATCTGTAAAGGTTCAATGAACCTCAACGATAACATGCCGCCCCATCAAAATCTCTACAATCCCCATCAGGGAGTGACTCGAAGAAAAAAATGTCCACCCTCCTAGAAGACCAAGGTTCTCTATATCCTATCAACATAAGACATTTTTCTACACAATAAATTCCTCATAGACTCTTGAATGACATGAACCTTGTTAGTGGTAGCTCGCACTTTCTCTGGACCCGTGAGTGTTGACTCCCCTAGGTCTTTCAAGCATAGAAGTGATCTGAAAGGCCACCCATACAAGTCCTTGAACGGTACCATGCCAATGGTGAAGTCATATATGTTGCTATATGAATAATAAAAAAGTGGTGGGTGGTCCTACAAACTACAAATATCATTCTTGACATAAGCACAAAGCATGTGCAGCAAGGTATGTATGGTCTGCTCTATCTGACCATCCATCTGGGGATGAAAATCTCTGCTCAGGCACAGCTGATTCCCAAATTCCACTTGTAATCCCTTCCACAACTTGGATTAATATCATTCATCATGATATTAGATTATCATTTAAGGATCCGAGTGAAGCCTCACCGTCTTATGGACGTAGAGGCATCCAAATCCCTCTATCAGTACCTGCTTTGGGATGGGTAGGACCAAGCAGACTTGGTATTCTAGCTCAAAATCAACCATATAGAACCATGGACTTTGGATTTATGTGGAATCCCAGTCACGATGTCTATGGAGATACCATCCCATTTTAACTAGGGTACCTCAAGTATCTATTACAATCTTGCGGGAACATGATGCTCGAGCCTCACTTGCTGAAAAATGAGGAATCATGAAGCGAACTCGTCCACTACATTCTTCATTACTAGTCACCAGTACTGATGTTGTATGTCCAGGTAAATCTTCATCACAACCGGATTTACCACTCTGGGGGTTGTATAGAACACCCACAACACCTCCTCTAGCAATTCCACTAGTCCTATGGTGAAACCTCAGAATAGGATGATGTGCACCCCACCTATTGAAAATCCATTAGGAGAATGTCCTAAGGATAACTAAGCATGTCAGGCCTCAGAGTAAACATCAATAAATTGTGCCTCCCGGACACTCTCTAAGAGTGGAGAAGTAACAATCATCAATTGAATGTATGTTGCATCATCACCATCCATGAAGGATAGCTGCATCATGATTAGCTGCTCTATCGCCTCACTCAGTAGCTACAAACTGATCCTCCTGGAAAGCGTGTATGCTACCACATTTCCATTCCCAAGAGTATAGACTATCTCAAAGTCATAGTCATGGAGTAACTATGTCCATCACTGCTATCTCAGGATCAGGTACTTTGGGAGAATATATACTTGAGACTCCTGTGGATAGAGTAAACTGTAAACTGTTCATCCATCATGTAGTATTGCAACATATTCAAGTAAAACACCATTGTGGATAACTTCAGGTCATGATCTGTATATTTTTTCTCATGATACCTCCTCTTTAGTGAGTTGTAGGCAATCATATGTCACTACTGATGACCTAGACTATCCTGGAGGGTAAAATGTAATGCACGATGTCAAATTCGATCACTCTTGGCTTGCTCTTCTGGGAGATTGTCATGTTGGAGGTACTCGATAAATGGTGTCCCCCAGTTGGAGGTCGGTTCCTATACTACGTCAGGGGGACCTGGGGACCCTGACGTGGAGGCACTGGCAGTTAGGTGGCTTACCTATAGTCTATCCTCGTCTTCTATATTGATGGGGTGATGAATCTCTGGTGTCCATGGGGATAATCAAATCATCGTCATCATTCTCTACAAGATATGAATCTAGGATGGCCATTGCATAAGTTCTGCTGTTCTCAGATCGAGGAACTTGGTTATCTTCTGGATGAGATGAGAACTTGTCCATACACTATTGGGTAAGTTCCAACAGTGGTATGAGCTCTTGATTCCTGACGACATAGTCACCGTTGACCTATTAGATGACTATTTCAGAGTCCCCTTTCACATGTTAGTGGGGAACATCATTATTAGGGCCATCATGAGACCAGTAATGAGGGCCTGATACTCTACCTTGTTGTTGGTACATCTTTTTGACAATAAGAATGGATTATATCAACGTGATGAAGACGATACCCAATACTACCATGTTGAGTTTGGGATAATTGATTCTTCTATCAGTATGACTTAGGGATGCACATTAAAAGTGAATTTTCTAACATTGAATGGCTTGGACTACCGAGATGATTGCCTAATCTAAAAAATCCTGATCCAGAGACTGGTACGCGAGAGTTGGATGTGGATTAAGAAAGTCTGCCAGTGCCTATCCCTTGATGGCCTTATAAGGGAAACACATAATGTCAATGTGTTGGGGGATCATGACCCTCCGAGCTAGATGACCTGTCAACATGGGGAAGTTTAGGATGTACTTTAACTAATCCACTTAGGACACTAGTTGAATCTCATGGTGCTAAATGTAATGTTTCAATTTATGTACTATTAAAACTAGCACAAGGCAGATCTTCTCGATGGAGGATTATCAGGTCTCCTTATCGAGGAGCTTGAGGATGAGATAGTAGAGACTGTTCTCAGTTCCCTCATAGTTATTCTGGAGTAGAATAGCATTGAGGGATCAGTTTAGGGTTGTCAGATAATGGACCACTGGCTTTCCGGAAATGGGTGTCATCGGGATTGGAGGCTGTAACAGGTCTTTCTTTATTTCGTTGAAATTAGTATGAAATTCCTCATCCCAATAAAAAACTGTGCCTTTGTTCAAGTGAAAATAAAATGGATTACACTTTTCCGTCCTAATTCGAAATGAATTAGCATATGTATGCCTTGAAATCCTCACAACTCCCGAGTTTTCTTCGGTGGAGACATCTAACTGGTGGCCATAATCTTCTTCGGATCAATCACGATGCCTATATATCTAGTAATGAATCCAAGAAGATTTCCGAAGGTGACCCCTGATGCACACTTCAATGGGTTCATCTTCAGATGATGAGAATGGAGGAAGATGCACACTTTTTCAAGGCCTTTGAGATTGTCCTGGCACTTGAAAGATTTGACCACCATATCATCCACATAGCATTACACCAACATCCCAAGGATTGGATTAAATATGAGATGCATGTCATTCCGATAGGTGGTTCCTACATTATTTAGACATAAGGGAATTACCTATTATAAAAAAGTACATTACGGTTCAATGAATGCAGTACACTCTTCATCCTCAGGGGCAATTTGAATTTGTTTATAATTGAAATACCCATACATGAAAGAGAGAGCCTAGAACCCAGTAATGGATTCAATCAACAGTTCCATATTAGGAAATGTAAAATAATCCTTTAGAAAGTGACAAAAATGATATTTAAAGTCAACGCATACCCTAATCTGTCTGTTTTTCTTATCGACGAGCACAATTTTGGCTAACCACATAGGGTACTAGACCTCCTTGAAGAAATTGGCTCTGATAAGCTTATCAACCTCGGCCTCGACCATGGAACCCTGGGAAAGATGCATATTTCATAAAGGCTATTTGAACCTATGATGATTAGCTGGGAGACCATGGTAGTGGATGAAAACCTGAGGATCTAGTCCCAACATCTTGTTATTACTCCAGTAAAACACTTCACGAAGTAGTTTCAGGAAGTCCATGTACTGTTTTTTCTCTTTTAAAGGCATAATGTCACTAATAAATAGGGGTTTCTGATCTATATTTCTATCAAGGTTTACCTATAACAATTCATCGACTGTGGTGGATACAACCTCATAGAATGTAGGCAGTGCATCTTCCAAATAAACTTCTTTAGTTATATAGGATGGATCCTCAACTAGAGGAGATCCCTCTATGTCAATATATCCCTATGGGAAACTGATGCTGACCTGAATGGTGGTAGACACTACACCTTTGGAATCATGTGCTACCGAAACCATAACGATGAAATTTGTCGAACCAATCCCATATAGTATTTGTTCCAAGGGTCCATTCTTGATAATATCAAAACAATAGTGGCACATCGACTTGAGATAGTTTATCCCAGCCCAAAAAAACAAGAATTAATGACTTGTTGTCGTTGTCGTTTGGATGACATCCCAATACCATTTGCGAGTAGGGGATATAGGATCCCAAGAGCCTAATTCGTGTAAGAATATAAGGTGATCTTCAGGAATCCCCTTATCTTGGGAATGTGCTTCCCCATTGTTCCAGAAACAAAAAAACATTTCCATAGATCTTGGTTCGTAGCCTCTAATTGGTGGATTGAAAAAATGTAGGCATCATCCAGTTTTATAAATGGGTCGTTTGCAGCCATAGTGTGTTCATCCTTATTATCCTGAACCGAATTTTCCTTTCTCATTTAATAGATATAATCTAGGTAGGGGGTTTCATAAAAGGAAACGGGAGATGCATCACCCTAGAGTTTGCCCAATCGACCATTGAGGGGGGTTTTAAGGCACCGGTGATACAATGAATGGACTGCCACATGTAGGTGAATCCATGGACTACCAATAAATGCACTGAAAGCAGTGTCTTGTGAGACAACCAAGAACTCAGTGCTGGCTACTAGACCACTGAGTTTGGTCTTCAGGTGGATCTTGAAAATCAGTGTTTGTTTCATCTGGTCATAACCTACAATTTTCATGTCGGAGGGGCTCAGATCATTATCAGAAAATCCCATTTTTCGATGTTTCCCTATTGAGATTAGTTTAATACTATATCCTATGTCGATAAGACAAAGATGATCAACCATGCCATTGATGTGGGAGGTGATTTATATTGGGAAGATGTTCCCCTATATGAGAGATCCCTCATCTTCTATAGATAATGAGATAATAGATTAACATTCAGCATGCACAACTATCCCATCTTTTAAGGCTTCCGTAGCTACTACCTCCATCTCACACTAGGGGGGTCTTTTTAAAGATTCCATAAGTTTTTCAAGCATATATGATAATAGAAAAAGAGACTCAACAGTAGATATTCTCATAGGAATGCTAGAATGGTGATTAAGCATATCGTACTTCAATTCCTATCATTAACTTCAGCATACAATAGTTTGTTCTGCAGTAGGGGGTATAATGGACCCTTATAGATAAACCGGTGACTGACTAGTGTTGGGAATGTCCCACTAATCGTTAGTCGAAACTTGTAGAGTAACTACTGGATGTGGTCTCAATCAATAGGGTCGGTCCATAACAGAGCATGGAATATCGATGCTCGGTTAGGGAGACTCTGCTTAATCACGTAACACAAATGGAAGTAAAGGCAGACCTAATCGCACCAGATAAGAAGTTTGTCCATGTTGAGTTTAGCGCTAAGACTACTATCTGGTTTCAGTAAAATGCATAGACTAACTAGATGCACTAATCATGGAATTCTGACAGCTCCTATAGCCATGGCCCCATCGAGGCTGGTGATGGCTATGTGATGTTGGGAGGATCTTTCTGGAACTCCTCCTCATCATAAATCATGTAGGGGTTTACCAGCTCCATGATGACAATTGAATTGTACCCATTATTGTCACATGAAGAATCCTTTACCACTAGTTGGATTATTTGGGGAATATACATCTCCGCGAGTATGAAGTCTCTGAGAGTACGGGATGACAACAACATTAGTGGGGGACTTTTTTTCCCCTTGCATCTTCATTGCATGCTCTTATGGGAAGAAGGGGGCTGAGACTTCAATGTCGTAGTAGTAACTGTGGGTGTTGAGGTGACTTCTGAAGGGTCTAGTCAATTCAGATGTGCATGGATAATAACATGGGAATGGGCGATTGTCTTATGATCCATCCAATCATCATTTTTTCGGGGCCTGCGGTTAGGCACATGATGCCACTCACCTTCACTCCCACTACCACTATTTGACTTCATGAATACACATGCCACCTATATCGGAGATCACACTAACCTAAAAATGTTGTTGTCGACCTTGTCATGATGCCAGTATTTAAACACATAGCACTGTTTGAGGGTGTTCCCCATGATCTGGTGATAGGAGCAGTAATTGGAGCAATCCATGGGATCTACATCTTCGGGACACCAACACTCAGAAATACTTATAATTCCATTTTTCAAGGCACTTTGGAAATAATTGGGGGCCCGATACTCATTGAATTAGTAGGTCTAGTTTCATCTATTATATATGGGGGATCTAGGAGGCTAGTCTAGAAGAGGGGATGGACGATCTTTTTGAGGAGGTGGAACAAGTTTATCTCCCCAAGGTGGTGGTGGTGTGTTACATGGGGGAGCATGCCGATTATGTGGTGGGTGCTACTAGGCCGAAGGTAGTTCTTGAGGTGGTGGGACTCTATGAGGCTATGGAGGTGGATCCAATGGTATTAATTCATGCGGCTTGGGGGCCTCTATTTGTTCTAATGTGGTGGGATCTGCCTTAGTAACTCTTCTCACATGAATTGAGGAGAGGCAAGAGACGAGTCTACTTGGCTTGCAGTAAGGCTTCCACAAGATGCTGGGCCTTGTCTGTGAAATATTAGAATATCTTATGGTAATTTTGAGTATTGAGAGAGGTGAACATTTTAGTTTTTGACATTCCCCACACACATTGTCAGTAGTTGTTCCAGAGTTAGAAGCATATCATGGGAGTTGGTATGCCCCCTCCACTGAGAGACGAAGTCTGAAACACACTAGTCATGCCTCTTCTTACACATAGAGAGGTATGAAATACTCGTCTTCCTGGTGGTAGAGAATAAATGGTAACAAAACTATCTACATATATTTTCTCTGATAGTGACCATCCCAATGCGTAGTTAGTAGTAATAGATAGATGCATGCCCTTCCAGTGTTTGTACGAAACACCGATGTTTGGCCGCCTCCTACTGCACCGAAGATCCCAACATGGGTCCACAACTTGAGATAAAGTGGTCTAGATGATGCAGTGGGTCACCCATTCCATAAAAATGGGAATCATATGGTGTTTTAGAAACCCTAGGGTGCCAGGATATCATCGACCAACGCCGAATATGGATTTCCATCAGGTGGATTTTCCACATGTCATGTTTCCAATGCATCAAGGTGAGAAATGAGCTATGCCATTGGGTCATCTGTGCGGGGGATCCTATCATGATGAGGATCTCTGAGCACTAGTGCATTGTAGGTTCTTCAACATGATATGAAGGACCAACGGCTCTTAGAGAAGTGTGTGGGATAACCTATGGAATGGTTGGGGAAACCTGAGTTGGGTCCTGGGGATTATAGTTCCATTTAGGTGGTGTTGGTGATACATACCCAACCATCTTTACCTAAGATCTAGATTTTATCCTGTCTATGGGTGAGGATGGTCGGGGTAACCTAGAGGTAACTCACTGAGGGACTGTTGTACTTACACCTACTTCCCCATCTGAGGATCATTGTAGTCTGTCCAGCACTCTGCAATGCGTTCAACAAGGTGGCCATTGACCATTTTTTTCTCAGTGATATATTGATTCCACAGGGCCTTTTCGGGATCATCTTCCATCTTATGCAATGATCTAGATGGGTCAAAGGGTTTCACATCCCCAAGATGCTATTTTCCCTTATTGGGATTTCGGCTGAGTGCTAATGACTTGGTAGACATAAGAAGACCCAATACATTTCTCTGCTGGAGAGTAACCCTTCCCTATTGATCCAATATTTTTAGAACTCCCTCAAGGGTATGTTATCTCCAAGGAGCTCTTTCTCCTTCTCTTCCTCTAATATATCATCCATATTAATAGTTACACTAACTGGATGAATATCCTCAATATCGCCTGGCATGTGGGGATGGCGGCAGATAGAACTGAAATGGAGGGACGCTACCTCCCCTAACCACACAATTGATTGTGGGGGGTTGCCTCCTTTATAATTTTGAGAAACACTTTAAATATATGAATTCATTATTGTAGGAGGGTCCAGTGGCAACTGGGTGACTCAGGGTGTCAGGTCACAGAGAGAACCACCAAGTCAACCATATGGTATTTCTTGTCAATATCATCAAAATGTTCTTGACTATTAGGGTAACCCACTCACATATAATAGAGACGGAAGTGCACCACCAAAGGGTTTGGTGGAAGTAGGTGACTTTCTCATGAGTAAGTGATTCTGGTGCACTAAATTTCATGCTAGTGATTGGCCATCCATTTCCAAGAAATGATCCACTACATGGATGTCTCAAAACATCTTGGATCAGACTCGGGATCTATCCCTTGGTTTCCTCACTCATCCACTGGGGGCGGCTGCGGGACTGGAAGTGGCACTGAAGCAGACTGCTGAGATGATAGACTGGCCAGTGGAGAATATAGAGAACGGTCTGACAATCCATCACATCATCGGCTTTCCTGTGATGAATGCAATGATGGTGCCACCAATTTCTAGTTAGATGGACTGGATACCACGAATTACGATATATGGAATGTGGTTATTGGTGATGGGCCATGTTTTTTTCTTCATCTACCTATCCCCAGAACAACTCTCCCTGATATCTTGTCAAGGTATCTAATGAACATATCGACGATAGGGTGGATTACATAGCAATGCCCTAGAAAAAGGCCAAATCATCCTCATCGTATATGTATCTACAGAGTGAGGTGGGAATCCTACGAAACTCACATTCTCGAAAGATGAGGATGATACACCTTATTCATTCCCCATCCCTCCACACAGATAATCGAGGTAAGGTTCATATTAATGAATTTCGTTTCGCATTGGAATCTATAAAGTAGTCAAGTTTAATTGTGGTTTGAATTTTATCATCATTTATTTTATAGAGTCGGAGACCCACCATCTTACATCGGGATGGCTCTTCGATATATGGTAGATTTTCTGGTCAAGGTGGAGCTTCGACTGAATTAATGCTGGGGCAGAGAGGACGTCCACCTAGGTAAGCTGGGGTGTGAGAAGCACCTAGAAAATGTAAAAGGGAACATAGGGAGGACCTCCATGTCTAATGGATTACACATGAAGGGAATATATTTCGGAAGAACTAGAGCAGGTAAGACCTCATCTGGAGCTAGTAGAAGCTTGGTTAGGGCCTCCATGATTTTTTCCATGGACATCATCGGTACGAGGAGGGATCTCGTGCTGGTTGATCTGAACACAGGTTGGACCTGTGTGTTGGGTGCCCATAAAATGAGGAAACCCTCCACTTATCTGATTGATGGGATGTGGAGGACCTTTGATGGTTATTTTTTGGACATGGGGAAGATGATCACGACGATTGTTGACTAGACGAGTAGATTCTTCACATCGGTGAACCATGACATGATGAACGTCTCAACACCTGAGGTCATGGGTGTGGAAGAGGCTTCTGTATTGGGTGTTAATGAAATGGGGATGACCTTCACTTGGATTCATGATGGCATGGGGAGGACCTACAAACTGAGATTGGGAGTGGGGTGGGGCATGCACACTCATTGATGATGGTATCGGGATCAACTATGTACTAAATGTCATTTCCATGGGTCATCTCATGACGAAAACCACCGATTTCGGTGATCGGTTGAGTTGAGTCAGCCTTCCCATGGGGTGTTTGAGGCCTCTATCCGAGCTGGGAATTTGAGTTCCCCTACTCGATATAAATAGTGGATTGGCTATATGCATTTGTGGTCTCAAAGACCTTGAGATCCTTGATGATGACTCCCCCTGGTGGGAGTCCTCTTTAGCATGAACATGACATGGAGTTGGGTTAACCGGATCGAGGTCGGGTGGTGCAGGTGCATAACACAACTACCCCTTAGCCTATGGGGCCTGGTGGCGGTGCTGACTCAGACTGGTGGGATCCCTCATTGGGTTTCCATAGAATGGGAATCCAGCTAGGATGGCCTGAACATCACTCACCACATTGAAGTAGGGGATGGACTTATCAAATCATTCTAAAGAGAATCTCCCAAAATGATTATATGTTTTACTGGGGAGAAGTGGATCCCTATTCGGCCCTAGAGGGTGGCGGTGATGACGAGGCATAGAAACCTCAATTTCGTGTTGGTCCATATCCTGGGCTCAAATATTTCCCTCCACTTCTTATTGTTGAATGAGATCATGAGTTACCATTATCTAAATAAATTCATATGGGGATATAGGGAATTGGATCCCACCAGCCATGAACATGATGGATTTTGTAGGAGAGATGAGGTCGTGCGTGATTGTCGTGTTGTTGTTTCCTCTTCCCCTAAGTAAGTGGGTGAGCAGTGATTGGTTTCCAATCATGAAATTTTGGTTCCTGAAAAGTAGGGAGATTTGACCATTAATGATGAAAGATGTAAAGTGACGTCCAGTGTCCCAATGCCATTCCATCTTCCATGGTTGGTAAGAAGGATCCCCACTGACAACGTCGCAGACTGGGATGTCTAACGTTCAACTGCCCCAATTTCTGGTGATTTTCACGTGAGGCCTACTATTTTCTTCATAGGACTTCATTCCAGATAATCAGATCTGATGATACGCAAATCCATTGATGTTTTGAATGCTAAAAATATCCACATTAAGGAGAATAAATTCACATCAGATTCACCATTTCTGTTTTTGATTCTTTCACAAGGGAACTCCTTGGTCACTTTTTGGAGGACCCATAGATTGTAGCCTCACATTCCCACTTTCCAAAGGTGGGTAGAATTCATCGCTTATCTAGGGACATTATCTCTTTGATTGAAACTGGATTATGGGTTGTCAGTTCGTCTATCCATGTATTTCTCCTTAGTATTCATCCCCTATTCTGGGTCTCCCTCATATATTTGAGTCGTTGTTTGTTAAATGCTTCCCAATGCCATGTAAACATGGAATCTAGTTAATTATGGTGCTTTTTCTATACATTACATGTGGTCATGTTAGGGTAGCAACCTTCGATCAGAGGTGTAGTCACGTTGTACATCACGGGTGTGTCTGGATGCTGGAAAATTAAGGCTTCTAGGTTTCGTCCCATTATTATAGGGATTCTTCAGGGCGCGAATTTCTGAGGCATCCCACATCATGTGGGGGGAATTATATTCCATAGGCATGTCTCTGATGTTTGCTTCATCTTACAATGTTTAACATAGGTTTTGTTGTGAGTTCAATGTCTAGATAAGACATATCAGACTGATCGAAACACTGATAAGAGCAGATCAGATGGGTGAAACCACAGTAGGGAACACTAATGAGGGGGCTAACACATGGATAATTACCAGATTACTGATAAGAGTAGAGAGAAAGTGGGTGTCATGATCTCATCAGGATGTGGCGGCCCAGGTAAGATTTAGTACAGATATGGATGGTTGAGAGTGGATTGATAATGAGATGAAACCAATGTAAGGATGCTAGTGTTACTATGATTGAGCCTCGAAGAGACTTCTTATGTATCATTTTGTCTGGGAATCAAGGTCCATGTAGTTCAGTAGGGTGATGGACACCCAAGGAGGCATCCCATGAGAATGGATTCATGGATGAGATTTGGACGGAGTAGAACCTCTGGGGTGGGGGATGACCTTCCCAAAACATATTGGCTCGAGGGAGAGACCATGATAAGACGTGAGTGATTAGATTGATAATCATAGAGGTTTCCTATGTATCCCTTTGGTAGGGAATAAAATTCCATGTAGTTCAGGACAGGGGTATCGAATCCCGGAATGCACATAAGACAATGACTCGATGATATAATGGGTCTTATGCATGGTTAGTAAACTGGGTTGGTCTGACTCCACGAGGGAAGAACAGATATGTGGGTCCCATTGAAGGGGACTAAAATGACTTACTACTAATTGGGTTTCCAATGGCTTACCACTAGTTGGGGATCCTACAGCTTACCCCAAATGTCCCAAATTTCATTCATTTTTATTTATTTTTGATAAACCCACTTTAAAGGGAGGATGGGGAACCCTTTCAAGGCCCGTAGGATTAGTGATTACATGGACCACGGGCTTATGAGACATTACATGACCTAAAGGTCTTATGGAATTCAACTAGACTATAACTAAAAATAACTTCCCTCCTCAACATCTGTATTGTGATAGTGGCGCTCCACCTTCACATGGACATCTGGCTAAGCTTCACATGCAAGCACAGGCTGGTCCTGGCGGATTATTACTAGTTAATGTAAACAACGTCTTACCATCGATTTCGAGTCATAATGACTTACCATTAATTTGGATTAGACTTTAGGGAGTCTTATTAAATACCATTTCTAGGAGTCAAGGATCCAAGACAACATAATTAAAATGTGTATAGATTAACATATTGTGGGACATAAGTGGAATACAGTTTAACATTATGCAGGTTGAGGGTGAACCGACGTGAAGAGGTCAGAAAAAGTAGGTTTGGGTATTGAACCTCAGCGAGTCTTCCTACGTACCCTGCTTAGGAGACAGGGATCAAATACTACATAGTTCTAAAGGTAGGATATTGTTTAACGTAATGCGGGATTAAGGTGAACTGACCTGAAGAGGTTAGAATAAGTATGTGTTCTAATTGATCCTCTAGGAGGATTCCTATGTATCCTACTTATGAGACAAGGATCAAAGTCATTGTAGTTCAAAAGAGAGAATACAATATAACATCATGCAGGATGAAGGTGAACCAACGTGAAGGGTTCAGGGAAAGTAGGTGTTGGGATTGAACTACAACAAGGCTTCCTATGTACCTTGCATAATGAGGGAATAGATCAAAGTCAACCTAGTTCCGGATGAGGGATACAGTTTAACATCATGTGTGACCATGGTGGACCGACATAGAGTGCTCGGGGAAAATTAGTGTTGGGATTGAACCTCATGGTGGCTTCCTATGTACCATTCCATGAAGACACAGATCGATGTCCACATAGTTAAAAAGTTAGGATTTGGGATTACATTCTAAAGTGTACCAGGAAGGATGTCAGGATTATATCATACTATATGCCCACATGAGTCATGCTCGGTGTGAGAAACAAGATGCAGCAAAGGCTTGACCATCACGTCGTGAATGGTGCATCGGTTGAAAGAGGAGTGGGACATACATGTGGTTAGCAACCCAAAAGAGGTGGAGATTGGGAATTACTCTAGGATGGAGGCCCAGTGGTGAAAAATCCTAGAGGGATAGGGACAAGGTAACGAAAGTCGATTCCCATTTCTCCTCTAGTCATTGGCATGGAAGAATATAGGAGGATTAGGGATGCTACATCCCACAAGAATGGCTTGGGAATTATACCGAAATGGTTTCCCTTCCACATGGACAAAAACCACTCCAATAGAGAGGATCTGATTCCATCTGGGGCTGATCTCACTCCCGTGGAGATGAGTAGGCATGCAGAAAGTTTGAGTTGGAGTGATCCATGCATGTTACATGGGGTGAGACCATAGATTAACGTCATGTGATGAGGACGATGGTGCTTAGTATTTTGACATCCTACAGCTTAGACAAGGCAGGTTCATTCCACACATCTATAACATACATAACTAATACCCACCCACCCTTGTATAAGGTAAGGAATCAACAATTCCATGGAGAGCCGTTGTTGTGGAGCAATCCACCGAGGGGCCCATGTTAGCATGGAAATGCAAAGAAGAAATAGTTGTTAGCCTGACTATGCGAAAAATAATAAGGCTAAGAAAAAAAATGTAGAGAACTATCTAAGGGAACATGAAATCCCTTCATATGATCTTGGAGGGTCGTACATGAGAGGGGTGTGCATGGAAGGGGTTTCATCCATAATAGGGTCTCTAAAATGGTATCAAAGGGTGTGGACAACACATGGAACCCATGAGGGAGAGAATAGTATGAAAATCCACATGAATGATGGGATAGTTTCTGGCAAGAGGGGACATTTGAATGCATGATTGGATAGTTGTGAGCCAAAAAGTTCCTATATAAAGAGCAACTTGTGTGCAAGATGGATCTTTTGCAGGAAAATTCCATAGTGTAAAAAGGAAATGGGCGAGGATCAAGCCCTAGACGACCCATCCGAAGGAGGACCCCTAGGAGACTTGTCGTGCAGGATCCAATCCCTTGAGGCCATAGTATTTTGCGCACGATCATAGAAGAGGTGGATTTCATGCACTAGAGGTTCAGTTTGCCTTCTGCCACCATCATCGAAGTTTAGGGGGTATGCTACTATTAATAGCCAAAACCGTGGAGGTGGCATGCTAGAGGAGATGCACACAAGGTCCCATTTGACATCTCATTGGTCACAGAAGGGTTTATGTGCCTTGGGGAGTCTTGCATGCCGAACTCCCTTCCATTTTACCATTTCCTTGGATATTTTTCCATTAGTACACTGTGATCGAATCCCATTGAAGCTACATTGGGCATGCCAGAGTTTTTACACTACTGGGAATCTGGCACGCACCTCACAGTTCTTGCGCAAAACTCTATCTCTCATTACAGAATAATCTATTCATTCTCAACATGGCTTTGGTTTCATTAAAAGAACCCATTCATGGCCCTTTTCAAAATTCAGCGACAATAATAAAATATTATTATCTCACCAGTATTTCCCAAACCTACACTACTTCCATGAAATTTTATTCATACCCTTAGTGAAAATTTATTTTCCACAGATTTCCCCTTTTTATCGTATAAATGGTGCTCACACCCTCCATTTTCAAGATACACACCTATATAGAAGACTCCATGAAACCATAAAAAGTATAGTTTTTATAGATACCTTATATAGTTTAATAGCCTTTATGCTAAAAAACTTACAGAATATACCATTCTCAAAGTATACATCATGAGAAGAACAAAATTCTAAATGTAAGTATTATATACCCTTTAAATCCATTTGTTTAACCTTATTATCCACCATTCTCCAAAATGATTAATTTTTTATAAATATTTTGATTAGTATTAATTATATTCTTAAATATTATTATATTGATAATATAATGATTATAAATTCCCAACAAATTCATTTAAAAATGCATGTGGTGATCATGTTCGTGTGTAGACTATGAATTCCATAAATGAAGTGTTCAATGTTACATTACAAATATTTGAATGATGGTTCTATAAATAATTATAGAAAATATATTTGTTATAAATATAATTATTTATATAATTGAACAATAAATTAGTCATTCAATTAGCAATATTAGCAATAAATTACTATTTTAAGACTAACCACATAAAAAAATATACCATAATAATGAAACATTCATTTATAATAACAAATTATTTTTTATTTAATTTATTCTGTTAACAATTCCAAATTATGATTCATCATGTCAATAAAATATAAATAATTTCACATTAAAATTTCATTATGATATTATAACAAATTAATCTCTTTTATATCCAAACTCACTCATAGATTGACGTATATTCTCGTAAGGGAAACATAACCATAAATATAAGAAATGATATAAATTTATATCAGGTATGAAATTGTTAACAAAATATTGAATATTAGTTAATAATTAAAATTATTATTTTTTATTTATTGGTAATATAATATTTTTATCAATTTTTGATAAAAACATTCATCTAGTAAAATCATAAAAACCAAAATGCCACCAATTTCCATTACCAGAACTACAAAAAAAATTCCCATTTAAAATGAAATATAAATTTAGTAATTATACTAAAACCTAAAATAAAATTCTTTTCATAATATAATAATTGTTAAATTTTGTTTAATAATGATTATCAGCAACTCTAATTGTGAAACTTGATTAAATAAATCAATATTAATACTTCTTGATATTGAAATGAAATTATAAAAAATTTATATACATATTGATAATAAAAATAATTTTTTTATAGAATGTTCATATGAATGCGGTTTTAATATTGTCTATTATGAAATTAATTATTTATACATGAGTGTATATTATGATGAACTATGATAGAATTAATGGTAGGGGTTTTTGGTCTCAAGTAACCTTGTCTTTAGACATATTTTTTACTATACATGATGTTTTATTTCGAATTTTGTACCTACATGTCTCTGAGGTTTATCGTACCTTTCTATATACTGTGCAGAGTTAGAGGGGTGGCTTAATTCCTAGCTATACTACCACAGTTGCATTGGGTACATGATTTCTTCCACATGTCACAGCTGAGGAAGTACGTGCATGACCCATTGCACGTCATCGACTGGGTGAGCTGGACATTGAAGATGGAGTGACCTTTGTTGAGTACCCAGTAGAGATCGAGGATCAGCAAGAGAAGATCCTTCGTGGGTGATCAATTCCCTTGGTGTACATCTGGTGGCAGCACGAGAATCTTTAAGAGAGCACATGGGAGTGGGAGGCCCATATCCATGCACAATACCCACATCTTTTTTTGAGTAGCCATTTGTTTGGATTTTCGGGGACGTAAAGCTTCAAGGTGGGGAGAATGAAATGCCTTGAATTTTCCATGTATTATTTATAAATATTATATGGTATTATTTCGAGACAGGGAACAAAGACGGAACATCATTCCGAGGCCCAGTGAGCCCATAATGGTGGTTTGAAATTTTTAGTTAACTAAGTTGGCACTTGTGGGCAGCTGTGGAAATTTCTAAACAAATTCACGACTTAAAAATCTGAGGGCACCGTTACATCTGCGACGACGAATTTACCTAATAATGCGTTTAACCTTGACTGACGCAAGTTGAGGGAAAAAGTTGATTTTTGGATGTTTTAAGTAAAATAAAATAAAATAAATTTGCAATTTTATTTTATTTCTTTTGTGGAAACATCCGTTGCAGCGAGGAAATGAGGTAGCTGTTTCCATAAATAAATAGCACATCATAATTACTCAAGAATGTCAAGTTGGACTCATTAATACTGCAGCATGTTTTTTGAATTCCAAAACAGGTTTCCCTTTTTATTCGGATAATTGAACATCGATCATTGGATAAAGATTGAGGAAAACCATGAAGAAATCTCTCGGCGACCAACGACGACAGATCAAATTTACAAATTGCTACGCCTACGAGGTTGGAGGATCACGACGATGACAGTAGCACGATCTCTTCATCAATGATTTTTCCTTTCTTTAAGGTAGGGGTTTGTTATTTAATTTTATTTTCCCCACTTTTGATTTAAATGTCCAACACGGGTCAACCACAAACAATTTGATCTGTGGATTCATAGGTTCTCGCGGGAGGGATTTCATTGGGATGATTTTTGGGGAAATTAATCCATGTTGTTTTCTTGTTGATTTTCTGCTCTGTTTAAGCATATTAATGGGATCAGATCAATGCTGTGATGAATGATGGCAGTGGTTCATTCATTTGTTTGTTTGATTGGTTTTCCTTCCCCCATTTTCTTCTCGCGCATTCTTCGAGTTCTTCACGGGGCCACAAACAACAAATAATTGTGCATCCATTCTAGTACTGAACGATCCCAAATTCAAGAATCGACACCCTACTGACCTTGCGGAGGGTGACGATGCTAGCGGACGACAAATTGGACCAGACTAGGAAGGGCTGTTCTTGGAGCGTTCTTCACGTAGCTGGATCATTGCATGTTTTCGGAGTCGATCGGAGGTCCGAAATCAACAGAATCGGCTTCGTGGTGTTGGGGCAACCAAAACCTGGGAGTTCTATGGCGATCAGATGACCGGATCGACAAATGGAGCAACACCGGAGGCACGACAGTGGGGGTCCACATTTTTGAAATGTCTAGAATACATAGCGTGTATTTCTAAAGAACACGCCCTGTAGTACTGGCAGCGGTGGCTAGGGTTTTGGGGGTCAAAGAGGAATCACACGGCGTGTGACCCTAGTCACACGACATGTTAGGCATTCCCTGAAGCTCGACGTGTATTTTGGGATGTACATGAACATGGGTTGGACTACACAGCTTCAGGTGACACGGTGTGTACAGCATGGCAGAGGCAGCTACGCGGAACTCAGCATATATCCAGTGGATACATAGACATGGGATGGAGTACACAACTATGTACTTCGTCACCTGGCTAGGCGAGTCTAGTAACATGGGTACCATGTGTACTGATTACATGGGTTCGAGTACACAGGTTGATAACCGTGTACGGACACATAGACAGCCTACACGGAACCAAACCCAGTCACTCGGACATGGCGTGTACACCATACTACACACAGTGTACTCAGTTTTCTAAACAACTAGCCTTATGACACGGGCCATTGTATAGAGGCAGTACCCAGAGTCAGAAAAAATGGTTTGTAACTTTTCTACACATCATGTACTTTTTGGAAGATGGCATGGTCATATTTTTCAATGTATCTTGGACATATTTTGTTTTTGTTAATTCCCCTTCTTCTCATTCCCATGAAGGTCAGGCATCGTTTCCTTACATTAGAGTATAATCCCTTCAGCAGGACTTTCTGTGATAGAGTCAAGAATCGATCTGGGAGTCATGAATCGAGATCCTTTATCCATTCTTTACCCTATGTAGAGTCCGACATCGACATGACCAACTCCACCAGGCGTCAATCCTCTACCTAGCAGTTGAATTCTGGATGAGTCGTGGTATCCGCCTTGGCCTTAGAAGTTATCATCATGTGTGTATTGTGATCTTTCCCACTAAGGATTGTGTATCCTGCAATGAGTGCATCTATCTATCATAATATTCCCACTCAAGAGTGTGTCTCCCGTAATGAGTGTAACTACCTCTCGTGAAGCTTCCTGACAAACGGTACTTCTTGGACGGATGTCATCAGAGCTATCAGACATGTGGTGTGTGTTCTCCCAGAACGAGTGATTTGTGGAATATTCAAACTAAACCCCTAGCTGGGGGTATGTTGTTGTGTGACTTGTCTCTAGACTACAGGTTTGGGTTTTGAGTATATCTGGTTTGTGCTATATGTTCTGTAGACATATACTATGCATAGCTGACGACACATTTACTTTGTGTACTTTTTTGTGGTTTTAATGGTCCCCTACTGAGTATTATTATACTTACCCCTACATGGGATTTTCCCACATGTGTTGTGTCTTGTGCAGACGTGTAGCCTTTTGACAGAGTCCAGGGTGGACCAGGACAGGACCGAGCATTCTGTGTTCCCTACAGGCCGAGGCATTTCTACGACCATGAGCAGCAGTCCCAGTACCTTTTTTGTTTTGAGGATGGACTTTGCAGTTCTCAGACTTCTGTTTTTTTGGGCTTGTATTCCCGCCCAGTTTACTTTTAGTAATTTACCTTCTGTCATACAATGTTGGTTGGGTTTAGTTATATTCGTGCATTTTGTTCCTTAGTTGGTTCTTTTGCATTTCAGCATTTATGGGCTTGGAGATGTGTGCGTGTGTATATGGAATTAGGCACTGTCTCCCATGTTAGTATTATGACCACTCGGTGATAGTCACTAGCCCCTGGCCTGTTGCAGGCGAGCTTGGGGAGTCGCGGCGTGGGCCCCACTAGGACGGGTTATGACAAAAATGTATGGAAATAATCCTCATTTCCTTGGGTTATTTAATATTCTATTTTTGATTTTAAGAGGAACATATATGTATGGATGTTGATGGGTGGGGTCCTATAACACCATATAATATTTCTTAATATTATATCTCATGAGATTGTTATGTTTTTATATAATGATATTGCTTAAAAATGCACGGGAATAATGTGTTTTCTCACATTTTTAGGCTCGGAAATATTGATATTTCTAACATAAGCAATGGTATAATGAGTATTGTAACAAATTATTTCCTTTGATTATGGGTGTCAAAAATCCTGAAGATTCATATCATTTATATAAAGTCCATTATTTTGGGATTATGAATTTTTTTAAAATTTTTCTTCTCTTTTACCTCATTCTCAAATGTTTTATGATTTTTTATGTGATTTTTTATCCATGTAATAAATTTTATATTTCCTAATTGATATTTTTATGATTATATGTTTATATTAATAATTCTATGATTTTATTATATTATATTATGATATTTTAATATAATATTTATCCATTTACTAATGTAAAAAATCATGTTTATTGTCTAACTGATTATGATATTTTTTCCTTTACAAAGTAACAATGTTTTTCCATTTATTTTTTTCCAACCCTATGTTATGAAAATGATTATATCATTTAGATTCCTAGGAAATGTTCTACATGAAAATTATTATAAGTAAATGTTATCATGTGTTTTAAAATAAACTTTATGTAAATATCCATTGAATCAATAAAACATTAGGTCATTGGGTTGTGTGAATATTTATCTTATTAATTATTTATTGAATAAAATTAATGATTTTTTTTATTTTTATCTTGGTTTACTTTAGAAAATTTCCTAGGAATATAATGTCATATATTCGAATATTATTGTCGCTGAGTGTACATAAATTCCATTTATTTCCAAAGAGTCATAGGATCTATTTTGAGCCAATCACACAATAGGTTGGACTCTTTAGTAGTCAATTATAGAGACCCATGCTTCTCACATTTGGATATTAAATATTTTTATATGTGTATTCATTGCATTTCACCAACACATTCATAAGGAACATAATATATTATTTAATTTGGAATCATGATACAAAATCATATATAATAGTAAAATATCTTTAATGATTGCCACAATCATCTTTCAACTTCATAAACCACATATACATACCTTTAAGAAATACATTCATCAATACATAGGGAAATGAAACATAATAACTGTTTAGATAAGAATTTCAATATGGGTAAACCAAATAGATACAAGTTTATGATCATATGAAATTATATTAGGAGAATAATGTTTTGTGATAATGAATACAACTTATTATATTAATAACCAACCTATCAACGATCAAAAACATGAAGAATATAATAAACATTGGAAGTTCAAAAAACATGATTTATAAGGGAATCAAAGAACATGATCGGTGAGAGCATAAAATTGGAAAAAATGGTTTTTTTCAGAAATATCATATTATAATATAATAGACATTTATATATAGAAATAGGTTCACTATTTATGTTATGGGTATGAAATCAAGCTGTATGATAAATTTATATACATGTAACTAGGTGTAAACATGACATTATGGACATGAAAAAAGGTTTACTAATAACTCTGTTAACATGTAATCATATCCCCACATGAAATTTTTAATGTGTAAATTGTTTCCCAAATAAAATTATTGACATGAAAGACATGTCAAAATCACATTATATTTGTGAAATTTCACTCCCATGACCATCATATATGAAAAAAGTCTCGTACCAAATTTTGTTCACTATTTGTTCCAGTACTTTCCAACTTATGGGATATAAATCATTATCTAATGAATAGTGGGAGATATAGGTCCCACTGATCATTTCTTATAATATAACCACTATCCTTGGTTATAACATTACCACAAACATTTTTTGTTATGTAAAAATTTTCAAATAATGAAAATAATATATAAGTCTTCAAAAATATCATAAACCATTCATTATATCAGTTACCATGAATTGAAATTGTTTTTATAAACATATAATAATAATAATATATCTCATGGAAAATAAATTTGATTCACAATCATTTAATGACTTCAATAAAATATAACCTCTGGAAATATAATTGGGCTATAAAATGATTTTATCACGGTATTACCCTTGGAAGAGAAACAAGATTCATAAACATCTTTTCATCATAATCATAATCCACTTAGTGATATAATAATAATTACATCCCTAAAAAATCATCAGTAACTCAATTAATGAAATATTATCTGCAAAATAATTTCATAATAGCATATGGGGAGTTTCGTGAGGAACATATCTTTTCTTTGAAAAGTAATTTTTAAAACATTCAACATTATGAAATCATTTTTTAAATTCCCTTAAAAATATATAATGCTTGGTTTTTAAAACTATGTATATCATTCTTCGAGGAAAATATTCATTTCATTTTGAAAAAATATATTTAATAAATTATTTCATTGATAACATATTTATTTGAAATTAACTTAAAACATATGAAGGGATATTTTAAAAACCATTTTAAATTGTTCATGAGGAAAAAACCAGTTATAATTTGTAAAATTATATTTTAAATATAATAAATTTTTAAGACCAATTCTATAAAAATAGGCCTGAAAATTTATAAATTATTATTTTAAAAACAATATATAATATTTATTGATAAAATATCCTTTCCACTTGGAAGAAGTCATTTTAAAACCAAAAATATTTTTAAAAACATTTTACTTGAAATAACAATAAAAAACATATAAAGGAATATTTTAAAAATAATATAAAAAAAATATTGATTAAAGTATTCTCTCTTCTATGAAAAAATTTTAAATTAACAAAATTTATAATTTTTTTTAATATAATCCTTAAAATATTTAAAGGAATATTTTATAAAATATTCAATACATCTAAGGAGGAAAATAACCCATCTTCGTTGATTTTTTTAAAACATAAGTCAATTTGAATTTTCTTCAATATCCATGAAAAGTTATTATAGAATATTTTATGTAATAATCATTATTATATAATATTGAATTCAAGGCATGCACATTAAAATGAATTTTTCTTTCATATTTTTTGTAAAATCAAAACATGTATTTTTAGAAAAAGACTTGATGATTACTTTAATATTTATTTAAAATTAAAACTTGTGAAAAAAATATCTTTTAAATTTTATAATATAGTAATAAAAAAATTAAATTTTTTTATAAAAGAAGTTTATGGAATAACAAAATTCCAAAAAAAGATAAAAAATTAAACATATTTAATAAAAACAAATTATTAACAATTAAAAATATAAAATAAATGAAAATTGTAACCTTTACATTAATATATATTTAATAAAAATAAGTGAATAAAATTAATATGAATTCTTGAGACATGGGTAATAATACATTATAATTACAAATATAAAATAAAAATTCAAAATGAATGATGATATTGTAACATGAAATCTTTTTCGCTTTGGAAACATTGAATCAGAAGCCCCATGAAGGAATAAAATAAAATGATACATAAATGTCATTATTATGAATAAATTCATTATATTACATGTAAATGGGGATTCATATACACCTCATGAAATATTATTGGTGCATAACATAATGTATGTCTCAATGAAAGAAAATTTAGATAATAATCCCTTACTGATTTTTTGAATTTTAAAATGACAACCCCAAGAAAGAGAGCTCCAAAAATTTTATGAAAACCCAAATATTTTAAAATAGATGTATCATAATATACATTCATGGGACATATATTCATCACATAAATTAAATTGGTGGTGAATATTACACATTTCTCTTAAAAGTAAAAAGTCGAAAGAAAATCTCTTACCATATGTATTGAATTCCATCATACATGTTCAAAATAACTTTATAAGTAGTGTATTTTTATTATAATTAAATTAAATAAAAATATTAATATATTTAGTAGAATATATTATTTTCTTATGAACGTTTATTACCCATTTATTTACAACTACATGTTAAACATCTGTTTCAGGTAATAACTGCTTTGCTTTTCATACATGTTTCAATTTGTAATATTTTTGGTCCACTTAAAATGATCATGGTTTCATAATATAAATATATATATATAACCATAATATAAATATAATATATATTCAGTATATATATTTTTATATTTATCCATCAAATTTTGTGATAGAAAAAGAAATACATTATTTATATAGATGGTGGGTTTTAAGTTCCATTTTTAGGGTGGAATTCATAAATTGTAAAGGACATATATTATTCTTATAGAGACATGATTATGTCATATATGTTATAAATTTTTATTAAACCCATCTTTAAGACATTCCTCATAAATTTCTAATGAATAAAATTTCTTTTTCTGACAGTAGTCCGCCATACACACGCGCAAAGTTATCATATTCCCACAAAATGGATACTGTGAATGTATACGTGATATAATAATTTTAGAATTATAAAAATTCATAATAAACATATATATATCATATATAAATATTACTTCCATCATTATTTCTAGCCATAAGATGTGTCGTAATGGTAATACGAACAACACCGGTTTGTGAGGTTGAAGTCCTCCGTATATAAGAATGAAGACTTCATGACCCATTTTATGGAAGTGGAGATGGGTTTAGGTCATTAAATTAACATAAAAACATAATACTATATATAATATAATTATTTTATTATATAATAAATTTAAAATAATATTTTAATGGGATTGATGAAGAAATTAAAAAAATGATTATTGATGAATGTTGCCTAGTTTTTCGGTATCCTTCTTAGGTTTGCACTAAAATACTTCCTCAAATGGATTTGTACAAAACAATATGGCTGCTAGGATGAGGGGTGGTAAATTTAAAAGTTATTTTGGTAAATATTGGTAATAAAATATGTTTTTTGGGGCGAATAATATGGGTGAATGGTGGAATTTTATAACTAGGGGAGACGACACACTTGGTATTTTTTAAAGGAATTGAGTGACCCCACATTTTTCATATGTTACAAGGGTCCAAAATGAATCATTCTCAAAACATACATGTTTAAGGGTTGAAATCATTTAATAAAATATTTGTTTTAAAAATTTATAGGTGTTTTTTACCGTTATCATTTTTGGTTTTATAACTCGGTATCCCATTTATTCCTTAAAAGTGGTAAATAATTTTTACTAGATTCACTATTAATTTAGGTAAAATATTATGTTTTACTTGTTATAAAATATAAATTCTTTTTATTATAAATATGGAATCAATTTTTTAAATTATACTCATAAAGGTAGAAAAGTTTAATTTAAAATTACTAAAGAACACGTGGTGGTAAAGCAGGTTTTTATTGAGAATATTATCAAAATATTACTATGTTTTTATATCCAATTTCACCATTAAAAATGAATTAAATGAACTAAATTGTATTAATATGTTTATAATTTGATTATTTAAACGTTAAATCCAACATTTAAAATAATTTATCTTTATAAATAAATTGAATAAAAAGGAAATTTTCTAATTAAAATATAGTATTTTTCATTATTCATAAAAAATGATCGATTTTAGAGAAATACAAAAACCATCACCCTAAGCTAAATATGAAATTATGAATATAAATAATGGAATTTATTTTATCATATTAATTTCCTTTAATTCTGAAAAAATAAATTTATTTTTATTAACATAAATATATTAAAACATTTTTTTTTGAAAAATCAATTTTTAAACATATATAGTCTCTACTAAAAATTATTTATTTTACGATCAAAATATTTTCATTATATAAAAACATTAAAAATAATATTTAAAAATTACTTATTAATATTCATATCACTATGTTTAATGGCTCAGTTAGAATAGTCACATTTAAAAAACTAAATTAATAATATATCTGAGTTATTTTAAAATTCAAGGTTGGGTGTGTCACAAACTATGCCAGTGTTGGGTGAAACACAATCATAACTCAATGTTGTTAATAAATAAAACCTAACACAAAGTGTTCGGTAATGAAATTCATCAATCAAATTTAATTTAAAAAAATAAATCCATAATACAATGGGTGTTACATTCAACCCCTTTACAATGAATATCTTAGTTATAATTTGTCACTCTAATATAAACAAATGAGGATACATTTTCCATATTATATCATGAAGTTCCCATGTAGATTCCACAACAAATATTAATTTCCAAAAAACACTTACCAGTTGAGTGGTCTATTTTTATAAAAACAATATTTTTGATCTATAATCTCTACCAGTCATCCCTCATAATAAATATCATGATCTAGCAATACAACCTATGAGTTTAGTACAAGTGATGGATCATGTATTTACTTACATAGAAGTGATACATGGAACACATCACGAACATGAGAGAAGTTCCATGGATGATCCAAAATATATGCAGCATTCTCAATATGATCAAGTATTTTAATGTCTACAATATATCAACAGATTAGTTTTCATACCTTTCTCTCAAGGATAAATTCATAGAAAGACCTTTTCATCAAAATAAATTCTATATCACATAGATGATTATTAGTATAACATCTCTATGAACATTTTTTAGTCCATAATATTTGTTGAATGGATTTAACCATCCCTATAATAAAATCAACTTATATAGTGACCAAAATAATTCTTTCAACAACATCAATCTTTTATATTGGAGTTTTACACTTCCTTCAATTCTGATTTTCATAAAGATCTATTAAAATACTCAAAGGGAAGCTATAATTTTATGAAAACTCAATTTTGGGAAGGTGTTGATCCAAAACACATTTGAAATCATTGAGATAAGAATATACGGTATACATTAACCATATTTATAAATGTTTAAATTTCCTTCATCCAAAAATATATTTTTCACTACATATAATTAAAAATGGTATCAATACATTAAATTTCCCTTAAAATATCATTAATAATTATAAAATCACCTCACATAAAACCTCATAAGGGTATGGTGGTTTCAATATCTCTTAACATACAATCAACTGTAAACTCATAACTGCATGATGGTATACAAAACTATTATTTTCATCAAACTTATAGATATATTAGATTGGAAAATATAATTCAATTTTGATACACTAAATAAACTTTTATATTATACAAATCAAATTATATTGGAATCATGGGTTTATCCTGATATAATATAAAATGTGATTTTATTATTACCGAATCTCTATAGAGTGATGAAATAATATTAAATTTTACTAATGGATTATCTATTGTAGTTTTATATACTCAATCATACAAAATCATTCATTAAATTACCAAAAAAGTAGGGTAGGATTAGTGTTCCATAAATATCATGATTCACCCCATCCAATATTATATTATAAACATTCCATTTTCAATTTTCTTTATTGGTTTTTGAGGATTATCATCAGTATAAACCCTTATATTGGGATATTGATTCACATAATTTCCAAACTCCTTTCACATGAAACACTGAACTGTGGGAGGTGGATTCTATTGAGATCAGTCTATTGTAATTTCATTAACTTTACTATCCACACCACTTCTACATTATTTTTCACAATGGTCAAGATTCCAAAAATTGTAAAACCATCCATTTCCATTTAATAACTCTTTTATGTTCTCATTCGCGATATTTTTGAATATAGAAGATTGAATACATTTCTTCACATTATGTGACGTATCATGGGATTTTCTATGGAACCCCATTTTTTATTTATTATTATAGGAACCTTGAGGATTTCTAGTATCTATTTCCATTTTATTGCACATCTATAAATTTATTAATTGAACCCATAGTCCCTTATGGATAAAACCCTTTAGATATTTGGTTTCAATCGAATGTAGTGCCATTAAAAATTATATTTAGGCTAAATATTAATACATAAATAGTACCAATCATGTCTTATAAAATTTTCATCATAGTTCTTCATATAATCCATCATATTCCTCATAGTTTTCCATAAGCTCTATGAATTCCATGAACATTTTTGTTTTAAGAACAAGGGAAAAATACTTATTGAAAAAACATTTTCATCTCATCTCACTTATAAAATTCAACTAATTCTCATTAAATTTTTTTATTGACAATATTACAACAACAATATTCCTCACCATCTAGAAGTTAGGTACCTAGAGTATACTTTTTATTACTTGAACATTGCGGAATGGAAAAAATCATAGTAGTGGTACTGATCCATTTTTGAACAACTAATAGAACAATAGAACCACTGAAAGAAAAAGGGTATATCCTCGTGAATAAACCAATAGATTAATGTTACCTCAAATTATAATATGTTTTTAACTATGATTCATATCTTGATAATGATATACGGTCATTAAAATTATGTTCGTCTTTCCATCTACCATAAAATTAAATTTCTTTTGTGGATAATTATTGTCATGTCCACTGCATTTATAATTAACATGATTCTACTTGGTTCTAACCATTAAATAAGAAAATAAATTATTGATTGTTTTAAGATAATCATAATTGAAAATCACATTGTCTAGAAAATCATTTAGGGGTCTAAATAATGTGTCTAATTTTAAATCTATAACATCATAGGTTTATCCTTGTTTATTCATGGTCATCATCTATTGAAATCCTTCAAGATGGTTCATATTGAGATTGTGAATTTACAAAGTGTATACCCTAAGAATTCAAACTAGATTTGTATAAAAGGATTTTTTGAAAACCTATTTCTGACTGAGTCTAGCATAATACAATATTTTCTAGGCTATCACATCAAGGTTCATTAATACCTGATCCATGTCCACATGGAATGTCTTGAAATTTTTTTATTTCTATGAAACTACCCCCTCAATCCTTTAACAAAATTTTAGGTCATTTTCCTATACTATCACTCATCCTATGATATATCCTTGAAATCATACATAGATATATCTTTAGAAATATCCCTTTGGATCTCAGAAATATTTTCTCGTACTTTATTCCATGGAATAATTTAACCTTTTTTTGATACCAAATATAGTGACCCATTCCTGTTAAGCATGGATATTACACCTTTTTTGATGAATAATCAGTACAATAAATAAACAAACACCTAAGGATCTTAATAGTTTAGTTCCATTGAAAAAATATAAAAGTTTCATGTACTCTAGTGAAATATCTTCAATATATCCCAAAAATATATTCCTATTTAGTAATCCTTATAGAAATACCATACATAAAAAATTAATTCATAACATAGGAAAGAGAGTCATTATAATGGGTGAGATTATATTCTCAATAAGGGAAAACATGTGAGATATAAATCTTTGATCATATGACCGAATAAGATAATCATATGGCTATGTGATAAATAATATAACAAGAATTTTAGATACTCAACCATTCATAGATCATAATCACGACTCATTATATAAATATGGGCATTACCAATGACATGAATCCTAATGGAATAAAAAAAAATGATCCATTAGATAAATGTGTTCATAAAACATATATTTTTGGTATACACTTCAGCTTAAAACATTGGGAATATGAATAAATAAAAATGGATTTAATTATTAAGTTAATACCACGAAATTAGGCTCTCATATTATATAATCAACCTATAACTAAGTCCACATATAAAATTTTGGACATGAAACATAGATACATGCATAACATTGTGAAAATGTAACCTGCTTCACGCATAATAATATGAATATGTAATCAGGTTTATGGATAACATTATGGACATGAAGTACAGGTATACACAAAACATCATAGCAGTAAAGGTTCAATTTCAAGACCATCATTGCAGAAAATTCACTTTATGGATCATATTCACTGTCCATTCTAGTCTAGTCTCTCTCATAACATATAAATATTTCTAAATGAATTAGAGGGAGAAATGGGCCCCAATTATCCTTGGTAATAACATAACGACTTTCATTGGATATAACATAATAAACTTCTTTGGTTATAACCAAACTAATAATATGGGTTAAATCCAAACCAAAGTCAAATAATAAAAAACATATATAAGTGTGCTACAAAATCCTAAAAAATAATCACTTTATAACCCTTGATATGAAATTTGTTCACAGAAATATCATCATAAATTGACATAATAAAAATAAATAGGTTTCATAATCGTTTAATTATATCATGAATGAATAATACATGAAAAAGGAATGGGTTTCATAGGAATTTTATCATGATATAACATGTGGAAGAGAAATAGGTTTCATAAACATATTATAATCGAATTCATAAACCATCTAATGAAATAATAATAATAGAATCCTTGGATCATATCCCATATAAATCATGAGAAACCACAATTAATGTCATCGTAGATGGAAAGTAATTTTAAAAAACTACTTAAGTAATTTCATGAGAATATTATATTCTCATTGAAAATATATTTCAAAAAAATAAATCATTATTATAAAAAATTTCCATAAAAATATCCCATAAAACATATAAAGAGAGCTTCAAAAAAAACTAATACATTTCATGAGGAAATTATATTTTTATTATTAATAAACATTTTTTAAAAAATAATTCTTTTGGAAAACTTGTTTTTTTTAAATAAACTTGAAAACATATAATGGAATCTTTTTAAAATCATTTAAAACATTTCTTGATCAAAATAAGATATCTGATTTAATAAAAGATTAATAAAAAAATATTCAAACAATATACACTGAAATTAGCATTAAAAATGTATAAATTATACTTTTATAATTATTATTATCATTTGTTGATAAAAGTTTTTTTTATAAAAAAATATTTTAATTTTTTTAAAAATAACATCATTGAAATTAAATTTGAAAAAATATAAGGAGATAAATAAAAATTAATAAAAATAATATAATAAAGAAATTATCCATTCAACATTGAGAAATTATTTTAAAACATAAACCAGTTAGATACATTTTTCCGTTAAAATACCTTTGAAATAGATAAAATAATCTTTTAGAAATCATTAAATACATTTCTAGATGAAAATATCATTTCATCTTCAAAAATGTTTTTTAAAACAAAAAAAATATTTTAATTTTTTTCTTTTAATATAACCTTCAAAAAATATAATGGAATATAAGAAGAAATCATGGGTCATGGCATTAGAAATTATTTTCATTACATTTTAAAATGAATATTCATTTAACGTTTTTGGTAAAGGACAATGGAGAATTGTCTCAAAAAAGAGATAAAAACAATTTTCAAAAACATTTGTAAAATTTCATATATAAAAATTTATTTTATAAATAAACGGTGTGTAATAAAATATTTTGGAAATAATTTTTATAAAAAATGATTTGGAAATCAAATGGAATTATGACAAAAAATAGAAATAATGTATGATTTTTAATAAAAAATCATAAAAATTTTATGATCCAAAGGGTGAAAAAATGTTTTATTTCAGTAATATATCATGAATAACCAAAGGATATGAAAATATTTCTAAATTATTCCCAGATGGGTCTTAGTATTTTTCTATTATAAACATAATCATAAAAAATACTGATAATGGATGAGATTGTATAATGTAATTATTACCTCTTTGGAAACATTGAGTCCTTAAAATCATACAGAAATAAAATCAAATGAAACATCAAAAATCACTTTTATGGATATATTCATTAAATTAAATGTAAAATAAGCTTTATATATACCTCAAGGTAGAATATATATGTATAAAAAATGTAACTCCAATAGAAGGAAAATTGAGAAAAAAATAACTTACCTATTAGTTTACTTTTGAATCATTGACCCCATGAATGTGAGATACTAAAATGGATATGTAAAAACCAATATTTTTTAGTATAGTAAATATAATATACATTTATGGGTATTATACATAAAACATTAATGAAATCTATGGTGAATATGACATGTATATCACAGAAGTAAATAGTGAGAATGAAATCCCTTTGCTTATATATTGATTTTGGTCATAATCATTCAGGACTGTAGTATAATAAATATGTGTATCTTATAAATTATTTATATAACCATATTAATATATATCATAATATATATTATTTTTCTATGACATTTTATTAGACATTTAGTGTAACATCACAGGTAAATAAAGAATAAAGAATTTTCATATTTATTAATATTTACGAATAAAATATTAATTTTAATTAAAAGGGGTTTCTACGTTCGATAGCGTACTCGGTACGCAACGATGAGTTTCTTTTAAAACTTACGTTGCACACAAGTAATAAAATAATATTATTTTAAATTTTAGTTAACGAGTAGCCGTTGTACTGGCGGGAATGGATAGAAATAACTAAAATATGATTATATATGTTTTTAAATGTTTTTACATTTATCAAATAAAGGATAGAGGCTTAAAATACGGAAAGAATTCAATTTTAGGCATATATGCCCTAGTTTTCACAAAAGGTTCACTTATCGCCTTTTGATGGAGAACCGTCATTAAATATAGTTTTGTTCACTCTTATACATTCTATTGGACCAAATAAAACTCTTCTTAAGAATTGGGACATCAAAATTTACTTTGTGTAAATTTTTGCTGCCTTTCTGATAAAGTTCTTTTTTTTAATGAATAGTGTAAAATGTTGTATTTTAATTAAAAACCTCTTTTTAATCTAATTTATTTATATGATTAGATTATCCTTTGAATTGGTTTTAAAGTGAAATTAGAAAATATTTTTACCATTTTATCCAATGGTGGTCATTGGAATCAATTTCACTTTGAAATTAGACTTAAACCAGTGTCAATCTTTTGATAATTATTGTTTCATAAAAACACGCTATTTTCTCTGACAACGGGAATTAATTATTAAATTAATTAATGTGGCTTATATGTTTTGAATTTTTTAAAATAGACTTCATTTTTGAATTCGGAATATCAAATATAGCTTTGGGTGAATTTTTGGTATTTTTCTGAAAAACTTCAATTTTTTATGAATAGTGAAACCACTAAGTGGTACTAATAAAGACTGATTTTTTCGTTTAAATGAAATTTTGCCATCACTGTGAATTGATTTTCAAAAATCCGACATACATGGTTGTCATTAAGAAGTAAAATGTGGTTCAGTGAGATTAAAATAATTTTTTCGTGAATAGTAACTTATTATGTTTTTAATCGCGATTAGTGGTAATTAGGGTAGTTTAAGGTATAAATAATGCTTTAATAAAATAAAATGACCTAGACACATGTCCCAACATTATTGGTTGTGTCATGGCCGACCAAGACAAGCCATGGGTCAACTTGGGGACCCCATGGAGACACTTTGGTTGGGAAATGACATAAATAACTTTTTATTTAATGTAAAAGTAAAAATGACACAAACATAATATGGTTTACAAAAACAATTTTTACATGGGGATATAAACATCCGATTTTTGATTATAAATAGTCATTGGAAAGCTAAAAATATTTCCTACATCATAGTAGTTTTTTTATAATTTTTATACTTTAAATAAATTAAATTATTTATGACATCATGATGATGCAGCGATGACCTCATTATTTAACGATTTAAATAAAATGGAAAGATAATGTAAAATCTATGACCTACACATGTCCAAAACCAATTGGATGAGTGGATTTAGAACCCTTATCACCTTATCCACGAATTATATCAATGTGGGACCTTTTAAAACCGAAACACTTTTTCAAATAATGTAATATTTCTTTACTTTCCAAAAGTGCCCCTCCTCTCCTCTTATAAAAGGCCTCCACCTCTACCTCATTTAACACACTCCTCAAGCCTTTGGCTCAGCCAACCCCTGCCCATTTACTCTATCCACATCCCTCTCCTCATCCTAGAGGATTCACTTTGGGCAGAATCCTTTCAAAGGAAGCCTTTAGGCTCAAATCAAAAGGAGTTACACTTTTAAAGGTAATTCATTCTCTCTTGTTCATTTGTTTTATTTTGCTTCTCCAACCCTCTAAACTCTTTTTATTTACTTCTTTTGTAACAAAAACAGTATCTTCAATATACTAGGATGTTTTTATAAGATTTTTTCTAGCTACACTCTCACACAACTACATCAAATGGTTAAAGAACATACGGTTTCCGTGGATGGCGAAATTCTGCCTCCCGAAACGATGATTGTTCAATACTCATTTAACACCTTCAAAGGTGGCCATTATGATGTCACTATTTTTATATATGATATATAATATGTTTATTTTTTCTTTAAGATTCTGTATTTTTCATTTTGTTCATACCTTTATGGTTTCCATTATGGGTAAACACGATATCTTCATTTAAGGAATTGCGGACTACCGCCCCCTCAAAGTGATGTGATTCGTTAATGCCATATGTGGGACATGTAAAGGATGGATTTAAAGTTATTATATATGATGTTATACTGTAATTATAATATACCTCTATATCATTATTATTTCTTTCCATTAAAGTTTGAGTTAGAAATGAAAGTAGCGTTCATGCGTACGTACGGCTTACCGTCTCAATGAACGGTGCATTTCATTTCTTATCCCCAAATGTAATGTACTATTAAAAGTACATGTATATAATGGATATATATAATTAATGATATATCTAAATGATTAATATAATTCTGGAATTAAAATATACATACCTCTCATTTAGTTTTAATTCCAATAATATGACAAAGAAATGAAAGTAGCGTTCATGCGTACGTACGGCTTACCGTCTCCATGAACGGTGCATTTCATTTCATACCTCTAAATGATTATGTGATATTATAAATACATGTATATGATGGATATATATGATATATATGATATCCAAATCAGGAATTTCATTCTGGATATAAAGAACTTTTGACCACACGAACAACATGTAATTGTAAGAAGTCCACTTTCAACTTAAGAACCGAATATTGACAAAACAAACATTATTAACTTAAATGGTTACATAATGTTTATAACATGAAAATAAGTGATGTAAAAAGGAATAATGAACTTTAAAAAGGTTCTTAATCAAGTATAAATTAACTCAAGTTTATTATTCAGGACGTTAAAGAACGATCGAGTCAAGTCGGACCTGAGGTAAGGGACTTCGTCTCAATCTCCTTTCATTGAGGCATATTTCGTTTTATACACAACTTTATTTTATACGGTGTATAAACTCCTTTAACATATACTTTTATAAAAAAGGAATATTTTTCTACGAAGCGTTTTACTAAACGACAAAAATAAATGTTGTTTTAACGTACGCGGTGACAACGACCTTTTCCGCCGCCGCGAGTATTATTTGGTCTTTGGCTTTCTCAACAAGCCGTAATGTTTTTATAATAAAATAAATACCATATACTCTTTTATGTATTTTGGTATTGAAAATGGTATTGAAAAAGTATTCTATTATGTCAATATATTTATGATATATTGTGATTGAAATGTGGAAATGTTATCATTCCTTTATATTGGTTTTATGTTTTATGATTTTATACTGGTAGTTGGACATTTTAACGGGTGGTTACGTTATAAACCATATGACGAGTGGTGCCGTGAATACCAGGACGGGTGGTTATGTTATAACCTTCAATGCATTGGGTATGGAAGTCGGCCGTATGGCTATTCCATTAAGTATGTATGGAAATTGGCCGTATGGCTATTCCATTAAGTGATATGTGTGGAAGTCAACCGTATGGTTATTCCACCTAAGTATGTTTATGTCCCAAGTTACCTTTATATATGTTATGTGTTCTTTATATGGGTTTTATGGTAATACTTTGGTTACAAAAAGGTAAGTAATGATACTTTATTCAGTGAAGAGTTTTTACTACTTCATGAAGGTGAAGGTATTACTTTGATAGAGTATATATGGTTTATTTGATGTTTGAAAAACTAACCGTTTTCATTCTTTCTGTATCCCTTACTGAGCTTTTTATGCTCACCCCAACTTTTTTTTGAAATGTTTTCACAGGACTTAATGTGAAATAAGGTCAAGGATGGGATCAAGGGAATGTCATCCTATATAAAACATAAAACTAGACACGTTTCTTTTTAAGAGTTTTTTTTATTATTATGGAAACTTAGTTGAAGTGACTACTTTGTAATCTTTTGAGATGTAATAGTTATGTTCTAATTCTCTAAAACTCTAAACCTGAAAAGATCCTCGACGTGAATTATTCATTTAATTCAATATTAAGTAAGGTTTAAGGTCGGGGCCTTAAAGTTGGTATCAGAGGTCGGTTTAGACAACTTTAAGAGTTAGAAAAGTGTTAAATTATAATATGATTGAAATGATATAGCATTTACGGATTACCATGTTGCTTCGCCTAAGATATTTTTGTGTTCAGAATGGTTTTCCGCAGACGAAACAAAGCAGCTATGTTGGGACGACATCAGGAGGAAGATAACCTTCCAAATCAGCAACCTGAGATGGTCGGAATCGGAACTGAACAGTTTGTTGCAGTGATGGCACAATTGACTCAGGCTATAAATGGTGGTGGTATCCATGCACGAGATCAGCCAGATCAACCGCAGAGGAACATGTCAGTGGTGGAACATTTCATGAGGCAACATCCCCCATCATTCAGAGGATCATCTGACCCTGTGCAAGCTGAAGGGTGGATTAAAGCACTGGAGAAGATTTTTGATGTCATGGGGTGTTCAGAACATCAAAAGGTTAGTCTTGCTGTTTACCGTTTTGAAGGTGAAGCTGATTAGTGGTGGTCGATGGTGAAAAATATAAGGGATAGTGATGAGATTGAGGATCTTCACTGGGACGAATTCAAAGGTATGTTTCTTGAGAAATATTTTGCTAAGGTGGTTCGTCTTAGGATGGAAAAACAGTTCCTAGAATTGAGGCAGGAGGATGATTCAGTGGCTACTTATAAAGAAAAGTTTACTCGATTGGCAAGGTATGCTCCAAACTTCATACGAGATCTTGATAGTAAAATAAACCGTTTTTACTCATGGTTAAAGCCAAAGTATCGAAGGGCTTTAGCTTCTCGTGAGTTCAAAAGTTATGAAAAACTTGTTCGATGTACAGAGAAGGTGGAAATGGAGTTTGCCGATGATCAGGTGTTCTATGACAAACAACAGAATAAGAGATCTAGTTGGCAGGAAAAGGGGAAGAATTCATCAAAGAAGCAAGGAGGTAAGAAAACCAAATATCCATCCTGTGAGAAGTGTGGTAAAATGCATCCTGGAGAATGTTTATCCATGTCTGGTAAGTGATTTCGGTGTGGTAAGTCTGATCATATTGCTCGTAACTGTAAGGAAGATGATCAAGCAGGCAATGAAAAGCCAACGGTAAGATGTTTTAAGTGTAATGAAATGGGTCATTATGAAAACGAGTGTCCAACGAAGAACTCAACTGGGGGAATGCAGCCAGACTACAAGCAGAAAGGGGTGGTGAAATCCTTTGCAACAACTTTAGCAGATGTTGGGCCATCGAATGAAGTGGTATCAGCTCCAGGGAGCTCAGTATTTTTCAAAGATTGACTTGAGGTCGGGGTACCATCAGTTGAAAGTAGAAGAAGCATATGTTCCGAAGACTGTGTTCCGTACTAGATATTGCCATTACGAATTTGTAGGTATCCCTTTTGGGTTAACCAATGCACCTGCTGTATTCATGGATCTTATGAATAAAATTTTCCATGAGTTCTTGGATAAGTTTGTGTTTGTGTTATGAGGTTTGGGAAGAGGTTATGTGTGCCTTGTGATTCACCGTTGATGAATGAGTTGTTATGTGAGGCTCATAGTTCCCCGTTTTCAGTTCATACTGGAAGTACTAAGATGTACAGAGATCTGCGGGAGTATTACTAGTGGGATGGAATGAAAAGAGACATTGCTGATTTTACTGTGAAGTGTCTGACTTGTCAACAGGTTAAAGCAGAGTGGCAGTTACCGAAAGGGATGCTTCAGCCTTTACCAGTGCCAGAGTGGAAATGGGAAAACATATCCATGGACTTTGTTGTGGGATTACCGAGGACATCTCAAGGTAATAATGCATTCTGGGTTATTTTTGATCGCTTGACCAAATCTGCTCATTTCCTTTCTATATGAGATACTTTCTCTCTAGATCAACTTTCCCATTTGTATCTTAAATAGATAGTCAGGTTACATGGAGTTCTTCTCTCCATTGTATCTGATCGAGATCCCAGGTTCACATCTAACTTTTGGAAAGGCCTTCAGAAGTCGTTGGGTACTGAATTAAATTTTAGTATAGCTTTTCATTCTCAATCAGATGGGCAGTCAGAACGAACAATTCAGACCTTGGAGGATATGATACGAGCTTGTTCTATGGATTATCAGGGAAGTTAGGACCAACATCTTTCTTTGGTTGAATTTTCATATAATAATAGTTTTCATTCCAGTATACAGATGGCACCATTTCAGGAATTATGTGGGAAGCAGTGTCGAACTCCAGCTTTCTGGGATGAAGTGGGTGAAAGGAAGTTGATGGGACCAGAATTGGTAGAAGAGATGGCAGAAAAAGTTCAGCTGATTCAGAAACACATGAGAACAGCTCAGAGCAGGAAGAAGAGTTATGCGGATAACCAGAGGAAGGATCTATCTTTCGAGGTAGGTGATCATGTTTTTCTCAAGGTTTCTCCTTGTAAAAGTGTGATGAGATTTGGTAAGAAAGGAAAGTTGAGTCCAAGGTTCGTTGGACCATACGAAATTCTGGAGAGAGTTGGATCAGTTGCATACCGAGTGGCTTTACCTCCGAGTTTATCTCAGGTACACAATGTTTTTCACGTTTCGATGTTGAGAAAGTATATGCTAGATCCATCTCATGTTTTGAGTCCAGAGGTAGTTCAGCTGGAAGAGAACCTATCTTATGAGGAACAACCGGTCCAGATTCTTGACCACAGGGAATAGGTGTTACGGAATAAGGTGATTCATCAGGTAAAGGTTTTGTGGAAAAACCATGTGATTGAAGAGGCAACGTGGCAATCTGAAAATGCTATGAGGGATAAATACCCCCACTTATTTTGATAAGTGAATAAAATTGCGAGGAAGCAATTCCCAAAAGGGGGGAAGGATGTAACATCCCAGGTAAATAAAGAATAAATAATTTTCATATTTATTAATATTTACGAATAAAATATTAATTTTAATTAAAAGGGGTTTCTACGTTCGATAGCGTACTCGGTACGCAACGTTGAGTTTCTTTTAAAACCTACGTTGCACACAAGTAATAAAATAATATTTTTTAAAATTTTTGTTAATGAGTAGCCGTTGTACTGGCGGGAATGGATAGAAATAACTAAAATATTATTATATATGTTTTTAAATGTTTTTACATTTATCAAATAAAGGATAGAGGCTTAAAATACAGAAAGAATTCAATTTTAGGCATATATGCCCTAGTTTTCACTAAAGGTTCACTTATCGCCTTTTGATGGCGAACCTTCATTAAATATAGTTTTTTTCACTCTTATACATTCTATTGGACCAATTAAAACTCTTCTTAAGAATTGGGACATCAAAATTTACTTTGTGTAAATTTTTGGTACCTTTCTGATAAAGTTCTTTTTTTTAATGAATAGTGTAAAATGTTGTATTTTAATTCAAAACCTCTTTTTAATCTAATTTATTTATATGATTATATTATCTTTTGAATTGGTTTTAAAGTGAAATTTGAAAATATTTTTACCATTTTATCCAATGGTGGTCATTGGAATCAATTTCACTTTGAAATTAGACTTAAACTGGTGTCAATCTTTTGATACTTATTGTTTCATAAAAACACGCTATTTGCTCTGACAGCGGGAATTAATTATTAAATTAATTAATGTGGCTTATATGTTTTGAATTTTTTAAAATAGACTTTATTTTTGAATTCGGAATATCAAATATAGCTTAGGGTGAATTTTTTGTAATTTTCTGAAAAACTTCAATTTTTGATGAATAGTGAAACCAATAAGTGGTACTAATAAAGACTGATTTTTCCGTTTAAATGAAATTTTGCCATCACTGTGATTTTATTTTCAAAAATCCGACATACATGGTTGTCATTATGAAGTAAAATGTGGTTCAATGAGATTAAAATAATTTTTTGGTGAATAGTAACTTATTGTGTTTTTAATCGCGATTAGTGGTAATTAGGGTAGTTTAAGGTATAAATAATGCATTAATAAAATAAAATGAGCTAGAAACATGTCCCAACATTATTGGTTGTGTCATGGTCGACCAAGACAATCCATGGGTCAACTTGGGGACCCCATTGAGACAATTTGGTTGGGAAATGACATAAATAACTTTTTATTTAATGTAAAAGTAAAAATGACACAAACATAATATGGTTTACAAAAACAATTTTTACATGGGGTTATAAAGATCAGATTTTTTATTATAAATAATAATTGGAAAGCTAAAAAGATTTCCTACATCATAGTATTTTTTTTTATAATTTTTAGACTTTATATAAATTAAATTATTTATGACATCATGATGATGCAGCGATGACCTCATTATTTAACGATTTAAATAAAATGGAAAGATAATGTAAAATCTACGAACTACACATGTCCAAAACCAATTGGATGAGTGGATTTCGAACCCTTATCACCATATCCACGAATTATATCAATGTGGGACCTTTTAAAACCGAAACACTTTTTCAAATAATGTAATATTTCTTTACTTTCCAAAAGTGCCCCTCCTCTCCTCTTATAAAAGGCCTCCACCTCTACCTCATTTAACACACACCTCAAGCCTTTGGCTCGGCCAACCCCAGCCCATTTAATCTCTCCACATCCCTCTCCTCATCCTAGAGGATTAACTTTGGGCAGAATCCTTTCAAAGGAAGCCTTTAGGCTCAAATCAAAAGGAGTTACACTTTTAAAGGTAATTCATTCTCTCTTGTTCATTTGTTTTATTTTGCTTCTCCAACCCTCTAAACTCTTTTTATTTACTTATTTTATAACAAAAACAGTATCTTCAATATACTAGGATTTTGTTATAAGATTTGTTCTAGCTACACTCTCACACAACTACATCAAATGGTTAAAGAACATACGGTTTCTGTGGATGGAGAAATTCTGCCTCCCGAAACGATGATTGTTCAATACTCATTTAACACCTTCAAAGGTGGCCATTATGATGTCACTATTTTTATATATGATATAAAATATGTTTAGTTTTTATTTAAGCTTCTGTATTTTTCATTTTTTTCATACCTTTATGGTTTCCATTATGGGTAAACACGATATCTTCATTTAAGGAAGTGCGGACTACCGCCCCCTCAAAGTGATGTGATTCGTTAATGCCATATGTGGGACATGTAAAGGATGGATTTAAAGTTATTATATATGATGTTATACTGGAATTATAATATACCTCTATATCATTATTATTTCTTTCCATTAAAGTATGAGATAGAAATGAAAGTAGCGTTCATGCGTACGTACGGATTACCGTCTCCATGAACGGTGCATTTCATTTCTTATCCCCAAATGTAATGTACTATTAAAAGTACATGTATATAATGGATATATATAATTAATGATATATCTAAATGATTAATATAATTCTGGAATTAAAATATACATACCTCTCATTTAGTTTTAATTCCATTAATATGACAAAGAAATGAAAGTAGCGTTCATGCGTACGTATGGCTTACCGTCTCCATGAACGGTGCATTTCATTTCTTACCTCTAAATGATTATGTGATATTATAAATACATGTATATGCTGGATATATATGATATATATGACATCCAAATCAGGAATTTCATTCTGGATATAAAGAACTTTTGACCACACGAACAACATGTAATTGTAAGAAGTCCACTTTCAACTTAAGAACCGAATATTGACAAAACAAACATTATTAACTTAAATGGTTACATAATGTTTATAACATGGAAATAAGTGATATAAAAACGAATAATGAACTTTAAAAAGGTTCTTAATCAAGTATAAATTAACTCAAGTTTATTATTCAGGACGTTAAAGAACGATCGAGTCAAGTCGGACCCGAGGTAAGGGACTTCGTCTCAATCTTCTTTCATTGAGGCATATTTCGTTTTATACACAACTTTATTTTATACGGTGTATAAACTCCTTTGACTTATAATTTTATACAAAAGGAATATTTTTCTATGAAGTGTTTTACTAAACGACAAAAAGGAATGTTTTTTAACGTACGCGGTGACAACGACCTTTTCCGCCGCCACGAGTATTATTTGGTCTTTGGCTTTCTCAACAAGCCGTAATGTTTTTATAATAAAATAAATACCATATACTCTTTTATGTATTTTGGTATTGAAAATGGTTTTGAAAAAGGATTCTATTATGTCAATATATTTATGATATATTGTGATTGAAATGTGGAAATGTTATCATTCCTTTATATTGGTTTTATGTTTTATGATTTTATACTGGTACTTGGACATTTTAACGGGTGGTTACGTTATAAACCATATGACGGGTGGTGCCGTGAATACCATGACGGGTGGTTACGTTATAACCTCCAATGAATTGGGTATGGAAGTCGGCCGTATGGCTATTCCATTAAGTATGTATGGAAATTGGCCATATGGCTATTCCATTAAGTGATATGTGTGGAAGTCAACCGTATGGTTATTCCACTTAAGTATGTTTATGTCCCAAGTTACCTTTATATATGTTATGTGTTCTTTATATGGGTTTTATGGTAATACTTTGGTTACAAAAAGGTAAGTAATGATACTTTATTCAGTGAAGAGTTTTTACTACTTCATGAAGGTGAAGGTATTACTTTGATAGAGTATATATGGTTTATTTGATGTTTGAAAAACTAACCGTTTGCATTCTTTCTGTATCCCTTACTGATCTTTTTATGCTCACCCCAAGTTTTTTTTTTGAAATGTTTTCACAGGACTTAATGTGGAATAAGGTCAAGGATGGGATCAAGGGAATGTCATCCTATATAAAACATGGAATTAGACACGTTTCTTTTTAAGAGTTTTTTTTATTATTATGGAAACTTAGTAGAAGTGACTACTTTGTAATCTTTTGAGATGTAATAGTTATGTTCTAATTCTCTAAAACTCTAAACCTGAAAAGATCCTCGACGTGAATTATTCATTTAATTCAATATTAAGTAAGGTTTAAGGCCGAGGCCTTATATTTAGTAACAACTATATGTTAATTTTATGATTTTGGTAATAGCTGCTCTATTTTTCTTTTATGATCTTGTTTATTTTTTGTGTGTGCTATTACATTGGTCATAGAAATATAATATCCATAATAATAATATTAAATTTATTATAATATATTTTCTATATTTATTAATTTATATTAATCCAAAATATTTACTAATGGGAAATGAAATACAATAATTGTAAACATAGTTGGATGGGAATACATGAGAACAATATTTTCATTTTCATTTTTGGTTTGAAAGAAATAAAATTATATGATATATGTTATCATTATAGAGTCATGTTTCATTCATATATATAATTTTTTTATTAATCTCGTCCATAATAAATTCTTTGTAAAGCATTAATGAATAACATTATTTTGTATGACGGTAGTCCGCTATACAACGAGTGAAGTATTTATGTTCCTAAAAAATGATGAGTAGTATAGTATGTGTGATATAAAAATTCTATAATCATAATTATATCATAAAATTAAAATATATAATATGAAATCGAGATATCTATTGTTATATCTATCTTACAGGGGTGATAATCGATAAAAAATGTTATCAGTTCCCAAGGCGGTTGTCCACAGTACAGACGGAAGATTATTTTGTAACCCATTAGATTGAAGTGGAGATTTTTTATCTCATTACCACAACATGAAAACATTTCAGTATATGGAATACTCTATGTTTTTTAAAAATTAATTATATAATAAAAATTTAAGGTCATTAAGGAATAAATAAAACAATAGCACTCGTTGAGGAACATTACCTATTCTTCGACTATCTTCATTATGATTTCACAAAAACCTTCCTAGGATGGATTTATAACTAAAATAAGGATTCAAGAATGAGGGGAAGAAATTTGAGAAGTGATTTGGGTCATTATTGGCCTAAAAAGTTTGTTAGATGGTGTAAAGAAGAGATGAGGGCTTTTTGTCTTTTAAAGGTGTGGGGTATGACACACATGGTGTTTTTGAAATGAAATGATTGATCCCACATTTATAATATGTAAAAAGGTTTCAAAATAGACCATCATAAAAGCTTATATGTTTTATTTTACAAATATATCCTTGAAATACTTTTTTGAAAATTGAATAGGATATTTTTAAACATATCATTTAAGTTTAACATCCAGTAAACACATTTTTACCTTAACAGGGTAATTAATTTTTACTATATTCACCATTAATATTTGACAGAAAATAACTTTTTCATATAATAAAATTACTTTAATATGATTCTGAATATAGAATCCATTTTTAAAAATTCCATTCAATTAATAAAAAATTATTAATTTAAATTTAATCCAACCTATTTAATGAGAAAGCGATTTTTATGTGAAAATAACCAAATGATTCTAATGTTTTTCTTTCCAATTTCAGGATGAAATTTTTTACAATGACCTCATATAGATAAATAGGTTTATAAATGAAATAATTATATAATTAATGAAATTTAAATTATAATTTATATTTATAAAAAATAAAAAAAATGTAATTTTTGATTATTATTTTTTACATTTCACTATTCATTAAAAATAATAATTTTTTAAAAGTATAAAAACGTTAACCAAATATAAATATGAAAATATAGATTATAAAATATTATTTATTTTATGAAAATTAGCTTTCTGAAAGGTTCATCTATAATTTATATTAATTTTAATATAAATTCATAAAAAACATTTTTTGAGATAATAATATTTTTGAAACAAAAAATATCTTTATTGAATTTTATATTTTATTAGAAATGTGTTTTTATTATATAAAAACATTTAAAATAATATTTAAAAAATATTTATTACTTTTCATGTCACTATGTGTTAGTTTTAAGTTATAACGGTAACATATAAATATCATAATTAATAATGATTAATTTTTTTTGTTAAAACTCGGTGGTGCATGTAATGAAAGCTAAGAATGTGTTTCATATTGGACACCAATAACTCGGTGTTGTATATAATGAATTTATAAATTGGTGTTTTATGAAATTAAAGACATAAAAGAAATGTAAATTAAACAAAATTAATAAAAATTTTGGGTTTTACTTTGGTGCTACAAAAAAATTAGAATGGACCCTTCCCGATCCCACCTCCTCTACCCCTGGCCATGTTTTTTTATTCTGGGATAGAAAACCTAATAAAAATCCAAAAATAGATATTAATCCTTGTTATTTATATATTACATGTATATTTTTTAGAAACGAAGTATCATACCATAAAAACATTACTTTCTCATGAATAATCATTAAATACATCATCAATATCATACATCTATGTAAGCCAATTTTATGAATAGCGTTGTATGGCGTCATAGAAACCACTCTGCATAGAATCCTTAGTTGAGTATCAATATTTCAAACAAGAAACTTGTTATTCCTTTTCCTCTTTTCAATTAATTATATTGATTTCCTAAACCATTTTCCATTCCAATGATTTCTATGGAAATTTATGTTATCCCAAACGTACAACATTTGAATGGGGAGTATTGTAAGGCCATTAACAAAGGATATAAACAATTATAATCCCACTCAAATGTGAACATTCCTTTTCCAATAACGTATATGGTTGAACACCTATTTTTTTCAATATCTTCCATATTCATACAACCTCCACATTCATTTTCATGACCCCCTTCCTCGGAAGATTCACCTCCTTGGATGACAATGATGAAAGGGAGACAATGACCCCCCTGTGTCGTCTCTAGTATGCCCCAGGTAGAAAACTATCACCAAGGGTGTACGAATCTCACAATATTGGATGCATTATATTTATAAGAAAAATATCAGGATATATAATGAATCTTCCAAAATAACTCCAAGACATAGTATAAAAATAAATCTGAAAACTATCCCAAATGAATGAAGAAAGTAGATTTGATAAAAATATAATAATATCTCTAAATTAAAAACACCAAAAGAAAAGCTATTCAGCGACACAACAACTATCCCAAGGCTTAATTTGAAATTACAAAAATGGTCCACATAATCCTACTAGAAACCCAAAAATAGTTTTATACATATAGGGTGATCTTTCAAGAATACATAGTTGGAAAACCATAGTCTCTCATGCACATCTGAAATAATCATACTAATGATCTTGTGAGAAAATAGCAGAGAAAACAGCAACAAAAAAGGTATACTAACCATACTAACCTCACTATGAAATGATCACCATGTTACAATGGTTAAGTGATATAATATGTTATAAATAACATTGATGATAGGGTACCCTTCAACACTTTTCCATTGTTGTGTTGCTCTCGCCCAACGTCTAATGTCATGGAGGTCCCATCCCTTCCATATAACACATCACATTCTGCTCGCACATTCCCCAGCCTCACAACACATATCTTACTCACACACACATGGGCCTCACAACACATCCAGCATGTACGCCCATGGGCCTCACAACACATCTCGACCTAATACATCGAGGCCTCACAACACATCATATCATTTCTCAACCTCAAGAAACCTGGGAAGTAACATCAAATCTCATCTAGAATACATCATGGATAATATAAACCACCTCACCTAAAAACACCTAGGCTATCACATCTCCCCCAAAGACACATAGGCCACCACAAAAAATATCTAATGTATAAACATGACACTATTCATCACAACCTATTTTATACCTTCAACACCTAGAAGAGATAGAAGAAAAGAGAGGGTACCCATCCATCTATACTCCTCCCCATATGTTCAGTAAATCAGCCCCATCATGACGATGTATCTATTCAACACATAGTTCTTTTATGGGCGGGGTTCATATAGAAATCATCAGAATATACAAATTTATGCATAATATCAAACAATCTATCCCAACCTATCGGTAGAAAAACAAAAAACATCTCACAACACCAAAAAAAAATTCCACCTGTAAATGCATTTATTAATATCTGAAACAATCATTTTAGAAGGTGAAGTGCCCTGATAAATTCAAAAGACTTCCAATTACCTCTACACTTAATACCCAGTCATTTCATTATTCAACCTCAATCACATTTAACACCACAACACTTCATTTAATATTTAATCAACCATTTTCATTCCACAAACCATATACACAAATGAAATTTCAACTATTATTAAAGTATCATTTATTTATTCCAAAACTACTCAGGCATTTAGTTGATGGAATCCACATACCATAAACAAATTAACATAGCATCACCTCACAGTTCCAAAAGAATGACCAAAAAACCAAATATCCCCCACACCCCATTTCATCCAGACATTATTGTCCTATAACCATGGACACATATCACAACACAACAAGATCCATTTATATATTTATAAATGGTAATTTATCACATTCCACTTCAATTTAGGGGTGTTATCACAAAAACAAAAAACCTAGAGAAAACATTTAATTAAAAAATAATTAGTAATTAACCTACTTACTTTTATGTTATATCAAAATAATCAAAAAATAAAAATACATATATCCAATGAAAACAAATCACCCAATAACCATAATTTTCAACGGACTATCTAGCATGAAAATTCACAATATCACCAAACATATTGGAGAAGTAAAAACATGTGGATCAAACCCCATTAAACCTTTAAATTAAATTAACTGATAATTTATCTTCGATTTATGATGGGACAACCATAATCTACAGATAAAGAAAAATTAAAACCCCTCCCGCATGATTCAAGATAATGATATGAAAAGGGTATCCTACTTGAAGGAATCTTTTCACACTATAGGGTGAGGAAGAATTCCTGAAAACCACAACCATACCACATGGAACCCAGGATCAAATGACACTATTTCCAAGACCATAAAACACAACCAAAATCACACCCCAAACCAAGGAAACACGACTGCAATGGATCCCTAGGGTAATAATGGAAGAAAACTGGTGAGAAGAAGAAGATAAATCAGTATTTATCAAATACTGATCGCTAAAAACATCCATCAACGTCAAAAATTTGAAGAGGGATGTAGATGTGAATGATTAAAACATTGGATCACCTATGGTTCACTAAAATAAAAGGAACAATATAGAATGGATTAATGTATAACACTTTTTCCAAAAATTATTTTTAAAACAACACATAATCGATGTATTACACTACTTGTAATCCATGTCCACATCAGGTAATATTTTGGGCTTGGTTTATGCCGAAAAATCCATCAACTGTTCATTTTATATTATTTTTTAACCCAAAAATATTCCATGTTGTGAAACTCCTCTTCATGCCATGTAAAATATTTAAACACAATTAATCCACCTAAACAATCCATGAAACTAAATTTCATGTTGTGTAACCCAATTACATGATGTGTAATTCCCATAAATACATTCTTTTACATCTGAAATTCTCTATACTCCCTCTGATCCTCCTCTGATCACCTCTAGTGACACAAAATATAGATGTAATAGATTGGGAAGGCATAAAATATTACATAAGATAACTCAAAAGTAATGATTTCTCTAGATAACCCGAATGAAATACGATAAAAAGGACCCAAACAACCATTCCATAAGATACCTCTCAAGGATCCTGTTATACCTCGTACATTACCACTATCCAAACATGCCAAACACAATGACCATAAACTTTTGGCTGAACCTCAAGCCACCACCTCTTACACAACCACACTACCACTACATAGTCATATCAAACTCCTCCTATCCCAACCAAACAACTTATACAACCAATGAACCACACCATCCTGAACACATGATTTTAATAATTCCATCTTTCATGTCAATATACTATATTTTCAAGGTGGCACAGACTAGATAGAATGGGTTTAATAGCATAACAGTTAATGTATCTTGATTCAGAATATGGTCATACCATTTTCATATATCAGAACAATATCAGACATAGAACTTAAAAAATCATAAACCGAGGAAACAACTCATCTTATAAAACAATGTTCAAACATCACATTACATTGAAAAATTTAGAATAGAAGAACTAAATACTACTTTGGGTACTGGGCAAACATTTTCCTTTCACGCATCAAAGTACTCTCCTCCTAGCCTCCATGACTACACAAAAAACAAAATAAATCTATGGTCCATCCACTCAAATCCTTCTTTTGATGATCCTAGATCTCCACTGGCCACTCCACAATGGTCACTGAATCCTCCTTATCAAACTCTCCCCATTCAAGGACATGAGAGTAATCATGAAGATACTGATGAATATAAGTGACTTGGAGGATGTCATGAATAATCTACAATATTATTGGAAATGCCAATAGATATATCACTACAACAACTCACTTACATATCTCATAGAGACAAAAAAACACTAGAGAAAGACCGCTCCCACTTCCAAACCTCCAATTCCCACGTCAAAGAAAAACCTTCAAGAACACATGGTCTCATAACTCCAACTCCAAAGGACACCTCCTATGATCTTCATAAAAATTTATTTAGTAATGCATTGATTTCATCCTCTCACAAACAAGCTGAACTCACTGCCTTTTTATTCAATAAATCAGCACCAACAACAATAGCTTCCCAAACATTTGGCCAGCAAAATGGTGAATGAAATGGTCTTCAATAAAAATCCTCAAATGAAGCCATTCTAATCAAACATTGATAAATATTATTATAACAAAAATATATTAAAGGAAGTTTTCATACCCAAGATCCAACAAAGTCCAAGACACCCACTCATAACATATCCTCAGATGTTTGGATATTCTGTTATATCTATGAATCTTTCTTAAGGTTGAAAGTAGATATGAGGAATAACCAAGGTCCAAAAGTATTTTTCAATCCACTCTTGATTCGTGAGGTAAACTATACCCCTAGATCAGAGAAAATGGACCTCATAACTCCATGCAACGGAACCACTTCATCCACATGCCTCTTAAACAATGTATCAACAACACTCTACTCCTTGATCACTAATACGTTGTATGAGTTCATCAACTGATCCACTATCATCCAGATAGTATCACAATCTCATTGATCTCTAGGTAGCCTAGTGATTAAATCCATCAATATGTTATCCCATTTCCACTTTGGAACATCAAATGGATTCAAAAACCACAATGAACCTGATACTTATCCATTACCTTCTCGAAAACCATTAACATATCGAAAACATCTGTCACTACCTGTTCTATCCCAGGAAACAAAAAATGCATCCTCATTACAAGGTACATCATGAAAACTCCTAGTTGTACTTCCATGGTTGGTCTATGAAACTCACAAAGTAATCCATTACACATCACAACCAGAAGAAATGACTTTCCATGAAACAACATATGGTTGCGAGCATCCTCTAATCATCCCACTAGAGCATGACCATAGCCAACATGGTCATACATCACCTCTTCCTTTCTGTATACCTACTGAGACTCCTTCACCTAATATATCATAAAAGAAAACACCATCATATTAAATAAAAATCCATTACCACTATCCACTATAACATCTACATGTAGGGAAAATAACTCCTCTACCTGTCCCCAATAAACCATATATTCCCAAAAAACCACATTATATAAATTTATACTTAAGAAGCCTTCCATAACATTTCTTTTTCCTGAGGTGTAAGAGATCCAAAAATCATACCCCAGAAGAAATTAACTCAACATATGCTATCATAAATTCCACTTAGGCTGGGAAACATTATACCTCAGTATCTTTTTATCCATGAAGACCAAAAAGAACTCCCCAATGATATAATTCCTCCATATCTTTAGTGTGAACGCTATGACTATTAGTTCTTGATAATGGGTTTCATAGTTACACTCGTGGGAATATAACTATCTAGTACCACAAGAGATCATTAACACCTACAACATTAGTACACATCATAATCCCAGACTTGAAGAATCACAATAATTATCAAACATCACCAATTCCTCAGGAAACCAAAGCACTGGAGAACAAACCAAATTCAACATTAGGGAATCGAAAGATTCCTAGAAATGATGGTTTAACACAAAATCTTAGTCTTTCATTGTCAAATCCGTTAATATAGATATGAACTGTGATACATCTAATAAAAACCTTCAATAAATAGCTTTATATACCAAAAAAATTGTGATCTTTGCCACGTTCTTGGGTGTTCCCAAGAAACAAATACTTATTACATTGATAGTTATACTACCAAATCTTATTGAGACACAAAAATCCTATTGAAATTAACCTATTATGACTATATCATTCACATGGATAACATTCCATAGAGCTAGTAGTGTCAATGAACCTACATGAATATTCTGAGATGCTCGACATGCTCCTCCATTGAATTCAGGTAGATAAGGATCGCATCTATGAATATGATAATGAAACAATCCAAGAACTCACAAAAAAATGGAGTTCATAAGTATTATGAAAATAACTGGTGTGTTCGTAACACTGAATAAAATGACAAAAAACTCAATTTTCCCATACTTACATCTAAATGTAGTTTTGGAGATGTATCCATAATTTACCCCCATTTGGTGACATCCATTCCACATATCAATCATAGAAAGATAACTCGTCCATATTACCTAGATGAAAATATTATATATCCTTGGAAGAGGATAATTTTTTTTGAATGTAACATGATTCAGCCACTTTTAGTTTATAAACAACCTCATAATATCGTCCACCTTCTTGGAGAACAACACTGAATCATCCCCTGATGAATCATTGGTCATGATAAAACCATTATACATTAGATCATAATTTAAATCATCAACCCCCAGAACATAAGAGGTGACATATGATAAGGATCCATCAAAATTGGAGAGGCACCGAGATGAAATTCTATCCCAAACTCAACATTATTTCTAGGGGGTAGCATCACAACCTCCTCGGAAAAAAAAATATAAGAACTCCAAAAAAACTAAGGACCCTCTATTATATCAGTTTCCATTAATTCCACTAATACCTCATCCAATAAGGAATGATGGGGCTCCACACACTGACTTACCACCATACAACCACTCATTCCCAACAAAACTAATGTTGGCCATCTACATACAAAGACATGACTATCCTTCGGAAATAGTAAATAAAACATATATATAATGAAACAAGTAGTAATTGAGGATGACATCATATGACTGCATTTGTAGAAAAAAATTCCCCACATGACTGATCTGGTCCCATTATTTGTCTATATGAAAAGCACACATCAAACATGTAAGCCTGCACTCTGACTGGTGTACTCAATATAGGGGGTATAGTAAGTCACTCTACTCTTATTCCTAGATCATGGGAATTAGTGAATGAAACAATGGAGCATGAATCCCTTGAATCAAACAAGCCAAAAACAAGGGTTCTATAAAAATAGTTTGTACCTTTGATAATCTATGACTCCTTTGGAATTACAACATCCACTTCATGAAACTATCTGCACCCTGCTCGTATGCATATCTAATTATGACAACCAACACAAGCACACATAGTCTATGATCCATGAACACAAGGAACATCTTGTGATCTTCCTATAATGTCATCATCTACCCTAGTTTGAAAACAACATGTTTCCCCTAATGCTGAAACAGTCTCACTGAAAACTTTTGCTGAGGTTGATGTTGTACCAGTCCAACTCTACCAAACCGAGCATGGGGAACCACTAGGAACTAGCTTTGGTAATTACCATGAACTCCACTCACAAAAACATAGTAGTGTAATGCTCGTCGAAAAATCATGGAAACCATTGGCACCATAAGGCCAGAAAAGAACCTTATAAGGTCGACTAAATTATAGAAGAAACCTAATAAGGTCCAATAACCTGAGATATTCCACTAAAAACACTTATCATTAAATAACACTACTGGATCCCCTTTCATGGTAATCCTCAGTGTGAGTGAATCTTCTTGATCACCTCTCCATTTTTTGAACCTCCAGATACGTTGGAAACATAAATGTAGAAACTTCATACTGGATAGAAGGATGTAGTGCCTCCTCAAGACATCTCAAACAAGAATCCTCCTATAGAAAGAGGTCTGGGGAAGAATGAATAAGGTCCTTGAAATCGATCCGAATCTTCTGAAAATACATACTACCTTGCTAGAGTTAGAGTATCTCCTTCTTCTTTACTGTTTTCATAGTTGACAAAAGGAACTCTTCTCAGAACTCCATCAGGATGTCGACCCATAAGAATTCTTCCTCCTTATACTATCTATGATAAATCATCCAGCACTGACATGAAACTCATCATATTTTAATGGTATCCAAAGCAACCCATACTCTAGTGGGGATAAGATCATACAAAAAGTGATATCGATGTCCACCAACAAACTAAATGTCTATATATCTAAAACACTTCCCTCGTACTTCCCTAAACCCACAAATAGAAATCATGCAATGTCCTCTTCCACATATCATCATCACCAACTAGATAAATTCAATGAAAATGAAATAGATTGGGATTCCAAACCTCAAAAACTTGATCCACACGCATATTATGACCATGAGACATAGCTTTATGGTAATCAAGGATTTCCTAAGCCTGATAGTATGAATTTTACTTAATTTTTGTTTTAATTGATTTTATTTAATTTATACATGGGGGGCCTAAAATTCCATGTCCTATATGATCTCCCTAGCATATTTCACACACCAATGTAAACTGGAACTATTTCTATAACATCTCATGAAATCATCATTATTACTGACTCCAAACTCCATCATATATCTCAACCATCACCTCTGATTCTAGTATGTCAAGATGAACTCCCAACAACGATATCCCTCATGGGATGGAAATGAAAAACGGGATATAACGGCCCTCAAAGTCCTACCATTAGTAGGCCCAAGGATGGAGGCTAGTAGAAAAGGGTGTATTGATCTCACAATATAGGTAGTATTTCCTTTTTTAAGAATCAAGATCAAGAGAAATAAAGAATCATCCACAACAACTACAAGACATAGTATAAATAAATCCAAAAACCATCCCTAAATATTTAAAAAAGTAGAACAGATACAAATATAATAAAGTTCTCAAATAAATATTCCCAAAAGTAAATCATTGTAGTGACAAAAAAATGACCCAAATACTAATCTTGTAAAACAATTCATGGTATATGTAGTCATCTTGGAATCCTAAAACAATTTTTAATTATGTTGGGTGAGAATAAAAGTATACAAATTAAGAAATCCAAAGTCACTTGTGCACCTGTTAAAGAAGCATACTAATGATCCTATGACAAAACAGAAGTTCCAAACAACACATAAACATGTATACTAACCATCCAAAAATCATCATGACATGCTCATAAAATATCACAAGTGATGTAACATAATATGTTATAAATCACATCAATGATAGTGTACAAAGTACAATATTCCCATGGGTGTGCCGCTATCACCCAACGTCATACGTCCTCGAACTCACATTCCTTATGTAAATATCATCACACCCCCAAGAACATAACTATGTCTCACAACACATCCCTCCCACACAGACCTGGTCCTCACAACACATCCCATCCACACACACTTAGACATCACACCACATCCTAATTACAAAAACCTAGATCTCATAACAAATTGCATCATATCTCATCCCAACAATACATAGTAAAGAACATAACATGTAATCCTGATGACACCTAGGACAACACAAACTACATCACCCCGAAAACATCAGGGCTATCACATCATTCCTGATGAAACTTGTGATATCACATACACCTTTTATAGCACTAACTGACCTTCGACCATCACATTCACTTACAAACCATTCTCAACTAGAAGAGAGAGAAGGAAGTGTTAGGTAACCAACCATACATACTCCCCAGCAGAAGTTGGGGGAAACACCCCCGTGTGAAGATGGGGTTGTTCAAACCATATCACTCAACATGGGTTTGGTGAATGTTGAAATCAAAAGAATATAGAAATATATATATTATCTAAACCACTCTATCCAAACTTATAGGTACACAAACAAAAAAACCATCTGAAAACACCGTCATTTTTTCTATAACCAATAAATGCATTAATTAATATCTGAAACATTGATTTTGGAAGGTGAATATCCCTAATAAATAAAATTGGCTTCACATTTCCTCTATATTGAGCACCAATTAATTTAATTCTTAAACACCATCAACATGTAATCCCAAATAGATTCATTTAATTTTCCATTAGCAATTTCATTTCCACAAACCAAACCAACACATTCCATGTCAACAATTATTAAACATTAATTTCTTTATTCCACCGCTACATAAGGCATCTAACATAAGGAAACAACAAACTAAAAAATCACAACATACCGTCACCACACTACCTGAAAAGCATGACCCACAAACTATCACCTCACCTCCCCTAAAGCATAGCCAAACAACCATGTTTCTCCCCACACCCCATTGCAACCACAAAACACTGTCCCACAAGAACTACTAAAAATCACAACACATCAAAAGCCATTTACATATTTACAATAGGGGTTTTATCACATTTCTCTTCAATTTAGGGGAGTTATCACACAAACCAAAATCCTAGGGAAAACATGTCATTGAACATATATATTTAAATAACCAATTTACATTTAATGTGATATCACAAAAAATAAAAAATTACACAATACATATGTCCAGCATAAACAAATCCCCCAACAGCCATAATTTTCAACAAGGAATAAATCCTAAACAATCAAAATATCACAAACAATATCGAAGCTATAAAAACCTGTATATCAAACCCTTTTTCCATTATATTCAATTATCCAATTTTTTATTTTTTATTTAAGCAAAAATAACTATAATAAATAGATAAAAAGAATTAAAACCCATCATGTGTGATTCACAATAAGGATTAATGAAATTAATCAAAAATCAAGGAATCTTTTCGCACTAGAGGGTGACATAGAATGCCTGAAAAGCACATCCACACAATGAGGATCTATTGATAAATCTAGACCACATCCCACGACCATCAAACACAACCCAACGCAGACCCCAAACCAAGGAAACACAACCAAAACTAATCCATTGGAGATGAAAGAAATAAAATAGGTGAAAAATAGAAGAGAACTCAGTACAAATTGACCATGAGTCTCCAATGAACACTCACCCGAAAAAAATATCATTGAGGGGTGAGGAAGGGCTTGATGAAAACCTCGGGGCACCATGTGTGGGTACAAAAATGAGAGGAAAATGATTGAATGAACAAATTGATAAATGTTTGGAAAAAAATTAAAAAATTCCCATGATCAGAGAATTACATGTCATGTAATCCCCTTTCAAATCATGAAATATCAAGGGTTCTGTTTCTGTTGAAAAACATGTCACCTATTTATTTTTATTTATTTTTCCTAACCCCTAAATGTTACACACCTTTAAACTCTAATTCACATCATGTAAAATATTTACACACCATGAATCATATTAGAAAAGGTGTGACGTTAAATTTCTCATCGCGTAACCCAGTTACACGATGTGTAACCCCCCAACATTGAGCCTTTAACAACCAAAATTCTCCAAACTCCCTCTATGCATCATATGAACACCTATAACAACCAAAAATATAAATTTAATTGAAGAGGAAGTCACAAAACGTTAAATTCATTGTCATGTATCGATATCCCTTTGGTAACCACCATTTTTACACTCTACCTATCCCATCATGATATGTGTCCTCTTTTATTATCTCTAACAAACTGATATCATAACATTGAAATATAGAAGATATATACAAAAAAAATAACTAGAAACTAGTTATTGTGTTTTCTACATCCCTATCAGCTACAGCAAATTGATTCCCCAATAATTCATCTGATCAAGAACCCATGGTACAATAGATACAAAAATATTAACACCCAGAATCTATTGTTTTATTAAATTATTTCTATTATTTATTATAGAATACTTCTGATGGGATTTTGATTCATTAATATTTCTCTCCACCCATACTACATGAAAGAGAATTTTTCTATGTCTATTATGGTACACCAATCAGACGTTTGTGGTTTTGTTTGTAGTTTGGTTTTATTTTTATCACTACTATGAGGATCTAGTTGATATGACTTCTTAATATCAACGAATTTTTAATTTTTTTATACAAATCATCTTCAACTCCTCTGATCAGAATCCAACATCATAAAATTTTATGAATACATTTTTTACCAATAAAATCTCTCGATGAATTAAACAATTTATTTATAACTGTTAGATTGAGGGAGAAATATAAATAGAGTAATATTATTTATTGTATATTAGTCTATAAGAATTGAAAAAATATTAAATGTCTTAGGAGGTTAATATAGAATTATAGGAGAACCTCAATTCAAGAAAGATGCCTCTTTAAAGTTGACGCATAACAATCCACGGATATTCTACATGAATCCAATCCAAAATAAAATCCATTACCAAACCTAGATCTCTTCTCCACATATATTTCTATCAAGAATACTAAAAAATTTAACAAAAATACAATAAAATGTAAAATTCATATATAAATTCACATTATAGCCCCTAAGATTTTATTAGTAACTCCAGACATTATTTATTTTACTCTATCACAAAACTTATCAGAAGTGATATTTATGATTTATCCCAACCCGAAAAAAATATTTTAATGTTGTGTTATAGATTTGTTTTTTATAAAGCATTTTTTAATTGAAATAAATGCGATCATTGAATATATTAATGTTTTCTATGGTTTTATAATACTTATTGGATGAAATTAAATAGTGAAAACACATTAATAATGTGTTATGACATGTGTAAAAGTAATATAAGGCTTTGTTTTTTAAATAGAATGGTTAATTTTTTTTAAATGATAAAAACCAGTTTAATTTTGATGTATACATTTCAATATTGGTATTAATTGAGAATTTTTTTTGATGGAATTAATTTAAAATTATTGAGTATTATATGTCTTATTTTTCTTATTAAGTATATGATTTATCGTTAAATGCGATCTTATTATGTTATAATGTGTCTGAATTTACTCTTGTATAACCATGTAAAATGGTATACCAATTATGTGACGAGTTTATCTTTTTTTACTATTAAATTTTTCTTGTTTTATTTAATCAATTGAGATGGTACCTTTTTTGAATGATATGCATTTTAAAACAAATTCAAACAAAGATATTTCATTTATAAGTTTAATTTTTTATCTACTATGTATTTATATTATTTATATTTTATTTAAACACATTATTGAGGATGAAAAGAGATTATAATTTTGTAGTGTCACCACATTAAAACTCACAACAAATTTTTATTTCCATGATTAATCTTAATAAAATTACATTATGTTCATCACATCAACATTTATTTTATATTATTGTATCTTAATCAGTAGTAAAAGAATATAATGGGTATTTTGGTATAAAAAAATTAATTTTATTAAAAATCCATAGTTATATATTATTTGATTCTATATATATTTATTTTTGTTATCATTTATTAAAATATTATTACACATAAAATCTAAACATGAATTTGAATCCTCAGTTCCATGTGTCTAACTATCAGTTAGTTTTCCAAATCATAAATGAATTTTTGGATATGTTTTTATTATATTCATTATATAAATTTTTATATATTGGTAATATAAAATTTAATGAAACAAAAGTGTAGTTAAATGAATTGTAATGACGCTTTTTTGGTTTTAATATTGCATTATGTTAAAATACTACTTTGGTCATGTCATATGTTATGTCCTCTAAAATATCCCATATTATTCACAATATCTTATCAATTTTAAATTATAATGTGTTATTCTATTTAGGCATATAATTTTTTTTAGAATTATAATTATTTCGAATAAACTAATATCATATTTCTAAATAACATGTTCCCTTATTCTGTAAGAAAAATAAATTCTTTAATGTATAATTTTTTTATAGTACATTCTATATTGAAATATTAATTTAGATAAAATAATATCATTCAGTTTTTATTCCAATTAATATTTTCATGTTCATTGATGTGGCTTCTGAAAAATATTCAAAATAATGAACAATTATGTAAAATATATACCCAATCATTCATAATGATGTTATCTAAAAAATTAAGAATAATAATAATTATTATTATAAGTATTAAAACAAAATATTGATATATATAAGTTCTCATATTTAATATTTTATTTTCTTTACTTGGAAAAATCATTGAAGAAATTTTATAATTTCAGGAGATATTTTATAGCATTTTCTATTGAATTAATAACCATTAGTTGTAGTTGGTACTGATGTTATTTTTCGTATAATCATGCTTACTAAGTAATTATAATAGTTCCAAATTTTGTTTTTTATTTAACTTATAAATTAAATTCTGAATTTTGTCTTTCAAGGGAAACTAATTGCTATAACGATGTTAATTTTTCAATAATCTATACTTCTTGGACTGTTTCATAGATATCACTAGAGGATTGATTGTAGTGAATCATAAGATATATATTTTGAAGGGAAATAAATAAATTTCAATATAGATTTATATATTCAACATAGTTATGATAGATATAAAAATTATATACTTTTGGTTTTATGTTAGAGATTACTCTTCTCATATGTCCTTGTTTGATCCTTATGTATTCCATTCAATGGAATTGAATCCTTGAAATTGTTTGTTTTGTATCTTTTAAAGTGACTTATTTGATTATCATTTTTTATTTTTATTGAATGATCTCATTGAGTAACATATTTAAAATATCATGTGTCATAATTACACCATTAAATTTGTTTGAAAAATATCATAAAAAAATTCTTTAAAAACTCAGTATATTAGGGAAAAAAGGTATGTTTTGGAAATTTATATTTTTTTCCCTATAAATATAGTTCTTTTTATTGCGTGCTTATAATAATATAATTACAATTTCATATTCTATATTTCATATTCGTCAAAGACTTAAAATATTTATTATTTTCATGAAGTTCATATTTAATATTTCAAAATAATATTATTATTTAATAAAAACAATTATATTTTTGTTTTGTTAATTATCTATCATTTATTTATTTAAATTTTGTATAAAAAATTAAACATTTCTTAACTATATATGTTCACAACTATATAAAATTGAAGGTTTTGTTATATAGATAGAGTAACACTAAATTCATAAAATAATTAATTAATTTTATGTTGGTTATGAATTTATATTTCATCATTATTTTTATATTAGTAATCATTGAGCCTTTTGGAATTTAATTTCTATTAATTAAATAAAATATTCACTAAGGATTCATTCTTGTGAACAAGTTGATTATATTTTTAACATTGTTCAATGTAAATGATTTAGTTTGAAAATCAATTTCTTCCATGACACAATTTTTACCCAATTTTCTAAACTATTATAATGGTAATTTGGTCAAAATAAAATTATTTAATTTTGGGTTGATTATAAATTAAAATAGTATAGAGGAATAAAATATGTCTATTTGTATATAAATTCAAATAATAAGTGTTTGTGAACATATATTATGGAATACCATGAGGTTATAATAGAACCAAGTTATCAATGTTTTAAATATAATATTTTTATTCATATATAAGTTCAATATAATTATTTTTTAAATATATTATAATATTGTATATATATACATGTAGTAATTGTTTATTCTATTTTTTTAAAATATTTTTATTGATGTCTTTTGTTGTTTTTTGGATTTTTTTCATGATTAAGACAGTTGGTATTTTTATATTTTGATTATTTTTTGTGTTTTACTTTAGAAAAAAATAATTTATGTGTCTTGTTGATTTTTCTTCATTACTGTGTTATGAATTTCATTATTTCATAGGTATTATACAATGATGTATAATGTTTAAGGTATTTTAGTGGTGTAGCCTGATTTTTTGGGTGATTTGGGGACATTGTATTTTTTCATTTTAATTATTTTGTTATATATGTTTCAATTATATATTATGTTCCCAGACTATATCGATAGATCTTGTTGAATTTGAATAGTTTTAGAATTTTAACATTTCATAAAAATTTATTAATGAAGTAAATCAAATATGTTGTTTGTGAGTTTGAGTTTATTCATAAATATTAATTAGGAGATTTAGTAGTTGTTTTGATACTGTATTTTCACTAATTTTTTATGATTGGGATATTTTAACTAATTTTAGTTAGGAATATATATGTTGTTTTGTACCTTAATAATAACGTAAATTCCTATGTCTATGGTTTTATTATAAAACATTAATAAATATAGAACATTTTGTTGAAAAATAATTTATGTATTTACAATGATATAGAATTTAATAGAAATAATTCATATAGTGGTTTCAGGTAAAAAAGGATAAAGAAAAAATACCTTTGATGACTTCTCAAAGTAGGTACCAAGTAGTGGACACTACCATTATTATCCCCTATATTTGTATTTTTATATAATATTCTATGATATCTAATATTGTATATAGATTAGTGTTTCATATCATTGAATCCCCTTCAATGATTGTTTTTTAGATTAATTTTTTCATGGTTTCGATCGATGCATTGTCTATTTGACACCACATTATCTACACAATTTACTTCTCCACCTTACAAATCATAATGACATTGACTCCCTCACTATAATTCTAATATGATATTTATTACATGAAACTGATTTTTTTTCTATAAAATATATTGAAAAATATATTTTTCTGTCACTTAATCAAATTGTATAATTTTAAAAATTTACTATACATTATATCTGAATATTATATGGATTAATTTCAAATCCAAGAACTCATACATGTTGTGATTCTAAGGCCTAGTGTTCCCAAAATAATTGTTTAAAATATATAACAACATTAAATAGCTTGTGAAAATAGTTTTCTTAAAAAGTAGAATAACATCTAAATGGGTTCTTAGATTAGAAATATAATGGCACTGTTGCATTCAGATCAGTGTCCTTACCATAGGCGAGGACAAAAATTGGCCGGTGCGAGTCAGCTGAGAAAATTGGTTTTGATATGACTTAATGAATATAATAAATTGTAGATTTATTTTAGTCCACTATGTGACATCAATGCAGTGAAATAGTGATGGTTTATTTTAAATAAACATAGAGGAATGAATATTGAGTTAATCTCAAAACCCTGGAATTTCTTGAAGGTGTAGGAGAGAAACCCTTGAGAATTCTCTTGGTAGAGAAAAAAGATAGAACCTAGGATTGAGGATCAATAGACACTATTAATGACTGATTTTTCCAATGGAGATGACGCGATGACCGATATTATTCACTGAGGGATCCAAAACAATGGTATGATGCAATATTTTGGATTTCCATTCCCTTTATAGAATTCAACATTGCATGCTGACCAACCAATTAATAGGTTGATCCATGAATCGATCAATCTAGAGGGATGATCATTAATTGTAGGGTTTTATCGAGGATTGTTGATTGAGAATTGATTTTTATTTTCTTGATCATTCACATAGGAACATATCAAGGATGGAATGGACAATGAGTGAGGTTCATTCCTTGTGTTTTTCATTGGGACTTTTCTCACCGGATATTTTTTTCTTTTCATTTATCATTCTTTGTTATTCAAGGGTTATGAAAAAATAATTATTTCCCACTTAGTTAATGGAGAAATATTCAAAAAATGGTTGATCTAACACTGGGATGACCTAGAGGAGGTGTAAAGAGATCATCGATAGATGAATCAAAGCGATTAGGGAGATATCTTTCTTTGGGTTTCTTTTTTGGATCAATTTATTGTTTTTTAGCTGATTGATGGCCCAAAACCGCTATATTCAATGTTAGGGTGATTTTATGACCCTCAACATTGAGTTCTGACGTGAATAGACCACTACAGAGGAACCCAAAATATAAAATGATGCATGGGAGGGAGAACTAGATATTATATAAAATCTCAATGAACACAACACGAAACATGGGGTTACAAGGCTTATGGACCCCAATAAGATATAGCTAGGGTTTTGGGTGGTATATTAATGCCACATTACGTGTGACCATGTACCATGTTGTGTTGGACATTAACTAAGACTCAGAGAGTATCTCTGGAGATTCCCAGACATGAGGTGGGGTTCACAGGTTGCGTACTCTCCGTATACCACACTACACAACTTATCACTGACCAGTTACAGGAATTACCCCCTGTAGTACACGGGTAGGCAAGAACAGGTTGATACCATCTACTGGCAGACAATCAGAGTACATTGGTGGTCATAGTGTGGAATGTCTTGGAATTTGACCCATATTCACATCGAGTACCCATCTTCTACACGACATGTTCTAAACGACACATGCCACTATACACAGGCAATACCCAAGGTCAAGGGACATGACATGTTACACTACTACACACCATGTATACCATTATAAATGGATTGAATCTATTTTACATCATATATTGGAACCATTTCATTAGGGTTTTTCCCCTTGATTGTTTCCCTGAATATTGATGCATATTGATTCCTTCTCATAGGAGTATAATCCCTTCTACATGACTTCCTAGATATAGTTTTTGGAATCCCCTCCTAGTGGCCTGGACCATGATTCTCTATTCCTTCTTAATTCCATAGGAAGAGTAATTTGTATTGACTTCTAATCTTTACCGAGTTTCAATCCTTTATATAGTTGGTCAATCTAAATGTATTTGTTGGTATCACCCCATGGCCCTTGTAGTGATCCTCATCTGAGTTATTGTATTACCTTCAGGTCTACTTCCATATATCTCATAAGAATATTTCTGATGAATAGTACTTGTGAGATGGGAATCATCCCTGATATCAGACATAGGATTTTTTTGTCCTATATGATTGCTTCGTAGAATCTTTGGACATAATCACTACTATTGGTATACAGTGGTTGTGACTTGCCTCTAGATTGTGTATCATAAATTTAGTATATCTGGATTTTCTTGTTATATGTTCCATAGAAAAATACAATTTTAGATATGATTAGACCCTTATAATGTGTATTTCAATGTGGTTTCTGTGTGTCACACTGATTTTTTATTGTCACCCATACACAGTCATTTCTCGCACATCTCGTGTCTTGTGTAGATATGTGACATTTTGATTGAGTCCAAGGTAGACCAGGACTGGATAATGATTTGCATGTTCAAATAGGACAAGTGGTATCTCTACGGATACATGCAGCGATCCCAAAACCATCTGTTTATATGATGCACTTTCTAGTTTATTGACTCTATGAGGTGAGCGTTTGTTCTGGCCTGGTTTACTTTACTACACTTTACAATCTCGTTGTACTCCAGTTGGGATTTACTGGTATGCATTCATTTTATTCTTAGTTGTTTTTACATTTATGAAATTTATGGGATTTGAGAAGTGTGATTACATATAGGTACATCAGAAATTCCTCCCATGTTAGTGATATTCCTACTCATTGGTAGTTACCATCGCCTAGCCTTTTGGAGGAGGGGTTGGAGATTTGCATCATGATCCCCACTGGGACAGATCATGAAAACATGGTATCATAGAGACGTTGTGTGGTTAATAACTACACTTGAACTAGGTGACTATGATGAACAAGTATCCAGCATAGAAAATCGATACCCACATTGATCAGTTGAGAGTGGCATGATGGTTCCTGATGGTTGAACTCAGATCAGAATATCACCAGTTGTGAGTATGGGACATTTACATAATGAATGTGGAATTCATATGTCATTATGGTCACTATGAGTACATGGTGATTCTGTTTGGTGTGATGAACACCCCATCTGTGATCATTGTACTCATAAACTGGAAACTTTTTCCTTATATAGACCAATTAATTGTAGTCATCATTGATAATTTCCTTGTGTACTCATCATCTAAGGAGGAACATGTGAGACCCAAATGGATAGTTCAGGACATACTCTAAGAGGAAAATATTTATAGGAATCCTTCAATGTGGCAGTTCTATATTTAGGTAGTCCACCTTCTGGGACATTTTATATCAAAATATGGAGTGGTTGTGGACCCAACCGAGGCTGAGGTAGTGTTATAGGGGGAGCCACCTAGGTACATGATGAAGGTGCTAAGTTTCCTCATTCTAGAAGGCTATTATCATAGAAATATACTTTATTTCTCCAAGATGTGACCATTGATGACATCATTGACTCGAAAAGGTTATCCACTCGTATTGATAGAGAACTGACAGTTGGCTTTTTATTAGTGAAGGTAGAGTTTGATGAGCACTTAAATCTGGATATTGACGGAGGAAGATGTCATGTACGTAGTGTTTTACGATGCATCAGGGATTGGTCATGGTTTGGCACTTATTTAGAGGCAAGCAGTGATTGCCTATGGCTCACGCCAGTTGATACCCCACGAGTAGAAGTCCATGACCGATGATCTTGTGTTAGCACCATTAGTATTCTCAAGGAAGATGTGATGACACTACCTAATCTAAGAGAGATTTATCATTTAATCTTATCACAAGAGTCTCATGTATATCTTCTCTCTTAAGGATCTGGACCTGAGACATTTACGATGGTTTGAGATCATCCAAGAACATGACTTTGCGATTGCCTATACACATGGGATGGGGAATGTTGTTCTTGTTTCTCTCTTTATGGAGTCTAGTTCACAATTGATGAAGGATGCATCATAGTAGTTGGCCTCATTATAGTTATCCCTTGGAGATGGAGATATAATATATTACCTCCAGTCAATCGTTTTTACCCCTCCACTCTTACAGTGGGTTAGAGAGGTTAAAATTGGGGAAACTGATTGATACATTCTACGTGCACATATATCCATTTTATAAGGTCCCAAACATTAAAATTACATAATATTTAATTTAGTTAAGAATTAACATTGAAGATCATTTCAGGTTTGAATATTTAGATAATTAGGTGATAAGTTATACATAACAACTTTAATGTTACATGTAGACACTTCTACTCAGTATCGATTTTTTCACCAAATAAAAACTCATTAAAGAAATAAAAAATGTTTAGTTCCATGATTTAAAATGTATGAATTTTTCATGATCTCATCATGGAATCAATTCCACATTATTTCCTATGAAAAACATTTCAAAAACATTTGATTAGCATAAAAAGCTCACTATAGGATACACAATGAAGGAAAAATCTTAGTTTTCAAAACAACATGTAAACCATGAATACATTATCGTAAATCAATACATTTCACCATAAAAAAGTAGCAAAAACACTTCACTGAATATAATATCATTTCTTACACTTATTTTGTAACCAAAAGATAACCATAAAACCCATATAAAGCAACATGTAGAATATAAAAGGTAAAGTTGGGACATAATAATTCTTAAATGTAATAACCATATGGTTGAATTCCATAAATCATTCTTACAAATGGAGTAGCTATACAACCGTCCTCCATACCCAATGCATTGGAGGTTATAATGTAACCACCCATACTTGGTTTATCATAGAACCACATGTCATTTTCATTATCAAGTAACCACCCATTAAATATCTAAGTACCATTATATAATCATCACACATTAAAGTTTGAAAAAAATATAAAATTTTTAATCATTAATTTTCATTTGGATTCACAAGAAATAGATTCAATATATTGAAATAGTAAATCCACATTCAAAACACTTTTTCGTACCAAAATATGTAAAAAGTTATATGGTATTTAATTTCCATTTAAAAACATCACTTATTGTTAAGGAATCCAAATATAAAATAATGCTCGTGATGAGAAAAATTTAATTTTTGCCGCATACATTAAAAACATTCCATTTTTAATTTAGTAAAATTATTCAATGAAAAATGATTCCCTTTGAATGAAAATAAAATTCAAAGGTGTTTATTATACACTGTATAAAATAAGGAGGAGTATATAATTATAATATATCTCAATGAAAGGAGATTGAGACAAAGTCCCTTACCTCGAATCCAAAATGACTCGTTTATTCATTAATATACTTAATAATAAATATAAGTTAATTTATAATTGTTTTATAACTTTTCCAAGTTTATTAATCTTTATATATCACTTATAACCACGTTATAAAAATTACATAATTATTTAATTTAATATTGGTCGTTTAGTCGATATTGGGTACTTGAGTTGAAAATAATCATGTAATAATTACAATTTGTTCATGTGGTCAAATTTAAATTATGTTAAGAATATTTTTCATATATTTATATATCATATATATCCCATATATATGTATTTATAATATTCCATAACATTGGAGAAATGAAAAGAAATGCACCATTCATGGAGACGGTAAGCTGTACGTACGCATGAACGTTACATTAATTTCTATTTCATATTTAGAGAAATTAAAACCTAATGGATAATTAAGTATATTATAATTACATTATAATATCATATTATATTTTTGTTACATAATTTAATTGACTCCATACATTATACGTTTCATTTATTGCATGAATGAGGCATATCACTTTGAGGGGGAGGTAGTCCGCACTTCCTCAAATGAAATTATCGTGTTTACACATCAGTAAAATGATAATGGATTATTGTAAATAACAATTAAAGAAACATAAAAAAATATAAAGATAATATATATCATATATAATTATAGTTCTATCATAATTTCCACCATGAAAGGCAGCATGAGAAAAATTGAACAATCATCGTTTCGTGAGGTAGTAGTTCACTATAAATAGAAACTGTATGATAAAAACCCATTATATGGATGTGTGTGTATGTTTAGTCTGAATAATTATAAAAAAATCCTATTATATTTTAGATTCTTGTGTTTTAAAAAATAATTGAATAAAAAGAGCTTAGGTTGATGGAGAAGGAAAATAATTGGAAGAAGCTTGAGAGAAGACATTACCTCAAATCAGGTAAATCGTTTTTATTTATCCTAAATAGTCTTCTTGATTATCATTATGTCCAAGGTAAGGCTTTTAGGAGGAATAAATGGATGTTTTTAGTGTATTGGAGAAGGGTTTGTATGATCTAATGGTCTTGAGAGGTGTGATTAAGGGGTTAGAGGTGGTGGCCTTTTATAAGAGGGAGGAGGGGTACTTTAGGAATGTCTTGAATGATTATTTTATTATAAACATAAATTAGATTTTAAAATGGTACAAAAATCATTTAATTAGAAGATAAGATGATTATTTTTTGAAATACTCTCATCCAATAGGTTTTAGAAGATTTTTGGTTTCAAATTTGACCTTATCATTTAACATTAACCATTAGTAAACTAATTTAACTATTACCATGTCTTCTTGTATATTCATACTATAAGGTAAATATGTTTATCGTAAATGAAAATATAACCTAAATTGGTTCATTAATTAAATTTACATCATTATCTTAGACATTTGGATGAATAATATGTATTTTTGGACTATTATATAGTTTAAGAAAATAATATTTGTTTTTAAAACCAATTTATTTTGATTTCTATGCTATTAATAGCATGACTTTTTAAAAAATCCAAAAAAACATTAATATTTCGAAAAAAAATCATAAATTAAAATATAACAATCCATAATAATACCTATATTTATTTTATGGAATAAAAAGTTTCAAAATATATTTATTTTTATATTTATAACCAAAGTTATTTAAATCGTTCATTAATAAGGTAATCCCTAAATCATTAGTGTGTCATAAAAATATTTATTTATTTGATGTATAAAAAATATAAGTAAAATACCATGATTTAGGAAATATTTTTTTCTTACTAATGAATATTTATAGACTAAAATATTACTTATATAAACTCATATAAAAATTCTTCTACTAAAACGTACATGTATAGTTTATATTTTCCATAACATTAAATTAAAAGTAATTATATGTAATTTTCTGACCAATGTGGCTCCATGGGGTCTTCAAATCGACCCAAGGATGTACATGGTCTGAAATATATCATAAAACATATTTAGGAAATGTTTAAGGGTAATTTAATGTTATTATAATATTTTTTTACCTTTATTTAGAGGATTTACCCATTAACCATTATAAATTAAATAGTTACTCACAATACTATTCATAATGTATAAAATAAAAGATAAATATTTACACAATTTGGACCTCATGATTCCAAATACAGAATCCATTTTTCCAAATTCAAAACAATGAAGTTGTAGAAATTAATTTAAAATTAATTTCCGTTGTCAAACCCAAAAAGCTCGTTTTTAGGAATTAAAAACAACCAAAAGATTGACATGCGTTTAGGTCCAATTTCAAAGTTAAATTACATTAAAATACCAAAATTGGATTAAATTATATAAATTTTATCCAATTACACTTTAAAAACAATTAAATTTAAAATATAACAGTATGAATAAATTAGATTAAAATCCTGTTTTGAATTAAAATGTAGTATTTTTCTCTATTCATTTAAAAATGAACTTCAGTAGAAAAATACCAAAATTTCATCAAATGTAAATTTGTATATTACTCTTCTAAATATGAAGTTTATTTTATCGAATAAAAAATAAAAAGGTGTTAAAAACAATATTTAAAAAGTGTTCACCGTCAAAAGGCGGTAAAACTGCATTTAAAAAAAATACTTCTTTTATCAGAAAAAATGATTTTATTCTTAGATCATATCTAGAAAAACATATAAGATTAATTTAAAGAATTATCTTGAATATATATCATATATTATTCATTAACTAAATATCCATAAAGTGTGATATGAAAACATAATTATTTTCATTTAAATAAGTTTCCATAAAAACATATACATTATATTCAATTTTTTAATTTTAATTTTTTAAATATTCGGTAACCAATAAATCATGATTTAAACACGTGTAAAACATATTTAAAAATTAATTTTATACTACTAATTTTTGCCATTCCACTGGAACGGAGTTAACTAAAATTTAATATAATATTAATATTATTGTATTATTTTTCAGTATAACTCAATGTTTCATATAATGTATGATTTTGGAGAAGCTCATTGTTGCATGTCGAGTACGCTGTCAAAAAAATCATACCCTTTAACATAAAATTAATATATTATTCATAAGTATTAATATAAATAAAAAATTATTATTCTATAAAAACCGGGGTCATTACAACCTCCCCACTTATAAATTGCGTGCTAGCAATTTTAAAATTTGGCTTGGAAACTTTATTGGAAGTCACAAATCATAAAAAGAGAAAAAACATCACATTAAAAGAAATAAAGACAATTATAAAGGTCACTCAAGATAACACATAATATAGTCACATGAAAAACATGATATGGAAGGGAAAACTAACCATCATGTTCTGATAGAGAGTGATAACAAACATGATCAGGAAAAAGTTAACCACCAGAAACCACCAACATGTTATAGGTTAAACGATATTTGATTTATTTGTAGGAAACGTAAATGGAAAATGTTATTTTAATATTATTTTCATAACATTGAGAAATTTATTTATGATATTGGATAAGAACAAAAGGAAACATACTTAAATGTCATGTAGGCTTTCATCCTTTACTAAACTTGTACCACAAACCTATCTTCTCTCCAAACGATGAGGATTTAGGATGACTTGGTCACATAAAAAGAGATATAATAAAATTATAAAGAATCACATTTTCCACAAAATATGAACTATATATTTTAGTTGTATTTAGATATTAACCAAAACCAAAATGGTTAGTACAAGATCAGATAATCCCTAAAAAGGATAATCCTTTATAAAAAGAAACACAACTTCTAATCTCTAAAACTGAAAAAACAATAACTAAATCTCAACAAGGACCATTCAATACATAATTTCACTTAAAAATTATTAAAAATAATCCAAAATAATTTTGAAACAAAAAAATCTAAAGGATTTGATCACATAATCTTCCACAAAAATCATAACAATTATCTCCAAATAATGTCGTCTACTCTAAAAGTCTCATACTAAAAAGTAATTAACCTTATCAAATATTATCAATAATAGGTTAATAATTTCCATATATATACCAAATAACTATATGTACACGATAGAAACAAATATTCTTCCAAAAATAAAATTCCACCATTACTTCTCAATTGAAATCCTAATGAATTATAATTTCCTAAGGCATATAGTGTTCTGAAAAGAGAAATCTTCTTCCAAAATAACCATTACCACTTAATCACCAAATCAATTTCTTATACTAAGGATATCAATTTGATAAAACATAAGATTCCAAATAAACTTATTCTTGACCAATAAAATAATTTAACTAAAAAGAACAAGTCATACTAACAAAGACTTCACATAGGCTAGTGGTAGGTGATGTGCCCTTGTCTACCTTATGTTGTGGGTTTGATTCACAAGGCCTTGAAGTACGTGACAGTTTACCACCCAACATACGGATTACACTTTTAAATATACCGAATAAATCTTATAAAATTCTAAAAAATTATATAATTTATTCAAATATAATCATAACCTATTTAACCTCAACGGTTATCTAATACCATTCATTTTTTCATCCCAAAATTTAATAATCATTTATCACCTCAAATAAAATATCATATGAACCTATATTGTTATCCAATATGTCCACAAAAGAAAAGAAAATTCTTTCTTGAATAAAATTTTCATGTATCAAACTAGATGTATACACATACTAGAAAAAGTCTTCCAAAGCAATCCCGTCATCAAAAAAGCCTTAATACTTTTAAGCATGTCATCATCCTAAAATCTACCATAACTTCTGAATCACTTATACATAGAGTTATTACTAATTAAACATTATTAATTATCCATTAACCATTGTTTTACAACTTATTTTATAATACATAATTCATACAAACAAAATCCTTAATCATTTCCAAAGATTCAGTAATGTCAAAAGATCAGCTAAGATATAATCTGTAACATTCATTGGTCATTTTCAGTTTCCTCATCCTCAATTATAAAGAAATTAGGTATTGGTAAAAAAAATTATTTTTATGGTCCTAGTGATCACATTCCCAAACCTTCTTCGTAGTAAATATAATTTTATAATGACCATGCACACCACATTTAATACATTCAATTGTTCCTTTGGAAAGAACATATTTACCTTTCCTGGAGTCAACTAGTTGCATCCTTTTTCCATAGAAGTTTATTTCTTTATGAACTTGAATACCACATCTGAAACATCTTCCGGTCTATTTGAATCATTTTCCTAGGTGTTTCATTCCACATACTTGACACATAGGTTTTTGAATATAATTACCCTTATGATTATTACATGAACTTTTTTAGGGACTTGTTTCTCACATATATGATGCCATATAAAAATCACCAAGGTTAAGGTGGTCAATCATGACTCCAAATAGTTGGTTGGGAATAACCACAATAGTTCTCATTGCAACTCCAAATTTTTTGGTTCTGTATTCAGAAAAATGTCCCAATTTTCTTCACATCCATTACTACTACAGTGCCTGCTAGATCTAGCCATTTACAAAAACTGAAAAGGCCAGTGTGAGTATATCTGTAAAATCATCATTTAATATCATAAGAGTTGGGTAATAATTAAGATATACTTATTCATGTTATCTTAGACTAGTTCAATTTATCTAAAATAATTATTCCTCTTTCTAATATTCTAATCATTATGGTTATGTCACTTATGCTTCAAAAACACCCTAAACTATGAAGTTATATAACTGACCCCTGATTCCAACTATATGGACCCAGCCATAAGCATTACATAATCTTGAATTATGTTAATAATTCACATTATGGATATTTTCTGGTTTATAGTTATGGAGAATTAGTTCATAGAAAATACATAACAGTGTGAAAATTATATGTAGACACTTCATCTGGGTATCCATTGTTTTAAATGATAAATACTCTTCGAAAAAATAAAAAATGATTATTTCCATGTTTTAAATAGAATGACTTCTCTATGATCCCATCCTTGACCCTATTCCAGATTATGTACTCTAAAAACATTTCAAAAACATGGGATGAGCATTAAAATCTTAGTAAGGAATACACAAAGTGTAGATACCCGAAGCATAATGTACATGGACATTACATTACTTTTTCGGAATACTTAGTACAAAACAAAAACACACACACAAGGATCGTAATAGTTTAGTATCTTTGGAAACTCAGAATAAAATCTTCTAATCATGGAGAAAGATCTTTAAAATCTCCCATAAATATCTTCCCTTTTTTTACCTAAAACCTTTATTTATATCCAGGGGAAAATAAAACATAAAAGGGTGAGCTCAAATGCACAGTAAGGGTAAACAAAAGAAATATTAATCACGTCATATTCATAAGAACATATCTTTTGGAAATCTTAACCTGCAAAAGAGATCATCATTTCATAACATAGGATAAATCATAGTAGTGAAATGTAATCCCAATAATCATAACTTAAAACATGAAACTTTGTGGCATACACACATAATCATAGAGAATCATTTCTTATTAGTCAAGACACATTTCCAAGACTATCTTAGTGGACAAAGTCCCTTTCTGAGCCGAGTTCACTCCTCGTTTTAGTCCTGTTTCACTAAACCTGTATAACCTACCGTTCCAGCCATGTCTATCTCATGAGATATAAAATATTTACCCAATGCATTGGAGGGAGATATAGGTCCCACCCATCTCATAATTAAACCATTCTTATGTGTGCCACAAAAATCATAAATCATACATCATTGCATAACCCATGTAAAAAACGGAATTCTTAAACATCATGACATCATAAAACAATTCATATAAGATAAAAGAATTTATAAAAAAAAATTGTCATCAAAACATAATCAAATACATGTAATAAAAGTGATAGAAACATAACCCTTTATTATCTTAGTTGGAAAATAATTTTTATAAAACACTTGAACTCCATTCTTGAGGAAAATATCATTTCTACTTCAAAAACACTTTTCCTTTCTTAACATGGCATACAATTCTAAACTAAAATAAGTTGATTAAAAATAAACTTGAAAACTTATAAAGGAATATTCTTGGAAATAATGTTTTAAAAATCCATTCATGTCGTCTAAGTTAAAAAAACATTCTTCTCGTACTTTTGTCGGAAAAGTCAAAAAGTACCTCGTACGAACAACGACAAAAGATTCCTTTCATATCCTTTACAAAAAACTCAAAGAAGGGTAAAATTGGATTTAAAATTTTTTGGTGGATGGAAATAATATTACATATTGAGGAAACATGGATGTGGATGATAAAATACACCCCAGCAAAGACCAAAGTATAAAAAATCTCGGATAAAAATGAGATTGTGATATTTCCCTTACCTTCGGTCTGATTTGCTTCGTATGTGTCTGATCCTCCTCTATAATGATTTAAATAATGTCATTGAATTATTCCAGAATCATACTCATTGTTATGATATCATATATGGTTCACTTATGGCTTTATATTACCCGTTCTTTTGTAAATTCCTTGTCAATGAGCGTTTTGGGTAAAATCATTTCATTTGTCGTCCGTGTTTTGACTTTTAATTATTCATATGATTACTTAGATCATGATTACTTAATTCCAGAATATAAAACAAGATTTATATATAATATATATTCAGAATATACATATATATAATGTATCGATAAATGGAAAGAAATACACCGTTCATTGAGACGGTTGGTCGTACGTACGTATGAACGCTGTTTTTGTTTCCTTATTGACTTGAATGGAATTAAGCAGATGAAATACATATATATACACATAAATCCAGTATCATTATTATGTCATATATTTAATTATTACTTATTATATATACTTTATAATCATTCATGAATGGTTAAAGTGGAGAATGAATCTCATCGTGTCGTGTAGACGGTAGTCCGTACGTACGCACAAGCGATGATATCGTTTTCATGATCGTGGGAATATATTGGAATGTATGTATACTATTTCAGAATCATTATCACTTTAAAATAATAATATATAGTTATTATTTACACCATTATACCAATCCATGTAAGGTGGTGGTGGAAAATAGATTACACCACGGCGTGGAGACAGTATTCCGTACGTACGCACGCGTGGTGATTTCATTTTCCGTAGGATGGATAGATGGTGAAATAAGGTTGTTTCATAATTATAATAACATATAAGTATATAATTGATACTGATGTTATTACTTCATAATTAAACAACTTATGAAGAAGAAGAGGAAGAAGAAATAAAGATTAATGAATCGGTAACGGGCATTACCTCTTCATTGAAGGGCCTCTTTGAGACCTCCTTTTAGGGTACTAAAATTGGTCTTTGAGAAAGACCAGAACCTCTAGGATGTTTCTAGGGAAGTGGAGAAGGGAATTTTTCAGGGGTTGTCCGAGCATTAAGGCTCAATGTGGTGTGAGGAAGAGAGGGAGGAGGTTCCCTTTTATAAGGGAGGAGAGGGGCACCTTTGGAATAACTAAAAATATTATTTTACTATAAATACAAATTCGGTTTTTAATAGCTCCAAATTGAGTTTTTTAGAAGCTAAGGTGGTTATGGGTAGAAATCCTCTCATCCAATAGAATTTAGACATGTTTAGGTTCCTATTTTGACCTTATCATTTAGATTTAACATTAAGTTAAATAATTTTACTTTTACCGTGTCTTCTTGTGTTCTTATACTATAAGGTTAATAAACTTACTATAAGAATCCAAACGAACCCCAAGTTGTTTATTATTAATATATATAACCTTATCTAAGTCATTTGGTTGAACCTTAGATTTTTAGGAATAAAATAACAATTAATAATATAATATTTGTTTTAAAAACTATTTTATGTCAATTTTGACACTATTTAGTAATTGATTTTTGTGAAAATCATAACAAATTATTAGTTCTCAAAAAGTTAATTAAATACATACTAACATGTCATAGTAACCTATAAAATTATTTTAATTCATAAAAAGTCTTAAATTACATTTATTTGGGTATTTATAACATCAATTATGTCAATATTTCATTAATAAGACAATTACTGCATCATATTTGTGTCATAATAAATGATAATTATTTAATCCCTAAAAATTCTAAATAAATTACTATAATGTAGATAATTTTATTATATTTCTGGAGACTATTCATGTTCGAATATTCATTAAGTTTATCACTAAATTAAAATTATTATACTTATAAGATTTAAGAAAGTGACATGTTGTCACATTCTTTGGTTTTAATAATAATTAAATTATTTTCATGGAACAAAGTCCATTAAATGAATCTAATCCGAACCTTAGGTGATATGGGTCGACTTTTAGTCATCCAATTAGATTTTGACATGTTTTAGAGCAATTTTATAATATTATATTTACCCTTGATTACCCGATTTACCTTTAACTATGGTAAATAAAATTTACCGTAGTTACTATTTATAATTCCCAAAAATAAAAAGTAGCTTATTAAAATAATTTGGATCCAATGATTCCAAATATGGAATACATTTTTCCAAATTCAATACACAAAAGTTGCAGAAATTAAATTAAAATTAATCCCATTGTCGAAAGAAAACAGGTTTTTCTTTAAAACATTGCAAAAGATTGTATTGATTTAACCTACGAATTCAAAGTAAAATCAATGCTAATGACATAAATTATATTAAATGGTAAAAATATATTCTATTTATACTTTAAAACCATTAAATATTATAATTTATCCACATAAGATATTACGATTAAAAAATTTGTTTTTAATTAAAACATAGCGTGTTTTTACTATTCATTAAAATATGAAAGTCATCAGAATAAAATGAAAAATTTATCCAAAGTAAATTTTTATTTCTTGATTCCAAAGAATAATTTTATTTTTTCAAATAGTACTTATAAACATTTCAAAAACTAGATTTAAATTGGGTGCGCCATCAAAAGGCGGCAAAACTGTATTTTTTGTAAAATAATTATTTTACCTGAAAAATTTATTTTATTCTTATAACATGTTTTAGAAAATGTGTAAGACAAATAATAATGTTATAAAATTCAAAATTTAGTTAATACTATTCATAACGGCTAGTTCATAATAATATTATAATAATATATCGTTGTTTAGTAACACCCGGTATTGCGTACAACACACGCTATCGAGGAAAATCGCGATTGCGTGTAATGGAAGCCAATTCATGGTTGCGTGTTGTGAAAGAATCCTTCGTTGTTTTTTATAACAGAATCCAAACATATTTCATTTATACATTGAATATATATATATATATACTCAATGATGCATAGAATAACTATTATCAAAATTGTGTGTAACATGATCCAAGAATAGTGTTGCGTATACTACAAGCTAATATGGTGTTGCGTATAGCGCAAGGTAATCTTGGTGTAGCATAAAACACAATACATTAATGATATTAAAAGAATATTTTTCATAAAATCTTGGGGTGTTACATTCTACCCCCCATAAAATGAATTTTTCCCTCGAAATTCGTCGGGGTTATAAATGGTTTACTATTTGAAAGTTTCTTTAATAGAAACCCACATCGTAAAAAGGAATACCAAAACCAATATTTAAAAACAAATGTATGAAACGTAACGGTTACCCAAATAAACTAATCACTGGGTTTCCACATAGGTGAAAATATGGATATGGAAGAGAAATCTAACCATCAAGTTCTGATGGAGAGTGGTGGAGAACATGGCTATGGAAAAGCCAGAAATCACAAAGCCATAAATTTGTGATGATCTAAGGTACCATCTGATTCATCAGATATAAGGGAACTAAGACAACATTTTTGGTTTTCACGATCATTTCCCTAAAGTTGATTAAATTGGAATTAGAAGAAATACTTTAGTGATTTTGGTATAGTCTCACCGTTAGCCATTCTTTGGACAATTTCCACTTCATCTCTTAAAGAAATGAAGATGAATTTGTCATTCGTGATGTGTTAGCAGATCTTGTGATAGAATGAGGGGTCATTTCATCTGTCTCAAACAAAAGGTAAGAAAAGTTATCAAAAAAATACAACAGTGAGATTAGTCATATATGGTTCCTAAAATGGACTTATACTTCATATATCATATTACTTAATATAATAAAACTAGTTTCTACTAAACAGGGACTTCCTGTAGGCTAATGGTATGTGATAAAGGCCAGTCGCACTTCGGTTGTGGGTTAGATTCCCACAGCCTTGTCAGACGCGATGGGCTGTCGCCCGTCCTGCAGGTTGTCCTTTTTCTAAAACTACATTACTATAACATCCTATCCATAATATCGAAAAAAATTTATCCTTAAACAACACTAACTTATGTCCAACATAATCCATTCTAATCTTTAGGCTTATCTAAAATACTTCGGTCCAAGCTCATAGTATAAAGAAAATGATTATTGAAATGTCACATAACAATCACATGAATGCCATCACTTATCCCCCATATATCATAAGATATATCTTGTTGAATACCTTAATCATGTATTCTCCTAAAGAATGAATACCCATTGAACCTTAGTGAAAATATGAATGCAGTTAAAAGTTAACACATTCCACATACCAAAATCCTCAATATTATATATACTCAAACCATGATATCACTTAGTCCTTATATCAATCATGATCTCATGAATACAATCAAACATCTCATTATCTTCTTATCTATTCATTATATGCATATCAACTGTTTGCCAAAAATGTCTCAATCCGTTTTCATAGTTACCGGTACAATAAAATTATTGAAAACCACAATAGACCAATACATAAATATTCCAATATTCCACGATACTATATACAACATTATTTTGGAATCACATTACATAAAAACTTAATCATTCCACCACATCGTTGTCATATTCAACATCACCAATTGTGATAACATGTGACTTCACTTTGTCCTTTGACTTAAGTGGTTTCTCATGTCGATCATCACTAACCCTTGGATTAGGGCATTTATTAGCATAATGCCCCATTTCCATTCACTTGAAGCATTGAGGTGTAGTAGGTTCATTCTATGTATCCCTTCCTTTGTTTGCATCATTAGGCATCTTCTTCCCATCATTGTGGCATTAAAATGCCCGATGAACTTCCTTTTCACATTTGAAACATTTACAAATCCCTTTAAGAGAATCTCCACCATGCTTCTTTCCACACTTTGAGCATAAGGAAATAGTCATCTTCTTTTCACTATTATTCTGAGATTTCTCCTTGAACTCCATCTTTAGTTTCTTTTCAAAACTATGAGATGGATAAGTAACACCAACTTCCATTTCTACCATGATAGCACATCACACACTTTCTTCATAGCTACTGAAGTCTCTTATAGCTAATGCCCTTCGAAGATTTGGTTTTAAGCCACTGAAGAATCAATCAACTTTACTTTTAGGTTGGATGATAAAGCCAGATGCATACCTTGAAAGCCTTGTAAATTTCACTTCGTATACACCAACAGATTCATAATCCTTTTTCTTTAGTTCAAGAAACTCCTTCTCCATCTTTGTTCAAAGAATACGAGGGAAGTACTTATTGAAATATAAGTTCATGAACTCGTCCCATTACATGGACTCAATTTCATCTATTTACCTCGTATTCTTGATAAGATTCCACCATTGATCAGCTTCACCTTCTAAACGATATACTGCTAAGATGACTTTATCATGTTCAGAACATTGAAGAACTGAAAATATCTTTTTAGTGGTACTGATCCATTGTTCAGCAACAAGTGGATCAGAAGACCCACTGAAAGAAGGTGGGCGTTGCCTCATGAAGGACTCAATAGAATATTGTTCCCTTATCTGCTCATTTGGAAGTCCAGAATGATTCATAGCTTGTGTAAGTATAGCAATAAGATTTTTCACTCCATCTCCCATAACATTTGTTTGTTCAGGAGGAAAATCATTGCATTGTCTATTGCATTGATCAACACGGTTCCTTCGGGTTCCAGCCATCGTCTAAAACCCAAAAAGAATAGTGTGAGAGGCAAAAATCATGCTAGGGAAAACAACATAATAAAAGGGGGAGTAACCTCAATATCTAACATCTTAGGTTAAATTCTAAGATCATTAGCACAATTCTAGGACTATAACCTATACGTATACTTAACCTTAGAGACATCCCTATACATACCTTAGAAATATCTCTAGGGATCTCACTAAAGTTCTCGCATCCTAGTTTCCAAATGTTGACTAAACCTTTCCTCTAATACCAACTGTAGAGACCCAATGATTAACGTACATGGACGTTACATTACTTTTACGGAATACTTAGTATATAACAAAAACACACACACAAGGATCGTAATAGTTTAATGTCTTTGGAAACTCGGAATAAAATCTTCTCATCGTGGTGAAAGATCTTCAACATCTCCCATAAATATCTTCCCTTTTGTCTACCTAAAACCTTTCTTCATATCATGGGGAAAAGAAAACATAAAATGGTGAGCTCAAATGCTCAGTAAGGGTAAACAACAGAAATATCAATCATGTCATATTCATAAGAACATATCTTTTGGAAATCTTAACCTGCAAAAGAGATCATAATTTCATAACATGGGATAAATCATAGTAGTGAAATGTAATCCCAATAATCATAAATTAAAACATGAAACTTTGTGGCATACACACATAATCATAGAGAATCATTTCTTATTAGTCAAGACTCATTTCCAAGACTATCTTAGGGGACAAAGTCCATTTCTGAGCCGAGTTCACTCCTCGTTTCAGTCCTGTTTCACTGAACTGGTATAACCTACCGTTCCAGCCATGTCTATCTCATGAGATATAAAATCTTTAACCAATGAATTTGAGGGAGATATAGGGCCCACCCATCTTATAATAAAACCATTCGTATGTGTGCCACAAAAATCATAAATCATATATCATTGCATAACCCATGTAAAAAACAGAATTCTTAAACATCATGACATCATAAAAAATTTCATATAAGATAAAAGAATTCATAAAAAAAATATTTCCATCACAACATAATCAAATCCATGTAAAAATAGTGATAGAAACAGAACCCTTTATTATCTTAGTTTTAAAATAATTTTGATAAAACACTTGAACTCCATTCTTGAGGAAAATATCTTTTCTACTTCAAAAACACTTTTCCTTTCTTAACATGTCATAAAAATCTAAAATAAAAGAAGTTTATTAAAAATGAACTTGAAAACTTGTAAAGGAAGATCCTTGGAAATAGTGTTTTAAAAATCCATTCATGTCGTATAAGTTAAAAAAAACCTTCTTCTCGTACTTTTGTCAGAAAAGTCAAAAAGTACCTCGTATGAAAAACGACAAAAGATTCCTTTCATATCCTTTACTAAAAACTCAAAAAAGGGTAAAATTGGATTTAAAAAATTTTAGGTGGATGGAAATAATATTACATATGGAGGAAACATGGATGTGGATGATAAAATACACCCTAGTAAATACCAAAGTATAAACAATCCCGGATAAAAATGAGATTGTGATATTTCCCTTACCTTAGGTCTGATTTGCTTCGTATGTGTCTGAACCTCCTGTGTAATGACTTAAATAATGCCATTGAATTATTCCAAAATCATAATAATTGTTATGATATCATATATGGTTCACTTATGGCTTTATATTACCCGTTCTTTTTTAAATTCCATGTTAAAGAGCGTTTTGGGTAAAATCGTTTCATTTGTCGTCCGTGTTTTGACATGAAATTATTCATATGATTACTTCCAACATGATTACTTAATTTCAGAATATAAAACATTATTTATATATAATATATATTTAGAATATACATATATATAATGGATCGATAAATGGAAAGAAATACACCATTCATGGAGACGGTAGACCGTACGTACGCATGAACGCTGTTTTCGTTTCCTTATTGAGTTGAATGGAATTAGGTAGATGAAATACATATATATAAACATAAATCCAGTATCATTATTATGTCATAAATTTCATGATTACTTAATATATATACTTTATAATCATTCATGAATGGTTAAAGTGGAGATTGAATCTTATCGCGTCGTGGAGACGGTAGTCCGTACGTACGCACGAGCGATGATATCGTTCTCATGATCATGGGACTGTATTGGAGTGTATGTATACTATTTCAGAATCAATATCACATTAAAATAATCATATATAGTTATTATTTACACCATTATACCCATCCAAGTAAGGTGGTGGTGGAAAATAGATTACACCACGGCGTGGAGACGGTATTTCGTACGTACGCACGCGCGGTGATTTCGTTTTCTGTAGGATGGATAGATGGTGAAATAAGGGTTTTTAATAATTATAATTACATATTAGTATATAAGTGATACTGATGTTATTACTTCATAATGAAACAACCTATGAAGAATAAGAGGAAGAATAAATAAAGATGAAAGAATCGGTAACGACATTACCTCTTCTTTGAAGCACCTCTTTGAGACCTCCTTTTAGGGCACTAGAATTGGTCTTTGAGGAAGAACAGAACCTCTAGGATGTTTCTAGGGAAGTGGAGAAGGGAATTTGTCAGGTTTTGGCCGAGATTGAAGGCTCAAAGTGGTGTGAGGAAGAGAGGGAGGAGGTGCCCTTTTAAACGGGAGGAGAGGGGCACCTTTGGAATAACAAAAAATATTATTTTATTATAAATCAAAATTCGGTTTTTAATAGCTCCAAATTGATTTATTTCTAAGCTAAGGTGGGGATGGGTCGAAATAATCTCATCCAATAGAATTTAGACAAGTTTAGGTTCCTATTTTAACCTTATCATTTAGATTTAACATTAAGTTAAATAAGTTTACTTTTACGGTGTCTTCTTGTGTTCTTATACTATAAGGTTAATAAACATACTATAAGAAGGAAAACGAACCCCAAGTTGTTTATTATTAGTATATATAACCTTATATAAGTCATTTGGCTGAACCTTAGATTTTTAGGAATAAAATAACAATTAATAATATATTATTTGTTTTAAAAACAATTTTATGTCAATTTTGACACTATTTAGTAATTGATATTTGTGAAAATCATAACAGACTTATTAGTTCTAAAAAAGTTAATTAAATCAATACTAACATGTCATAGTTACCTATAAAAGTATTTTAATTCATAAAAAGTCTTAAATTACATTTATTTGGGTATTTATAACATCAATCATGTCAATATTTCATTAATAAGACAATTACTGCATCATCTTTGTGTCATAATAAATGATAATTATATAATCCCTAAAAATTCTAAATAAATTCCTATGGTGTAAATAATTGTATTATAGTTCTGTATACTATTCATGTTTTATGTTTCATTATGTTTATCACTAAATTAAAATTATTATACTTATACGATTTAAGAAAGTGACAGGTTGTCACATTCTTTGGTTTTAATAATAATTAAATTATTTTCATGGAAAAAAGTCCATTAAATTAATATAATCCGACACTTAGGTGATATGGGTCGACTTTTAGTCATCAAATAGGATTTTTACATGTGTTAGTTTAATTTTATAATATTATATTTACCCTTAATTACCCGATTTACCTTTAACTATGGTAAATAAAATTTACCGTAGTTACTATTTATAATTCCCAAAAATAAAAAGTAGCTTATTAAAATAATTTGGATCCACTGATTCCAAATATGGAATCCATTTTTACAAATTCAATACAAAAAAGTTGTAGAAATTTAATTAAAATTAATCCCATTGTCGAAAGAAAAGAGGTTTTTCTTTAAAACATTGCAAAAGATTGAATTGATTTAACCTTCGAATTCAAGGTAAAATCAATGATAATGACATAAATTATATTAAATGGTAAAAATATATTATATTTATACTTTAAAACCATTAAATATTATAATTTTACCACATAAGATATTACGATGAAAAAATTTCTTTTTAATTAAAATATAGCATGTTTTTACTATTCATTAAAATATGAAAGTCATCAGAATAAAATGAAAAATTTATCCAAAGTAAATTTTTATTTCTTGATTCCAAAGAATAATTTTATTTTTTAAAATGGAACTTATAGACATTTAAAAAACTAGATTTATAGTGGTTGCGCCATCAAAAGGTGGCAAACCTGTATTTTTTGAAAAATAATTATTTTACGCGAAAAATTTATTTTGTTCTTATAACATGTTCTAGAAAATGTGTAAGATGAATAATAATGTTATCAAATTCAAAATTTAGTTAATACTATTCATAACGGCTAGTTCATAATAATATTATAATAATATATCGTTGTTTCGTAACACCCGGTATTGCGTACAACACACTCTATCGAGGAAGATCGTGATTGCGTGTAATGAAATCCAAGTCAGGGTTGCGTGTTGTGCAAGAATCCTTCGCTGTTTTGTAGAACAGAATCTAACCATATTTCATTTATACATTGAATATATATATATATATACTCAATGTACCATAGAATAACTATTATCCAAATTGTGTGTAACACGATCCAAGAATAGTGTTGCGTATACTACAAGCTCATATAGTGTTGCATATAGCGAAAGGTAATCTTGGTGTAGCATACAACACAAGACATTAATGAAATTAAAAGAATATTTTTTATAAAATCTTGGGGTGTTACACAAATAAGGAAAACAATTAGTTTTCAAAACAACATGTCAAACTTGAATAATTTATCATAAATTAATACTTTTTACTTTAAAGTAGTAATGAACACTTCAATTAATATAAGCTAAATGCTTACCCATCTTTGGTAACCAAAATATTACCATAAAACCCATATAAAGCAACATATAGCATATAAATTGTAAAATTGGGACCTAATCATACTTAAATGGAATAAGCATATGGTCAACATCCAAAAATAATTCATACAAATGGAATAACCATATGGCTAACTTCCATACCCAATTCATTAGAGGTTATAACATAAATATATATCCTTGATTTATCATGGAACCACCCATCATTTGTTTTATCATGTAACCACTTTTCAAATGTCCAAGTACCACTATATAATCATCACACATAAAAGATTTGAAATATCAACATTTCAGTATTAAATTATCATTTTCAAGAAAAAGAAATAATTTAAAGATATTTAAATAGTAAATCCAAATTAAAAACCATTTTCAAAACCAAAAAAATTGAAATGGTTATATGGTATTAAATTTACAAATAAACACATCTCAACTTGATAAGGTAGCCAAATATCAAATAATTCTCACAAAAGTGGAAAGGACGTTGTCTACACACATGTTAAAAACAATCCTCTTGTCATTTACTAAAATTATTGACAGAAAAAATATTTCATTTTAATGAAAATAATAGTAAATATTCATTATTATCCACTGTAAAAAAGAAGGTGTTGTATATTATCAAAATATACCTCAGTGGATGAAGATTGAGATGAAGTCTCTAACCTGGTGTCCGACTTGACTTGTTCGTTCTTTAATTTCTTGAATAATAAAATTATGTTAATTTATACTTGGTTCATAACGTTTTGAATTTCATTTTTTTATTATATAAATTATTACCATGTTATAAAAAATACATAATTATTTATGTTAATAATGGTAATTTTGTCTATATTTGGAAATTGAGTAAAACCTAATCCTGTTATAATTACAGTTTTTCCATGTGGTGAAAAGTAAATTATCTATAGAATATTATTAATATATATTTCATATATATCCCATATATATGTATTTATAATATTCAATAAAATTTTATATAAGAAATTATATGCACCATTTATGGGTACGGTTAGTCGTACGTACACATGAATGCTACTTTCATTTTAATTTCATATTTAATGGAATGAAAACATCAATAATACATAGGTATATTATAATAAAATTATAATATCATATGATATATAAATTACATATGATCATTGATTCGATACATAATATGTTCTATGTATGGCATGAACGATTCATATCACATTAAGGGGCAGTAGTCTGTACTTCCTAAAATGAAATTATCTTGTTTACTCATTATGAAAAGCATAAAGGTGTGCTGTAAATATAAATTACAAAAGAATAATAAAAATATAAACATAATATATATGATATATAAATATAGTTTCATCATAATGACCACCATTATAGGAGGTATGGGATAAATTGAATAATCATTGTTCTGTGAGATAGTAGTTCGCCATCCACATAAACAATATGATCTAAATCCACTAGATGAAGGTGTATGTAGTGTAGTATTAATATGTCTCATAACAAAATCATATTATATTGAATATACATTCATTTTTATAAAATAATTGGATAAATAGTGTTTAGGTGGTTGGAGAAGGAAAATAAATAGAAGAATCTTGAGAGTATACATTACCTCGAATAGGGTAAATCCTTTTGATTTAAGATAAAAGGCCTTCTTGAATTTCCTTCTGAACAAGCTATGGATTCAAAGTGGAAGAGAGGGGTGTTGGGAGATAATTGGAGTATATTTTTTATGATCTAATGGGATTGAGAGGTTTGATTAAGTGGTTAGAGGTGGCGGCCTTTTATAAGACGGATGATGGGTACTTTAGGAATTTCTAGAAATATTATTTTATTATAAACTAAATGTCAATATAAAAAGGACTAAAACTCATTTAATTATAATATAAGATGAGGAGTGTACTGAATCCTCTCTACTAATAGGTTTTAGAGAAGTTTTGATTTCAAATATTACCTTATCATTAAGCTTTAACCCTTATTTATCTAATTTAACAATTACCATCTCGTCTTGTATATTTATACAATATGGTTAATATAGATACCAAAAAATTTCAATAGAAGCTCATGTTGTACATTAATGAAATTTACAACATTATATAAGTCATCTGGCTGAATTGTAGATTTTTAAGACTATTATATCATTTAATAAAATAGTATTTGTTTTACAGACAAATTTTTTCAAATTTTTATACTATTCATATCATAATTTTTTAAAAAATATATAAAAACGTTATTATTTAGAAAAAACATCATTAATTAAAAGATAACAAGTCATAATTGTCTCTAAAATTCGAGGATGGAATTAAATGTTACAAAATAAAATTATTTTAATATTTATAATCTCATTTTTTTAAAATCATTCATTAATAATGTAATCACTACAAAATCATTGTGTCATAAATATATTTATTTATTAGATTTCCAAAAAATATAAATAAAATAACATGATGTAGGAAATCATTTTATCTTAATAATGACTATTTATAGTCAAAATTATAACTTATAGAACCCCATATAAAATTTGTTTTACTAAAAGGTACATGGTTAGGTTATATTTTCCTTAACATTAAATTAAAAATAAATAAATGTCATTTTCACACAAAACTAGCTCAATGGGATCATAAAATAGACACAATGATTCAAATTGGCAGACATTTTTCACCCCACAGGGTTAACACATGTCTTATGGTAATTTAATATTATTATAAAATTATTTTTAACCTTATTTTACAGATTTATCATTTAACCATTGTAAATTAAATATTTACTAAAGTTACTATTCATAGTTTATAAAAATAGAAGTTGCCTATTTACAAAATTTGGACTCCATATTACAAATATGGAATCCATTTTACAAATTCAAAACACATTAGTAATATAGATTAATTTAATATAAATTCCTGATTTCAATACCGAAAAACATGTTTTTAAGAAGTAAAAATTACCAAATGTTTGACATGAATTTGTGTACAATTTCACTATGAAATTAATTCCAATGACCAAAATTGGATTAAATGATAAAAATATAACCCAATTACACATTAAAACCAAATAGAAGTATAATATAACTATATGAATAAATTATATTAAAAGGAATTTTTGATTTAAAAATTAGTATTTTTCACTATTCATTTAAAATGAACTTTAGCAAAAAAATACCAAAATTTCATCCAAAGTAAATTTTGAAGTTCATTTTTTAATGTAAAAGTTTATTTATGAAATAAAACTTATTAAGATATCAAAAACATGATTTAAAAAGGATTCTCAATCAAAAGGTGGTAAAACTGCATTTCTATAAAAATAAATACTTTATCCAAAAAAATTAATTTATTCTTATATCATATCTAGAAAATAAATAGGATGAATTAAAACATTACATTGAATGTATATCATATATTTTTAATCAAATAGACATTGATAAAAATTGATATGAGAACACAATTAATGTCTTTTAAATATGTTATAATAATAACACATCCATTAAATTCAACTGGTATTTTTTTTTGAAATTTCTAGTAAAGATGGTAACCAATGAATCATAATTTCTTCATGTGTAAACCATATTTGAAAATTTAGGGGATACTATTCATTGTCAAAATTTCAATGCCTAGGTGTTGACTACAACTTAAAATGATAATAATATTATTGTATTATTTTTTAGTATAACTCAATGTAGTGTGCAATGTAAGATTTTGGAGAAGCATGTTGTTGCGTGTTGAGTACACTATAAAAAAAGAGTACCCTTAAACCTAAAATTAACATCTTATTCAAAAGAATTAATAGAAATCAAAAAGTATTATTCTATAAATACGTGGGTCATTACACACTGGGCATGTTCACGATTGATATTCGAAAGGTGTAGAGCATGTTGTCCTTTCCAAAGGATGTACAATAGTGATAATGGAATTGCCAGAGGGGTTTTGGGGGGATTTTAATACATCACCTTTGGAAGTACATACAAGTCTGGCAAAAATGCACTAGAATTTATGAAATATGTTTTGGTGTACATGAATGAATATGGGAGACGAAGAGGTTTTCTCTCAATGCATTTCTTTTCAATAAGTGATGTATGATCATTAGGTTCAAGTGTGGTTTTCTCAAAATCTTAAGGTGATAAAATCGATGTGGGATGAGATATATATGCACTTTGTGATGGGTTTACTACATAAATCTAGGTGACAATTCCATCTGGGTGATCATTGACTATCTCAACATGTTTCCCACTTCATTGCTATTTGAGAGAAGATTGCAGTAGTGAGATTAGGACACCTCTATGTTCAAGAGATATTTAGACATCATGGAGTTCCATAAATGACTTTTCAATATCATGATGTTCAATTTATATCCTGCTTGTGGAAGGGATTTCAGGAGGAGTTTGGGACCCATTTACTCTTTAACATAGTGTTTCACCCACAAACGGATGACCAGATAGAGGGGACCATTTAGGTCTAGGAGGACATGCAGTGGGCATCAATTTTGGGTGTTAGCCGTAGTTGGGATGATCTCCTAACACTTGTGGAGATAATATATAAAAATATCTACCATTCCACCATTGGTATGGAACAATTATAGTCCTTTTATGGGAGACCCTTCCAATCATCCCTATGCTAGACTGACCCAGTAGAGTTAATAATCATGGGCCCAGTGTTGGAACGTGATAATATTGAGAAGGTGAAGATCATATGGGAGTGGATGAAGACATCAAAGATATATCATAAGTTTTATAATTATAGGAATCATAGGCCTTCAGGGTTTGTGTAAGGATACCATGTGTTCCTTCATGTGTCACCTCGATTTGGATTGTAGAGATTTTTCCAGGGCAGCAAGCATCTCCAAGGTTCGTTGGGAATTTTTAGATACTACATAGATTTATATTGGTTTACTACATAGTATCTTATCCATTTTAGTTTGATCATGTACATTACATCTTCGATTTGTCGTAGCTAAAGAGGTATGTTCATGACCCATCGCATGTCATCAACTGGGGCATGATAAACACCAATGATAGAATTAATTTTACGAAGTGTCCAGTAGAGATCGATGATCCAAATGAGAGTATTCTTCGTTGGTGAAAAATAAAATTAGATAATTATTGATGCCATCACAAGAATATCATAGAGGGTACTTGGTAGAATGAGTCCCAGATTCAGGCTCAGTACCCACATATTTTGGAGCAACCTTTAGTTAGGATTTTCGTTGATGTAATGCCACAATGTTGGAGGATTATAATTTACTAGATTATCTATGTATTATTATTGAATATTATATGGATGAATATCTATAACAAATGTTGTGATGGCGTGTGATTCTAAGGCCAAGTGTTCCCTAAATAAATGTCTAAGTTATATAAAAATATTAAATAGAAAATGTGTGCATTTTTCCTAAAAAACTGAAATAACATCTAAATGGGTGCCCGAATCAGAAATACAAGAGAACCATTACATTAATAGAAGATTATTTACCCTAGGTGAGGGATAACATCCGCCAGAATGGGTCAAATATGAATAGTGGTTTTCAGATATTTTTTGGAATGAAATAAATGGAGGATTTATTTAATTTCTGTGTGTTTTTTTAACATTGTGATGAAATTATGTTTTATTCACCACTAGAAAAATCGGTATTTGCGACGGGTCATTTGCGACAGGATCCCGTCGCAAATGGATTTTTTCGACGGGGGCCCGTCGCAAATGGTCCGTTGCTGAAAACGGTGTCGCAACAACAATTATTTGCGACGGGCCCATCGCTAAATCCATATTTTGCGACGGGGATTCTCCCCGTCGCAAATAGTACTCCGTATATTTGTAAAAAACATTTCAAATAGTAATGGCGACGGGCCCCGTCGCAAATACCTGTTGCGACGGGCCTACCACAAATAGTTTTTGCAACGGGTCCCGTCGCAAAAACAATTTAAAAAAAATAAAAAACTATTAATAAATTATTTTAATGCATATAATAATAATACTATTTGCGACGGGCATAGTATCCCATCCCAAATACTATAAAAAAAATAAAATATTAATAAAATATTTTAATTAATATAATAGTAATCCAATTATAATTCAAAAATAAAAAATAATAAAATATTAATAAATGATTTTAATTAATATAATAATAGAATTATAATTCACAAATAAAAATAATAAATTATTAAAAAATTATTTTAATTAATATAATAATAATAGAATTATAATTTAAAAATAAAAAATAATCGAATATTAATAAATGATTTAATTAATATAATAATATTAGATTTATACTTCATAAATAAAAAAAATATTAATAAGTTATTTTAATTAATATAAAAATAATAGAATTATTTTACATTCAAATATTAAAATAATTCAAGTATTACAAAAAAATATAAATAAATTATAATATTATAAAATTATAATATATATATAAAATTTAATATTATAAAATATAAATAATATTATTATTCATATTAATATTGTTATTTCAAAATATAATATTATTAATATTTTATAATGAGACAGAAACTATGAATAGAAAAAAAATCATATTTTGATTTCACAAATTTTATAACATAAAAACAAACTCTAATCTGAAGGAGGGGGGAGGAGGGGGGGGGATCTGCAGATGGTGGTGGAGGAAACTCCTTCTCTAAAGCATGAGTGAGTCGGCGCATGTACTCCATCTACTCCTGATGCTGCTGCTGCCACCGACTCGTCTGCTCCTTGTACAGCTACTGCTGGCGTCTACGCTCCTCCTCATGTTGCTAACGCATCTGCTCCTGCTCCTGTCGGAGACTCTCTATTAGTGCAGTCTGAGTTCGCAACTGATCCTCATACTGTGTAGCAGAAGAAGATGCACGAGCTCCTCTCGAGTTAGACGCCGACATCACAGCACTGCCATAATAATCTCCGGGAGTCAGTCAAGAGGTGATACCAACTACCCGTCCCTTCTCGAAGGCATACTCGGTGGCCTTCATCCATGCCGCCTCATCAAACGGACGACCAATGGTCTGATTTGATGACTCCGCCTGACTCTCAGGCCGGGCCGGTGACGCTGCGGCCTCATATGACTCCTGTAGTTGCAATTTAAAATTAAAATTCTGAATATATTATATGCAGTTAATTTATAGACATGAAAACAAATAATACTGACCACGATGTGATGCTGACGATCACCTCTGAGCTCCCCAGTAGCAGGATCACTATACATCCTCCGATATACATTGTACTCCATAATATCGGGGTGCTCGACAGCCTATAAGAATAAAAAATAAACTGTTAATATTTATAGTTATATAAAATATTTATAAATAATGTACGTACCAGATGCTGTCTATGAGTACTGATAGAATGACTCCCAGCTCGATGAGTCACCTCATGTCTCCCCCGATTCTGGCTCCCCACTGATAATCTCCTCTGAAAGGAACCACTCAACCAGTGCGCACATAATCCATCCCATACATGGGATGAAATGTACTCTAGTCGGTGTGCTCTACATGACTCGTCAAAATCTGACACTCCTGCTTTCTTCATGGAAGCTTTTCTTAAATTGCGCAAAAACTGATGAAGGTGATCACGCATGGCCACCTCCCATGCCTCGTGGATGGCGTCACGCATGGTATCCTCGATCGGATACCATAAACCCTACAAATAAATCAAAATATTATGTTAGAAATGAAATAATTTTTAAAATAAAAATTATTTATTTACGTATGTACCAACCAATGGCCGAACATGGCCTGCTGCACATCAATGGGAATCTGCTCCCATGTGGTCCACGACTGAGAGAAATAGTTGCGCAAAATAGCGCTGCCCTGTATGACTGATATATGCGGAAAACTGTAAAAATAATAAACATTTATTATGTGAATAGATTAATGAAATCATAGTCAAATCCACAAGTTATCACACAAGTTATCACACCTCTGTGTGCGTGGATCAAACCCAATACGTGGACGTCGCTTGGGGATGGGGTCAAGAATCATCAAACGTGCAAGACCGCGCCCCCTCCGCATACTCCCTGGAGCGCCTGTAGGCTGAGGGTCATCTTCCAGCAACTCATCTGCATCGAAAGGCAGGTCAGCATCCGCCAACTCACGAAATCTGGCGTCGTCCATCTGAAACAGAAAATGTTAATGTTGTTAGCAAATAATTTATAATTACTATTATATATACATATATACATATTATGATTGTATATAAATACCATGGAATTCTATCAGTGTTCATCTTCAACATCATCTTCATATATGTCAATGCCATCTTCATATTCCTCCTCAACATCATCGATATTCATTCGAGTTACAGTTGCTTCATCTCTTACCATTTCAAATTCATATGTGACATCATTAACATCATCGTCATCACCGACTCTTAAATGTGGGGTGTCATCATCGATAATCATGTCTCTTTGTAAAAATGATAGATTTTGAGTACTCTCTTGAAAAACTTCAATTCATTGCACATCAGTGAAAGCACATTCACTTTGACTAAACTGATTGTCTCGAATTTTGATTTTTATTACACTCCACCAATCAGTCAAGTCTCTTGATGTAGCACAGTACTTTGCGTAATAAACTTGATGTGCCTGTTGAGCCAATAAGAATGGTTCATTTACTGTGAGAACAATTTTAAATTTAATATCGATGATTCCATGAGTCGGATGAACACGCACGCCTCTCACTATATCCAACCACCGACATTTGAACATGGTTATGTAATGTTGTCCAAGATTACAAAGTTCAATGATTTCATTAAGTATGCCATAAAAGTCAACTTTATTTTCTCGATGATGAGATCCTCTCAAGATAACTCCACTATTCATTGATTTTTTCGATTCCCCATATGCATGTGCGTGAAATCGAAATCCATTCACCACATATACATTATAAGTTTTAACAAGTTTGGAAGGTGGGTTACTCAATACACACAGCCATTTGTCAATTTTATTAGCATGTCGAGACACCTGAAAATTTGTGAAATAATTATCAATATAGTAAAATATACATTGAATGAGTTTCTAAAAGATAAAGAATTTATGTTACCAGTTTTTGAAACCACTGAGAGAAATTTTTCAGTCGACGTTCTTCGAGAGCAGCTACTGTAATTTGTGGAATTTGTATCTTTTTATGATTATCATACAACCTATAAAAACCAAAGTGATTTACTTTAACATAAATGATAGAATAAGTGATATAAACACTTACAGTACAACTGATGTCCTCTCTTCACAGTTGAGCAGAACATACGTATGAGCTCTATGATGTTCATCATCTGAAATCCAGCGTTCATAAACTCCACCAAAACCAAGCTCTGGCTGGTTGAAAACAGATAATTGATTGTCAATTTCATCAATATTCCTCTCGTTCCGTCCCATTAAGTTGTGTTTTGAAGGATACTCAGATTCAAAATAATGGGAGGAGAAAAAATATATTTCCTCTTGCAAATAAGCTTCTGCAATAGATCCTTCAACAAATTCTTTGTTACGTACATTTATTTTCAATTTTTTCATGCATCTTTCAAATGGGTACATACATCGAAACTGTATTGGACCTCCATATTTGGCTTCATATAGAAAATGTAACATCAAATGTTCTATTGAGTCGATGAAAGATGATGGAAATATTTTTTCGAGTTTACATATAATTACAACAACAACTTTTTCAAGTTTTCCTAGAGCATCATAATCTGCTGTAGCCGCACAAATTTCCTGAAAAAAATGAGAAATATCTTTTATGGAATCCCAAAACACAAAATTCAACATACCTCTTAATCCAATGGGTAGAAGTATTTCCATTATAACATTACAATCATGACTTTTTAATCCAGTAATATGACCATTATTTACACATATACCCAAATTGGATGCACAACCATATGGAAGTCTCAAATCTGTAATCCACTATCAAAATAATAAATGGTTTTCTTTAGACAATGTATAAGCTGCTTTTGGTTTCAGTAACCTTTCTGTTCTGAAATTCTCAAACAGTTCCAATTCTGGACGACTGCATATTTGGGCAAGATCTAAACGTGCATTTACATTGTCTTTGCTCTTTCCTGGCGTATCCAAAACTGTATGAAACAAATTATCAAAACAGTTCTTCTCAATATGCATGACATCTAACATGTGTCGGACCAACAAATCAGACCAATATGGAAAATCCCAAAATATGCTATGTTTAATCCAATTGTGTTCTTTCCCAAAACCAGAAATTTTTTGTTGGTTTATTGTGGGACCAAAAGTGATTGGAGGTAATGAAAATACAACTGATTTTAACTCTGAACCTAATAGAATTTTTGGAGGTCCATCCCTTTCAACTGTTCCTTTTCTGAAATGAGATCTGTTTCTGTGAAAAGGATGATCAGCTGGTAGAAATCTGCGATGACAGTAAAAATAACAAGGTTTCTTTCCATGAATGAGCATAAATGCTTTGTTCTCTCCCATACAGTAAGGACATGATTTCTGACCATGTGTACTCCAGCCAGATAACATCCCATAAGCCGGGAAGTCACTAATTGTCCACATCAATGCTGCTCTCAGAATGAAATTCTGTTTTGTTGCAACATCATATGTACGGACACCAGTACTCCACAATAAATTTAATTCATCAATCAATGGTTTCAAATAAACATCAATATTTTTCTTCAGATGTCCTGGAATTAGTAAAGTCAAAAAGATATATGGCTCTTTCATCAACATCCATGGAGGTAAATTGTACGGAGTTAAAAAAATAGGCCAACATGAATATTGACTACCATAAGATCCAAACGGATACAAACCATCAGTGGAAAGGCCTAGTAGAACATTTCTAGCTTCTAATGCAAAGGATGGATGCACTCTATCAAAATATTTCCATGAATCACCATTGGCTGGATGATTCAAGATTTTATCGGTTGAAATATTCTCTTTATGCCATGACTTCATTGTCGCTGTATTCTTAGACATGAATAAACGCTGAAGTCTGGATGTAAGCGGAAAATATCTCAACTGTTTTACAGGAATCAAACCAGACTTCCCATGTTTTCCTTCTTTATATCTCAGTTTCCTACATGTGGGACAACTATCCAACGACTCATTTTCCCCAGAATATAAAATGCAGTCATTTGAACATGCATGAATCTTCTGACAAGTAATTCCCAAATTTCGAACCAGCCTCTTACTCTTATAGTAATTTGCAGGAAAAATATTTCTTTCGGGTAATAGTGTTTTAAACAAAGAAAATATCTGGTCAAAATAGGTGTTTGAAATTCTATTATCTGATTTGATAGCCATAAATTTTGCAACTGCTTCTAATTTTCTCATCTTGCAGCCAGGATATAATGCATCCTCAGCAGACCTCAACAACTCATAAAATTCAGACGGTGCCAACTCAGGATGTGAAGCTATATCAGCTGGAGTTTCTGTATGTTGAACAGATGAACCTGGAACATCATGTACTAAATCATGAAACCAGGATGGATTCGGAATCAAGTTGGTATCACATTCTCTCGAACTGCGTTCACCGTGTTGATACTAAAAAACACAATCTGGTTGAAAAAAAATGCAAGAGATGTTCCCCCACTTTGTCAAACGTGTCAAACTTTCTCAATGCACATTTTCTACAAGGGCATTTTATTTTGCCTTCTGAAACAAATTCTGGATTTTATGCCGCAAATGATAAAAAAGTCTCCACACCCTCTACATATACTGGATTTAAACCAGAATAGTTTGGATTACTATGTTGATTTATCCATATGCGGTCACCGAATAATGATTGTTGACGACCTCGTTGTTCCATATTTTTCTATAAAATATAAAAGCATTACTGGTTTTGAATAATTTGTTCGAAAAAATACTCAAGCAAGGATAATTATAGAGTTTACATCATACACGACTGACGCAAAATTTTTATTGAGATAGACCTAAAAATTGACCCTTTAAGAATTAAATATGTTGAGAATAAAGCAAAACCTATTACAAATATTGATAATTTTAATATTATATAAATTTCTTATTATTTTCATAGTACTAATATTATCGGTAATTATTCCTAATTATTGGTAATTATTCCTAATTATTGGTAATTATTCCTAATTATTGGTAATTATTCCTAATTATTGGCAATTATTCCTAATTATTGGTAATTATTCCTAATTATTGGTAATTATTCCTAATTATTGATAATTATCGGTAATTATTGGTAATTATTGGTAATTATTACTAATTATTGGTAATTAATACTAATTATTGGTAATTATTATTAATTATTACTAATTATTACTAATTATTGGTAATTATTACTAATTATTACTAATTATTAGTAATTATTACTAATTATTGGTAATTATCGGTAATTATTGCTAATTATTGGTAATTAATACTAATTATTGGTAATTATTATTAATTATTACTAATTATTACTAATTATTAGTAATTATTACTAATTATTGGTAATTATTACTAATTATTACTAATTATTACTAATTATTACTAATTATTACTAATTATTGGTAATTATTACTAATTATTACTAATTATTACTAATTATTTGTAATTATTACTAATTATTTGTAATTATTACCAATTATTACTAATTATTGATAATTATTCCTAATTATTGGTAATTATTACTAATTATTACTAATTATTACTAATTATTACTAATTATTGGTAATTATTCCTAATTATTACTAATTATTACTAATTATTGGTAATTATTCCTAATTATTGGTAATTATCGGTAATTATTGGTAATTATTACTAATTATTGGTAATTAATACTAATTATTGGTAATTATTATTAAATATTACTAATTATTACTAATTAGTGGTAATTATTACTAATTATTGGTAATTATTACCAAATATTGGTAATTATTACTAATTATTACTAATTATTGGTAACTATTACTAATTATTACTAATTATTGGTAATTATTCCTAATTATTGGTAATTATTCCAAATTATTACTAATTATTACTAATTATCGGTAATTATTGGTAATTATTGGTAATTATTCCTAATTATTGGTAATTATTCCTAATTATCGGTAATTATTTGTAATTATTGGTAATTATTACTAATTATTGGTAATTATTACTAATTATTGTTAATTATTACTAATTATTGGTAATTATTACTAAATATTACTAATTATTACTAATTATTACTAATTATTGGTAATTATTACTAATTATTACTAATTATTACTAATTATTGGTAATTATTGGTAATTATTACTAATTATTGGTAATTAATACTAATTATAGGTAATTTATATTAATTATTAGTAGTTATTACTAATTATTGGAAATTATTACTAATTATTGGTAATTACTACTAATTATTACTAATTATTACTAATTATTACTAATTATTACTAATTAGTGGTAATTAGTACTAATTAGTACTAATTATTACAAATTATTAGTAATTATTACTAATTATTACTAATTATTGGTAATTATTCCTAATTAGTAATAATAATTACTATTTACTTGTAATTATTGGTAATTATTCCTAATTATTCCTAATTATTAGTAATTGTTACTAATTATTGTTAATTATTACTAATTATTAGTAATTATTACTAATTATTACTAATTATTACTAATTATTACTAATTATTACTAATTATTACTAATTATTGGTAATTATTACTAATTATTACTAATTATTGCTAATTATTGGTAATTATTACTAATTATTACTAATTATTGGTAATTATTACTAATTATTACTAATTATTGGTAATTATTACTAATTATTGGTAATTATTACTAATTATTGGTAATTTTGGCTAATTATTGCTAATTATTGGTAATTAATACTAATTATTGGTAATTATTAATAATTATTATTAATTATTACTGATTATTGGTAATTATTACTAATTATTGGTAATTATTACGAATTATTGGTAATTATTACTAATTATTGTTAAGTATTACTAATTATTGGTAATTGTTACTAATTATTGCTAATTATTACTAATTATTACTAATTATTGGTAATTATTACTAATTATTACTAATTATTACTAATTATTGGTAATTATTGGTAATTATTACTAATTATTGGTAATTAATACTAATTATTGGTAATTATTATTAATTATTACTAATTATTACTAATTATTGGTAATTATTTCTAATTATTGGAAATTATTACGAATTTTTTCTAATTACTAATAATTATTACTAATTATTGGTAATTATTACTAATTATTACTAATTATTACTAATTATTACTAATTATTGGTAATTATTCCTAATTATTACTAATTATTACTATTTACCGGTAATTATTGGTAATTATTGGTAATTATTCCTAATTATAGGTAATTATTACTAATTATTGTTAATTATTACTAATTATTGGTAATTATTACTAATTATTACTAATTATAATTAATTATTACTAATTATTGGAAATTATTACTAATTATTGGTAATTATTACTAATTATTACTAGTTATTACTAATTATTGGTAATTATTACTAATTATTACTTATTATTGGTAATTATTCCTAATTATTGGTAATTATTTCTAATTATTGGTAATTATTCCTAATTATTGGTAATGATTCCTAATTATTGGTAATTATTTCTAATTATTGGTAATTATCAGTAATTATGGGTAATTATTGGAAATTATTACTAATTATTGGTAATTATTACAAATTATTCCTAATTAGTACTAATTATTACTAATTATCGGTAATTATCGGTAATTATTGGTAATTATTGGTAATTATTACCAATTATTGGTAATTATTGTTAATTATTACTAATTATTGGTAATTATTCCTAATTATTGGTAATTATCGGAAATTATGGGTAATTATTGGTAATTATTATTAATTATTGGTAATTATTACTAATTATTGTTAATTATTACTAATTATTACTAATTATTGGTAATTATTCCTAAATATCGGTAATTATTACTAATTATCGGTAATTATTGGTAAATATTGGTAATTATTAATAAATATTGGTAATTATTACTAATTATTGGTAATTATTACTAATTATTACTAATTATTACTAATTATTGGTAATTATTACTAATTATTACTAATTATCGGTAATTATTCCTAATTATTACAAATTATTACTAATTATCAGTAATTATTGGTAATTATTGGTAATTATTCCTAATTATTGCTAATTATTACTAATTATTGTTAATTATTACTAATTATTGGTAATTATTAGTAATTATTACTAATTATTACTAATTTTTACTAATTTTTTTAATTATTACTAATTATTACTAATTATTACTAATTATTCGTAATTATTACTAATTATTGTTAATTATCGGTAATTATTGGAAATTATTGGTAATTATTACTAATTATTGGTAATTAATACTAGTTATTGGTAATTATTAGTAATTATTACTAATTATTACTAATTTTTGGTAATTATTACTAATTAGTGGTAATTATTACGAATTATTGGGAATTATTACTAATTATTACTAATTATTACTAATTATTGGTAATTATTACCAGTTATTGGTAATTATTACTAATTATTGGTAATTATTGGTAATTATACCTAATTATTGGTAATTAATACCAATTATTGGTAATTATTCCTAATTATTGGTAATTATTCCAAATTATTGATAATTATTCCTAATTATTGGTAATTATCGGTAATTATTGATAATTATTGGTAATTATTACTAATTACTGGTAATTATTACTAATTATTGGTAATTATTACTAATTATTCCTAATTATTACTAATTATTACTAATTATTACTAATTATTACTAATTATTACTAATTATTGGTAATTATTCCTAATTATTACTAATTAGTGGTAATTATTAGTAATTATTACTAATTATTATTATTTATTGATAATTATTGATAATTATTACTAATTATTACGAATTATTGGTAATTATTACTAATTATTGGTAAGTATTACTAATTATTTGTAAGTATTAATAATTATTGGTAATTATTACTAATTATTGGTAATTATTACGAATTATTGGTAATTATTACTAATTATTACTAATTATTCCTAATTATTGCTAATTATTGGTAATTATTGCTAATTATTGGTAATTATATGAATAATTACCAATAATTAGGAATATTAACATTATTAGTATATTTTATTATTAATATTAAAATAATATAATTTTCTATATTATATACAATTCTCCTTTCATTTGTGTGTTTTCTGTCTCCACATACTAATAATACATGTGGAGACAGAAAACATAGAGATGAAAGGAGAAATGTATATAATATAAAAAATTATATTATTTTAATATTAATAATAAAATATACTAATAGTGTAATAATGTTATTATTCCTAATTATTGGTATTTATTACTAATTATTAATATTTATTCTTAATTATTGAAAATTATTACTAATTATTCCTAATTACCATTAACTATGAACAATACTAATAATTTAAATTTATTAAGTAACAAAACAATGTAAACATAATTAAATTACAACTAATTAAGAATAATTGAAACTAATAAAAAATTTAAAATAAATATTAAATTAAAATGAACATAAATACCTTGAAAATTGATCTGAGGTTGATCTCTGATCGTTCTTGAAAACTTCAATATCAACTCCAGAGAAAAAAATTAAACTTGAGAAACACTGAACTCTAGAAATAGAATTTTGAGAAAAGGAGAAGATGAAGTTTGAGAATGAATTGAAAAAAACGGATGGGGGTATTTATAGGTTAGATTATTTGCGACGAGTCCATTTGCGACGGGGATGGTACCCGTGGCAAATACCTTAGCCATCATTTATTACGGTCAACGGTTAAATAGTTATTTGCGACGGGACCCGTCGCAAATAACCACCTACCGACATACTATTTGCGACGGGGGAATATTCCCGTCGCAAATACCTTTTACCGCCGCTGGTTATTTGCGACAGGCAATAACCGCCCGTCGCAAATATGTTTCCCGCGATTTGGCGCGCAAAGCGCGCCAGTTCTTTTGCGACGGGGAAAGTTGACCCGTCGCAAAAGGCTACTTATTTGCGATGGGCAAATACCCCCGTCGCAAATAAGTTTTTAACGGGGCTATTTGCGACGGGATTTATCCCCGTCGCAAATACCCTTTTTTCTCGTAGTGATTATAAATAAACTTATAGGCACGGTTACAAGGTTAAGATCATATCCTAAAATTCACAATAGGATCTAGTGAGAAACCATGGAAAACTATCTCCGTTGAGAACGATGATGGAACCTTGGATTGAAGATCAATAGTTTCCATTCTAGATTGAAATCACCAACTAAGATGATGAGGCGATCAAACTTCTTCATAGAGTGATCCCAATCAAATTTAGGATGTGCTATTTTGGATTTCCTTCCCTTCTCCTAAATACAATAATGATCACAAACCAAAAAATGTATAGATTGATCGACAGATCAATTGTTCTTGTAGAATAGGCTTTAATTATGGGTTTTTATCGGGGATTGTTGATTATTAATTGCTTTTTATTTTCTTAATTATTCTTATAGGAATAGAATGATGTCAGAACAAACAATGGATATAGTTTTTTCATTGGTTTTTTAATTGTACCTTTCTCCCCCAATATTTTTTTCTTGACATTCTTCATTCTTCATTCTACATGGATTGTGAATGAATGATCAATTCAACTATTTTTCATGGATAAGTGATATTAAATTAAAGATACAACACTAAGAAGAATTAGATGATATGCAATGGTCCTGAATATGGACGAATCAAATCGATTCAAGAGATATCATTCTTCAAGAGGTTTTCATTGGAAGGATTAAAAATTATTTTTTTAGCTGATTGAAGGCCCAAAACATCGATTCTTTGTTAGTGTGATTTGATAACCCTAGATTTGAGTTTCTAGGTGACTGGACCATCAAAGTGGAATATAGCAGATCGACTAACACATGATAGGATGAACTAGGGATTCTAAAAAATCTTGACGAACAAGGATTGTAACCTTGGGTTACACGGCATGTGGTCCCCACTAAGCGGTGACTAGGTTGTGATGTGGTAGATAAATTCCACACAGTGTATGACCCTATCACATGGCATGTAGGCCCTTCCATAAGACTTAGTTTTTATGTAAAGAGATAAACAAAAACAAGGTGGAGTACATGGATTTCCTACACGGAGTGTACCTCATCACATAACTTATCACACATCGTATACATGTGTTACCCCATGTACATGTACATAGCCAGATGGACATGGGTTGACACCATGTGTTGGAACATGACACGGGTACACTGGCAGACCCCATATGGAAGGAAACAACATGCAACCTTTCTACATGGTGTTTTCCCATATTCTACACGACATGTTATAAATGACGTGGTACATTTTACATGGACAGTACTAAGGGTTAAGGGACAAAATGTGTGACCCTACTACATGATATGTATCCCTTTATACAATTATTGAATCTTTTTCCACCAAAGCATGGCCTTGTTATTTAGGGTTTGTTCTCTTGATCATTTCATTGATGGTTTACGCGTATTGTTTCTTACATAAAGGAATATGGTCCCATTAGGAGGATTTCCCAGATATAGTTGTTTGAATCCCCCGTAAGAGTCCTAGAGAAGGATACGATAATAATTATTCATGCCATTATTAGATTCTTTGTTATTGACATTATCAAATTCACAGGGCATCGATCGTCCACTCAGTACGTTAATCCATATTGAGTTGTTGGTATCACCCCATGGACCATGATTTGATCGATATATGTGGTATCATATTATATTTATTTCCATAATATTATTACTCTCATGATGATTTAAGACAATTAGTATAACTCAGATGGATTTCATCAGTGTTATCAGACCAAGGTGTGTGATCTCCTGGAGGAGTGATTTAGGGAATCTTCAAACTGAATCTCTTGTGTTGGTATACGGTGTTTATGACATGCCTCTAGACTACGTTTCATCGATTGATTATATATGGATATTCTTATTATATGTTAAGTAGATATAAAGTTTTGTAGAAATGACTATATATTTTCATTGTATATTAATTTGTGGTTTTAGAGCTGTCCTACTAAACATTTTTATATTCACCCTTATATAGGCTCGGCCCGCACTTTTCAAGTAGTTTGAAGATAAGTAAAATTTAGACAGATTCCTAGGCGCTCCAGGACCAGAAAGAACTTTGTGAGTTCAGAAATGATGAGTTGAATCCATATGACTACATTAAAAATTCCCATTTTACATTTTCTTATTGGTTGGTCTTTGTGGTTTACAGACTCTCTTTAGAAATCTTGTATTCGGGCCTAGTTTACATTACTTGTAATTCCCTGAGAACAGAAACCTGATGCTCGTGCCTTATTTTTTTTTCATTGGCACTAGTAAAAGGAATAAAATCATGAATGACCAGGCAGTTAACTGTCTTAAAAAACTAGATATATACATGGAATACATTTTACATTGGGAAATGAAAACAAAATATAATACATAATTAAAGCTAATAAACTGCATCCTTGAAAACTCAATAAATTACATCTTCTTCATAAACTAGGGAAAAAAATAAATAATATAGGTTACCTAAAATGATTAGTAAGGGTTAAATAAAGAGGAAGAATGAAACCATGATAATTGAATCATCCTCAATTAGATATTATCAATATGGAAAGGTAAATAATTGAAAAACACACATCATAAATTTACTGTGAATGAAAATACATCCATAGATTTTGTCGAATTTAAAAACCCATGGAAAGCAATAATAGAATATCCAATATGTAAAATGAAAATTATTTGGACATCATGTATTTGGAACATGAAACATTATATCATCGAGATGGTTTAAGCCAATGGTTAGAAACATATCTTATTATGTTTTGGAAACAAACTCAAATGGTTCTTCGCCAACTAGTTTTTCTCATTTGACCTATCCATGAATCAAGGGGATATAGTAGTCCCAACATTTCACTAAATGTCCAAATAAATCGTATATAAAGGTTTAATTTCAAAACAATATTCCCAATCAATTTTAGTACTAAGTAGGGGATATAGATTCATCAAAATTTCCCCAGTAAATAACATTAAAAATAAAAACTATTTGTAAATGATTGTAAAAGTAAAAAATAATCATATAAAATATAATAGAATATGGATATTTATTAGTAATATAATTTCAAATAAAAAATATTCTCAAAGGGGATGTAGATACACAACATTAAAATGATTAGGTGCATAATACCATGTAATTCTCCAAGAAATGGAAATTGAGATGATGTCCATTACCATATTTTAATAAATTGAATCACATGACCAAAAAATAATAATCATTAAATGACACATTAAATACACTAAATATAAAGAGAAACATGATATTATATAATAAATTTATTTATACATACATCACATACATGAAATAATGGGTGAACAATGTAAATCTCATGGAAATAAAAGTAAGATGAGAAACCCCTTACCATAAATTCTGCTTAATTACATCACTTTTATGCCTCATGAATAACAAACATATATTTATTAAAAACAACTTCATGAATTAAATTATATTAATTTATAAAATATTTATCAATTATAATTATTGGATTATATTTAATAATTTTCGTTGATGATATTGTGGCGTTTTGATATCATGTTTTCTTAGAAACATTCCCATTTTATCCCTTGATTCCACTATTTTTTAAATGTAAAAAATATTATAGTATAATTAATTATAGATATATAGAATAAAAGTAATAAAATATATATATATATATAATATAAAATTTATATTTTCCATCTCTGAAGTAAATTATATGAATTGTTTTTGGAAATGTCTCTGTAGGCGGTTAACTGACCATTGATGAGATGTTGTCGTAAGTGCGGGAAAAGGATTGAAATTGTCAATATATGATATATGTTAAACTTGAAGTAGTTTAACTTAATTAATATAATGTTTAATTAATGTATAAATTATTTTTCTTGTATAATATTTTAAAAGTAAATTAGAAAAGAATAAAGAGGAAGAAGTTAATGGAAACTTACTCTTTCTTCAGTGTAACATTTCTTCCACGACACTATAACTCCATTGTTAATTGGAGTTAGATGGATCCCGAACGTCCTTAGGAAACATAAGAGGATTAATAGGGAGGATTTTGGTGGATCCTAGGCCTTGTAAGGGGTTGAATGAGCATTTTTCCAAAGGTAGGGAAGGGGTTATTTATACTTGAGGCGAGGGGTCATTATTGAATAAAATATTAAATAATATATTATATCACTGGTGAGACTTGTAATAGTGAATTTTTGAATATATAAATCATATATTAATATAATAGAATGGGTTTTAGACTTCAAATAACCTTTAAATTTTCAATCAATTAATTTATTGAAAAGGGCCGTAAAAAGAAAGAAAATTAATATTATAAGGAACCACTTTTGACTATAGGTTTTGGAAACTAATTTTTCGTTTTGGAAATTTATTTTATTGTATTTTAATGAATCATTTATCATATAAAATATAAAATATCCAAACATGAAATCTATAATTTAATATTTCACCAATACATCATGAATGATGTAATTTATGTTACACTCGTTTAGTGAAAAATGTATATTTTCTATTCATTGGAAAATTGAAGAATTTTAAAAAATTACCAAAAAATAAACCATGGATAATTTTGATGTCCTGAATTCAAAAATGAAATCTATTTTATTAAAATAATTTATTATATATGTGGAATTTATTTTTTAATTAAAATCATCATTTACTTAGAAAATAAAGATGTTAAATTAAAACCCCTTTTAATATAACCATGAAAAATTATATTGGGTATTATTATATTATCATAAAGTCATAGGAAAAGTTTTTTCATTTAGAAATACATTTTTAAAAGAATAATATTATTTTAAATAAATTTATTAATTGTGAAATTTTCAGTATATATTTATTGATCCTAAAAATACAAACACATATTTATTAATTTTGAAAATATTAACTTTCATTTATGAGGTTCTTAAATTTTATTTATACATTCTTGGGTGAGGTTACTATTCATAAGGGTTATATTAATATTAATAAGGGGAATTAAAATTCATAAGTGTAACATTAATAATCATAAGGGTATATTAATATTCACTAAAAATTATGTTGATCCTATTAGACTCTAAATATCTTACTCAACGCAAACATGTATATCCATTTTTCAAAATTTATGTAACATAATTGAAAAAATTATGTTTAAAGGATATGTTATGACTATCTCCTATAAACATTATTTGGGCCATATAGACTCCGAGTTGCATACATAATAAGATATCTAATAAATTTGAATTATTTAAGGAGAAACATACTATAAAATCTGGGGGTGTTATATTCATCCCTCCATTGAAAATTTCATCAATGAAAATTTTTCATATATATATAACATTAAAAAAATGGGTGATTACACTTCATAACCTCCTCAGGTCCCCACAATGCTTCTTCCATTATATGGTTTATGTAAAGAACCTTTACCCATCATATTGTCCGACTTATTAATACTCTTTATCTTGTGTCTAAAATAACGATAAGGTCTTTATAGTCTGAAAATTCAAGTTCATGTTCAATTCAGTCATAGTTGAGTACATGTGTTGGATCTGGAATGTTCTTCATTAACAATAACACATGGAACACATCATGAACTCGTGATTGACTTGGGGAATCATTAAATAGTAAGCTAAAGTGCCAATTATTTCAATAGCATCAAATGGCCTGATGTTCCTTGGGCTCAGTTTCCCATTCTTACTGAACCCTAAGACACACTTCCAGGTAGATATAGTTATAAATACATAATCTCACAAATTAAATTCCATGTTATTTCTATATTTTTTAGTATTACCCTTATTTTCTATGTTGGACATCTTTTAATGGGCCTAAATTGCCTTTAACATTTTTTGTCTCTTTAATAAGATCTGGGCCTATAAGTTTTTTCTCAAAAACTTCATCACAATTACTTGGAGTTTGAAATAGATTTTCTTATAATTCATCATATAGATGAATTTTAAAAATATATTTTTAGATATTATTAAAGAAAACATACCCCAAGGCTAGGTACCGATTCAATATTCCTTGAAATTCATGTGAGAATGACCTCAACATATATTCATGTGTTTGAATAGTCCTTTCTGACTATCCCTCGGTTTATGGGTTAAAATAAGTACTCATATGAAGCTTGGTATCCAAATACTTCTAAATAATTTTACTAAATTTTGATGTAAATCAGTGATCTTGATCAGATACAATCCATAATAGTGCACCATGAAGTTTTACAACTTCATTAATATATAGTATTTCTAGGAACTCAAGTGGAAAATATTCTCATATGGTAAGGAAATGTTCATATTTTGTAATAAGTTTAGAAATTACCCATATTGCTTCATTCCATCTTGGATTCCTTCGTAGTCTTGTGAAAAATTCCACTGTATCATCATACCTTATCCACATAGGTATAAGAAGATGCTACATTAATCCTTTAGTGTTTTTCTTAGAACTATAACCTACTGAAAAACAAGGAATCATGACCCATATTTAGTAATTTTTTGCATCATATTATCCCACAAAGAATGTTCCTTCAGAGAACTATACATCTTGTTACTACCAGGGCTTATAGATAAATTTGAGCTAGGAGAATCATCTAATAGTTTATTTTTTAGATGAGGTATTGATGAAAGACATAATATATTTCCCAATTTTAGAACTCCATCCCCACACACAATTTCTTACAACCATCCATCTTTAATGGATTTAATTTTATATTGAAGGTTCTCATCATCAGATTGTTATATTTTATATTCTCTAGTAAAGATGGTTTAGTAATCATTTGAAAATGTAATGATGTTTTTATACAATAAAAATTACCATATCCATATTTACCAGATCAATATTCATATGATCTCTTTCAATCCTCATTTATGTCAGAATTCCATGATCATTCCATAATAATGAATTTATACCTTATTTTTTATTCTTGGGAGGTAGTGTATCAAATAATCATAATCATTAAGTAACTCGAGCCATATCCTTTGTCCCACGTTGAGTTTTATCTATATTAATAATGTACTTCAAACTCCTCTGATCATTTTAAATCTAACATCATTCCCCCTGGAGATAGTGTCTCAAAAATTTGAGAGTAAATATTATAGAATATATCTCTATAGTATGATTTTTTCTATTTTGTTCATGTGTCTTCAACATCCTTGTTCCAAAAGAAAAAAATTATTATTTTTCATAAGAAAACATCCCATAACCTTCTTTAATGAATCATTGTATATCACAAACCCATTATTTTTAGAGGGAAGATTAAAAAATTGATCATTGAACAATCATCAATTTAATTCATCAAAAAATTATGCACATTCATTTTATCATGTATGCCTAACCCCTTTACATGTAAATTTTGTTAGTGGGTTATCCAATCGAGAAAAAAACTATATTAAATGACGATAGTAACATATTTTGACAAAAACATATCATAGATTTTTTATGTTCATTGGAATAATCCATTCTTGGATTTCCATTATATTTATATGATCAATTAATATTCCATCCGTAGAGACAATATAACCAAGAAAAGGAACTATTTGATTCAATAATTCATAGTTATTTAACATACAATATAACCACTTTATTCTAAGACTCTATAGAACAACCCAAAAGTGGTTCACATGGTCCTCATAGAATTTGGAATATATCAAGATATCATCAAAAAATACCACACAAAATGATCAAGAAATTTTATGAAAACACTGTTCATTAGATCCATGAAAATAGATGGTTCATTAGTAAATCAAAATGGAATTAATATAAACTGTTAAGGTCCATACCTACTTTGAAATGTTTTCTCTATAATATCTTTCTTACTCACAGAGAACTTATGATATCATGATCGAAGGTCAATCATTAAAAAATATTTAGCTCTATATAGTTGATTAAATAGGCCTTCAATGTGAGGTAGAGGATAATTGTTCATTATTGTAATAAAAATTGTTTCTCTATATTCAATGAACAACCACGTGGATCCATTTTTCATATTGACCATGGATAAACAGAAGGGAGAATAAAAACATGTCCACTCAATTACTCCATTTTTTTACTCTATCTCTACTAATTAAATATTGACCATTCCATACAGACTCTTTAATATAGTTCTTACACCGAGAATTAAATAAATAGGGAACTCGAATTCCTTCTCTATATGATGTATAGTTATATCCTTTTGAAATACATCAATGTATTCTTTCATATTAGGTTCATATCAAATTTTAAGATTCATATATGGAATTTTCTTTTCATCTTGAAGATTTTCATTTAGTAGAGATAATTAAGGTGGATCTAGATAAGATCCAGATGATGTTGTTTTTTATCTAATGAGAATGGATTCCACATCATTGTCAAAAATTGTAACTTCATTCTTCTGGCAATATATTTTACAATCACAATTTGAAAGACAACTAATACTGAGAATTATACCAATTTCCATCATAAGAATGATGTGATGGTTAGAAAATAATGGGAATTTATGTGTCACAAAGGGGATTGAATGACACATTTTTTGGAAACGATACTTCCATTTGCTATTTTGATTGAAAAGAAATTTATTAAATAAAATTTTAAATATCAAATTTTCTCAAAAAATTGGATGATATAAAAGATTATAATGATTAGGAATCAAATAAATCATCAGCTAAATTTTAAGAAACGATTAATGTACCTGTCACCACATCATTAGAAACATTATTCTCTATTGTAGTGATCACAAAATACTTCCCTTGCTCTTGTATCCTTTTTTATGGAAAATTAACTTCATGTTTAGGATTGTCATTTGAATAGTGTTCCAACTCTCTATAATTACAGCATTGAACATCATTGTATTTTATCTTTCCCATGAATTCATTAGACCAATGGCCCTTTTCTCCACAGTTATAACAAACTCCCATGCCTTTGAATAATTTTTCTAAGCTATTCTTTCAACAGTTCATGCATAATGGAAATTTATTCATTATTTTATTCTTCATAAGAGATTCCACTTTTCCATGATCATCAGAATCCCACCTATTCTTTAAATTTCTCTTTAACAAATTTGATCTAGAAAATAATTACTTTGTTTTGACGGAACTTAACCCTATTTCATAATATTATTAAAATGTTTGAGCAGTCAGTTCCCTTAGAAGACATGGATTAATACCATCAAAGAAATGATAATTATTGTATTCCGAATAACGTATGTAACCTATATCATACATTTATAGTCTTGTGAATTTATACTCATACTCTGTAAAACTCTCATCTTCCCTTTATTTCAAGCAAAGACCTTTTACCTTCATTTCCTCCCGTTTCACATGAGGGAAATATTTTTTGACGAATTATTATTTATAATTTTCCCATTCCATATCTTATATTTCAATTACCTCCATTGTATTATGGATCAAGGACCACCATTGAACATCACCACCCTTCAGAAAATATACTGCCTTTACTACCATTCCATTCTCATTTCATCTCAAGGATACAAATATCATTTCAAGGGATTTGACCCACTTCTCAGCTACCACTAGATTAATAGTCCCACAAATAGATGGGGGAATCTACTACATGAAATGACCTAACATAGGTGTACTATGGATAGTTCTCACTACCTGAGTAAGTTATCCAAATACGGTCATGATCTCATCAGCTCCAACACTGACTGTGTTGAATTTCTCAACATGGAAACCTCTATGTTTTCTGTGGGTTTTGATTACCTTTATTCCACTAGGAACTATATAAAAAAAATTCATACACAAAATTTGTATATAAATCATAATAAATATATTTTATCTATAAAAAAAATTACCATAAATAGAAAATTTATGAACAACTACTCATAGAATAATAAACCTGGTTTCAATTTTATTTTAAATCATTCTAAATGATTTGAAAAGAAAATGTGAATTATCTTAAGAATATACCCTAGGAGTGTCAAAATAGGTGCACTATAAGGAATGCGTTCATGTACTAGGTTACCCAAATTCTAGCCCAAAACACCTTTTTGTAGTTGTACCTCCTCAATATATTGGTACTAAAACCACATAAACTTGCAGTATCTAGAAAAAGATGTATTTCATGGAAATCCAACATAATATATACCTTATCAAATTTCTTGGATGTTATTCTATACTTATCGTCAATGTCAATCAATGGGCTGGTCTCCCTAATTAATTTTTTCTAAATCCAGTTCCAAATGATTCTACTAAACTTCTTCTCATACCAACTACAATGCCCCGACCCCAGAAACCAGGAGTTAGTGATTTATTTTATTATATATCCCTGAATACAAGGAATCAAAACCCGAATGACTGATTACATTAGTATTATTTAATAAACTAGATACATACATGGAACCCATTTTATATTGGGAATAAAAATCTAAAATAAACACATAAAAAAATAATAAACTACAAAATTGAAAACTCAATAAATAATCTCTTCATCATAACCTAGGGAGTGAAATCAAATGAAAGAGGTGAGCTCAAATACTCAATGTGGGTAAAATATAGTAAAATCATGAATCCATAACCACTGAATAATAATAAAATAGAAATAATTAATATGGAATGGTTAATAATTGAAAAACACATTCCATTAATTATGTTTGAATAAAAATGAATCCATATATTTTATCATTGATAAGTCCTCATAGAAGGTAATAATTTAATTATGAATAAAAAGAATAATTATTATTTGGAATTCATGTTTCTTTCACATGAACCATAATATATTCCATTTGGTTGAAGTATATTAGTAGAAACATGTCCAATTATGTTTTGGAAACAAACTCGAAGCATTTTTCGCCAACTAGTTTCATTCATGGGACCTGACGATGCCTTGAGGTGCTATAGAAAGCCCCATTCAACACTAAAATTCAATTTTTTTGGGGAATATTTTTAATTTCTAGAACAACATGCCTTATGAATTTTCATATTGATTAGAGGATATAGAATCATCAATATTTCTACAATTAAAACAACATTCAAATTAATCAGCGTATGTAAAAGTGAATACAGATTAAATAATAATCATATCCTTTAAAAAACAATGTTGATATTTAATTGGAATGGAATTTCAAATGTAAAATAATTTCAATGATATTATAGATACACAACAGAAAAATTATTAGTTGTTCAATACCATGTAGGTTTTAAAGAAGTAGAAATTGAGATAAAGTCCATTACCACATTGTAATCTATCAATAAACATGAATAAAAATAAAAAACATCAAATGAATAATTTAATGTAATGAATAGGAATAGAATAAGGTAATGATATATTAAATGGAATCATATATACACAACATTCAAAGAATATGTGGCAAATAGTGTAAATATCACTAAAATAAAAGTTATTTGATAAACCCCCTCCCTTAAATTATGGATAATTATTTTTCTTTAAAACAACCTGAATAAAGAAATTATATTTATTGAAGACACATTAAAGAGTCGAATTATAGTGGTTTATACAACTATTTATCAATAATATTTATTTCATTATATTTAATAATTTTTGTTGATGAAATTGAGGCCTTTGGATATCATGTACTTCAAGAAACTTTCCCCTTTTGCCTCGATTTCTATATTTTTGTAAATTAAAAGTATATTTTCGTATAATTAATGACATAATGAAAGAATAAATTTAATTAAATATATATATATTATAATTGATATTTTTTATTTGTGAAGGTGGTAATAAGAATTGTTTTTGGAAGTGTCTTTGTATGCGGTAAACTGACCATTAACATGGTGTTTTCATAAGAGGGGAAAAAGTAGTGAATATTTTATATATATCATATATGTAAAACATTAAATAGGATAAAAAAATAAAATATAAAATACTACATAAATAATTTTTCATGTATAATATTTTAAAGTAAATTAGAAAAGAAGTAAGTGGGATGAGTTAATGGAAACTTACTCTTTCCTCAGTGTGACTTCTCTTGAAAACACTATAACTTTATGGGTGATTGGAGTAATATGGATCCAGAAGGTCCCAATGATTTCTAAGAGACCTAATAGGGGGTATTTGGTCATGTCCATGGATTTGGGCAGGGTGAAAGGAGTGGTTTTCCAAAGGGTGGGGGATTTATACTTTATAAGAGGGGTAATTCTTAATAAAATATTAAATAAAATATTATAACAAAGGTGAGACTTGTAATATTGATTTTATGAATATATGAATCATATATTAACATAATTTAATTGTTTTTTGACTTTAAAACACCTTTATATTTATAATCCCTTAATTTCTTGAAAATGGAAGTGGAAAGAAAGGAAATTAATATTATAAGGAACCACTTTTGAATTTCAGTTTTTGGAGAACAAATTTTATGTTTGGAAATTAATTTTATTGTATTTTAATGAATCATTTATCAAATACAATATATTATATCCGAACATGTATTTCTATTATTGATTAAATAACAAATACCTCATGAATGATGTAATTTATGTTCCTCCAGTTAAGTGAAAATTGAATTTCTTCACTATTCCTTGGTAAATTGATGTATTTTAGAAAATTACAGGATAATCACCCATGTATATTTTTGATCTCTTGAATTCAATAATAACCTCTATTTTATGAAAATAATTTATAAAATATGTGAATTTTTTTTTAATTTAAATCATTATTTACTCGAGAAATATAGATTTTAAATTTATAACACTTTTAGAAACACTAAGAAATATTTTCTATGGTCTCATTAGATTATAAAAATATCATATGGAAAAATATTTATTTAGGAATACATATTAGGAAAATAAATTTTCCTTGAAATTATTTTTTTAATTGTTAAATTTTATTTAAATATTTCTTGCTCACAAAAATACAAATACATAATTATTATTATTTAACATATTTACCTGCATATATATCATTCCTCAATTTTATTTATACTTTATGGGTGGGGTACTATTCATAATGGTCATATTACTATTCATTAGGGTACAACACTATTTATAAGGGTAACATTACTATTCTTAAGGGAAAGATACTATTACCCAAAAATTATGTTGATCCTATCTAACTATAAATATCTTACTGAATAGAAGAGTGTATGTCTGTTTTTCAAAATTTACATCACAAAAGTGGAAACATTGTGTTTAATGGCTATGCTATAACTATATCTTATAACCATATTTTGTTTCTAGAGACTTATTTCTGCATGAAAAATAAGGTATCTAATGATTTGAAATTATTTAAGATGAAACATACCATAAAATATTGGGGTGTTATATAAATTCACTTTATCTTCCTATCCTACTCTGGTTGGGATATAGTGGTATACATGCATTGTTTTCTTAGTGATTTTTAAATTTCATAATTTTTTGTTCTTAGAGATGTGTGCATACATGCAGGTACATATGAACTTCCAACATTGATAGTGATATTAATACCCAATTCTAGTCACCATCCCCACACATATTAGTGTGGGGCTTCGAGAGTCACGACACATGTCCCGCTAGGATGGGTATTGATAGAGTTGTATCATGGAGAGGTTGTATGTGGACTACCGATGCTTGAACCTGGTGACCTTGAAGAATAAGTATCCACTACCGAGGATTGATGACCACTTTGACTAGTTATGTGGGTCATGATGGTTCTCAAAGGTTAAACATTTATCATGGTTTCACGAGATGTGAGTACGTGACAATGATATACCAAAGACAACATTCAGATGTTCCTATAATCACATTGAGTACTTTGTGATTCAATTTGGAATGACAATCACCCCGCTGATGTTAATGGTACCCATGAAACGTATCTTTGAGCCTTACATAGTTCATATAATGGTAGTCTTTATTGATGATATCCTCATGTACTCAATTTTGGAGGAGGAGAACCTGAGATACTTAAGGATGGTTTTAACATGCACTAAGAGACCTATAATTTTGGAAACTCTCAAATTTCCAGTTATAGATTCAACAAGTCCACATTCTAAGAAATGTTATATCTTTGAATGGAGTGAATGTGGATGTGGAAAATTTCATGAACCATCATGGGTCGACCCCAAACTAATCACTCGAGCCGGTCTGTGTCAAGGCCTGGGGGCGTTTCTGATCCCCACTGGCTGGAAACCAGTGCCAAGAATAAAAATTTAATCACTAAGAACAATTTGGCTTGTAAAAGATAAATAAATAAAAAATAATAATGAAAATAAATCTGAACTCGAGCAGAGGAAAAAGAAATAAACAGAATAGCTCAATATACCTCCATGTTATCATCCAAGTCACCTTCCAACTAAAATCAGCCCTTGCTCCAATGATGAGAAAATCATCCAAGAATACCTATGAAAAGTAAACCTTTAACTGAAATGATAAAAACATGAATTATCATTAAAAAACCACTTTAGGGTTTCCAGGATAAACAACATAGTCCAATGTCTCCTTTCTAGAAACCATCCATTAACACAAGTTTAGAATAATAATATAAAAGTAAGGATTTCAGATTAAAAAAATAGGAAACATATTTTTCACATTTAAAAATCAAACACACACGACATACCATTTCCAAAATAATTTTTCATTTTATAAAATAAACCCCCAAAAAGTATACAAATGTGGGATGAAGTTTAACATGTAAACAATGTAAGCTAAAAATAAACTAGTCTAATGGATAGTGATCAAATGATGAAAAAAATCATATAACCATGGGTGATCCTAAACATCCCTAGAAGACACATGGACATACAATATTTTAGAACCACCATTCCAAATTATGGTAATACTCCCAACTCAATAATAGAATATCCACCCTATAACTGAATAATCTAGTGGAAATGCTTTCCTAGCCTAACACCCAATCCAGGTGGTACCCACCCATCTAATCAGGGCTGATTAGCAACCATCACCATGTTAACTAAATATCTCCCTTTAACCCATGGTGGTTAAAATAATACTATGTGAATATGAATGTCCTCGCATGCATGACCGATCACAGCTCACTTGCCTTCCCCAAACACAACTGATTCCAGTGAATTCACCCATAAAGTGTTAACCTAGACAAAAGTGCCCTTAAATACACATTCAATCATTTAACATTAATAAAGTTCCAACCGAGCCATCACACCAATAAAAATTTATACCATTTCAAAAAAATTAAAATGATTCCAAATGGGAATACACTTTCTCCAAAACACAACCTTTATTAAAATATAATACAAATATTAACCTTGGTTTAAAAGTTCCAAGTGGTAATTTCACTCAACATGTCTAAAATTATTACCTAAAACATCACAAAACACCACTTTTTTCCTTTAAAAATCCAAATTTTCATATGCTCAAAGATTTCATTTCAAACGCGTTCTGAAATCCCAAAATAAACCCAAATCCATTTAGAAATCAAGAATCATTTTCACAAAATTAGAACTCCCATTCAAATAAAACCCAAAGGCATGCCAAAACACTTTGTACATAGGATTCACATGTCAAACATCATTTAATAAACCATTCACACATTTTTTAAAACATTTCAGATGGACCAAACAAAGACTAACATCATGACCTCACTATGTTCACATGAGAATTCCATTTTAAAAATAAAATGTATACCCAAATGCTTATGAAAACTACTTTTTAACCTTTAAAAAACTAAATCACACCACATGAACAACCAAAAGAACCATTGTCACAATTAAAGAGAACACTTTTTCTATTTACTAAACTACTATGAAATATAATTAAACAATTTTATGAAGCAACACGTGGCCTAAATCACAAAAACTCACCCAAATCATCGTTTGTGACTAAATACACATCAACACCACACCAAAACACAGTGTTGAAGTCCTTTCACAGTAAAATACACTAGTTTCATAGTTCATAAATACACAAGTCAATAACACACTATTGGTTTTCAGAAAAGTATTCAATTCATATCACATAACACACTATAAGGATAAATTACACATATTAAACCTCCATGAAATCTATGTTCACAACAGATAAATTAACTAAAGAACATGTTAAAATATGTAGAAAGGAAAAATCATTTATCAATATTGTTTATATGAAAAACTACCTACAAATAATTATATAATTATTTAAAAACCGATCTTTAATCATTTTTAACTATTAAAAACACCATAATGAATTATCTACAATACATATGAAGGTGGGAATTTTATTTGAAAATTAATTTGAAGCACAAAGTGTCATAAATCGTGTATGAAAGGAAAAGTTTAGAAGAAGCCTACCTCTATGCAAGAGTGGACACAACAACACTTCAGCAGGAGCAATAACAACGCACCATAGATTTACCGTAGACCTAAAACAATGAAAAAATGCACAGAACCTAACTCATAGTTTCTTGATTTATCCAAAACAATTAAAACAATGTTGGGATAATAATAATAATAATAATAATAATAATAATAATAATAATAATAATAATAATAATAACAACACAACTAGAGTGAGGAGGGGTTCAACACACTGGTGGCTATTGAAAAGGTGAGAAGGGGGTCACCAGATTTTGGCAAACTACTGGCCAGAGGGCTGAGAAATGGTTAGAATGTAGAGGCTGGAGTGTGGCTGGGTTGGAGATTGATTGACCAGATCACAGGAGGCCAGAGGTTTTGTTGGCATGTTGCTTACCATAAGAGTGGGGCCAGCTTTGGGGGGTCGCGAGGCTGGCTATCGTCTGGGGGATTTGGTGCGGCACTGATAGAAGGAGGAGAAGGCTTGGAGGGAGGCTAGTGTTTTGGGGTGACGATGGGTGGCTGGAGGCGGCTCTTCCAGTGGTGTGGAGGTCGGAGGCAGGAATTCCAGAGGGTGAGGAAGAGGCGGGGTATGAGGGAAAGGTAGGTGCTGGATGTTGGGAGAGCCAGGATGGGGTAAGGATGAGAGGAAAAGGAAGAGGTTGAGGGTGGTCCAAATGTAGGAGGAGGGCCCAAGGTAGGGGTGGTGATGCCAGAGAGGATGACTACAGGGGTTAAGAGGGAGCGCGTCACGAGATGAGGAGGGCGGGGAGGCAGCTCGCACAGGTAAGGGGAAGGGGGTTATGCGGGGTTAGGCTAGGGTTAGGTTCAATGTTGTTTTTTCATTATTAAAATGATAATATTATTACAAAAAAAATAATAATAGTAAAAATAATAATAATAATAATAATAATACAAATAATACAAATAATAAAAAACAAAAAAAAACAAAAACCAACGATAATAATAATGAAAATAATGATGTCAACAATAATAAAAACTTGAAATAATAATTGTTATTATTAAAATAATAACAATAAATACAATAAGTATAATAATAATATTATTATTAAGAGTAATGAAAATTTACCAGACTCCTGGACCGATTCCATGGAAACTGCCAACCGCATGGTGACGACACATAGATATGAAACCCAGTAAAAATTGTAAACAAATTTTTTAATCCACCACACAACCTGGTACTTGGAATGAGAATAGGTATCGAATAATTAATAAAATAATAATAAATGTAAAAATTGAGGTGTGAAAATTCTCCCCACCACAGACACATTATGCCCCATTAATGTCACCCTGGAAAACAATAGTCAAAACAAGAATCCGTGATTGATTGAAACCGAAATTAACCACAACACAAGAGAATGAGAGAACTCGAGAGGTTTCTCCCCACCACAATAACACAACTAGTTCTAATATTTAACACCCAAAAATACCATCCTAGGATGGGGGTCCAATGCAGGAACTCCCAAAAGATCCATACTAACTTCTATAGAATGAATGAACAACACCTCCACTGAATCATGGAACTCTTGATAGAGAGAAAAAACCAAGAATACTAGAGATAAACCTATGTGAAAAAAATAATACCAGTAGTAAACCCTAGAAAAATAGAAATACATGACTTATATGTAGGATGTTACATCTCCAAACAGACACCACTAAATAAATACCAACCTATATAAGGGCCAAACACACCTTTAAGAGAAACAAAAAATTAGGAAAAGTATAATCATACAAGCAAAACTGTTTGGATTAAAAGAGAACATTTCTGTAATAACTCCACGAAGAAACAATGAACATACAATGAAGTCAATAAAATTACAATAGAAAAACAATAACATAAGGAATTGAAATTTTCCACTGCCCATATGGAACAAAAAACCCGAATAAAGGCTTCACACCCTCAGTAACCCCTGACAGCACGCGAGCTTCACCACAATACCTATGGCTGGCGCTCCAATGGATGAAGCATCTCCTACCTCATATTCACGAACTGGAGTCCTCCTATTTCAATGTATTTTTCATGCGACGCTTCCTATAGAAATTCTCTAGATGAACCATACAACTAGAATGATGACACGTCATCAAAGGTATGCAACATGATAGTTTTACATTCCCAAACTGGCCACAAGGGTGGCACAACACTAAATAGTCTAATGAACTGGAATCCAGAACCATTATAGAGAACTCATTATAAACATGTTCCTTTGGAACACCCTACTCACTAGATGGGGAACCCTCAAAATCCACCGGACATTATGGATTTCCAATAACCTGTGCTAATAAGACCAATTTAGCTAAGAACACATCATGTACTAGGTTCTCAAAAAATGGTCCATAAATAAGAGGAACTACTCCTTGATCTCTGGACTAAGACCCCCAATGAATATATAAGTATTCATATAATCTTACTATGCTATCTTTGATGAAAAAGACACTAGTTACTTGAAATGGTAATCATATGCCTTCAATGACCATGGGAATAATTGTATACACATGAGCAATTCTCTTTTATTCTTCTTCACATCTCCAGGTATAAAACATTGGGAGAAGACAGATTTAATGAAATCCCACATCATTCCAACATGTAGTTATGTTGGGGAGAACAACTCTCATTCATCCAGAGATGTTTCTTTAAATAGTCCCAAAACAACACACACTCCGATATCTTCTACAGTTCCCAATTCCCTAATGATGCTCTAAACCTCTTAAAGCCACTCTGATGTCTCTTACTGACCCTGATCACTGTGATGTACATGCAACATCTATGAAGGACCAAAAATAGGTCATAAATTATCAGAAACCTTGGGGATATTTCTGGGATTCATGTTTTGAAAAACATATGAAACACACAGGCTAAACCAATATCATGCCAAAGCAACTTCATTGAAAGTGCCACCATCTAAAAACAACCAGCTAAAAAAACAAATACAAACACAACCCAAAAATCATTTTTTTTTAAAAACCCTTATCCTTTTATATTTCAAAACCATCTTTTTTCAAGGCCATTTTCCAAATAAAAAAAATCACTTTTCAAACAAAATTCAATTTCAAATAATATTTTTCTTGTTTTAATATCACAATATAAAAACAAGGCCAGGACTTTAATTCTATGTACACACCTCAGTAATCCCAAGATCTATTGCACATGTCTCCATGCACTTTCATCCACATCCACCAATAGACACTTTCCATGCATCCCCTCACTTTTTAAAACATTCATAAAGAGTACCCAAGGTTGTACCCAAAACATTTCTCTACCAATTCCTAGCATGCCAAAAGTTTTTTGATCAAGATATTTCAGTTTTAAAACCCATTTCTTGAATTTATCTCCATTTAAAATAAATATTTCTAATTTAAAAGAATCTTTTTAAATTTAAAAAGCGCACTTACACAAACAAGGTCCACGATGATACACAACTTGCATTAAACTACTAGAGTGTTGGACTAGTAGTTATGATTAACATAGAAATATGGTAGTGAGCCATGCCATAAGAAAGTGTTAAAAACTATGTTGAACATAAACTGTGTACTAAGAATATACATGGGTCACTACTCCCTGGGAAATTATAATGTAACATCGACCTACCTCTATTGTCATCCCTCTATCCAAAAATGGTAGAATGAGACAGGGAATCAATTCCCAAACTACCCCTGTGACATGAGGTTCGGAACAGTTGATGCATCATGACGTCCTTCCCTTACATACTTATCGAGTCCCTACAGTCCCAATCTCAATCTAATAGACACCCCAAATAACAAGAACAAAACCCTGATACTATTTTATCATGAACTAACATGGGTCAACCCTGAACTAATCCCTCGATCTAGTCTTTGACAATATCCAAGGGGAGTTCCTAATTCCCAAAGGCTGGAAACAAGTGAGAGGCATCAAAATTTAATTTTTTGGAACGATTTGGCCTATAAAAGATAAATAATGAAACAAAAATAAATAGAACAATAAAACTATACTCGATCAATAGAAAAATAAATAAATAGAAAAACTCAACGTACCTCCATGTGACATTCTACGTCACCTACCAACTAAAGGATGAAGTTTCTCCAATGATGAGTTACTCAGCCAAGAAAACCAGAGAAAAGGAAACTTGCAACAGAAATGATAAAAATAAGTGAGAGAATTAAAAATGATCAGCAGGGTTTCCATGATAAACCATATAATCCAATGTCACATTTCCCAAAACGATCCATTAACACTTATTTGAAATATAAATATAAAAGTAGGTATTTCACTTTTTAAAATAATCAATATTTTTTTCTCATTTAAAAATCCAACACACATGACATAACATTTCCTAAATCATTTTTAAATTTATAAACTAAACCCAAAACAATGTATACCAATGTTGGGCTAATATTGAACAAGAACACAGTGTAAACTATAAATAAACATGTAAAACAGAAAGTGAAAAAGTTATGAAAAAAATAATCTAAAAATAATTGGTGATTCTAATCATCCCTAGAAGACCCCAGGACGTACTAGGTTACAGAACCATTTACCGACATATGGAGAAGCTCTAATGTCTATAACCGATTGGCCGCCCTATAAATGACCAATCCAGTGTAAAAGCATGCCTGCCCAAACAACCAATCCAGGGGGTACCAACCCATATAATCGAGGTTGGTTAGAAACATGCACTTAATAATATAAAATAATCCCATGAACTGATGGTGGTAATGATTATACAGTTTTAGTAGGAAGACCCTCAAATTCATGACTCATCACACCTCACATTCCTTCCATAAACACAGATGCTTCCTATGCATTCATCCATAAAGGGTTACCCTATACAAGAGCTCCCCCAAATACACATTCAATCATTTCACAGTAATATAGTACCACACGATCCATCACACTATTTAATATTTAATCCAATTCATAAAATGATCAATGTTTCCAACTAGGCATACACTTTCTCCAAAACAAAATCTCCATTAAAATAGAGTAAAAACATTACATTTGTTGTAAATGTGCCAAATTGTACATTAAGTCAACATGTTTAAAATTATTACCCAAGACATCACACAAACACTACTTTTTTACTTTATAATGACAAATGTGCATAAGCTCAAAGATTTCATTTCAAACCATTTCAGAAATCACAAAAATAACCCAAATTCAATTAAAGAGTAAGAATCATTTTCACAAAATTAAAAATCCCTTTAAAATAAAACTCAAATACCTACTAAAACACTTTTTCAATTGTGATTCTCATGTCAATCATAATTTAATAAAATATTCACTCATTTTTTGAAACATTTCAAAAATGGGAAAAAATACTTACAATGTGATCAAACAAATTTCACATGTGAATTCAATTTTAAAATAAATTCATACTCTAACACTTCAAAAAATACTTTTACATCATTCAAAAACAAACTTGCACCACTTGAACAACCAAAAGAACAATTTTCAGTATTAATGAAAACACTTTCACCATTAACTAAACTACTATGAAAAACCATTAAACAAATTTTAAAATCAACTCATGGCCTAAAACCCAAATCCTCACCCAGATAATCTGTTATGACTCAACACACATCGACACAACACCAAAACATAGTTTTTAATCCTTCCACAGTAAAAAACAATAGTTACAAAGTTCATAAAAATAGTAGTAGATGGAAAACAATGGATTTTCATAAAATATTTCACATCATATCACACAAAATTATACGAGGATAAATAATTCATAATAAACCTCATTGAAAAATATTTTCACACCATATAAATTAACTAAAGAACATGTTAAATTAATTAGATAGGAAAAATCATTTGTCAATAATGTTTATTTGAAAAACTACATAAACATAAAGAGATAATTATTTTTAAAGATGTCTTTAACAATTTTTAACTAATAAAAGCACTATAATGAATTATCATAAATACATAAAGAGGTGCGAATGATATTTTAAAATTAATTCGAAACAAAAAAGTGTCATAGATCATGTGGGAAAGGAAAAGTTCAGAAGACACCTACTTCAAAGTAGAAGTAGAAACAATGAAACTTCTGTGGGAGGAATTACAACACCCTGAAGAATAACCTCACACCTAAAACAATAATAAAAACATGTGGAACCCAAATAATGTTATTATAATTTATCCAAAACAAATAACACCAATGATGGAATAATAATAATAATAATAACATAACAAGAGTGAGGAGGGGTTCGACGCGCTGTTGGCCGGAGAAAAGTGGACTAGGGGTCGCTGGAGTTTCGTGTGCTGATGGACCAAGGGTTAAGAGTATGATTGAGGATGAAGGCCAGAGCATGGAATGTCTAGAGAAGGCTTGACCGAATCACATGAGCCCAGAGGCATCGATGGCCAGTAGTGTACTAGGAGAGCGGGGCCAAAGCTTGTGGGTAGCAAATTTTGTCATTATTGGGGGTCTTTGTGTAGCACCACTTGAAGGATGAGAAGGCACAAAAGGTGGATAGATCATTGGGGTGTCGAGGGGTGGCTAGAGTATGCGTGGCCAGTGGTGCACAAGGTGGAGGCTGGAAGTCTGAAGGGTGAGGCGGAGACAGGGTACGAGGGTGGGGTGGGAGCTGGGTGTGGGGAGAGCTGATAGGCCATGAGAGTGAGGGGAAAAGGTAGAGGTCGAGGGAAGGCAAGATGAAGGAAGAGGGTTGGAAGCAAGGGTGGCACTGCTGGAAGGGTCGACCGCATGGGTTAAGAGTGAGCACGATGTAGGATGGGGAAGGGCAAGAAGGCAAATCGCACTGGTAAGAGCAAAGGGGTAATGCAGGATTAGGCTAGGGTTAGGTTTAGTGTTGTTTTTTATCAAACATATAATAATAATATTATTACTATAATAATAATAATATTAAAAAAATAATAATAAAAAAATAATAATATAAATACAAATAATAATAGTAATAATAATAATAATAATAATAATAAAACTGAAAATAATGAAAATAAAAATGACAATAATAAATTCAAAAATAATTAAAATTAATCACAATAATAATAATATTGACACAATAAATAAAATAATAACAATAGTATGAATAATGAGAAATTTACCAACTATTGAGCCAATTGCACGGCTACCGCCAACCGTACGGTGACTGCGCACTGGTCCGAAGAAATGTAAAATAATTTAACCAGAAAAAATTTAATCTAGGACCCCAACCAAACATTTTCCAAATATTTCAGAGCCAAAATTTAATTAAATAAAAATAAACTTAATCATAGGCGTATGAAAGCCATGGTAGGGGAAGTGTTAGTATGGGAGCCACCTAAGATCGTGGTGGAGGTGTAGAGTTTTCTCAGGCTAACATTATATTATTGGAGATTCATACTTCAGTTCTCAAGGATGATAGCATTGATGATATATTTGGACAAAAAGGAGAAACCTTTGGTATGGACAGAGATGTTCTAGAAGGCTTTTCACAGTTGAGGCTAAGTTTAAAGAGCACTCCGATCATGATATTTCTAGATGAGTGTGTAGAGTATGTAGTGTTCTATGAAGCATTATGGAAAAGGCTTGGTTGATTCCTGATATAGAGGCAAGCAATGATTTCCTATGGTTCATTCTATTTGAGGCCACATGAGAATAACTACATGCCCCATGATTGTGAGTTAGCAGTTTTCGTACTGAAATTGATGATGTGTAAACAATACTAGACGGGAAATTAGTTTTTCATCTACAGTAATCAAAAGATTCTAAAATATATATTCCCTCTAAATTATCTGATCTTGAGAGAGAGTCGATGGTTAGAGTTCATCCAAGACTATGAATTTGAGATTGTCTATACTCCTAAGATGGGTAACATGGTTGACGATGCTCTCAATAAGAGATCTAGTTCGCAGTTTCTGAATGAGGCATTGAAGTAGTTTTCCTTGTTATAGATATCCTTTATGGATGGAGATAGATAAGTTATCTCATGTTTATTGTTATTACCCCTCCATTATTTAAATGTGTTAGAGGGGAAAACCATGAGGATATTCACTTCAAGTCTCATTCGGCTTAGATATCCCTTGGGAATTCTCCTGATTGATTTTAGAAAGGTGGGGAGCAGAATGTACATTTAAATGGATCTACAGTAGTTCTAGTGCTGTTTTGGGAGGTGGTTTTGAAGGAGTCCAATACATCAACATTTTCACTATATCTAGGTATGGAGAAAATGTATTATGACCTTCCACATTAGTATTGGTGGCTGAAAATGAAGAAGGTAATTGCAGAGTTTATCTCTTGAGGACTTATATGTCAGCAAGTGAACGATGAGCACCGGGTTCCAACAGGTTTAGCTCAACCCATTGAGGTACCATAATTGATGTTGTATGGGATATCGATGGACTTCATGATAGGTTTAACAGATATGACCAGAGGACAAGATTCCATCTGTGTGATCATGGAATGACTCACCATGTCAGCCAAAATCCATGGTATCTAACCGCAGAGTTCAGTGGAGACCATGAGATGCCTCTATTATTAAGAGATAGTTCAACTCCATGGTTCCCCATCACTAATTGTTTTATATCATGATTCTTGGTTTACTTCCGGGATGTGTAATGGATTCTAGGGGGAATTTGGGACCTAGTTACGCTTGAGGACAATGTTTCACCCACAGAGAGACGTCTAGATGGAGCATACCATTCTGGTCATAGAAGGAATGAAACGATCATTCATGTAGGACTTAAAATGTAGTTGGGATGTCAAGATACCACTGGTGGAGTTCATGTACAAAAAATTTACCATTTATCCATTATTATGACACCATTAAAGGCCTTATATGAGGAGACCCAGCTGATCACCGATTTGCTGAACAGACCTAGGAGAGTCAACACTCACCATCCTAGAGTTGCCACAAGCTAGTACAGAGAAGGTGCATATCATCCACTAGAATATAAAGACTACATAGAGACTTTGTAAGTCTTATGTTGATAGGAAGTAGAGGCCTTCAGAGGTCATGGATGGAGACCATGTAATCCATTGTGTTTCACATCGACATCAATTAAAGAGATTTGGTTAGGGAAAACAGTTTTCTTCATGGTTTATAGACCCTTTTTAGATACTATGTCGAATTGAAGAAGTGGTTTACCACTTAGATTAACCATTGTTGTTATATTGGGTACATGAAATCTTCCATGTGTCGTAGCTGAGGAGGTACATGCATGACGTATCACACATTATCAATTGGGGATGATATGGACATAGATGATGGAGGGGATTTTTTTGAGAGTCCAGTGGAGATCGAGGATCTGTAGGATATTATCTTCAATGGTTTATAAATTCATTTATTTTGTGTATGAGGGAAGCATGAGGAACTCCAGTAGTGCACTTTGGAGTGTGAGGATCAGATTTGGCCTTATTACCCACATCATTTTGAGCATCCTTTATTTTGGATTATTTGGACATAAAGTTCTGAGGTAGGGAGAATGTAATGACCCAAATTTTTGGAGTGTTACTTTTTAATATTACATGGATTAATTTCAACACCAGGTGTAGAGACAGTGTGGGATTCTGAGGCCCAGTGTGCCTAGATGAAATTTTTGAAACATATTAAAATATTAAATAGCATGTGCGTGTAGTTTTCCTGAAAGAGATGAACAAAATCTAACTGATTACCTCGATCATAAATATGAGGTAATGGTTGTGTTCATAGTAGTCGATTTACCTATTGAGAGGCCTAACATTGGCTGCCACAAGTTAGATGTGAAAATTTGTTTTCAATCATTTTAATGAATAAAATAAATTGTGGATTTATTTTATATATCTATGTTTCGTCCACAAGGTGATGTAGTGAAATTTATTCTTAAATAAAACTAGTGGCGAGGATCCATGGATAATCTCATTACCCTAGAATTCTCAATAGGATTTGGAAAGAAACCATGGATAATTCTCTTTGTGGGGAATGATAAAGGAACCTTGGATCAAAGATCGACATAAAACATTCATAGAGGATCTCACCAATGTTGATGATGCAATGACAGATCATCTATAGCAAGCAATATGAATCAATTATAAGATGAGTAATTTTTTATTTCATTCCTTGTTATTGAATTCAATGATGATCATGGACCAACTAATGAATAGGTTGATCTATAGATCAAATGTTCTTTCCAGATGGGTTTTAGTTGTAGAGTTCTTGTTAGGGATTATTGATTGATAATTGATTTTTTTTCTTGATCATTATTACAGGAATGGATCGAGGTCGGAATAAACAATATAAGAGGTTCATTCCTTGGGTTGTTCATTGTTCTTTTTCTCCCCTAATATTTTTTATTCAAATTCATTGTTCTTCGTTATTCGTGGACTATGAAAAGATGATTATTTCACCTTCATTCTATGGAAGAATGATACAAAATAGATGTTCCAACACTAGGAAGTCCTAGAAGTGGTGTGATGATGATGACGATGGAATAATGAAAGTGATTCGAGAGATATCGTTCATTGTGTAGTTTTTTTGGATGGATTTAATGGTGTTTTTTGAGCTGATTGTTGTCCTAAAACACCTTATTTCAGTGTTAGGGTGAATGGATGACCAACGATAATGAGTTTCAAGGAGAATTGACAACATGAGGGGAACTTGGAAGATTGGACGATGTGCGGGAGGATGACCTCAAGATTATTTAATATCCAATAGACACGACATATAACCCAGGGTTACACAATGTCTGGACCCCCACTGAGCATCAACTAGGGTTTGAGGATGTAAGAAAATGCGACATGACACGTGACCCTATCACATGGAGTGTATTCCATTTCCAGATACTCAACGTGTATCTCAGAATATACACAGACATAGGGTGGGGTACACAGGTTTCCTATTTTCCGAGGACCCCACAACTTGTCTTAGCCAAGACAAGATACATGGGTTACCCTATGTATGTGTACACGAGCAAGTAGATAGAGGTTGAAACCATATACTGGCAAACAGCTAGAGTACACAAGTGGTCTATTAATGGAAGGACAGGGTGTGTGACCCTTCTTCACGACATGTACACAACTTCTACACGACATGTTCGAAACAATATGAGACATTATAAACGGGAAGTACCTAGGGTCAAGGGACATGACGTATGACCCTACCAGACACCATGTATTCCTTTCAACATGGACTGAATCTCTTTTACACCATATGGTAGACATAATTTGTTAGGGTCTATTTCCTTTATTATTTCCATGAAGGTGGATTCATATCATTTCCAACTCATAAAAGCATCATCCCTTTAGAAAGACATCCATGATATAGTTTTTGTAATCCCCCTCCCCCCGAGAGGCCCAGAGAAAGATCATATATTAATTCTTCACTCCCTAGGTAGTTTCCATTGTATTAATAGAATCAACTTCACTGGGATTCTATCCACTACATAGAATGTCATTATAGATGGTGTTTATTGTATCATACCCTATCCATGGATTTGATCCTCATATTTGATATTATATAATCTTCAGATCTATCAGTGTTTGTATCTAATTATGGGTTTTAATGAGCAATGCTTCTCAGACATACCTCATTAGTGCTATCAGATGCTGGAGTTTATTCTCCTAGATGATTTCTGGATGGAATCTTTATCCTAATTATATTGTGATGTTATATTTTGGATGTGTTTTTCCTAGAGTGTGCATTTCTTTATTTGAGTTTATCTCGATATTCATATTACATGTTTTGAAGAATTATACTTCTATTGAGATGATCATATCACTCTTTTTGGTATTGCATTATGGTTTCAGGGCGTCATACCGGGTATTTTTATACTCACCCCATCACGGTCTTTGCATGCACATTTCATGTATTGTGTAGACGAGAGACCGTTTGAAGAAGCCATAGGAGGACACTGAGCAGATGAAGATTTTTGAGTTAAAAACAACAAGGTTTGTCCCAATGACTATAAACAACAATCAAAGTACCATTTGTTTACAGGTTGTACTTTTGGGTTTATAGTCTTTTTTGGTGGGCTTGTATCCTAGTCCAGTTTTCATTATTGCACTTTATATTATCGTCATAATTTTCATGGTTTATAGTGGAATTATGGTATTTGGTTCCAAGTTGTTTTTATATTTCAACATTTTGCGGGCTTGGATATGTGTGCATACATACAAGTATAAGTGAAATGCCTCCAAATTTAGTAATATGCATACCCAGTACTATTCACCATCCCCTAACCTATTTGAGGTGGGTTTGGAGAGTCCCGACATGGGCTCCACTAGGATGGGATGTGACATAATTAATGAAATAGGAATTAATTTTCAAGTATATTTGTAACGGAAAACAATCAGATATTGAATACCATTAATGGATCATAACAATTAATTTACAATCAATTTCACATTTTGAATTTTGTTGGCTATTTTAGAAAATTTGATAATAAGTAATGTAGTTTCTGATGAGACAAACATCATTATATAAATTAAAGTATGAAAAAACATCATCAAAAGGGGTTTAATGATGAAAATCATGTACCTTTCATATTAAATAATTAATTCGCAAATCTTGTTACGAACCATGATAGTGACAAACTGAAAGATTAAATCTAGTATTTCTTATTGCACAATGATGGAACTGAACATGAATATGATGTGAAAATGATGAAAATAATGATATTATGTTTTAATTTTTTTATAATTTTATATTCTATTATTTCTTTTTTATTTTTGTTTATTTCAATAATTTTTTAAAAATCAATCATGTTTTCATGAAAAAAATCATAAATTTATTCATTGAAATTTCTCACCATTAGTGGATGAATACAGAATATAATATTCATTATATTATCTTGATGCTACCATAAATTATTATCAAATAATTCAATTTTATTCCCTAAAGTGAATAATAATATTTATTAAAACAATTCTATTTCATTCCATGATTGAATGCAATTATACATACTTTTATTTTAAATCATTAAAGTGATAAACATGATATATTTTTTAATTATAATTTTTCAATTTAATGAAAAATAAATAGATAATGATAATATTATAAATAAAAGTAGTTTTATGAAAATAAATATTTAATGGGAATAATGATTTTTCAATATTTATTAATTAGTGATTCCATAATAGGTGATATGAAAATACTTCATTTTGAAATTTTGAGAAGACCAATTATTTTTTGAAATAAAATTACACATGAAAAATAATTATAGATAAATAGTATATCATTTAATATTGGATTATAGATAAATAATATATTCTCATGTAAACAATTAACTTTTATCCCATAAAGTTTATGTTATTATTTTTGTTTTTCATATTCATAAAAAAGGAATTATATAGTTCTTATAATTGAAAATATTTTTACAAAATAATTTAATCAAAATATGTTTTCAAATAATGGGCATCATGAAATAGATAATTTTCCTTTTTTTATAGATGATCATAATTTATATATAATTTTAATTTAATTGGTTATATTTCATTATTTGAAAATAATGAAAATAATTATTAAATTTTTCAAATGATTTGTGAAACACATATTTTAATTTTATCTAGAATATTTGAAAGTTACAAAGTATAATCATATAATATACCATTTATTCAATGAACTAAATTTAATTATAATAAATATTATTTTAATTATAATTTATGACCATGAAAAGGTTTGGACTGTGAATCTATAACAATCCTCAACATTTCCACCCACTGAATATTGTTTCTACCATTATAAACATTGGACCTCCTCTCTCTTGTAGATGTATTTTAAAATGATTTGACTTGATGATCCAAAGCATACAATGTTTTCATACCGATGAGTGTAATCCACCAGGATTTTATTATGAGTTTATTGATTGATGTCCAATCACTAGAAAATGATTTCACCTTCACAATGACCAAAATTTGTATTTTAATATTAATTACATTCCTTGACCATGTTAAACATTCCTAATGAAAAGATCATAAATTTATTATGTAGGACTATAATGAAGAATTTTTTTTGAAATTATTAATTTCAAACTTCAAAATTTCTCATTTATGTTGATAATTAATCAAAACACATCATGATTATTATTCTGATCATGGAATCACATTGATCTACAGTGAAAAAATATTCTTTATTTATATAAGAGTGATTTTATTCCAACCCAATGGTATAAATGTTTTTATTGAAGATTTATATATGAATTAATGATTATATATATATATCATTAATGATATTGATGAAAATTAGTATCATATGTATTTTATTGGATAAAAGTGTTAAAAAATACCTCGTTATATAAAGATCATTCATTATAGTCCATAAGTTACTCTAAAGAATTTTTTAAGATAATGTGTTTACAACGTGAAATTGAATAAATTATATGAAACTAGATGCTTAATCAAGAAAAATTAATTACATTACATGATTTAGGTCATATACGATTAATTATAACAAAAACTATTAATAAAAGCATACATGAGGTTCAATTTATTAATAAACGATTATAAATTCATCAACATAGAATGATGAATTCATTTTATTGATCCTTTTCTACCAAATATAATCTTATAAGTGAATTATTTACTCTCATTATTGTATAATGAATTACCCTATTAAAAAAATACCATAGGTTACCTTTTATTGATTTAAATTATTTTTATCATCACCACATGTTTTGGAAATGGATTTAATATATTTATAGGAATTATTATTTATGACATATATTTGGGTATTCAAATCTATTTCATTAAATATGCATATGTTAAATGGCCCAATATAATATTGGTTTTACAGTGATTATTCATATCACCTTATATGAGATACTTAAAATAAAATATTACCAATGTATACCAAATATATAATTTTATTTTATAACCATTAATATGATTCCCATTCACACGTAAATGACTAACTCAGATGAAATGTTTTTTATGATCTAAAGTTTGATTATACACACTGTATGTGTGGTTAATATGATTATCTAAAATCATTGTTTATCATCAGTATAATGTAATAAATTTATTTTACCTTGAACTAGAATATAAACACATTAATATTAATATATCATATTATATATTTTCCCTAAAGTGTCACCCAAACCAGATAAACCATAATATGACATTACATGTTATTGATGATATATTTTCTTTTTCATATCATTAAAAACTCATCATTGGTAATGAAATTTTTACAATGATGACATGATAATAATTATCGGAAAGAATTAATCAAACAATTGAAATGCTAAAAATATAATGATTTTTTATTCCAAACCCAAACCACAATGACTATTAAAAATATATTATCTTTATAAATTAATATTCATGAAATAAAATTTTTATATTTAAACTTTATTATATTATTTATAATTAATGTTTTCATTTTTTCTAAATATGTTCATGCTTATTACCACACATATGAATACCTAATTATTCAATATTCATATAGCACATACAAAATTATGAATTCTTCACACAACCAATGAAAATATATTTTAATATAAACAAAATAAGATGTATATGACACATAAATTAATAATTTTATGAATATAAAATTTATAATATGATTCAGTGGGTTTTATAGATCAAATATTTTTTTAAACTATTATGATGACATTTTTAAAAAACATCAAATCTATGAATGATATTATGAAATAATTGAGTTATTTTATCCCAAAACATCATCGATATTATTGCTAAAACACTTAATTAATAATTAAATTCCAAAAATAATGAATGAAATATTTCATACATGAGGGGAAAGTGGAAAAATTATTCAAACATAATGAATTATGTATAAATTCACATTTTATTTTTTATTATAATAAATATATATATACATTCATATGAATATATAACATCTAAATAATATGAAATATTATTATGGGAAATTTTAATGAAGGCACTGTTCTTCCCAAAAAATATAGTTTTAATGTGTATAAATTAGTAAATATTTTAAAATATAGAAACCAATGATTTGGGTAATTCCAATTCTTGGTATTTATTTAATCGATGTAGTGGTAGATCTTCATCTATATTTTTTACATACGGTAAAACATATATTTCGTGGTTTTCTAGAAAACATAATAATTTGGAAACGTCGTTCAATAATGTTTTCTAATTGTGATACATTTAGTATGAAATGGATATGTTTGGTTGGGATTTTTTATTCTATATATAAGAAATAACTATCTATTTTATATGACAATTTTAATTCCCACTATATTATATGAAGGTAATATTAGATTTGTGTTATAATTTATTGGTGGATGTATAAAATTAGATATAACAAATAATATATAAGAAAACATATTTTTCAATCTTGAACATAAAAATGATGATATTGTTTTCCAATAAATAATATATTCAGAAAATAATGAAAATTTATTAATGAATATGTTAAATATTTGAATATTAAAAAATTTATTTTTAAATTTAGTATGTAAATACTAATTTTTTTTGAATATTTAATGAGGGGTGTGCTTTAGAACTTTGCACTCTTATTCCATTCATTAGGTGTTTTCCATGTGGGATTTCATATATACTTTTTAATGGCATTTATTTCAATAGAGTTAAAATATATTGGAATAACTATTTTTCCATAGGTTTTATGTGATGATTATATAAGATTGTATGAAAATATGACATCCAAGGTAGTGTCATATAATATAGTTATTTTATGGATGTCATAATTCATAGGTCATTATTATCAAACATTCCCAAATCTAACCCTATATATGTTAAACCGATCATTTTCTCCAACAATTGCAATTAAAAATACTTTATTTATCATTGGAAATAAATATTTATCTGGATCATTTTTTATAAATAACATTAATTCCATACATATATTACCCTTTTAAAGGACATTAGAACTTCTGGTACAATAAAAACATTCCCTAATACTCTATATCTTTTAAATTTTACCATTTTCACTATTATTTTGAATATTTGACCACATGTTTCTTTAATAAATTACTTCACTAATGTTTAATCAATATTTTCAATTGTAAAATTATTCATTTTTTCAATCAATGATCGATTGTTTTTAGAAAAAATTATATTTAAATTTGACACTAATATTAGAACTAAAACTTGTGAATTATATGATAAAGTATAAAAAAACATAAAAATATTATTCATAAACCCACCTCAAGAAGGATTATAGATTCTTCCACTGAACGTTTAGATTTCCTCTCATGAATCCTCTAAATAATTTTAATATATGGATACAAAACATAAATTTTAGTTACACTTGTAATGTACTGATGATTCTATCACTGTTATAAACATATACATTTTATCAGTAATGATTAATATTTTTTTTTGTTTTAGACTTAAAACTAATAAAATCGATATTTTATATATTCTAGTTTCAATGCTAATAAAAATATCCTTTAGTGGTGTTTTATTAGTGGTAATTATGGATTTTTTTAATGATGTAATATAATGACACATAAAATCACTCTTCAATAGAACGTATCGATCAATCAATAAAACATTATTGTATGAATTTAAATCATATCATATAATAAAAAATATATTTAGACTAAATATATTCATTTTAGGTTTTTTAACATCAATGACATGATTAGAGTTTTTTTTTGGAATCCACAATTTGTTTGGGTTACCCAACCAACAAACATGTTGTAAAAATGGTTTTTTGGGTTTCCTAACTCATTAACCAACTTATAAAAAAATCTAATCAAGAAAAAAAGATACATTTCAACACAATACAGAAATAATGGATATTGAATCTAATGTATCTTCAAATATCCCTTCAGATTCTATACCTTTGAAAAATATAATTATGAAACATAGTAACAAAATAAAATTACAGCTTCAAATCTCAGAAAAAGTAACATCCCGTACATACCATACTAAAACACAATCCAGAACATATAAAGAAAAAAGTAATATTTTATGAAAAAAATATTGAATGAAATAATAGAAAAATAACAATTTTTTATTCCATCGATTAGATATAGTTTGAATCCAAAGGGGGAACAATATATACTATTTATTTAAGTAATTTTATGATATTTACAATGTTAAATTCCAAAAAAAAAGGATTTCACACTGTTAAATACCTTATTTACCAACTAATTTGAAACAATTCAACCTCATTACAATATTATTGTGGAAAATTACTATTATCCTACATATTTAGAGATATCCCACTATTTGATTAATGTTCCCCCCTAACTAATCTTCATCTATTAGTAAATAATTCCATAATATTGACATAACAACAAATGAATATTACAAATAATCCAAGATGATTCTTAAAAAATCTATTTGTTAAGAAATATTTGGGACCTCTGGTCTGAAAAAAAAATATACAATTCCATATCATCTACAGACTTCGACACCAAACATAGTCATGGGATGACTTATAGTCACTATAATAAGAATTATATCTTATAATATTATAACAATTGAATTTCGAGACTCTATTTATTTCATTACAATATCACCATCAATCATCGGATTATAGACTATTGGATTTTAATCTTTAATAAGATCAAAATATTAGATAAAAAATGGTTTTTGAATGGACAAAATCAATAAGTCAACCACTTGAGATTCAATAATTATGATTCACCACCATGTCATCCATTAGGATCCACAAACATCATTCTATTTATCAATATTTCCTTATAGATTTATGGTCCCCTCAGTATAATTATAGTTATACGAGCTTGATAAAGGAACAACAAAAACTCAACATATTATGGACTATAATATTCCATATAATATCTGTTAGGTAGTAAAATCTATTTATAATACATAAATAGAGAAAACTTATACTATAAATAAATCTATCTAAAGTTATATTTCATCTAAATATACGTTCTCATGGAAGGAATCATAATATTTTTGTTCATGTGAAGTAAAATGTGAAATTAATGAAAAAACAAACCAATGTTCTTCTTTCTAATGAGATTATCCAAAAAATAATCTATATTTTCTACAAACATTTTATATTAAAAAACATTCATTGATTATGTGGTAAAAATTTCTACTAATTGTTGAATATTCCAAATACAACCCCCAACCTTACTTCCAAGAGTTATAACATAGAATATATTTCACTTATGTATATTTGAATCTTCACCAAATTCTGTTCTGTATAATCATAGAATATTTTATTATTTCTGATTTAAGGATATTGAAATCCTGAACCATTCAGATACTAAAGGATCCCCTCAAATGATCTTAAATACCCACTTCCATGATTTACATGAAGCTGTAGACAACACTAACTATAGTTGTAATATTTGGATGAATATACACCATATAAAACATAAATATTTAAAATAAAGGAATAGGAAACGTTTTTCATGTACTCTACATTAACGTTAATTCATGATGCCATTTTTAACAAAAAATTCCATGGAGGTTGATTGGATGCATTTTTTACCTTTGTTATTCAAAAACACTTCACTATATTTTTGGTTGTAGGTATACTAAATAAGGAATATTGTTACATAAATTATGTCTCTTTTGATCTTCATCCCTTGATCCAATTATATTTTCATAGATCCTCAATATTGAATCATCTAAAATAACTCATAAACATTTTATCAACATAGATAGTAATAATGATAAATCCTATATCACAGGTCACCATTCAATAACAAAATTCAACATGATTTCAGAAGATATATTATTCTGCCATAAAGGAATTGAAACTATTTTTCCACTTTCTATGTTTTTTATATAATCCATAAAATCCAGTCATTATATTTTAATCATTTTTGGATTCCTTTTTAACCAAAACTCCCTTTGGATGATGCATGTTGAGTTAATTATAAAATTTCCTATAAAGAAAATCTATCATTACATCCTTCTAGTCTAGATATAATACTTATATAAAAACAATTTTATACACTGTTAAAAATTTCTTATTTTTATGAACTCTTTAAAATTGATGTCAATCATCAATAATAAGACATTCTTTGTACATTAATCTATTATATTATTCTTATTTTAGTAGATAAACCATTTATTCTAATTAATTATATTCCATAAATTCCATTCCATTAACTCTAATGTTATAGGAAAATGTAAGGAGTAAATATATACTTTTATTTAGAAATTCCTCATACTTGATTATTTTTTATTAACAACATATACTAGGATCTCTGGTTTTCCATCTTCCACGAGATGAAAATAGTGATAGAATTTATTTATATTTTCACATGGAACTAAATTTTAATATATTTTAGTATTTAAACCTATTAAATTTCCCATTAAATGAAAAATAAATTCAAATTTTATCATTTGAAAGCACATACCTAATATTTTTTGTGTGAAAGCAATATCTAGTTCTACTATCATTGGATGTACCATAGAAAATTGAATTCCTTTTAGAAAATTTTTCTATAAAATAGTTTTTTCTAGAATTAATATACCCCATGAATTCTCTATAACATCAATAATGTAAAGGAGTCCCTTGAATCCAACCAATACATCATATGATATTTTCTCCACATCAAAAAACTACAACTAGTTTTAATATTTTCATATTATATTTTCATTAATGAAAATATCTTGGATTCTAAAATTACTTTATTAATTATTATCCCAATGTGAAATATAAAATTCACCATATATGTAACAAAAATGAAACCTTATTTTGAACTAGCATATTCTAAATTTCTATATTTAGTGTGATCTTGTGGATATATGAGTGAACTAAATAATTTGAGATTTATAATAAATTTTATTTATTAATTCCTACATCCTACTGATGTTCCTACCCTAAAGTATATGTTAGAATTTTGTACACCAAGTAGAACAAATAGTTCATATCCTATTACAAAAACATATTGTGTTTCCAACTAAAATCCCCATGCTTATCACTATATCTACTATTTTATGATTCTCTATACTCTTATCTATTATTTTCTAGAAGACATGGTATGGTCTTATAAAACCATATTAACATCCTCTAATATAACTTTCAAAACTCACTTTTTTCAAGAATCCCACCATTATCATATCCCAAATTTTTCAGTTATCATATGGGGAATTTTCAAACATAAATTTATATTCAATGATGTTTTTGAACACATTGTACCTATTATTAATATATAACACACATAATTTTTGTGTTTGATTATCAATTATGTTTACATTAATCAATGACCCTCAATCAGAATTAACCAAATATGACCCCATATAAATTCATATTATCTATCTCTATCAATTTATTATTTGGTTTTATAGATTTAGTTAGGAATAAAAAATTCAACTAAATTCCATGAATTCAGTATTTTATTGTTTTTAATGTTTGATTCTATGGTCCAATATTTATTTTGATGCTAGGAATTTATATATCATTTTTCTAATACGATCGAGACGTTCATTCCACAACACTATTCATGTTATTTATATACATGTATTATACCTTATGTAACCATAACGAGGTTTAATGTCTGTTTAATCGCCATTATGGCCACAAAAATTGATCTATATATGATTCTATATTCATTAATGAGAAAAAGTTTATTGAGAAATGCATTATCTAACTAACTAATGATTTTTTTCTTCTTTAATCCACATATGTGTAGAATTCATCATAACTCTTTGACACTTTTGTTGTATATCTAGATTGAAACTTAACCCTTTATAAAAACCCTAAGTCCTTAATCTCATTAATAATAAATGATAACCAGTCTTCTAGAAATATGATTTATTTAAACACATCCATTCAAATGATGAATGAAATAATGACTCATAGATTATGTTCATCAAATTAATTGAGATAGAAAAACTCAACAGTAGTCCAATAATATCATCAAATATTGGGCTTGTGAATAAACATCCAATAACATATATTCAATAGTATCCCCTTCACTAAAATAATATTTATTTTGTTCTCCGTTCTCTCTACAATAAAAACACACAATGATACCTTCCTCTAAGCGACCCCTTTGAATTACCTTTCCTTTTACACTCTAATGAATCTTTCTAGTTTCAAGGAATAATAATTATTTTAAAACATATTCATTAATAAAAAAATTATTATTTCTTTAAAGAAAATTTCATCACTGATTACATGATCTATGGTGTCTATATTCACTATATATATCATTCCACTTGAATAAATTATTGAGGTCTCCATAGTATTAAATTAATTTTAGGGTAATGATATTAATAACAACACCCAATCCAGATAAATAATTTTCACATTCACTAACTCTAAAAAGCTATGAATCATTTGGAATCAATTTATGTTATTGGCTATATGTTTACTATTTCACATCCCCATGTTAAATATTATCCATAAAAGGTTAACAATATTTTTAAATGTAGAATTCCCATATATTTTACCTAGAGAATTCATATGTTCTAATGTAGTCATTATTCTATGATATTATAACTGACATTGTTGGATAATAAAATTTAGACAGACTCATGTTATTTCTTGTCAAGCCTACCATATTCTTTATTTTTTTTCTTACTTGATACTTTTTAAAAGGAGATCAGTATCCTAATGAAGTAAACTTTAATCTATCACCTTTTTGTAGAATCCAAAATCTATTACATAAAACTTATCTATATGGAATTTAAACACCTCTAGTTATATAAATCTGAACGATAATTAACTATCAATAAAATCTAAAATATGTAAGAGGGATATGAAACTATATAAAAAAATTCTACAACATTTCTAAGAGAAGTATCCTGCTAAAAAATGTGTTATAGAAAAACTTTATGAGTATCTAGTCGTATTGAAATATACAAAAAACTATACCAAAAAACTTTTAGGGCATGATTTAAAATCTAATAAACCATCATATGTTACTCCTCAATAACATACAAAAGGAGAATAAGTATCGATATGAACATGTGTTGTTGATGTACTGAAACATGGAAGTCATTCCACAATAATGTCACTATATCACAACAAAAAATACCAAATTATCCAAATTCCATAATCCATTACACAAGTATTGATTGAATCAAGTGAAATAGAACAAAAAATTCTTTTTTAATTAGTTCAAATTTTATTCTACTTTTATAGGTAAACCCATGTTATATTTTTAAAAGGAATTGATAGATGATTATAATGTGAATATATTGATCAAAAAATTAATACCACCACATTACAATAATCAATTAGATATGTCTCTTATTACTATATCTCATGATTCAATACCAATGAGAACCACTCTTGGGCCAAAAATGAAGATGATATTTTCCATCGAAGATAGATTCCAATAATCCATGGGATAGGGACCAACATGTATGGTATAAAATATAAAAATGGAAGGAATTACACACAAAATTATAGTAACATAAATATAGAATGGTCAATAAGCCCCAAAAAATTACATAATTATGAATTCAATAAATTTTATAGGGATATTTTTTTTAATAAATAGTAAAATTACCATTAAGTAAACGACTTCAACAAAAGCACCATGCTCCATAAGTATAATGTCTAGATCAATCACTGAGTCCCTCCAAAATACCTAATAAATTTTTTTATATATATGTGTGTCACAATATTGATAGTTTATAGGATTATACTTAAGACCTATCAAATAATTATTTTTGACATATAACAATTTCTCACTGAAATAATATATTAGAATTAAGTTAATTTGAATGAATGATCTATTATTTGTTTGTTTCCAATATATATATTGTGAATAGGAATAAGAATTTTATTTTTTTTGGTCCAGATAAAATAGAATTATTTATAATTTATTCGGTATTTTTTGTGTTGTTTCATGAATTATTTGAGTTCAGGGATTGAATTTTATGCAGCGATTACACAACCACAAATTTCTTATGTGAACTAAAAATTGAGTAAGTGGCTAGTGGGCTCTAAAGGATGGTATGGGAAGATAAATGGTTTTTTATAATTATAATGTGTTTATATTAGGATGAATAAATAGAAAATATAGTTTATGAATTTTGATAACAGATATATCATCTCTAATTGAAATATTGAGACTGATTGTGGGTCATATAAGTGGCTTGAGGTGTATTGTTTGGAGCATTTGTTCCGGGTCAATAGTTTATAAAGGCTAAAAAATAATAGTATTATGGTAATTAATTTATTAGTTTCTTATTAAGAGTAATTTTCATAAAAATAACCCAATTATAATTTCATTATGGATTGATGAGAAGTTATAGAAGAGCAAGATATTGACTAGGAAAGAGGAGAAGTTAGAAGTTCACATAGGATGGTTCGTTTGAAACAGAAATCACTTTTTGAAGAGGTGGAATAAAATATGGTTTCAATTAATGAGGTTAAATGTATCATTTAAATATCTTTCCAAGAGTGATTTTTATGAACGATGATTAATAATTTCTATTAGTTAAGTGTATTATATGAGGAAGCTTGATAAAGGGTCCTCCGTGTAGTTGTATTCAAGGACATGTAAGACATAACATGAATAGTATCCTAACACATACTATCTTATAATATGAAGATGATTCTATTGGGATATGGTTGTATCATGTGGTCAGTGCATGGTGAATAGTGATTCATGTAAGAATTACATGAAAGATGTTTTTTATAGACATTGTCACAAACAATTTTGTAGTGTCCATTTTGAAACTCTTGGAGTGAATTAATGAATCATTTTCAGTATTTCTTGATGAAAAATTGATAATATAATATTTACACTATGGATATGACCTATATATTGAGAAAATTTGCAGACAAACATATGATTTAATATAGAAAGTATGAGTGAAAAGAAGAATTTTTAAGGTGGAAATTTTTTATTACCTAAATTTAGTAGTAATGAAATTTATTTGGTATAATGTGAAAATTATTTAAAAATTTTAATACACCATAACTAGTGAATAATAGTGGACTATTGTATGAACAATTCATAATTATCATTTACTGGTTGTATTATCTCATTATGGTGAACTATGTATATATTACAGTTCTTAATAATTACATATAAATTTGTGATTATGGATTATAATTGATTAGAAATCATTGTATTAACATGTTTTTACTAATATGGTATTAATATCCATTACATAAAAAGAAAAGGTTGCATCCTGATTCACCCATTCCCTCTTCTCATGTCTGTTGAGTCAATAAGAATATGTTAGGACTTCATCATTCCTTATGGTTTTATGTTTTGAAAATCACTAACACTTTTTCTTAGGTTCAGAATATTTTTTTAAGTTCTGTATTTTTCTTAAGATCCTGAATTGTCATTCCATTATGCTTACAGATATATCACTACATCTTTCCATTCTATTAGACTTACAGATATATTATTCTGATTTTCCATTCAGTTATTTTTACAAGATCTATCTTTCTGATTTTGTCATTCATTTTTTGTGATTCCGACTCCGGTATATATGTGATTCAGTTTTTATGATTCCGAATATGGTGTATATATCATTCAGTTTTTATGATTTTGAATCCAGTGTATATGTGATTCAGTTTATATGATTCTGAATCCAGTGTATTTGTGATTCAGTTTTAATTATTCTGATTCCGGTGTATATATGATGCCGATTTTCAAAACATATTCCAGTGAATATATGATGTCGATCATCAATACTGATTTTGGTGTATCTGTGATTCCAATATTCATGATACTGAATCTGGTGTATTTGTGACTCCGATTTTATGATTCCGTTTTCTTGAGAATGTTATTTCTAAGAATCCATTTTCTTGATTTCAAAATATTATGTTTTATTTATAATGTTAGAGTTTCCTAATGTATTGTTCAAATGATATCAGATTCCAATAATTCTTATACCTAACATTTATCTTTAACTTAACATCGTTTCTGTTACTCGAAATGATGTCATACAATTTATTACAACCTAACCATTATATGTTTCCGACATGTCCAAATCCCTCCAAAATATAAGGAAAATATGTTCATTGGAGAGGAGCCGACCATTGGGAAGGTTTGCCTATAAATACAAGCCCATTTGAAAGAGAAAAAAGAATGACTTCGTCTTGATAGTGAACAAGCTTGTGAATAGATTTCTATAGAGATAGGCTCTTACAACTCTCAGTGATTCATGAAGATGCCGTGAAAAACTTGTTTAGGTGTGAAAAACTTGTTTAGACTAGCTTCGTGTAGACTCTGATCGAACTGATCATGGGATTTTGGGTTTGGAAGACAGAGGATCTGATTTCCTTCTAAATCGCGGGCTTTCATGTTTGGAAGATAAAGGTTCTGAATTCCTTTTAAATCGAGGGTTTGCGGGGATAGAATGAAATACCTCGATCTTTGTATTGAGGTCTTACCTAGGTTTGGTTAAGATAGACTTTCTTGAAAGTATAAATCAAGGAACATTTATCCAAGGTTGTTGGATACCCTTCTCTTTGGGTGAAAAGAATCTAATTGTTTCTTGTTTTCTTTTACAAGTTGTTCTTAATTCTGCTATTGTATTTTAACTTTGTTAATGTTAGAAAGCATAACTTTCTTATACTTTATAATTAAATTACTTTGTTTATATTATAGATTCCATAGGCTTTAAGGTAGAATGTTTATTTTAAGAAAAATAGAAAAGTTTTCTTTAAGAGGTCTTGTGAATTTTTGTGTAACCTTGTAAAATTTAACTTTTAATGGTTCTAAAGGAATTTTTAAAATATACAATTTACCCCGACCTCTATTGTATATTCAGAATCTATATTCTTATTTAGATCCTACAATTGGTATCAGAGGAAGGTCTCTGAAGTACATATATCCACATATAAGTTTTCTTACTCATGTTTTCCTTTTCTTATGTTATTCATATTTGTTCTTAAACTTTTACTAATAATCCATTTTGTGGATGAAAATATCTTTTTAGTAGGGTAGGAATTCATGTAGGATCATTAGATAATCAAAATCCTACTATACCACCGATCATTGATGGAAATGACTTTGAGTACTGGAGAGACATAATGAAGACCTTTGTGATCAAAATAGGTGTGGACAACAACATTATGTTAACTAGAGATTATAAGATTCCTGATAAGGAACATAAAACCTTTAATAATCCAAATAAGGTGGACTATGAGCTGAACATTGAGGTACGAAATACTTTGATATGTTCCATGACTAGAGACATATATAGCAAGATTTCATCTTGTGAAGATGCAAATATTATCTGGAAGAAGTTTGAAGTAATTCACTTTGGACCTTCCAATGTTATTGAAACTAAAAGATCTATGCTTAAGGATGAGTATCATGGTTTCTTCTTTCCTTATAGAGAACGCGTATGTAAGGTAAAACAATGATTTATGACTATTGTCAATAGCCTACAATCCATGGGTGAGGATGGTTTAGATGATGAAGCTCTTGTGGACAAGATTATTGAAATCATGACTGATGAATGGGAATCCAAGATAAATACTATAAATGGGAATATAAAAGTTTCTCAGATTTTTCTTGATGAACTATTTGGAACTCTTATCAACATAATACCAAAATGAAGAGAGATGCTAATAATATTACAAAGAATATTTGAAATGGAGGGGTATCTTTTACAACTACATAAAATCATATAAAAGCCAAGACTCCTGATAGAATTACAAGATCAAAATCTAAGAAGGTTAGTATTCAATATAAATCCAGTGAAAGTGAAGCCTTAGAAAATTAGTTAGCAAATCTTGCTTAGAGGATGACCAAGATTGTAAGAAAAAAGAACTTTCAATATAGGTATAAGAAGAAAGATGGAAATTATAAGAAAGATGGAGAAGTGACTTGATATGAATGTAGAAAAACATGTCATATCAGACCTGATTGTCCATTACTCAAGAAAAGAGAAAAGAAGGAAAGGAATTCTGAAAGAAACAAGAAGAATTTCTATAGATCAAATCATAAGAATGTCTTAAAAGCCAATGACACTTGGAGTGAAAGTGGTGGAGATTCTTCTAACGATTTTTCAGAATATGAATCTTCTGGGAAAAACAATATTGGTCTAATAGCTAGAGCTCCATTTCAAAATCATTATCTTATGGCTAAGGTACATACTTTTGAATCCTTATCCAATATGTCTTTAAGTGAAAACCTTACAGATATAGGTTTTCCTTCAGATAAAGAATCTTCTTCTTCAGATAATGATAATGATTTGTCTTCATATGAGTATGTTTCTGGATTTTCTAATTTGCTTGAGAGAAGAAATTTTATAGTTTCTATGAAAAATGATAATTCATATTCTATAGAATATATTTTAACAAAATAAATTTTAGATCCTTCCAATGATCTTGATGAGAAAAATGTTGTTTTAGAAAATCTTTCTAAAAAACACGAGGAAGTTAATTCTGAGAAGAATAAACTTTCTGAGGATCTTAAAAATATGCTTTTAGAAAAATATTTTATAGAGGATAAACTTAACTCTAAATCTATTATTCTTGAGAATAAGAATTTAGAACTATGTCTAAAATCTGAGATATTTTCCTTGAAGAAATATTTTGAAAAATTCACTTCTGGTAAGGAAAATTTTGACAAGATGTATTCCCAGATCAACCTCATGGTAATAGTCAGAGTTTAGGTTATTCTCCTGAAAAACCTATTTATAAAAATAATTATTTTGTTCCTTCGAGAGCCCCTTTTTATACTAAATGACAAAGTGGTGGGAATTGGAAGAAAAACTGTTCGTTAAATAGTGTTCAATCTCTTGGGTTTCACAAATCATATTTTTCTAAACAAATATGGTTACCCATGTCTTTGTTATCTAATAGTTCTATATCCAAGAATGTATGGATTCCGAAGACCTAACTCATTTTTTCAGGAAAAAGAATGAAGTACCAAAAACATTTGTTACATGGATAGTCGATGTTCCCAGCCCATGACTGGTAACAAAGTCTATTTCAAAAAGATTTTAAAGGGTAAATGTTGAAAGGTAAAGTTTTTTGATAACTATCAAGGATAACTTTTCGGTGTATGTAACATTATTCTTCTTGGAAAAGCTATTATTTCAAATGTTCTTTTCATAAAAGGGCTTAGGCACTACTCTTTAATTCAGGGAGAGTACATATGTTTGTTTATTTTTTCCTTTAAACTTTTTTTCTTTTAAATTAAAAATTTAGGATTTAAAAATATAGGATTAAAAAATTTCAGATTTAATAATTTCAGGTTTAAAAATTTCTAATTTAAAAATCTCGGATTTAAAAATTTCGAATTTAAAAATATCAGATTTGAAAATTTTGTTTTTCAAAAACATCCGATTTTAAAATTTTGGATTTAAAAATTTTAAATTTGAAAATTTCATATTTGAAATTTTGGATTTGAAAATTTCAGATTTGAAAATTCTGGATTTGATAATTTTGGATTTGAAATCTTTAGATTTAAAAAATTCAGATTTGAAAACATCAGATTTGAAACATTCCAGGAAAATTCTTAATATCGAAAACTTATTCCTAAAAATTTAAGAGGTACTCAAGTATCGTACCATCCTACTAATCTCTGTGAAGAAGTTTTGTTGCCAATAAAGCCTTCATTCCGAAGTTCTCTTTCTTCTAATGACTCCGGAATCCTCAGCAGATCAGATGCTGGCTAGCAAGGAGATAATGAATTGGTCAATCTTTAGAGAAAGGTTGGTATATCCTATGTTCTTTGAAAAATATGACTCCCTAACCTCTAAGGTGATAAGATGTAATGGAAGGGAAGGCATCTATGTAGCTAAGGAGAAATCTCAGGATCCGGTTTATCCTGATCTTCTTATTCAATTATATGAATATGTTTCTTCCTTTCAAAATGATTTTATGGATATGTTTAACTTAAAATGCTATGATAAGTCATATACAATTCCTTACAAGAAGGCAGCAAATGTTTCAACATTCCATATGAAGGAGAAGCTCTTCAATGCTCTCAAAAACCTCACGAGAAGGAAGGTTCTTTTAAAAAATCCAAGGCTCTGTATTTTCTTGGTCCCTAATTTGTTAAAAATCCAAAGATCAATAATCTTTCAATGAATCACAAGATGGTATCCCTTTGGATACAAGGATATCTTATTCCAAGAAAGGGGGATATGGATTACTTGAAGATATATGATATCTTTCTATTATATTTCCTTGTCAACCTAAGGAATATTAACTTTGTGAGGCACATCTTTCTCACCATCAAAGAAATTAAAGGAAGATCTATCAGATCTCAGATCCTTATGTACCCAACAATTATTTCCAAGATAATAGTTATGTGTCTTCAAGAGATGAATGTTCCATGCTGATCAGTCTTGATGCCGTTCAAGATATTTTTTCGTAGTGATGACACCCTAAGGCGGATGAAGGTAGAGTTTAATACAGAATCGAAAAAATTTGAAGAAATAGTTGTTCAGGACAAGGGTGATGTTCCGGAACCTTCAAAACCGGTGTCTAAGAAAAGAAAATTTGATGAATTGAGCTTTCAAGCACCTGTTCTTGATGTTCCGGTATTAGAACTCCTCCTGCAAAAAAACCAAAAAGCTTATTCAGATTCAATAGTTGCAAAGTGGAGTGAAATGGAAGAAACTAGAAAGGAAGGAGATAATTCTTTTAGTTTAAATCCCACAGAGGCCGAGGCCTTGAAAACCAAGAAAGATGAAATTCATGAGACATAAAAGAAGGGGAAGATCCTGAAGAAGAAATCTGTGGAAGATCATGTATATCAGTCTCTAATAAAATTTGTAGAGAATAAATCTCCAGAATTTCTGCAACCTCACAAGAAATCAGTGGCCACTCTAGAAATACAAGTATCTAAGAATGTCCTAGCTTTATCAGAACCTGTTCAAGAAGTAGAAGATCAGATAGTTCAATATTATGATGATCAAATTTTAAGGGATGTAGAAGATTATGTTGGAAATCCTTTGAGTTCAGATTCTAAATCTGTTTCAGAAGAACATGTTGAAGAAGAGGTAGAAGTTGAAGAAGAGGTAGAAGTTGAAGAAGAGTATGAAATGGAAGAAAAAGAGAAAGAAGAGGATGTATATTAAATTGGGGAAGAAGAAGAGTTTCAAGAGATAGAAGAAGAAAAATATGAGCTTAATGTGATCCAAGTATCTGATGAAGAAACCCTAGTTCGAAATCTGAACAAAGGAAATATTGTTTTGGTTGCTTCACTTGATAAGGAAATGCCTGAAATGTCTTCTAAGAGATTAGAGAAATTATCTTCCTTAACTCCAAGAGGATTTGAGAAAGGAAAATATGTTTTAGGAACCGAGTCCTCTTCATCTGTCAAAAATGAAAATGTCAAACTATCTTTAAGGAAGTTGGTCAGTACCATTCCTGTTCTTGCAAACATAGATTCCCGGAGAAAAATGATGCAAAAAACCCTAACCCAAAAGTCGAAATTGACCATTAGGCTTATGGAAATGGTTTTCAAGAAAAAAGTAGACTTCAGTAATCATTTGATTGATTATAATTCTCAAAAGGTGACTTGTAATAAAGTTTTTAACCGCACCAAAACCATCAATGAAGAGCTCAGGCAGTTTGGTGATTTCATGGATTCAACAAAGGCAGATTTTAATTCTTGTGAAACTGAGTTCAAAAAAGCTAAGGCGTCAATATCTGAGAATGGTAGTGTACTCAATTCCATTGCTTGATTTGTTAGCAGTGAAAAGGAAGTCAGAGTTGAATTAGAGAAAAAAGGTTACTTCTCAAGAAGAATGGATCTTGTATTTACAAAAGAAGAACTAGGATCATGATATCTTGCTGAAGAAGTTTCAAGAAGATCATATGGATGTCAAGAAGATCAAAGCCCTACTAAATAAGATGTTGTTTGAGGAGAAGAAGAATGGATAAATTTTATTTACATTCCGTTGTTTTGTTGTAATATAAACCCTATTTCTAAAATTTTCTTAGGAAATTTCTTAATTTTCATTCTTTTGTTTTAAAATGTATGCTTGCTTAACATTTCAGGTACATCTTATACTTCTCCATTCCTTTCCCTCTATTTGAAAATCACAAAAGGGGAGAATTTATTTAAAGGAATAATTTAATCTCTGATTAGAAGAATCTATTAAGGGGGAGTTTAGAAGGAAATAAAAAATGTCCAAGTAAGGGGGAGTTGTCTTTAAAGAATAGTTGTTTATCTAAGGGGAGTTATTTCCTTAATAAAACATAGACTTTAAAAGATCCGTAATACGATCCTTTGGTAAAATGACTTAAGGGGTATTTAGTCATATTCATAATCTCATTAAAAAGGGGAAATATGTTTTTCTTACTTCTTTATCTAGGTCAATATATTCTTCTTTCGTAGAGTTGTTTGTGATTTCCAAAAAGGGGGAGATTGTGGAGTCAATAAGGATATCTTATGACTTCTCCATTCCTTATGGTTTTTTGTTTTGAAAATAAAAAATAGTTTTTCTTAAGTTCTGAAATTTTTTTTAAGTTATGTATTTTTTGAAGATCCTGAATTTTCATTCCGTTATGCTTACTGATATATCAACAAATTTTTCCATTATGTTAGACTTACAGATCTGCCATTATGATTATCCATTGAGTTATTTTTACAATATCTATCCTTTTGATTTTGTCATTCAGTTATTATGATTCTAAATTCAGTGTATATGTGATTCAATTATTATGATTCTAAATATGGTGTATATGTGATTCAGTTTTTATGATTCCGAATCTGGTGTATATGTGATTAAGTTGTTATGATTTTGAATCTGGTGTATATGTGATTTAGTTTTTATGAATCCTATTCCAGTGAATATATGATATAGATTTTCAATATCGATTCTGGTGTATATTTGATATATATTTTCAATACCGATTCTGTTGTATATACGATTCCGATCTTCAATACTGATTCTGGTGTATATGTGATGCTGATATTCATGATACCAAATCTGGTGTATTTGTGACTCTGATTTTATGATTCTGTTTTCTTTAGAATGTTATTTCTAAGAATCCATTTTCCTGATTTCTTAATAGTATATTTTCTTTATAATGTTAGAGTTTCCTAATGTATCATTCAATGATATAGGATTCCAAGATTTCTTATAGCTAACATTTATCTTTTACTTAACATCATTTCTGTTACTTGAAATGATGTAGTACAATATGTTACAACCTACCCATTGTATATTTTCCACATGTCTATGTCCCTCACAAATTTAAGTAAAATATGTCTATTGGAGAGGAGCTGACTTTTGGGAATGTTTTCCAATAAATACAATCCCATTTGATCGAGAAAAAAGAATGACTTCGACTTGAAAGTGAATAAGCTCATGAAGTGATTTCGAGAGAGAGAGAGGCTCTTACAACTCTTAGTGCATTGTGCGGATGCCGTGAACAACTTGTTCAGGCATGAAATATTGTTATGACTTGCTTCGTGTAGACTCCAATCATACTGATCGTGGGCTTCCGGGTTTGGAAGATAGAGGTTCTGATTTCCTTCTAAATCATGGGCTTCCGGGTTTGGATGAGATAAGTTCTGATTTCCTTCTTAATTGAGGGCTTGTGGGGATACCAAGACATATACCGATCATCGGATTTATGGATTACCTATGTTTGGGTAAGACTAAATTTCTTGAAAGAAAAAATCAAGGACCCTTTATCCAAGGTTTTTGGATACCCTTCTCTTTGGGATAAAATATTCCTATTGTTACTTGTTTTCTTTTACATGTTGTTTTTAATCCCGCTGCTGTATCTTAACATTGTTAAAGTTAGAAAGCATAACTTTCTTAAACATTTTAATTCTCTTACTCTGATAATATTACATATTCTATACGCTTTAAGGTAGAATCATTCTTTTATGAAAAATATAAAAGATTTCTTTAAGAGGTCTTGTGAATGTTTGTTTAACCTTGTTAAATTTTACTTTTAAAGGTTCCAAAGGAATTTTTAAAATATTCATTTCACCCCTCTCTTGTATATTGAGAATCTACATTCTTATTTCTATCTTACCATGTCTTAGTTTATAATAAGTGGTATAATAGATGAGGTTACATAAATCAAATCATTTAAATGATATAGGGAACATGATGAACATCAATGGAGTTACTATATTTGAAAACATGAATTAGAAAATTTGGATGAGAAGGATGAGATCAAATATTTGATCAAATAATGTTTATTTAATCTCTAAAATAATTCTTGATTTGAAATATAGTTATAATTTAGAACTTGTTTTTATAAAGTTGTCAAGAAGCATTTCTATACAGATTCAAAAACTAAAAATTCATTATTTTCAACTCATCCAAACAATATTTGCATGGTTTAGTTGATATTTAAATAAAAATTTTATGTGATAAATAATGAAACATTTATGAAGAAAATAGAATGTAAAAAAGGCTGTCCTAAAAACTCTATACAATGAGTTTTATGATTTACTAATAATTTAAAATTTAAAATTTTGATCATTAATTTAATAAGAACCCTAGGGTTATTAAAGAAATCACATAACATACTAAAAATATCAATGATATTAATATTGTATGTAATATATTATACACTGTAACCCATTAAATATTTGAAGGATTCATCCATTAAAGAGAAGCACTCTGAAAAATAAACACTAAATGATCTAAATACAAGCCTTATTGGATACAAAATGAAAAATACTCATGATGGAACATAATGTAACACATATAAGGATGTGGATTTTAATATAATGATGAAGCTTATCGTCACTAAAGAAGATAGAAATAAAGAGAATGTTTATGATGAATATCACTCACTCATGTAAATAAAAATCAATAAAGGGGAGTATTGGTTTTATGTAATGATACATCACAGATGACATCAATGTGGTAAAATTGGAAATATTTCAAAAAGATATTCAAGAATTTTTTTTAAAATAATGTGCAGAATATTCCCTACCAAATCCTTAAAGGACATTATTTTAGAACTGTTTTGTCCCAGTAGGAAATTTATATGGAAGGATGTTTTAGAGAAAGATCATTACGAGTAGTGAAAAATAGGATTGTACAAACCATAGGGATGAATTTTATATGAATTTTTAGTTCTATATATGAAATTTTATGATGGTTACTTTTGAAATATAAGTATTTTAATAGGATGTTTAAAATACATTGGAAGGTATATTTGATATCAAGGTGGAACATGAAGAGTCATTTGAAAATTTCTATCATAAATAAATGAATTATCAAAATATTGATGGCTTTATAAAAGCATCTTTAGAATATATTGATCATCTGAAGTCAAGATAGACCGAATAATAAAAATGTTATCAAATAAATATATTTTATGGATAATTTTTATCATATGATGATCATCATGATAAATAATGAAGAACATTTTAATGTGAATGATAACCTGAACGAATACATAAAAGTGAGGCCAACTAATGCAGAATATACTAATGAAGGGGTTATATTTTTGAGGATTAATATTTCAGATAAATGAAATACACTGATCATATGATATAACATTACTTTTAAGGGTCCACTGATGGATAACTATTTAAAGGGTCCATGCGGGGCTCTGAAAATGTTGAGAAAATGTTTAATGTTAATGACAAAAATATACATGAAAACATTTTGTCGACTATGATAATGATACATCAGAAGTGACATCATGGATGGATAATGATAATAATAAATCTAAGGCCAGATATTCTTATGTCAACATGAATACAACTATTTCATTGAAAACATAATTTTAATAAAATAAGATTAGTGGTTAGGGTGAAATTATCAATCATCAATGATAAATCATTGATCAAAGAGATTCATAAATTCTTGAAATTCCTGAATGTATAATATAGTTAAGATAATTCCTATTATGATATAGAAACATTGGATTTGACAGTCATACCATTCCCTAAAAGGAGTATGTGGTGAGATAATTAAATGTGAATATTCCAAAAAGTCGATAAAGAAGATTGACACCATATATGTTATCGTAGAGAAAACAATTATTCTTTTTTTCAATAATCTAATTTTGGAAATAAATTTGTTGAATATAAATAGAGGTGAAATATAAATTTCCAAAATAGATGTAACATAAAGAATAATATAAGTATTACCAACATGGTTATGTTAGGGAATAGATACTCTCTGTTTTAAGAGGAATATGAGTGTGATTAATCTATCAGTTATGAAAAGATAAAGGAGAAAACATTACATGAATAAAGTCATATCATCATTTCATTGAATGAAAATCTAAAATTAGAGAAGTCCAATATCACTAAAATATCACAAAATTATTAAAACTAAGATTCATTATAGTATTTTCTTATCCCACATGATTGGGAATATAATCTATATCATAAATCTAATTATAAGAGTTTATAAAACCTTGTTTTCTAGAAAGAATGATTATCTAAAATTAAATTAATTCATAATTCCATATCTGTAGGATGTGGGTTGAAGAATAAATAAGTTATCGATGTGGATAGTATGCAATAAAATCTCTTAATTGGGCGTTAACTTTGTGGTTCTTAGCACGAGGATACCATTAACACGAAATTCGACTTGATCAAAGGTAAGGTCCGTAATTCACACAAGATTGAATGATTAATGAAGGGAAATGTATATTTAGTGTATAAAAATTTGAGGATTTGTATTCTAACCATTAATGTAGATAATATATTATAGCATTAAATGATAGGAATGATTCCTTAATAGAGAATATGAATATTATACATTTTAAAGGCTATAATATATATAATTAATATGAAATGTGATCCTAAACAATATTATGAAACTTTTATTGGGTAATTTTGTAAAAAAACCACGTAATTCAAGGTATAAAGTGGTGTCCAATCTCATCAACGTAGTGAGTACTAGAATCTATGTACAAATAAATATATATGGAATGTATGGGAAGATAAATTTCATTATTTTTATTGAAAAATATATTAGAATATATATTTTTATGTTCATTCAGAGAAAGATAGAATTTATCAAATATAATATGAGGTACATATAATTATTATAAAATAATACTAGATACACTATCAAGATCATTATATCCCATAAAAGAAGATAATACATATCCTTTGAATTTGAAAACAACCATTAGAAATTTGATATTAAAAAACAGACATCATTATAGTGAAATATATAAAAATAATGTTTTCAAACAAAGAAATCAATGTTAAAAAATATGGATAAAACCCTTCTCATTGAATATGGGTTTTCTTATAGACATTAGAAAAATATATTGCAGGTTTACATATTCTTGATAAATTTGGAAGTGAAAAACATACTATAAGAGAGGAAATTATATGAAATGTGGAACAAAGGTATCCCATTATAAAATTTTTTATATTCATCAAATGTAGAGTCATGGTTGAAAATGAAGAATGAAATAAGGTAATGTTTAATACTTTTATATATTAAGGGGATTTTTTATTCAATAAACAAGGAAAATTTCCACTACATTATTCAGTATGAGTATAAATTAATTTTTTATAGTCATGATATAATATTCATTGACCAAAATTATTGGATGAATTTTCAGAATTCAAGTTTTCAAAACATGTGCGACGAAGACGATGATGATAACACAAATATTATATTTTCCCAAGGATTTATAAAATTTTAATATATTAATGATTAGTTAGAATAGGACATGGTTACCAAAGAAACATGTTGACATGATATAGGAAAACTAATAGAATTAATATATATTTGCAATTATAATCGGTGATATTGATAATGCTACATTGATAAGATGAATAATTAAACAAAATATTCTTTTTGGATAATGTTGGTGGAATTAAAAAAATTTGAAGAATAAATGAATAATGTATTGTGGGTCATATCCTTGAATGGATAACTAAAAAAATTAAAAACCCTGAAATTGGAACTGTTAATTAATGAAAATCAAACCAATGTGATAAAGTATTTCATCTTCTAGAATTAAATTTGGGATTATGTAAATGTGATAAAAAAAATGTATAGATTTTATAATATCTACTTATGGGTGAGATAAAATATAGAAGTTTGATATATAAGAATCCAAGAGAAATTTGAATATTATTGTTTTTGGAATCAATATTGGGAACAAGGGAGAATTAATTTTAATATATCCTACAATACATATATAGTTTCATGGTAGCCTATTATACATGATTGTTATAGATACCTTAGCATTTTCTCATATTATTAAAATGTTATTTTCGAAATCATATATTAATTACAACACAAACATCACGAGGCACGATATTTTTTATATTTGGTGTTCATAATAGATCAATGTGGTATTAAAATAAAACTTCTTCATTATATTATTGAAAATTAGTTATGAATTCTTTTGAATCCCCTAAAATATCTTATGTTTAAAATTGGAATACATAGACAAAATGATTGAGATAAAAAAACATGTGTGAATAAAATGAATAAGGAAAAAAACATGTGAGTCAATGAAATAAAATGAGACCATTAAAGAAAAATTATTAAGGAAAATCTCATTAGATCATTAAATTAAGAAAAATGTATCATAAGAAAATGGTAACATAGGAAATGTTGAAGAAACATATAATAGGTCAAAATATTGTGTCACGGATAACATCCTAGACAATATCACATTGTGGAAAAAGTCCCCTAACTGATTAAGTATTATAACTAATTCGATAAATGGAATATCATGATAATAAAGCATAACATAATTAATTAGAGACCTATTTTGGTGTACCCATTATAATAGGTATTTGATTTATGCATGCCACAAAAGGAAACAAATCACCGGTCATAGTATAAAAAATTACCCACAGAATGAAAATGGGTGGCTTAATCATACCTCACACTATAATCAAAGGAAATATCATAATCATAGAATTTGATAAATGATCAAATGGATTAAATTAACCCATCAAAGGAAGGGGGAATAGTCTAGGAATATACTATTGAGACATATATACCCAATTTAGAATCAATCCATAAATTCAATTTTTCTAATGATGAAGATGCATTTAAAATATTACATTGAGATTTCTTGAGAAGGTACCCTTATCACTTTAAAATAACATATTAAACATCTATTTTTTTTAAATATTTTATATATAAAAATTTCTTAAAAAGAACCATGTAAATATATAATGGAAACATCAAATAATTGAATGTTCATGATGACATGTAGGTTGACACATGTAATATAAATAAAAAACATTCCATCAATACAGTCTTAAAATGGTCAAAAAGTTCATCGAATAGAAAATTAAAAGAAGATCCATTTAAAAACATTTTATGAATTGTTAAACATGGGTCAATATTTAAATTATAAATCATTTTTTGAATGTTGGAAATATTAATGAAAACATTTTATGAAATCATATATATGGAAGGAAAATTATTTTTTGATTGAAAAGTGAAATGTTGTCACCTTTTATAGAAAATATGTTCTCTATAATTTATCTAAATAATAGAGGAAAATGATAATATTACTTAAAAATATAAATAATAAAAATTGGATAATAAAATTAAAGGGGTATTAAAATAATAAAAGAATCATTTTCGACAATGAAATTTCTAGCAAAAACAATCTCGAATAAAATGACATTGAAACAAAAACCATTACCTGTATGATAACAATTTAATCAGAACTCCCATGAATGAGAAAAATGAATTGAAACATTTTATATCATGAATTATGAATAATTCATGAAATATTATGTAAATGGAATTATATACAACATTTAAAATAAATTGGGGCCTAAAATAACATGTTTCAAAAAGAAAGATTCTTAGGGATGACAAACTTACCTTGTGTATAGAGATTATCATCTATGTTTTTTATCTCTTTTAGTATAAAAATGTATAAATTACATGTTTAAATAATAAACATATCTTGGTTTAATCCATTATAATTAAAACATTTAATTAATATATTTTAATGAAATATTTAAATACTAAAATATTTTTGTCAACATTGGGTGTTTTGGGGATTCACAGTTCATAATTTCAAATTAAGATTAGTGTGTTGACAGTATTCAAATGGGCCATTATTCTATAATAAAATGAAATATAATCATTAAATAATTATCAATTTTATACATAATATATACATTTAAATATTTTAAGTATTTATAGATATGAAAGATGAATTACATTACTATAATGGAAACAATAGTCATTACATACGCATGTGTATTATAATGAGATAATTATTTTATTATATTTTAAAAATGAAAAAAATCATATTATTACTAAAAATATACTTACATATACTATCAATTATACGAGGCACTAAAAAAAACAAATCCCTTGATGAGGCGACAGTCCACCATTCACACGAATGCCGTTATTTGGTTTCAATGGATGTTATTATATGAAAGTGCATAAGGTATTTATTTTCAATAATTATTATATATTAAGGAATATTATATAAAAATACTAAATCCATCAACATTAACATCAATGAGAGGTAATGATATAAAACTAACTACATCATTTTACAAGGAAGTAATCTGACATACACATGAAGGATGGTTTTGTTTACCATTTAATTTATTATGAGATAGATTTGTGTGATTCCATTATCATAATAGTTGTTCTATGAATAAATAAAGAAAATATTATTAGTTATGAATTATACATCCTGCTCATACCGCCTCTTTATAAATATTGTTAAAACCTCCATAGATTGAATTTCTGATAAAACCACAGACTCAAGGACATGTGTTGGGTTTTAAGGAATGTATAAGGGTGTGGATTTACGGAACCACAGTTATATTTATGCATAAAGTGGTTAGGATAGTGTGTTCTCATATATAAGTGGGAGAGATAACACAAATGTAATTTTTTAAAAGAAAAAGTTATACCCATGTTTTAAACATTCCATAATGATACAAAATGGCTTATTATCAAACAAGTTTTTGTTATATGGTCTATATGTGACCATAAAACTAGTGTTATAAAATTTATTTGGTTATTTTAACTGGAATCATTTTAGTTTAACCCCTTAGTAAACCCATGTTATATTTAATCATGGTAATTAATTATTACTATTAATTATGAACAACAATTTATTTGAACCTATTATATTATAATAATCACGATGATTAGAAATTTGTGATCTATTTTGATAAATGTAATCCATATTAGTGGCATAATTTATATTTAAAATAAACATACAGATGTGAATGACAATTTGTTTTACAAAGAATTATTTTTGTAATTATAGTTTATTTTATATCATCCTTCTATATGAAATTGATTATCTTGATCACAAATAGATTTATAATAACCTAAATGAACTATTTTTACATTGAAAAAATTTCAGAAAATAGTAAATTTAAAATTATTTGATCAAAATAAAATTTTTAATAACACATGGTATTTTTCACTTTTCAATTAAAATTTAGTTTATTTAAAAAAAATCCTAAGATAATTTTGATATGTTGATTCCCAAATGGTCTTATAATATTTTTTAATGTATTGTATAAATGTTGAAAATAATAATTTTATATATTCTGATAAAATGTAATCATTTGTTGATATAAAATTATTTTTGATTCATAGAAAGGATTTACTGATAATAATATTCTTATTTATATTATTATTTTCATTATAGTTCATAAATAATTTTCAAATTTTGGATATATATTTTCATTACAAAAATTATAATCATAACGTAATAAAAATATTTTTTAAATTTTAATTTTCTAATTGTATTTAATGGTTCTTTTAAAATCATTATTGTGTGTTTTATATGTTATAAATAAAAGTTTCCATTTAAAATATTAGTGTGTTTCATTATATCCCCATTAAATAAATGGTTTCCTTGCAATTTCAACTTATTCCCTATAATGAATGGTTCTAAATTCAAAAAATCCTATTTAGATAATACACACCTAGAAAAAAAATTAATAAATCATTTTGTTAAAAAGTGTGGAAAATATTTTTGAAGGTAATTTCATAAAAGTGTTTCAAAAATGGAGAAAATTGGTGATAAGTGAAAACATGGATTTTGAAATATGATTCTTTAAAAATATAATGTTATCCTTTTTACGAGATATAATACAAATATTTTATTGAAAGTGAATAATATTATTATTTAAACTTCCTTTTCCTAAAATTGAGGGATCCTTTAACAATTTAGTCTAATGCCATAATGAAATATACTTAATTGTAATGTAAAAAATTCACCCATTATACCTTTATCAAGACATTCTCAGCTTATTCTCCTAAAAATGTGGAATCTAGATAAATTTTTCATTCGTTTAGGACTTAAATAATATTCTAAAAAACCACATGATTCAAAAAAATGTTATCAAGATATTTCACATTTCCGTTGGCATTAACCAAAACCAAAAATCAATAACACAGGTTATGTTAATTCCCTAAGAGATTTCAGATTTATATTATTCTTGAGCATATATCATTCCATAACTAATTAATCATACATCCTAAGGAACCACAAAATTCCACAATTTAATTGTGTTCTTCCTAAAATATCATTGATTGTAAACAAAATATTTGACTTATGGGTTACATAGACCAACCTAATGAGTCATTTACAATAATATTATTTATCACCATAATGTCTTATAAATACAACAATAATCTTAAACTCTCTATCCCAAAAATAGATTTATATTTATCCATTAAATCATTTAATAATAAACAATGTCATACTATCCAGTACAAAAAATTGGTTAGTAGTAGGTGATGCACCCTTATCACCCTTCAGTTTTAGGTTCATGCCAAATGGCCTCTTCATATGTAATTTATTTTTAATAGGAATGAATGATTCCTTTTTTATAAAACAATAATTATATAATTGGTAGAATGTTCCAAAAAACATTATGAATATCCTCAAAATCAAAATAACCATCAAATATGTTTTTGGATACTAATGTATTCTATATATATTAATTTTTTCCAGAAAATCATATAATACTAACTAACTAAAATTATATTAACATCACGTACATATAAAAAATTACCATTTCCTCAATCATATATTTTCCATAAAATACATCAATACGTATGAATAAAATTTTTAGATAATTATTACAATTCATAAAATTTTTGATACTATAAAAAAATATTACAGAACTATCCTAATATGATTAATGATTCTTATGATCATCATACAATTGATATAAATAATTCAACAACTTGATTCTCAAGTTCCAATAAAAAAACATCAATCATTAAACTTCAATTATTTCCATAACATAGTCTATTAAGAAATAATCATTATATTTGGGCATTAACGCACATTATGACCAGGTTCCCCATTTGTAAAACATTGATCATTTAGTGGTAACTTAGGTTGAAAGTAATTTCCCTAGGTCATTTTTACAACACTCTTTATTGTTCAATTTTTTTTCTTTTTTGTTCCCTCATTTATAATTTTTTTTCCATCTTATGGTTTCTTTACAGATTTTTCTTTGGTTCCTCTTAAATCATTCATATAGTTCCTGAAATTGAATCTTCTTTTCTATATCATGTTTTAAAATTGATATTCCATGTGATTTTATACCTATCGTGTTTGACATGTTTGTTAATTCTTCTATGTTCTTTATGTTAATCATAATTTGAGATTACCCATTTCTAATTATGCCAAGATATCTAACATTAATTCCCCAATAGTTAAGAATCTCATTTGGAAAATAATTACATTACCAATCCAATTAGTTTGTAGAATAATTTCTCATATTTTCTTTCACTCACTAAAAAAACGTTATAAGAATTAATTAACATAAAAAATTGGAATCTCATATTCAAAGGATGAATAAATTTTAAGTGATCAATATATCATAGAATGCGATTCTTGTGTTTCAATCTTGGTTATCCATGTCAATGTTTCTAATTAGGTTTACTGAAATAATTTTTTTCATGTCCTTTATAATGGCTTATAATGAGTATGGTAATTTCCAAAACAAAACCCCAAGGAGTGTAAAAGTATGTGTGAAGAAAGGCCCATTTTCAAACACAAAGAAATGATCAATCCAAGGTCAATGCACCATTTTCAAGGTAAATACCCCAAATTACAACTCTTCTAGAGACACATAAACTTATACCATCTAGATTGGTAATGAATTTAATTTAACATAATCACTATACACTTCAAAATATTTAAATTATACTTTTAAATACATATTACTTTCGTGTACATATTCATGTCATTCTCAATAAATTTTTATTGTCACAAACAAAACAAATATCAAGACCATTATCTAATAGAAATCATATTGGTCTCTAATTATTACCAATAATATATAATTAAAAACTATTAGAGTACATTTTTAGTTTTTATAACTCCTAGGAGAGAATCATACGAACATAACTAGGGGAATACCATTCCTTAAGAAGGAATATGGAGAAGACCAATGCTTCACATAATGTTTGTAGGTGAGGGTCTATAGAAATATGATTTCTTTATTTGCTCTAATTTTAAATATAGTGACCATTTTCATTTATAGATATTATTTCATGATTTTTAACAAAATAAAAAATTAATTTAAACCTAAATATAATAAGGCTAAATTTCTTGGTACGACATGGTTCATAAAACATAAAAAGTAAGAATAAAATGAAAATTATTTATATTAATCTCCATAATGAGATCATAGATTTATTAGAGGTAATACCACATTATTGGATAACCTATTGAATTTATTGAATGATTCAATGAGATATAAAACATTTAATGAGAATATAATTGCGAAGAAACAATATATAATGAGTCAAAGTTATAACACGATATCGTAAAATATAATTTTCAAGGGTAATCGGATGAGAGAATAATATAAATAATATTGTATCATAAGATATTTGTATCATTATAAATTGTTAGAAATATATAACATCCCACAATCTTGATTTAATGCTATCATCATAGATTATATGTAATGGTGGACAAATCCCAGAAATAGATTACTGTTTCTCCATAAACCCAAATCATATGAGACCAAATTTATCAAAAATTCATTGGAGTTCTATCTAGGTGAAAGCAACATAATATTATTATGATTTATTTTTTACATAAAAATTAAATCAATCATAAGTTGAAATAAAAGTATTACTCATGAGAAGAAAATGGCTAGCAGAATCATGCCTCATATCATAATAAAATCTGATTTCATAATAATGTAATTTGATAAATAAATACAATTAATGTATTAACATATTAAATGAAGGGATAATAATACAATTATATATTCATGAGACATATATACAAAATATCAATGAAATTCAAAACAATAAAGTCATATTAATTGATGAAAATTCCATTATAAGATTCTATCTAATATTTCATGATAAAAATAAAATTGTCACATTGAAATGAAATCATCAAAATATAATTGTTTCAATAATACAATAGAATAAATTTTATTATAATGAACATTTAATCACATAATTTAAACATAAAGGAATTGAAAGGTCATGATTGTGGGTAATTATGCTCAAATCATTTACGTTAAGAAAACATTAATGTTCTCTTTTGTAAAAATATTAAAATGTTTCTGGATTTAAAAATGATAAGAATTTTCTTATAAAACAATTTGATGAATAGTAAAACATGTTTAAAAATTAAAATATTAAATCATTTGAATAATGTGAATAATATTAATGAAAATATATTTATAAAATATTGATATGTAAGAAAATTTATTCTAGGGTGAAGGGCGAAATGAAGTATCCTTTTTTAATAAACATTTTCTCCATAATTTTCAGTACCAAATAGGTTAAAATTATAATATCACATTTAAAAATCATTAATAACCATATGAGAATAAAATTAAAATGATTTATATAACAATTATTAAAATTATTTCTGATAATGTAAATCTTAACGTAAAAAATTATAATTAAAATGAGACCAAAACATTAACCCCCAACTCTTTGGAAACATTTGAAACGCAACTCCCATGAATGAGTTAATCCAATAAAAACCTAAAATATCATTATTAATGAACTGTAAATTATATATTACATAATGGGTTAGTGTATACCCTTTTTATAATATTTTTGGTTCATAAACGATTATGTGTCTCTAAAAAGAGGGGTTGGGGAAGAAACCATTACCTTGAGTCTAGACATTATTGTATATCTATTTGGATTCTTATGTAATAGAATTATATCAAATTGTAATTTTCATAATAAACTATTAAATGTTAGAGAAAATATAATTTATCAATTGAAAAATTTTTTGTTAATGATTTATTTAATTACTTTATCAGTTATGTCAACATGATTTGTTTTTAAGATACTCAATTCACAATATCATTATCGAATCTGTGTGTTCACCAGGGTCAAAGTGATAATTATTACATCATATCTAGAATAATAATGACTAAATAATTTTACTTTTTATTCATAAATTATACTTTTTAATATAAATATGAATTATGGTGATGAAAAATTATCTTCGTTACATTCATGGAGATGGTAGACCATACATTTTAATGTTTAATGATTATAATTTTCAATTATCATGAATTAAAATATGAAATTATTATTTAAACATCCCATAATGATCATATTATAATTTAAAAAATATTTTTTCATATGATTACACAACATATTCCATCCCTTTGATGTAGAAAAAAACGAATCACAAAGCTTCTCAGGGTGGTCGTCCCCCGTACACTGGAATGACATTATAAATTTACCACAGATGTTATTGTATTAAAGTATATGATATAATAAATTTCCAGAATATTTAATATCTAATTAATATAACCTATAAATGTTAAATATACCACTATAAATAATTTCATGAGGAAATTAGGGAAAACAAATTAGATCGGTTCGTGAGAAAATATTTTTCTATACAAATGAACGATGGTTTCATTTCCAATTTGAATGAAGAGGAGATGGATTTATATTAAAAAATATAATACAATATTAATATATTGTAGATACTGATATTACAATATCTTCATTATTTATTAGTATTTCAACTGGGTTTAGGAATAAATAAAAAAATTTGCTTTGTTAAGAATGATAAATCTTCTTTAGACCACCTCTGTAGTTTCATACCTAAAGACTTCATACATAGGATTTATAATAAAAACATTTAATCTAGAACGCGGGGAGGTAAGTAATGAGGTTATTTGGGTTAGGATTTTATGAGACACGTGACTTTATTAGTGTAAGTATCATATGATATTGGTTTCTCTTTAATATACAGGTAGAGGACACACTTCAAATTTTCTACACGTAAATGTAATACCCAATTTTTATACAGTATAAATGAATCTATAATGTATTGTTAAAAATTACTTGGTGATATATAGAGAAAATAGAAATAAGAAAAATATAAAAAAACAGGTCATTTTAACCCGTATCGTTTTCCTCAAACAACCGGTAATAACATTTTAACCATACCCATTGTAATTTATTTTTACTATTTATACTATTCATGATATCTCAAACATAATTTTACGTTATTAAATTATATTAATTATGTTGATTCATAAAATTTAATACATTTTTTCGTATTCAATTCCAATATATGGGATTATTTTATAAATTAATACTACAAACTTGATAAAAATGGCTTTTTAAGGAAATTGTTTTCATTATATTAAAAGGTTTTATTATCCAAATTAAACATGAAAATGATTACAATAACCTATATTGGAATAATAAAACATAAATATACTAATTTTAATTTTTAAATATTAAAAAAATATAACTTTTTGAATTATTTAATAAAAAATGAATTTTACTATAAAACTAGTATTTTTCACTATCATGAAATAATTCATATTTTTAGAAATATCTACAAAATTTATCATATGGTAATATTTATATATTTATTCTAAATAATTATCTCATTATTTTAAATTATATTTTTAATTGTGGAAGAAATTATTTTTTTTATTGGGTTGCAAAGAGAAATAAAAAATATTTGTTATGAAAAAGCAATTTTCAATGCTCAAAAATACATTACAAAACTCTATGTACATATTTATCAATACTTTTTTTATCAATCATAATTAACCTTCAAAATATGGTTATACCAATTTATACCCCCGAATTTAATAGTTGGATCATAACTATCACATATAAATAATAAAATTTAAATGAATATATCTCTTCATTTGAATGTGTTGTTTCATGTTATATAAGCTATCGACAATAGTATTCTTTTAAAAAATAATGGAATTAAAATTGAGACATGACCTTAAAATATTTATATCATGTGAGTGGAATAGTTCCATATTCCTCTAATGGAAAACAACCTCATAGTAGTTAAGTTGACTATGAGGTATATCAAATTTAATCTAAAATGTTCCTTACTATTTTATTTTTAAGAGAATCTTGAGTTATCAATCATTTTAAATGTTTATAGTCTTTGAGGGGGTGATCCAAAAGTCCAAAAGAAGTTATATGTTTTTTCTAATAAAAATGTTGCATATATTATTATGTAATTAGATATCGCTTTTTTGGGAACACAATAAGAATAACATGTTTCAATAATTATGATGTGTCTTAACATTCTTTGTGTAATGAAACAATTGGGGATATTAATAAAGAGGTTAAATAGCCGATTCTAATCATATATTATGTTAAACATTCAATTAATCCCATGAATATTCCAGAAAAATAATTTCATACCATGTATAATATGATAAATATCCACTCAATGAATGAATAGTTTGAGTAATGAATGGTCAATGTGGAACATGTTCAAATGATGTAGAATTTGAACAATACCATGAATAAAGAATTGAGATTTTTTTCCAGAAATTTATGTACACACTATATGTTCATAAACATCCCTCATATTGAGTATGATTTTATTTAATCTCCCTCCCCAAACCATTTATTATTTCTAACTATTTTTTAACTGGAATAGGATTATGAGAGAGATACTATCCCTGATGTGTAATGTTATGAAAATATAACTTTTAGAGGAGATTTAATATTTATATTCATTCTATTAAGGGGTTATATAAATGGGGTAGAAATTATATTGATATTCAATAGAATATAATGAGGTATTTAATTTTAAAGGGGGGGGGGAATGGATATTTTTCCAACATGTGGTTTTAGAGTTTAAATTATATCATCATGGGAGAATTAATGTAATGAAATTTATATGGATTTTATGAAGAGGGATTTTCAAATTTAATGTAATACTATTTTTAATTCATGTTTTCTTGACTATGAATTACTCAAATTTATATAAAATTATAAATGTGTTTATGTATGTTAATATGGAATCAATGGATAACATGTGTGGAATTGTTTTTAACATTGTATTTCGAATAATCCCAATGATGGGAGAATAATGGAATCGGGGATATCTAGTATAGAGATCGATATTTTGTAATTTTTATATCCAAATATAAGGGATAAGGAATGGAATTTCATATATAAGTATATAATTTCATAGAGACTAACCTAACAACATAGGGAGTATGTGGTTGGTGGTCCATATTAGTTTTTTTATGTAGGATTTGGGTGGTGATCATGGGTTATTTTCATAGATGAGGTGGTATTGTTTTTTTATCACATTAAAATAACAATTAGAAAATTCGTATTGGTGAACCAAGGATTAAGAAAAAGGAAAAAACATTGATTTCAGATTTTGTAAGAGATCATGGTTTATTGATCATTTTGTAATTTTATAGAATATAGTAAATGAAGACACAATTTAAATTGGATTAATGTAATTTCAATAATTCATTAGTTGTTTAGATTATTTTTTTAAAAAAAATACATTGAAGGTCATTTCATTTAGGTTCAATGAAATGTAATACAATATATAGAGATTAATAAAAAAATGTAATGATTCTAGGATGTTTTTATAGTAATTTTCTTTCACGATATATATTAGTTAAAAAAAATTGATAACGTGAAGAAATTTTGTTCTTTTGATGTGGAAGATCGTAAGAAAGGGACTCCATGAAGAAAACTCATGATGTCATAATAGTGATGTCAGTATGTGAAGTATATTATATAAATTATTTAAATGAATGTTTTGTCACAAATCTTTACATAAATCACAATAGTGAATAATTTGTAGAAGTTCATGATAGGTAGTTATATGTACAGATAAGAATTTTACAATTGGAATAATATGGTTTGGGGGTTAATATTTTAGTGAATCGACCCCATAAATCCTAAGGTAGGTGTCTACTGCAATTAAGTTTCCATTATTATAAGTAATAAAATCATAAAAGACTGAATAGTTTAGTAGTGTTGGTATACTAGATACAGTCATGGGTGTTTTATTAAAAATTAATAAACTAATTACAACATATTTGTTTCATCTAGTATAATAACTCTATTTCATCTACGATATCATTTAATAACATTAATAGTACACTTCACGGATTCCTTGTGAAAGGAAAAAAATAAGTGTGATATAAAATTATTAAAAAGGGTTTAGTATAGTACAATAAATAATGAATTAATGATAATTGTTAATATGGGAAGGTAATAGATGATCACACATGCCATATAATCAAAATATTTTATGGATAAACAATATGGAAATGTAATGACTAAAAATGAATTCCATGAAAATAAAATGATAATGTATAAAGAATATGGAAATGAAAATAATTAAATAAAATTCCATTAAATCAATTAAATGAGAATGAAATGAATCCATTGAAATATCTACAAAAAATCTAATGGATAGATATTACCTGAATAAAAGTGATGGAAATGATAAATTATTAGACAAAATATTCCATCAGTACATGGTACCATTACCTTAGACATAATGCATAAGCCTTTTTCTAACATTCTGGTTGAAAACCCCATTATCTTTGGCTAGACAACCTAATCATCCCAAGAGACTATCAATATATGAAGGGGTTATTTTTAACTAGGAACCACCCTTATCGTACTTTTCTAAATCATTCCTCTGATACAAAATAATCGATTTGGAAATGTTCTTAATAAAATATTCCTATAGAGGAGAATATATGAATCAATCAATATTTACCCAAATAATCAAATAACATTCAATTTAATCACTATAATAACAATGGTATACAAATTAGGAAATGAACAAATCCTTGATAAAGGATTTGGATGATTAGGGAAAATACAATTTTCAATGATCATAGGGAATTAAATTCTTCAAGGGGACTAACAAAGGGTTCATGGAATTGAATTTCAATACTCTCCTTGGTCAAATAAATTAAAATCCAATAAAATTAATAATAACTATGGTATTAATACAAAATATCCCAATTATAGTCAGGATAAAGGGTTCCTAGCATTAATGAATGGAAATAAAATATACAAATCATTTAAAAAAACTATTAATGAAAACAAACTTTTAATATTGAAAAAAAAAAATTTGAAAAAATTTTATTTTAAAATCACATTAAGAAACATTTTTTTCTAAAAAGTAATAATTTAGAAAATAAAAAAATGATTCAGATAAATAATGGCATATAAATCACAACAAGTTGTATGAGGTAAAAATAACATTAATTTGTTACGTTAAATGGTTAGTAGAGTGCCTTATCTAGAATGTGATAAGAATATTACTTTGAGAACATATGTAAAAGAAAAAAGGATAAGAAATTATATAGTAAATAATTTAATAAATGATAGAAAACATTTTTATTTTTTATAATAGGTGTTTTAAAAGAAAACATGTTATCTAACTTGAGAGATAAATGATTTCATGTTTTCATAATAATAGTATCAAGATATTTTTGAGTTCAAAAGAGTTGATTTTATACTAATAACTGAAAATGACATTAATTACTAGTAGAGAATAAAATGAATGGTTATGTTTGAATAGTGTCAAATAATATCTTTTTATGTAAATTCAAATGTAAACAAACCTAAGAAAATTGAGATTGTTACGTAAACCCCAAAAAAGACCATAAAATTGATGTGAGAATTAATTAATTAATTAATTATGTGTGTAAAATATGAATCCACATACAAAATAAAATAAATAAATTGATAGTAAAAATTTATTACATACATAATCATATAATATTAAAAACAATAATGAAATAATATTACCCGATGAAAATTAACCAGATGATTGAAAGGCCATTATGATTATTCTTGAGAGAAAAATCTATAATCATTGAAAATTGTCACATACCAATTTGAAATAGTTGAATTATAATACCTATAAAGGAAAAAAATTAAAATAAAGCTTTAAATATCACAAAGATAAAGTAATTAAGGACAAAATATATCAAAATGTATAGTAGATTCACTACTCAAATAATTATGTATGGAAAATTTCATTTATCTCACAGATGTAAAAAGTGAGATGAAATCCCTTTCCACGTGTTTCCTTTTTTGGTGAACATCCAATCACATAATGCATAATTGTTTTAATCATGTTAATAACATATTTCAAAATCTTTCTAATATTTATGATATCATTTGTAACCTTATTATAATATCTTTCCACCTAACTTTTAGTAAGCTTTCATTATTTTCACTATTTTGTGTGCTTATTTCCTAGATCTTCGAGTATGTTTTGAATTCATACTGGTTGTTTCTATCATTGTTTAATAATATAACGAATGTAAACAAGGATATAAATAATATATATATTTCTTCTATATGTACTTATAATTATCCATAATATTTTTAGGTAATAAATGGAATAACCGTTTATAAAGACTGTAGGTTATACGTATGCATGAACGCTACATTGATATCTTTTCCCTAATAATAAAATAAAAATTATTTATATATATATATATATATATATTTTAACTTAACTATTATATAAATTTAATATATTTCATATAGGTTTATTAAAATAATATTTAATACATTCAATGTATGGGGTGATCAGATCACATCTCTTGGAGGAGGCAGTATTCCACACTTCCACAAACGATGATATCATATTTACACAATAGGTAAATCACTGTGGTATGTTTTCTATAATAACTATATAATAATAACAAAATTATAAATATAATATATGTCATATTTAATCATATTTTCCACCGTAATTCAAACCATTAGTGGCAGTAAATAAAAAAATTACATTGTTTTGTGAGGCGGTAGTTCTCTATACACATAAATTGTATGTTTGATACCCATTACATGGAAGTGTATATAATTTTAGGACAACCCATAAAAATAATATAATTTATGTATATATATAATTATTTTTTAACTAATATTGTAACAAGAATATTTTATGGGGTGGAGATTTTAAACAAATTAAAAGAGATTGAGAAGGGATATTACCACTTCTTTGGGTTACTAAATTTTGTTTCCATAAAAGGTCTTGATTGGATGGATTTCTACACAATGGTAAGATTATAGGATAAATAGAGATATTATGAGGAGATATTGGGGCTTATATTTTTTAATCAAAAGTAGAAAGATAGATGTGTGAAAGTGGGAGGTGTGATTGTATTGTAATTGAGGAGGTGGAGTGGCATAGTTGTAAATTTTTTGGAATGGGAACGCCACCCACATTATTTCAAATGAATGTGGATAAAAAAAAGATAAAAACTAGATCCACGGTATGATAGAGTAGAAATATGAACATAAAATAGATTATGGAAACATTCTAGTTTATTTTCTCCCATAAGATTATGTTTTAGTCCCTTGTTAATCTAATTTTTCTCCTAGTCATTGAAATTAATTTTTATTACATTCAAAAATATGATTGGTAAAAAACAATTTTTACCTTATTATAAGTTATAAATTATTATTATTCTAAATATTGAGTCCATTTTCCACATTAAATTCATAAAATTTATAAAATTTAATTTAATTTAATCCTACAAAAGAGACAAAAAAGTGGGGTTTTAATGTGAAATGTGCACAATTTTTCAATGTTAGTATATTCAATTTACATGTAAAATAGATTAAAATTAACTGAATTAAATTAATTGAAATAAAATTGAACATATTAAACATCAAACCCAATCTGAACATAATTAATATTTATAAATAAAACATAGGTACAATTATTTTTGAATTAGAATTCAGTAGTTTTCCCTATATATAAAATATGTTACTCTTAATAAAACTAACAAAAATTCCCCCTCTGATAATTTCAGAGTTAAAATATCACAAATAATGTTTATTTTGACATAAAATAATTATAAAATTTCTAAAAATTGTATTCAAAATACATTCATTATTAAAATTATGTAAAAGTGCCATTTAAAAAATATTGATTTTTATTTGAAATATTTGATTTTTTCTTATAATATGAAAAAAAATTGGATGAATGTAAAAAATATTTTAATTAATTTATAACAACAATATTTAATTAATATAATTCTATAATTGAAAATAATTTAATTTATTACATTAAACTCATTTTTTGAGAATAATAATAGTTTTATATAAAACCATATCCTTTATATTATATTGTTTATTATATTTATTTCTAATTAATTTGAAACAAATGGTTCATTTTATGTTTATCAAAACAACAGATATTAATAATTTAGTTATTACTATTCATAACCATCAATTTAACACCTAGACTATATCTTATTGCATTAAATAATAATGTTTTACTAATATATTATTGTTTGGTAAAACTCATTCTGACATGTAACATAATATATTGAAGAATATATTTTTTGAATGTAAGAAAAAATAACTCAGAATTGTGTTCATTGAATGATATAGAATAAATACAAATAAAATAGTTATTATATTATATATTCCCAATATATTACATTCCTTTAAATGCTTGGGGTTTCTTATCATACACGTTATCAAATACTGTGTTATTATTTTATAATTTCTAGGCATTAACTTACCCCCATCTTAATTAAATTATGTCATCAAACATTAAACTCATCCTTGGTGATACATTATTTTTTTTTCTATTTTTGAATCCCACATCAATCGAAGGGATCGTAAGAAATACTGTATAAAAGATAGAATGGTAATTTGAGAGGAAACATGGACTAGAATATAAATTGGAATATATATAGAGAATATTTAGGGGAATGTAGAGATATGTACATTGAGTAAATACATTAATATTTTTATTTGTTAAGGTCAATAAAAAATTACATGTGAATGATAAATATTAATATAAGAGCCTCAAATACATAGATCTATGATGTTTTAGAATAACGTAGGTTCAATAAAAATGAACATATTTTAATAATATTTTATTTATAGGTCATCATTCCTAATATTGGGAAATTATTTTACTTCATAAGGATAAAATGAACAGTGGTTACATGACATATTTCTATTTTATAAACATTTTTTTGATCCTTTTTTTATTCTTTGATTAATTATAATTTAACCCTTAATTTAAGAAATGGATATCCATAAATTATCATTGATTCGTGAAGCACTAAAATAAATATTTAATGAATCTTAATATCCATAAAAGAGTAAAAAGTATAACTATTTGTATCTAAATATTTTTTAAATATAATATGGTTAAGAAATTAATATCAAATCCTCAAAATTTATAACACTGGTTACTTGTTAACATTTATTCATAAATTCTTTAACTAAATACATTGTCATATAAACCAGGACATTGTGGTGGTTTGTTGATGGAATTAAACCCTTTTCATACTTCTATTATGGGTTCATGTCCAGCTAACTTTGCAGAATTGATGAGCTATGACATGACATATTTGTTTTTATTGTTCTAAAATAATATTAATATAATTTTAAAAATAAATATGAAATACATACTTGAAATGATTTTGATCACCAAAGAGCAATTTTATTAAGGTTTTCAATATAACTCTAATACATAAATACTTCATCCATTTATTTCCACAATGGTACGTCCTTGGTATAGAGTTTATCTTTTATATAGAGTAATTTTCTATGACCAAAAACCATATTTTGGGCATTAGTTATCATATTCAATAATCCATATAATCATTTTTATGATTTCATAATCTTGACATATAATTTTAAATACAAGACGTATCAGGTTTACCCTTTGTCATTCATCTCAATTTCTATTAAAATATTTTATAATGGTTTGTAATGATAATGTGAATTATCCTTATCATATTCTATTGGTGTTTTAATGAAGGTAGACATTAAGGCTCATTGTTGTGAACTACATTACACTTGAGTTAGGCTCGACACACTATATCAGAGATATTATTTCAAGGTACATATTTTCATGAACCAAGTCAACTTGTATTATACAAAATAAGATGGATTTCAATGAACTCCAACCTAATATACACCTTACCAATTTTTTGGATGTTCTTCTATAATTATCAATAAGTACTACCTTAGGGATATATTCTCTAATCTATGAGTTCTTAAATCTAGTTCTCAAGGTTTCTAGTAGAAATTTTGTGATACAAACTATATTGACCTGAAACAGAAAGCCTAGTGACTTTGTCGTGTTCCATTTTTCGAGAATGAATACAATGAATAAAATCTTGAAAGGCATAATATTTTACTAGTATTGGTAAACAATATATATATATGTTTCATGAAATTTAAATGAATACAATAATTACAATATGTATTTTTTCTTCAATTATAATTAATCTATTATATCTATGATATCCTTCACTATATATTTTTATCATACTTCAAGGATTATTTGGGAATGGAAAAATAAATGTGAGATAAATTTCTCAATAAGGTTATGTTTAGAGTAAGAAATAAATTATCAATTTGAATAATCAACTTGGAAAGGTAATAAATAGTTAACCATGACATATAATCAATAAACTGAATAGATAAACAATATTTTAAGGTTATAACTGAAAATCCATTCCATTAAAAACTAGATTAGGAATAATGAACATTCAAAGGAATGTAATTGAATAATATGAAATTAAATCAATTAACTGATAATAAACTGCATCCATAAATATGTAGCCACAAAATATAATGGATATATTAAAACTAAATAAAAAAAAGGATAATTTTTAATTATTGGATCCTATTTTTCTGATGTACATGGTATCATTACCATAAAGACATTACACAAGACAGTTTAAAACATACTTGTCAAAAAGGATATTAACTTTGATTATCCAAATGACACATCCATTGAGACTACTAATGCATGAAGTGGATATCAATAACTGGGCCCCACTCATGTCATACATATACAATGCATCTTTCATATATCCAATAATTGGTTTAACAATACAACTAGAAAAATATATAAATGGGGTAGAAGATAATGATTTTTCAATATCTTCCTAAATAATAAAATAAATTTTAAATTAAACACCATATAGAATATTTTATATGGTTTACTCTGAGAACATATCCATGATTAATGATATCAACAATTAGTGGAAATTCAATGTTGACTGATCATAAGAAATTCCTTAAATCAATGGGAAAAATCATGGAAGTAAATTCCAATAATATTGAAGTTCAAGTAAGTAATAAACCATCCAGAGAACTAAAATTGATTTTCTCAATAAAAAATAACTAATTTTGATTAATGAAAAAGGGTTGTTGTAGATGATTAATTTAAAAAAATTAATAATGTATTTTTACAAAAATCATGGGGAAAATGTACATTTTATTTTGATTTTTTATAAAAATCCTTATCTTTGAAAATAAGTATTTGGAATTTCTTCCGTAAAAACAAATTCATTTAAACATAAAAGGGAAGCGTCAAAGACATGATGGTGGGTAAATCAATATATGTTGTACATGGTAAAAATGAAATTCATTTTTAAGGTAAATTGATTGAAAATTTATTTTTCAGAAAAATGAAAATAATATTACTATTACAAAATATAAAATATAAGAAAAGGTACAACTGAATTTGCAAAACTATTTTGGAATGTTTTAAAAACATTTCTGAAAATATTTTTTGAAAACAGAGCTTCTAGAAGAAAACAGGTTCTTTGACTAATATGATAAATGCCATCGGGTTTTTATAAAATAAATTTCCTATACATTTTGAGTACCAATGTGTAAAAAAAATGTTACTACTTCATAAAAAGGACATTAATAAAAATAGGTGAAATAATGAAATATTATATTAAAAAATGTTCAAATAACTTCAACTATTAGATATTCAAGTGTAACCAATCATGAAAATAATTAGATTATGATATATTACATTATCTAGTTATTTAAACTATATTTAACATCTTTCCATTCCCAAAGATATTTCTGTTTTTGGGTTTATAATTTATGACAAAACTCATACATATCAACCCATAAACATAAAATGAGGGTACCACAAAATCAATATCTATTTCTTCTAAAAAATGTGAAAATAAAACAACAACATGATTTCCATGAAAAATGATTATAATATTTATCTTTACATCCTTATTTCTCTTACACATTCATATAACGTGTAAACTATTTTAAAAACATTTTTATGATTATAAAAATCTAGGTAATTGATATAAAATTAATGAATGAATACTTATAATCATATTAAATCAGTTCTACAAAAACATACTTCTAACTTATATATATTTAAATTGTGAAAAATGATATTTATATAAAACATAGAGAACATAAACAATAGAATAAAGGTATCTTGGGGAATTACATACATATATTTCCACCCACATGGCTACCTTATGATTTTTGATCCTCACAACTACCATAAAATGTAACCCTTATGGCTACCTTATGGCATACCTATCGGAGTCATAATTAGACTTACCAAATAGATGGACCCCAACTGACACATACCCAATGCATTGGAGGGATATATAAGTCTCAAAATACTTCATAAAAAATTCCCAAGAATAAGAAAATAATCATAAAACATTAATAGATACATAAAAACATAGCTTTTGAATTTCATAAAATAAAATTTTAAAATAGTATTTTTAAAAGAAAGTCCCTTTAAAATATAATATAATATAAGTGATAATAAATATAATGAATTTATTTTGTTTATACACTATAATTACACATAATAAATTATTTTATAAATGATATTAATTACACAAGTAATCTTGGTAGCATAAAACTATTGAAGTACAAGGTTAACGTAAATAATTGAAACTATATGAATAATTCTCTTAACTGATGTTCACCATACATAAAACTTTTTTAATGCATCTATATAGTTGTTAACATGATTTTTTAATAATAATTTGTTATTTCCATTGTTTTGGGTGAGTTGTTCACATGATTTCCTTGGTTGGTTCGTAAAACATTTTAGTGTCGAAAGGAAGTGAAGATTGAGTAGTGGAATGGAATGGTTTTAATAAATTTCGATAATAATTATCATTCCAAAAATATTTCTGGTTATATGGTATGAAGATTAATCAATAGATATATCATTAGTAATATCTATTTAGATCATCTTGTCTAATTTTCAATAATAACAAATTGGTTCTGTTATATAATTTAATATCATGAATATAAGTTAATTTCCTAATTTAATAGAGGTTATATCATAAAAAATACAATATGTTTCAACAATTAAAATGGTTTTATAACCATATTTGATGGATGTAAATTTAATTTAAAACACATCATCTATGAATTCGGTAAATCGACACATCACAGATGCTGTTTTTAATTTTTTTAATAAGAGGAAGTGGAGAGAAATAACGATGATTGATTTTTCTAAAAACATTTTAAAAATATAAAATATATATAATACCAGATATTTCATGCCTCTTGTATAAGGGGAGGTGGATATAGTACATGAAAAAAAGGGATTGAAAATAAAATGAATGAAAATGAAAGGATTTTTACCGCTTGATCTCTTCTCCTTGAGATCCTCTTTAATGACTTTAGTACTGGCCTTTTCATGAGACCATAAGTTATGGACATAGAGAAGATCCTGGGTAAGATTATTGGGTAGATTTTAGACAATTCTCACACCTAGAGTGGTGTGATAGGAAGAGGGGGGACAGGTGAGGGTGGTATTTATAGTAGAGGAGAGGAGAGGTTTTATATTATTTAAATAATTATTATATTATTATTCTCATGAAAAAAAATATTATTGATTCATGTGACTAAAAGGATTTATAATTTCATGTGTTTTTAAGACAATTTCCATTTACATCCTCCATGTCTAAATAATGATGAAAATATTATTATATTTAGCAAGTTTCGTAATTATCAAATTTCACTATTCACCAAAAGTGAATGTATTTTTGAAAAATCACAAAAAATAAACCTTACCATTTATCAATATGTAGAATTAAAAATTAAATACCATTTTATCAAAATAATTCTCTAAATATTATAAATTTTAAAAAAAATTATAGTATTTTATAAAAATCCCAAAAACACACAATAACCGTTTCTCAATGTGTAGAATTAAAAATTGAATTCCATTTTATCAATATAATTCTATAAAAATTATAAATTTAATCTTTAAATAAAATAAATATTTATTCGAAAAATATAAATTTTGAAATGATATTTGAGTATATAACACCTTCAAAATTAATCAAGGGGTCATAAAATTATCTTATTACCATTAAAAAATAATATAATAATTTATGATTACACTTAATGAATTTAAATTTTCATTTAAATTATTATATTAGTCATAAAATTATAATTATATATTTAAGGCATAAAAAAACCAACACATATATAATGATCCAATTGTCACTTATAAGATGAATTTTTATTATACATTGATTAGTGTGGTTACATCTAATTTGGCCTAATCTACTATTCATGTGTGTTAATTTAATATTCATAAGGGTAAGATTACTATTCATAATGTTAAGTTATTATTCAATGAAAAAATTATGTTTCTCTGATCAGACTCCAAATAACATACTGATCGTAACCATGTTTGTCCATTTCTCAAAATTCAAATAATTGAAGCATGAAAATTATGTTTAATGACTAGTTTAAAACCATATTATAAAAAAGGTATCATTATGAAGAGACTCGTTATTTCATGAGTTTAAATTTATTTCTTAATCCTTGTATTTTACATTTTCACCGACTTCTAGAAATTTATTTCTCACAATTTTATATACTTATTAATCAAGTGAGGGTACATTTCCCTCATAGCATTTTATGATTCACACATTTCTTCTTCAACCAAGTGGTTTCTCCAAAAAAACATTCACTTAGTGGATTAACATATTTCACAATTCTTGATATCTTTGATCAAGAATCCATACATGTTTTTTCATAAGATGGGTTCTCTTATAGTTGAATAAATTCTAGGCTCATAACACAAGATAAATCTTGCACGTACTTTATCAACATCAAAACATGAAAAAAAAATTATGCACCTGAGATAAACTCATATTCAAAGCTACTTGGTTTGAAAATGGACCAACTTTCTCTATGATTTCTTATGTCCCAATTAAATATGGACTTTTTATTCTTTTGTTACCAAAACGTATTACACATTTCCATGGTGAGATTATAATAAATCATGATCACTTACCTTGAAAGAAAATTATTTTCTCCCATTAACTGCATAACCTTTTTACCTGCTCTATTCTATACTCTTATGTTGCTGGATCATCTACATATTTTCTACCACTTCCTATACTAATTCTAGTCCCATCAACATCCTCTCCCTAACAGAATCCAAAAAAGAGGGATTTCGACTTCATTTTTCATATAATGCCTCAAAAGGTACCGTCTGTATACTAGAATGAAAACTTTTATTATAAGAAAAATCAACTAAAGAAATATGATGATTCCAACATTCCTAGTAGTCCTTGATTATGCTCGAAGCATATCCTCTAATGTCTGAATTTTTCTCTTTGAATGACCCTAACATTAATTATGAAAGGTAGTTCTCAAATTTAGTTATGTTCCCAATGACTTCGGAAGAAATTTCCAAAAGATAGAAGTGAACCTAAGATCGAGGTTAGATATCCCAGATATAGGAACTCCATGTAACTTGAAAATAACTTTGAGGTATAGATGAGAAAGATTATCAAAAGACCTAATATCTATAATATTATAAAAATTTGATGATTTAGTTAACCGATGAACAACAATAAAATTCTCATTGTTACATCATGAAGTCATTGGTAGTCCCAAAATGAAGTCCACATATCTATTTTTCCATTTCTAATCTAGCACTAGTAATGGATGAAGAATCCCCATTTGGTATTTGTTTCTTGTCATAAAAATGTTTACATTTCAATCATTTCATGGTAAAAAATATATTTTTCATCCCCTCCCACATGAATTATTCATGAATGTCTCTAAACATCATAATACATCTAGGATGAACTATAAATGAATTACAATTAGTTTTACATAACAATTATTTATTTTACTATGAGGCTCTAGGAAAATATAATCTTCTTAGAAATCTCAAAACCCAATCTTTATCAAGAATAAATTATAGAAAAATTCCAATTTTGTCCTATTCTACCATTTTTGATAACTTTTCGTCTACCTTATGCACTTTATTAATTCATTATAACAAGGAGCACTATACGGAAATGTGAAATATAATTGTGCAATTTCCTCCACCAACAATATCCAATCCAAAATTCATCAAATCATTAATCAAGGGAACAGGTTCCCAATACAACAAAATTAATTATTCATGATTTTTTCAACCCATTCTTTCCACCACTTTTTTTTCTTTTCTTAAATAATAATTGATCATGCAATCATAATATTTTATAAATTTAATCCATATTCTCTACCTCATATTTAATTCATTATGACCGAATATATAATTAAATATTTTATTATTAGTATGTATTAACATTTGGATCTATATAAATTATTCCTCTAAGGTTTCAATGAAAAAACCGTAGCTGCTAATCCCAATTCATGTATGGGATAATTTAACTCATGATGTATTAGTTGTATTGAAGAATAAGAAATTACCTGATCATTATACATCAAAACCCAACTATGTCCCTTAAATGAAGAGTCACTAAAGATGAAAAACTCATCATTTCTAATAGGCATAGCCAAAAATATAGAATTTACCAATTTCATAACAATTTCTTGAAAAAAACACCAGAGTCATATTTCTAAATAATTTTAAACACTTTTCATGTTAACTTAGTTAGTGGGATTGAAAGCCATGGAATGTTTTTGTCAAACCATTTGAAATTACCGTCTAATCCATGAAAATTAAAAATATATGTCACATTTGTTAGTCTTAGATATTCATCGACCCATTTTGTTTTTGTTTGATCAAATGTCACTCCATACAAATCTATAATTGTTCCCAATAATGGAAATATGTTTCAACCAACAATAATATTTGGAAAAATTTACTTTTAACTTATTTTCTTTTATATAAAGTAATACAATCCTTAAATGTTTTTTATGATCCTCATATCATTTTGAAAATACCAATAAATCAGTAATAAATAAAATCAAAAACTTATCCAAAAATTTATATAATATTCTATTAATGAGGTCAATTAATTCAATAGGGGAATTTATTAACCCAAAGGGCATAAAAAAACTCATATTGCCTATATGTAGTACGAAATGCAGATTTCGGGATGTCATCCTCCAGCACCATTTGCTGATCATCTCCAGATCTCAACTCAACATTGGAAATATACTGATCTCCACAGGGATGATCAGACAAGCCATCGATATGAGTCAAAATATAATTATTATAAACAGTAATGTAGTTAACATATCTATAATTAATGAAATTGTATCATAGAACCATTTTTCTTTTTAATGAAAAAAACATGAGGACACAATGGTGAGGTTCTGGGAAGAATTAATTCTTTATCAAGATACTCATACAACTGACATTTCAATTCAAGAAGGTCCATTTGAACTATTTGATAAAGGGGTTTTTAAATTGGTTTATCATTAGGAACTAAGTCAATGGAGAATTCAACTTCTGAATCATGTATAACACCAGGAAACTCATCAGAAAATACATCAAGTTATTCATTTAACTCTTGAAAATAAATAATCTGAATAGTTCCCTAGATTTCATTAATATGAGAATATTACTTCCATTTCCCTATTTTAAAATTTTCTCACCTTCTGGATGTGTTCATAATTGTATGATTTCTTTCTTTTTATATATACTAAAATCATTTTTTAAAAGAACTTTTTATCTACAATGAATCAAATCTTGATAAATAGAAAGCTGATCCATACACAAAATGACATCAAACTATACTAAGGGTAAGACAAAAAGGGATATAGGTAATTTATTTTCACTAATAAAAATATGAATATTCCTAAAATCAATATTTTCTACAATAATTACCAATGCTATTTAACCATATGTTACAATCCCATTTTATGAGTTGAAATTTAAATTTTTTTTGAAAATTTTCCAGAAACACAAGAATGTATAGACCCCATATCAAATTGGATTTTATAAAAATCTAAGTAAAAAAAGTATCTCATACTGCATCACTGGATGGGACAACATCCACTACCATAGTCGCAATGGATTTCACTAAACTTTTCTTCTTAGAGTCTTGATTCATACCATTATTCAGATATTTCATTAGGTAAGCATTTTTATAATGACCCATCTCACCAAATTTGAAACACGTTATAGATTTATTATGAGAATTGATCTTAAGATCATTTTCATTAAAATATCTGGCAAGTTATCAAAACATACCACATTGAAAACAGTTCTAATTTTGGATTGAGATTCCCTAGGGTGATTTTTTGCAAACTTTTCACAAACTGAAAACTGGACATTCTTACAATTACATTTCATTGATTGATTATTACCCATAAATTTCCATCTATACATCTTCTTCTGATTACTGTAAATGTACAAATGATCATCTAAAGACTCCATTTATACCCTCTCATATCCCCAGATATTTTTCTCATTTATTTTGATTTCTTGGTAAGATAATTAAATATGATATGTTAGCTTCAGTCCCTAGTAAAAACAATTTATTATTCAATCATGATCCACAATAACATTTGGATAAGTCCTCCCCGGTCGATTGATGTTGTCTTCATAGACATCCACTGAATCATATTCATTTTTCTTCAATACAAGGAATTTATTCTCCATCATAAGTTTAACCACCATAGGAAATATTTTTCACGGGAAATAAATTTAAATCCATCCCACTCTAATGGTTCAGTCACTTCTTTATCCCTAATATTCTGGACCATTGACAACCACTAATTAGATTAAAATTCAAAATGATATATGACAAGACTATTTTATTGATTATCTGAAAATCCCATAACATCAAATATATTTTCATTAGAGTTAGTCCATCCTTCAGCCACTATGGGGTCATAATACCCACTGAAAAAGGGAGGTTGTTCCATAAAAATGTACCTCTACTATAATTTTCCTTTGATGTAGCTCTAGTAGTTATCTTGAATTCATTCAAATTTTATTTTTTACATACCTCAGCAAAACCATTACTGAAAAAACAACTTAGTTCTGATTCCCACTATTCTTGGTTGCAGATTCATAAATATATCAGCCTCTCAGATCCACCCAACATCAGCTTCCCAGTTTCTTCTATCTAAAAACATCTTAAACAGACATATATTTGATGAAGAAAAATTTCAATCATTATATTCTATATCATTTCATCATAAAAATAATGCAAAAGTAATTTATGGTATTATATTAACATCATATGATCCCGTAAATTTATCTAAACTGTGCTATGATAGCAACTATAAAGACCTAGCCTTAAATATTACATAATCTATTTATTTCAACAAGATTTAACTTCATTAAATACCAAAATAAATTTTTAGTTTATTGTTTTGAAATTTTAATACATAACTCATACATATCATCCCAGAAGCATAAAATGTGGGTACAACTAAAATAATATCCTTTTGTTTCCAAAACAAAAACATTTAAAACAACACTAGAACATGATTTCTTTAAAAAATCATCATAACATATAACATGACTCCATTATTTCACTGACAAATTGTTATAACCTGTGAAAAAATTTAAAAATTTGGGATGAGTATAAAAATATCAGTAAGGGATATAAAATGATGGAAAGAAACCATTTGTCCCTAAATACTTATAAACACATGAAAATATTTTCACAAAGACATACTTCTCACTCATACATTGAAACATTATAAAACAAAAGATTTTTACAATACATAGAGACATAAATAATTGAATAATATTATTTTGGAATTAATTACTAATATTGATATCCTCATAGAAACCTTATGATTTGTAATCGTCCCAACTACCTTACAATGAATCCCACATGGCTACCTTTTGGTGTATCCATCATAGTTACACTTGGAAAAACAATAAAACAACCACCAACATACACATACAAAATTAATTTTTGAGAGATATAGGTACCAACATTAATAATAAAAAAATTCACATGAACCAAAACATAATCATATAAAATGAATAATTACATAAAAATATTTCCTTTGGATTTAGTAAAATATAATTTTAAAAGAGGATTTTTAATGGAAAGTCCCTAAAAATATCATATAATTAATGTGAGAATTAATAGAATGAAAAGAATATGTTTTTATACTTTAAATAAACATAATAGTTTATAATATAAATGGAATTAATTACACAAAAATTCATGAATTCAAATAATTAATGATGTATGAGGTTAACACAAAGAATGGAAATTGGGTTAAGAGTTTCATTACCTTAGGTTAGTCTTACATAAAACTTGTATAAACCTCATCAAAATGATTAAAGGGATTTATTAATATTTTTAAGAAACAAAATAAAATTTATAATACCTTATATTATCATCTTATAACATCATTCGGTCTATTTATAAAAAATATTTTCATTTTTTCATTTTTTCTGGTGCGTGCTTCACATGATTTCCATTGTAGGTTCACAAAAGATTTTCTTGTAGAATTGAAGTGAAACTATATAAGTGGAATTAAATGGAATTAATATGTTTCTATAATATTAAAATACTCCATAAATAGTTCTAGTTATATGGTATTAGGGTGAATCATTAAATAAATCATTAGTGATATCAATTTAAATCATTTTGTCGGATCTTTGATAATAATGAATTAGTTTAATTATATAATTTAATATCATGTATATATGTTAATTCAAAAACATAATGTATGATATATAATAAGCCTTAAAATCATTATAAATCATTAAAAATTTTCTACAACCATCTATGAAGGTATTATTGTAAATTAAAAACCCATCGCCTGGATTTTGGTAAATCGACACATCTTGGACGGTGTTTTTATTACATTATATAAGAGGAAGATGACGGGAATAATGTTGTAAAATTGTCCATAAACATGATAATAATATAGAATATATATAATAATGGATATTTCATGCATATTTTATCGGGGGATTGGATGTGATTATAATAAAAGAAAAGGAATTGAACGAAGAATGAAAGAAAAAGAAAGAGGGTTTTTACCTATTGATCTCTTCTACTTGAGATACTCTTTAAGTCCTTTGGTATTTTAATTTTTTATACCAATAGGTCTTATAATTGGGTAAGATCATTAGGAAGGGTATTGGGAAAAATTTAGATAATTCTCAAATCTTGAGAGGTGTGAGAGGAAGAGGGGTGATAATGGTATTTATAGTCGAGTAGAGAATGAGTTTCCCATTATTTTTATAATTATTTTATTATTTTTCTCATGAAAAGTTATAGTATTGGTTCTAGGGACTTAAAATTGAATTAATTTCACATTATTTTGATCCAATGGCTGTTTACACAATCAATGACTCTTTGATGATGTTGAAATTCCTTTATTTAGCAGAATTTGTAATTTGCAACTTTGACAATTCACCAAAAATTCAATAATTTCATAGAAATCCCAAAAAATCACGCAAAATTTTTGTTTTGACCTATAGAATTAAAAAATTAATTTCATTTTATCAAAATATTATTCTATATATGAAAATTTATTTTTTTTTAAAATAAAATTATTTGAAAAATAAAATTTTTAGAACTATACTTGATATTATAACTCCTTGAAAACTAATAAAGCTCTAATAAAATTTTCTTATAAAAAAATTAAAATTTATATTGTGGATTACACTTTATGATGATAAATTTCAATATAAAATATTAATTAAATCATAAACATGTAATTAAATATTTGTGACATACAAATATACAACACTTTTATAATGATAATATTGTCAATTATAAAATACCTTTTATAATACATTAATTGGTGAAGATACCATTCATTTAGCCTATTTCAAAATCATATGGGTTGTATTAATTTTCATAAATATAACAAAATTATTCATAAGGGTTGGATACGATTCATAAATTAATAAGTTTGTACTCTGAGACTCTAAATAACTTACTTATCGCAACCATGTCTGTCCGTTTTTCAAAATTGAAATCATAGAAGTGGAAAAATTATGTTTAATAATTAGATTATAAATATACCCTTAAAAAAGTTTCAATCTCGAGAGACTCAATGTTTCATTTATTTCAATTTATTTTAAATCTCTTGTCGTGTTACATAAACACTTTAAAATACCACAACAATGATGTGAGAATCAATCAATGAATAGTGTATGTTCTTCAAATATAAATCAATATAAAACATTATGAAATAAAAAAAAATTGTATATAGTGATTTAAAAATTAATATTATAATAATAATGAAGAAAATGAATTAGTATAACCTGATGAAAAAGATTGGAAACATTGAATGATCACTAGAATTATTATTGAGGAAAATAACTGGTAATCATTAATCATTGTAAAATATGACATTAAAGCATTTTATTTGAATGAATAATTAAAGAAAAAAAATAAAACTAAACATTCAAGTACCATAAATATAAAATAATTAATTGTTTTATATATCAATATGGATAGTATATACACCAAAATAAGAATAATGTGGTGAATATGACAATTACCAAACTGATGTAAAAACTGAGATGAAACTCCCTTGCCTTGTGATTTCTTTTGAAGAGAATATAATTTATCTTATTTTAAAACTATTTTAATAATTTTACTAACATAGTTTACAACTATATTGATATTAATTTTATCATATATGATATTCTTATTGTATTTTAATACTAGTTTTTAGTAAATTTTAATTATGTTTTCAATTGGGGAGTTAATTTTCTAGTTATTTGATTATCATTTGACCTTATAGTTCATGTTTCTATCATGGATTATTCAAATCCATAGTTTAAATAATTATTTATTTATAATATATATTCATTATATATATATATATATATCTTTATTTATAGAAAATCATAATATTTGGAGGCATGAAATGGAATTTAATGTTCATAGTAAAGGTAGGCTATACATACAAATGAATGTTACATTCATTTCACTTCCATATTAATATAATAAAAACTAAATGAAATATATTTATATTATAATTTTATTATATTATATATGTCATATATTTTATATAGGTTTACTAATACCATCCATTATACATTCCTTGTATTGGGCGAAGGAATCACTTCTCTTTGAGGAGACAGTAGCCCACATGTCCGCAAAGGATATTATAATATTTATAAAGAATAGAAAGAATTGAGTTTGTGTTATATAAAAATAAATAATCCTAAAAATTATAAATATCATATATATCATATATAAATATGGTTTCCATAATAATTCCAAAACATGTGAGTTGTTATAAGAAAAAACGAACGACATCATTTTGTGATATGGAAGTTCACCGTACAAATAAATTGTATGGTAGTTACCAATTAGATTAAAGTGGGTATATTTTTATTTATATAAAATTTAATGAAAATAGATTAGTATATTTAGAATAAATTTAATTATTATTTAATTCTATAATAAGATGATTAGATGGTGGGGAAAAATAAAATAATGAAATAGATTTTTTGGAAGGATTTTACCTACTCCTTAGGTAACAAATTTTGATTTTCAATAATGGGATTCCTTGGACGACTTTATTCCTAGAAATATGCTTCTAGGATAATGAGATTTATATTTAGTATCTTTTTGTGTAGATATTGATCAACCCATGCGGTTTGATATGTTTGAGTAAATGAGAGGCGTGAGTACCTATTAATAGTGGAGGAAGAGTTGAATTCTTGAAATATTTTTGGGATGGAATTCACTAACCTTTTCCCACATGAATGTATATCCAATAATGGTTCAAATTTTATAATCGTTAGTATAGGGTTGAAATATGAATAACTAATTCCCTTTGGGAGTGTTTACAGGTCATTATAGCCCTTAGGTTTAAGGTTTATTCATTTGTTAATATAACATCTCTCATAATCAATTTAATTAATTTTATTTTCATTCAGTAATTTTGTTTGTCAAAAACTATTTTAAAATGAATAGACATTATAAATTATTATTATTATGAATATTTAATATATTCTTCCAAATTCTAATAAACTAATTTCTCAAAATTAATTTTAATTTAATCTTGAAAATGTGATGAGAAAGAAGGGCTTTAATGTAAAACATTCCAATATTTTCAATATTTATATATTCAATTTCAAAGTAAAATTGATTCCAAAGAACTAAATGGGATTAATTGAAATTTATTTGACCTAAATAAACTTTAAAATCCTTCGAATTTATAAGTTAAATCTATTAATAAATTATTTGAAAAAATAGTTAGGGATTAAAATTCTTTATTTTTTAGTATTAATAAAAAAGTTAAGCTCCATGAAAAAAATAAAAAATAAACCCAATATAATTTAAATGATTAAATTTTTGAAAATGATTGTTTTTGACATATAATATTAATAAATTTTCCCAAAATTATATTTGAAAATGGATCCCCATTAAATGGCTGTAAATGTGCCTTTAGAATGATATTGATTTTTATGAGTAATATTAGGTTTCTTGTTATGTTATGATTATATAATCTATTGGATGAATGTAACCATTATTTCACTAGGAATATAACACCTTTATTTATTTAATATAATTATATAATTTTAATTAATTTAATTAATTAGGGTCAAACACCATTATGGGGATAAAAATATATTTCTATAGAAAATGTGACTTTATATTTAATTGGTTCTTATATTCATTTCTAATTATTTTTTAACCAATGAATTCAGTTAATATTTATGTAAACCATATATTTTCATAATCTATTTAATACTATTCATTTACCAGATATTTAATTTATTGTTTATATATTATTATTTTAAATAATAATGTTTTATTAATATATAGGTGTTCATTAAAAATCAGTCTTGCGTGCAATGCAAGATATCGATGAAAGTATTTTTTTTGTGCAGCATAGACTAACTTATCATTGAATTAATAGAAATCTAAATACTTATTTTTAAATAATATTTATTGTAATATATTGTCTTGGATTTTAATATTCCATTATTTTCATGGTGTGGCATGTCATACATAATATCAAACAAAATATTTTTTTTTTGAATTGTGGGGTGTTACATTGATCATAGATAATAGTCATCCACAAATGAATTATTTGCATTGAAATTTGAAATATAAATTTTCACATGGTTTTTTATGTTAGGTATTAAGGAGGCCAAGCAGTGTGTTGATGATTTATTTTCTAGTATACATAATTAAAATAAAAGTACATTATCATAAAAACATAGATGCAGCCTAAACATAAATAATCATTACTTACATCCATATGATGTAGTGTGAAATAGAGTTAATAGAAGTTTTATGATAGAGGAAGTGTGTAATTACGTGAACCACATTGTAATTTCATTGATCCTAGAATGGATTAACCATGACCAAATAATATTAATACTCCTAAATTAGTGAAGCGTGGTGGATATCAATATGTCTAACACATCATTGGAGTTTTCTCCCTTGATTATACCTTTGAAGTGACCTAGGTTAAAATAAAAATGTCACATTTTTTACTTATGCTATTTTTATTTTAGTTTAATATCTGATTATCTATGTTAGATTTAACAAATTTCTATCAATATTTGATTAGGATCCTGTAATACAAAAATTAAATATTCAGACCTTGATTTACTCCACCCCTTTTAGTGCATATTTGGTAAAGAAAAATTGAAAAAAAATAAATGAGGTAAGCATGACCCATATTCACTATAAATATTCCATTTAATAATGAAACCATGTATAAAATTTAGCTTAATGTACTACATATACCAAAAAGAACACCACAACCACTTTTGAAATAGTTTTATTTATCTTATTTTCCAATATAACATTCCTTTGTTCTCCGATCCCATTTATAAAACCACATATCAACATCCCATATCACTACCCTAACCATATCTGCTTAATCACTATATACAACATACTAAAATATACAACATATCACAAAAAAATACCACTACATTAAAAATACACATCATATTTTTATAAAATAAAGTTTTCATGAATATAAAATACATGATCGTTGTCGACTCCTTATACCAATCGTTTCCCTCAATATGTACTACATACTCTATTAAAAGGCCATACCATATCTTCAAATACAATATAAATTCTTCATATCATAATTTATTTGTAATATTATTAGTTCATAAAAAATAACACAGTGTCTAATGGGAGAGTATAGAAGGAGTAATGGTTAATTTGTTTCCTCTGTAACTTATGTTTTTTGTTAAAACACAAACAAACTAATTAATATTAGTATTTCTAAGGATATTAAACATGGTTGGTGTGAGTATTAAATACCGAAAAATACATCATATTTTAGAAATAGAAACATTCTAGACCTATAGGATCATTGCAAAAAACACTACTATAGGACACAACTGTTAGTATATCATTACAATCAATCCTAGTCATGGATTTCCAATTCTAAAACCTAACCAACTCTTATTCCCATAAATTATAGCCAAAATGGAATCCAAAATTACCATTTAATCATATAGTTCATTCATTTCATGATTTTTCATTTTACCATCCTCATTATATTCATAACACTATTAATTTTCATAAACATCTATGAACTAAAACAATATTAAATCCCAACTATTACAAATTTATTTCATTTATCGACATTTCATTTATAACCCATATCCAAATCAGTTGTATAATACTACCAATATTCCTTTAATTATTACCATTCATATTTAATACCACTAGGCTACCCCATCACATATCTCACTACAACAAATCAGTAACTACCAAAACAACCTCACAAAAATTACTATTTAAAAATACATCACCGCACCTCCTTTCCCATAGAACAATCCATGCCAACAATTCTATATCCTATAATAAACCTAAACCTAATTTACATAATAAAAAATAAAATCCATGAAATCAATTTGATATTTGTTATAATATATGATGGATAATTTATTCTCATTCCATAATAGATGACCAAATTATCAACAGTGAAGACCACAATAATAGTGTAAAGGTAAAGAAATACCAGAGTAAAAAATGATAAAAAATATACCATCCAGACATATAAATAAATCACATTTAATCATTATTTAATCATAAATATTATTGATATGTATATATTACATAAAAAATATTCTCAATTTCCAAAAACCCCATTTTTATGATTATTATATAATTATCCTTTGGTGAAATACTTTTTTTTGTAAATTTATTAAACAAAAAGTACATGATTCATAATAGAAACAGTAAATAAACATTAAAGAATAATATACTATTAATCACATAGGAAATATAATGGAAACCTATAAACGTATTATAATAACCACAGAATATAAATATTACATGTGTCTATTTAATTATTTTCATTAATTGATTCCACACCTTCAATCATATGAAAACATAATATTGTATATTCCAAAACACAAAATAATTAAATTGGGAAAAGTATCAAATCAATTACAAAACCAAGATATTCGAATAAATATTTAAAAATAACATGATATGGGAGACGATTAGAACACAAAATAAAATAAATATAATATAAACCAATAAAAAAATATATATAATAGAAATATAATCATTTCCTATAAAAACTTTCTCCAAACAATTTCTAAAACCAATCCCAAAAAAGTCACTGTGAAATATCTGATGGAAATGAAGTGGACCTAATATCAAATAAAAAATGGTTCATCGGGTGAATCTATGTGAGAAACCCGTCAGAGGATACTCAATATTTGTTTTAAAGGGCCCTTGGTATTGTAATGATTAAGTGAATCAGATTTAATAAGGAATATTTTAAATGAGATTTAAAATTTACATGGTAATTTGATTTTATGGTATCGTAGTATGATTGGATATAGTCACACCTTGATGGATATGTCCCCAATTAATCCTGAAAATCCACACCTAAATATATTCTCACATTCTCTATTTAAATCATGAAAAATTATTTATTATGAAAAGAATGATAAAATATCATTTCATGATAATAGAAACACCGAATTTTGGAAACCAAATAGATATAACCCATTAAATTTGATCTATAAGTATCATGTCATGATAAAAAGGACCACATAATGATATCCTAGAATAGATGATTTATGAAAAAAATCCCAAACCCTAGGCCATGATAATAAAAACAATTCCATGAAAATGAATGTGATCGAGGAAAAAATAAGTATATATACACCATATGTAATGGTAATAAAATAATATCAAACTGTATTCTTTAAAACAAATGGTTTTATACTACAAATATACTCCCCAAACCCTTTACAAAATGATAAATATGAAAATAATACAGCCTAACAACCATCTCCAAAGAAGTGTCAAACCTAACTGACATGACCTCTACCACTTTGTCATGAAGCATCTACATTTCAGGTAGTAAAATCCCACACAGTGTCTCAAACATTCAATATGTGAGTCACCAACCACAACATATCCTATTTCTACAAATAAATCATTTATTAATTAAATCTAATTTAAACATTATGATATTATTCCTCTAGATTAAATCTGATCTCCAACTCCACTTTTCCATATTTATCATTCCCTCCATTCCACCAATATTTATAATACCTTGAGTAAAATTTCAAAAAAGGTATCTTATGTTAAATTAGATATATATAAAAAATATTTTCATCCACTAAAGTGAAAACTAACCCTATAAAGAATGAAATCCACTAATAATTGAATACATACGTTGTGAGATACAGTTAATTGGAATTACAACATCAAAAAACACATTTAGAAATGGAATTGAAAATTTCATTAAAATTATAAATTAAATTTTATCTCATTCATCATAACATAATAAAGATTAAAATAAATCAAGATATAAGAGTAACATCTTCAACTCTTTTTCTGACAAATATTATTCTAGTTCTCCATGACAATAGAAAAATAAAAAAGGGAATAACATATCGAGGCAACACGATCTCCTGAAAATCCTAACTCTCAAATATGTGATCCATGAATGTCATTTGACCCAATAGAAACTCCCAAATTTTTTACATGTGATTAATCATGAATAAGAAACAAATCTATGTACATTGAATGCATCATGGTCTGAGACCAATATTTTGGGAACAATTAAAATATATTTGACCAAATTTTGTTCCACAACCCCAAAAAGGACTAGTGAACATGGGAGAGTGATTAATCACTCATATAAAAATACACAACACATTATCAAGGAAACTAATAATAACAAATGATCACTAATATTAAACTCTATTGGTATCCTACTATAGTATTCGACCTTTTTATTACATAAATTTACATTACATTTTATATATAAAAGATATTAAAAGTCTATTGTATATGAAATAAAGAACATAAAACTAATATAATTGATTCTAGGATTTTCATACATAAAACCCTCATTTCATTTCCATGGGTTATAAATGATATAATGATCTTGTTTTAAGCAGTTTTTAATTACTTTACAATGTGGACATGAGACCAATTTATTTTATACACAATGAGTTATTAATTATATGTATTATTATGTTCTATGTGACTCACATGAAAATAATGACATATTAAGGGTGCACTGTGATAGCCCTCCATTGAATAGGGTAAATAATTTAACAACTAAAGCTAACATGTTTCATGATACCTTTGAAAATAACCTTGGTTATTTTTATAACATCTTGGGGATGGACCTTGGTGATATTTCAATTAATGTGTAAATTAAATGTTGTAACCAAATATTCAAGTTTTGTTTCATGTTATTATTATTATGGTATGCCTCTTTATCTACATGTTCTTATTGATATCGCTCATGTTCACATGTTAACTGTTTCACTTGATTTCCATACTGGCCCTACTGCTCAAACTTTTCTTTGTTGTGTGTCTCCAGGTTATGAGATGATGTAACTGTATATAGGATGAATTTTCATGAAGATTTTCCAGGGGATTTAATGCAATGATTTATGTCTTCATGTTTTATGTTCCTGATTTCCAAGACAATATACTTAAATAATCCTCTATTTGTAAAATATAATGAAAAGTTATGTAATATAAAGGCAGGATGCCATAGTTGGTATCAATGGGTTGTTTAGTTATTTGTGGAAATTAGGCTATGAAAACATTAGGATGAAACATATTGAAAAGTTTAAAAATATGAAAAATTATTAGTATTTTGGTGAAATACTAATTAACGGGTTTTGAACAAATAAATCCCTATATGGATACATAAAAGTTGTTGTCGCTCTCGCACAATTCTACCTAAGAGGGAAAAAATAGACAAGGAGTTTCATGCATGACCCAAGGTATCTTGGTACACAAAATTGGGCCTTACAGTCCTCCTATTTTGACACTCTTATGGGATATGTTTAGTTAATCACAATATTTTTATGAATCATTATGAAGGATTTAGAGAGAACTTTAATTTGTAAGAAATTTTTTTTACTATATTAAATATATTATATTTTTAAAATTTATAAAAGAAATAAACGTTTAACTATGGTTTTATTCTTTTATTAAATAGCAGGAAAAAGGAGGAACCATTAAAATGTTGACTGCAATAAACCATACACTGAGGACCCTCCGATGGAAGCTAAAATAGTAATATTCCTGAGATTGATGTGGCAACTGACTCATGTTATGGGAAATAACTTAAATCAGGTTGAGAGACCAACCTCACCATGAAGGGAACAACACTCTGTTGAGTCCTTTATAAAAGATGGCCATGTACCATCAGTGGAACTACTGATTCATTGATTTAAGAATAGCGGATGTGATCTATCAAGAAGATCTTTTCTGTGTTATTCTATTCAGAACAATAGAATGTCACCCTGTCTATTTACTATTTTAGGGAGTAGTTGATCTGTGGTGACAACGAATTAAAAACATGTGGCCAAAAGTGGAGTTTGAATATATGTAGTTGGATGAGTTTATAGGGAACTTCTTCAATAAGTATTTCCATCATTCTATGTGAAAAAATGGTGAAAGAGTTTCTCAAGCTAAAGAAAATGTAGAATGAATCTATTGGAAGCTATGAGATGATCTAAAAAATACATTCCCATTACACATAATGCTTTGTTAGGGATCATAATGCTAAAGTTGGGGGATTCTTTGATGGACTGTGACCTCGTCTACGGAATAATATAGACAACTAAGACTATGACAGCTATGAGGATATACATTGGATTGCGATGAAAGTCATTATGGAGTTCAGTGAGATGTTGTAATCTCATAAATCTAATGACAAGAAGAGATAAATAGAGATCAGCATGGGGATGACCATTGATCAGGTAAGAGGAGGAATGAAAATGAAACATCCCATGTGTAATAAATATTGGAAGAAGCATTCAGGGAACTTCATGCTTGGGATCGTGTGGTGCAACAAGTGTGGAAGAGATTACCATATTGTGCGGAATTGTCGTAGTGAGGTGAAGCCCCCATATCCAAACAATAATGACAAGGAGAAGATTGTGAAGGCCCTAACTAATGTCCAATGATATATGTGTGGACAAAATGGGTACATTTCCAATCAATGTTCAAATATGAGGGTAATGGAGGGAAACCACCATCATCCTTAACCAATGCCAAGGGAGAAAGGTCATGATTTTTCTATCATGAAATATATTGTTGAAGCTAAAAATGATGTGGTTTTAAGTACTTTTATTGTTCTCTCAAATCTGGAATGTAATTTGTTTAATTCGGGTTCATTACTTTATTTCCTCATGTTTGAAAAGAATTTAGAATCATCATCTGAATTTCTAATACTAGTGTTATCGGTTAATGCTCAAGATGGGATTGTACCAGCATTGTATGTGTTTAGAAACTGTACTATTTACATTAGTGAGAAAACTCTTATCGAAAATATAGTAGTCATTCCTATTATGTAATTCTACATTATACTAGGTATGGACTGGATCTCAATGTATAATGGTAAGATCAAAACTGAAGTAATGAAAGCTCAGTAGTCTTGAATGGGAAACCTATAGTTTTTATCCAAGGAGAGTTATCTCAAACTGATATTTTTCTAGAAGAACATCCTATTTACTTCTTTATGGATTTTTCAGTGAAGAAGAATAAGGAAATGGTAGTATAAGGATAGAAAATGTTCCCATCATCTGAGAATACATTGATGTATTTCCTGAGGAGTTACCCAGACATCCCCTAGAAAGAGAGGTAGAGTTATCCATTAAATTTGTACCTGGATCTCATCTGATATCAGATAACCCTTATAGGATGGAAAATGTGGATCTATAAGAATTAAAGATAAATATTTATGATTTTTTGGAGAAGGGGTTTATCTGATCGAGTTATGTCTTCACAGGGAGAACCTATTCTCTTTGTGAAGACGACGAATGGATTAATGAAGCTAAGCAATTATTATAGAGAACTGAATGAGATCATAGAGATGATAAAATACCCTATTCCAAGAATTGGTGACTTATTTTACCAACTTCATGGGGCTCAATTATTATCTATGGTTGATCTCTAATCCGGTTATCATCAATTGATGGTGAATAAAGAAGATATTCCAAAAACCAAATTTCGATAAAGATATGGGCATTATGAGTTTGTTGTAATGAACTTTTTCATGACTATTTATCTTTTTATTTTTATGTATTTGATGTATACAGTATCTAAGGAGTACCTTGATAATGTTTTAGTAGTTTTTATTGATTATGTTATAATATATTCAAAAAGTCATGAGAAACATGAGTATCATATATGGGTTATTTTGAAAACTCTAAGAAAGGATATTCTCTTTTGAATGTTCAGAAAACATGAATTTGGGTTACAACAAAGTGATTTCTTTTGGTACATTTTCACCATGTAAGAAATCATTGTTGACCCCGAAATAAGAATGGTTGCAGAGGAGTGGCCTCTTCCTAAAAAAATAACTTAGATTATTAGTTTAATTATATTTTAATGATATTCTAGGGGGTCTACGAAAAATCATTTCATGAAATAATAATCCATTATCCAATCTAACTCGAAAAGCAGTCAAGTTCATATAATCAAAGGAGTGTGAGAAATTCCTCCAAGAGAAAAATAAGAGATTGGTTACCACACATTTGTTAACTCGGCCCTCAAGTGAAAAATGATTCGTTATATTTAGGGGTGCATCTCAAAAAGGGATTTTCTACATCCTCATGAAAAATGATAAGGTGATTTTATATGAATATGGACAGTTGGAGACTCATGAGAAGAACTATTCTACACATGATCTTGAACTACAAGTGGTTCTTTTATCTATTGATATGGAGGAACTATCGTTATGGAGATAAATGTGATATATACACAGAACATTAATGTTTGATGATTATTTTCAAAAAAAAAAGTAATTGTACATGGGACAAATGATATGGTTGGGAATTATTAAAAACTATAATTGTTCAATTCATTACTATGCCTAATGAGAAAACGAAGTCGTTGATGCATTAAGTAGGAATGAGCTAGTTGTTATATCCATGATGAGGATTCAATGAGAACCCTTGATCCAATACCTAGTAAAATGGACATGGGAATTATGAGGGAAGTGACATCAGCAAACATATATCAAATGATTTATCAACCTTCATTACTAGATAAGATCTAAAAATATCAAAAATAATATCCTTTATTATAGAAGATGTATGATGATGTGAATCATAGGATGTTTCCTCAGTTTAATATTGATCAAGAAGGTGTAATGAAAATTCACACATGAATATATGTTCTATCTATTCCATAAATAAAGAAAGAGCTGATTGATATAGCCCATAGGTCTACTTTCTTAATATATATGAGAAGAACAAAAATATATTGAATCCTTCGGGATCATTATTGGTGGGATAATATGAAAAGGGAGAATTCTAACTACCCAACAAGGTGCCTAGAACATCATCAAGTGATGGAAGACAGACAACCTCTAAATGGGGTATTACAACCACTTCCCAAACTCACATGGAAGTGGGACTAAGGACATTATCATTTGTCACTCAATAAATTTCAAAAAACATTATGATATGCGTTATTTTGTACAGTCTCTCCAAGAATTCCTATTAAAAATTATTTGGGAAGATTTCCATTTTATATCAACTTTCTATGATTTACGTGAAATAAGTGGTAAGGATGCACAAAGTTCCACTTTCTTTTTTATCTGATCATGATCCAAGGTTCACGTGATAGTTTTGGAGAATTCATCCACATGCTATTAGTACCGAATTGAATTTCAGTACATCAAATCACCCCCAAACTGATGGCCATTCTGAAAGGACTATTCAAACACTCAAGGACAGGCTGTGAACATGTTCAATAGAATTTAATGGTGGATGGGATCAACATCTCCCATTAGTTGAGTTTTCATAGAACAACATATTCCTCTCAATAATTCTTATGGAACCATGTAAAGATCTATATGGTAAGTGATGTAGAACTCTTACACGATGGGATGAATTTGGTGAGTGAAAGACTCATTGGGCTGATCCTGAGCAAGATATGATAGAAATGGTTCATGTCATCCATCAACACATTAAGGTTGCTAAAATTCAAAAAACGAGCCATGCCGACTACTATGGAATGTACATATATTTTGATGTTGTTGACAAAGTATTTCTTAATATTTCACCAAGGAAGTGATTCATGAGGTTTTGGAAGAAAGGGAAAATTTTCACTATGTACATTGGCCCCTATGAAATCTTTGATCGTGTAGGTACAGTGGCCTATCAGATTTAACTTCCTCCAAATCAAGCATAAGTTCATGAAGTCTTCCAGAAATCCCACTTAAGGATATATATACCTGAACCTCCACATGTACTAAATCGAGAGTTAGTAAAAATAGAACATGACCGTACTTGTGAGGAGAAGATTGTGGAGATCTTTGATCATTGAGACAAGGTTCTACGCAACTAGACTACCCACCAAGTAATCGTGTTGTGGAGGAACCAAAAATGTGATGAATCCTCGTGGGAACCAGTGGATTCTATGAAGAATAAGTACCTAAACATTTTCACTTCAGAGGGTACGAGTTAAAATTTTGGGGACAAAATTTCTTAAGGGGGAAGAATATAATAACCTAAAAATTTTAATAATATTTTTTTCCTAAATTTGTGTGTTATTTTATTTTTTACTAAAATAACATTAACCTTTTAATTAATGATTTCAAAATCATTAAAATTAGACTACTGGGTTTTGATTGTTATATCACCATTGGTCAATATGATCATTGGAAACTATACTCATAACATTATGATTATTATTTGTAAATACAAAAGTTAATGGTTAAATAATACAAGAATTTGAGTAAATGGAATCATCCAGTAGACCTGGGCCTTATGACACCCATAATTTAGAGCTTGTCAAAGAGTTTTCATCACTGAGATTTTATCTGGACTAAGCCCAACCCAAACATCAACATGTTATGCTTGAATAAAATCTCTTACGGGAGAATTTCAAGATGATAGAAATCACCACTTGGGCAATGTTGTCTTATCCGCCCCATGATTCTATCACTATAACACACATTAATCATAGGTCCTTTATAGGTTCTATAAGAGGATATGTAACAAGTCCTTAGTTACTTTGTTTAAAAATTTTATGTAAATAAATTTCTTATTTCTTATTCTGTTAAATTTTTTTAATTTCAAATATGTTGATAAATATATGATGCATATATACATGTTTCATAATATTGAGGAATATTGGAAAAAATATTTTCAAAAATATTTTTTCTACATAAATAATTAATAATGTGAAATTATTTTCCAAAAATTATCTTCTACAATTGTAATCATTAATAAATTTTGTTTTTAATAAGATAATCATAATTTTTGGTGAATAATAAATTATGAATAGTAATATTACCCTTATGAATAGTAACGTACCCAAAAAATTAGTAACATCAATTAAGAAAGTATAAATATTTTTTAGGCATCTTGATTGGTAATGTGATATAATAGCATTAGTAAATAACTATTTGAAAAATTATTAGTTAAGTGTTTGTATTTTTTGGGGTAAATAGTGTATTTTCTTAAAAATTAAATATCTCATAATCAGAAAATTATTTTCATAAAAAGGAGTTCATTTTTGAATTCAAAGAATCAATTTTAGGTTAGAGTGAATTTATGAGATTTTAATGATAAAATTTGTATTTTGGGGAATAGTAAAAATATAGTGCTGAGTTTCAGTGTTTTTACTAAAATCATGAATGATGTAATCATGGTGTAATATTTCTATTTTACTATTTTATAGTTGGATATTTTATGAGGTGTCCCACATGGCCAATATCGTGGGTAATCCCATGGTTTTTTGAATAACTCTAAAGAGGTGCCCCTTGGATATTAAAAAAATATTCCCTAATTGTTTCTATAAATACCAACCCATTACATCATTACATTCATTCCAAACCCCTCCTAAATTAATCTATTATATTTTTACCACCCTTGTAATACTCCAAAGGTTCCCTTAAGGACCCCATGGTCCCAACCATCGTGTTTTTGATGTTACTCTACATGGTAAGGGAACCTTTCACCCTCCCCTTTTAGTCATGACATCTTTTATGATAGTCTGAACGTTTACATTTTATTATGTGGGGGTACATTCTTATTGATGTAAATTTTATTTCCAAATTATGCAAAAACCCTTCCTCTAACCTCAACTAATTTTATGATTTTGTATGTGACGTCATTAGGCTCAAATTTTCTTAAAATAAATTGAATCTTCTCTTTCTAGTCCCCTTTTCATGTGGTATGTCATTAAAATATACATTCCATGATCTTATTTCAATTTTATTATGTCCCTATAATATATAATGAGTTATTTATGTGTGGTTCAACCCTTTTACTCTCTTTTTAATGTTTTCTATAACTATGTTGTATAACTATAATGCGGTAGAAGTTTCATATCAAATCTCCTTCTCTTTTTCTCAAGAAATTCTATTATTTTATATATGTGAATACCCAAACCTATTTTCTTTTCAAGGGTATTAATCAAGACATAAAAAAGATAAATTTTATTCAATAATTGACATACATAAAAACCTTATTCCTATTCCATGGGTTATAAATGATATAATGATATTGTTTTTGAGCACTTTTAAAAAATGTCATGATTTTGATATGAAACACATTTCTTTTATACTCATTGGGTTATTTATGATATGTATGATTATGATCTATGTTGATCACTTGAAAATAAATAAATATTAATTGAGTTCTCTTATATCACTCCAATGCATTGTGTAAATAATTTAATCTCTAGAGATAACAAGTTTCACGATACAATGGTGAATAACCATGATAATTTTTATGACACCTTCAGGATGGAACTTGGTGTTATGTTAATGAATATATAAATTAAATTTTGTTACCACATTTTCAGGTAATGTTTTAGGATATTATTATTATGATCTGCCTCTTTATATATATATTCTTATTGATATTGATCATGTTCACATGTAAACACTTTCACTTACATTCCTTCTCACCCTTTACTTTGATGTATGTCTCCATGTTATGAGATTCCATAATTGAACATAGGATGAACATTTCAAGAAGCTTTTCAAGTTGATTCAAAATAGTGTTTTTAGTTTTCAGGTATTATGTTCTGGATATCGAATATACTAGACTTTAATGATCCTATATTTGTAAAGAGGAATGATAAGTTATGTACTAAAAATAAGGGATTCCATACCTACAACAATCATCAGAAAACCTATGACAATCTGGTTCCACATGCATCATCTCCCAATTCATCTATAAATTTTTATTTTATAATCTTCATCAAATATAGTCCAAAGGACAATGAATCACCAACCATGTTCCATCAAAATTATGTTACAGATTGATGGTGATACACTGATCCAAGTAAATCAATACCAATAGAATATTGCTAATTAAAATTAATTAAAAACATATTAAAGAGTTTGTGATTCATATATGTTCCTAAAAACATGAAATCACAACTTTAACCATATCCATCATTATATGAATAGTATATGGTTTCTGATTAACCGTATTTAGATGGAAGAAGTACACAAGAATATATAAGAGCCAAAGGAACTATGAAGAACATCATAGATACGCATGGTAAAAAAATTATCATTAATAAAAACATTGGTCTAAATTACCGCATTAAGCAGTAAAAAATCATCCACATTTTTCCAGAAAAAATCTATGAAATTGAATATCTGATCACCAGGTAATTATCTGACACCTTCAAAAAATTCAAAACATCACCTAAATAACATCGTGTTTTTCATATTCTCTTAGTAAAATATGTATGAAATTCATTAAAAGTTTCACTCCATTGATCTAGATGTCATCCAAATGATGTGAAATTCTAATAAGGGAAAGATTCTATACCTTTACCTTCTGAAAAATCAAAAGTCCTAAAATAAACACATCTAGAGACTTGTTCATCCCCAAAAACCAAGATGGACTCTTCATAGAATAATACAATTAGGATATTTCATTACCAAATGTGATCATTGAAACATAAAAATAATCACATATCACACCGCTACATAACTTATCAATTTCCTCCATAACAAAAATTCTTTGTTTACAATCATTTTAACATCACTCAGGAGAATCTATTTAAATGATATGATCCCACATATCCATTAAGTTATGTCTCCTCATAATGAATCATAAAACTACTGCAATAAGGATTATATATTTTCCATATGAAACATGAATCCTCTACAATTAACCACATTTATATCAGGATGAATCACTATAAAAACCATTATCACACTCTAAACATATTTTCACTCGAATAAAATTTCTCCTCATAAATTCATTTTCACCACATAGGCCACTATATTCCTTGTCATTGGTTTGTAGGTGACATTATTTTCAAATTCCTATAATAACTCAATCAACCTCTACTAACATAGAATCTTGTATGGATGAGGGATGATAAACATCAACCTGATATGCTTTGTGAAGACCAAAATTCATTCACTAATGTGGTAATGTTGCAACATCATTAAAATAACACCAATTTTTCCACATTGATATTTTGGGAATAAAAAGTATTATTTATGTGATGACACTACATAAAAACAAATGAAATGAATTTGCATTTTTTCCATTATTTTTATTCCCAATATTATTGGGGAATAATTTTATAAAAACACAAACACAACCCCCTTATATTGAAACCATTATACAAAATCACAGATCAAGATATCCTTCCTTCCATCAAAAGAGATATAGCTGTGATATATCCCTGTGAAATCATGGAACTAAAAAATTAGTTATTTCAAATGTTTTATAATACCAGAGAAATCATTCATGAAACTCTAATAATATCCAATGAATCTAGGGAATGTACAACCTTATGCACATTGCAATGTGGAAAACAAAAAAATACATTACGTGGTCATAGATGGATTGATGGTTAATCCCTACAGAGAAAATAAATTCTTGAAAAAATAAAAGTTCTCATATCAAGAACTATATCTTTGACAACTTTCCATAGATATGATAGTCCTAGGGGACTCATAAAATGTCGTTAAGATGATGCGAATGATTCTATAATGATTTTGAGTACATGAAGAAGTATTTGATCAAAAATACTATAAAGTACTACATGAACTCAAAGAACATGACCCAGATGTGTCCAATAATATATTGGGACATTTTTATAATAAAAAATCTTACAAAGAATTAAAATTGATTTTATATAATCATAAACAGACAAATTGAGATTAACGACGCCACTTTCATCATTTGATGGTACCTAGATTAAAAATAAATCATTAGAAAATATAGAGTAACCTTAAAACCATCACACAATTCATCTATCCTTATAAGTGGGTAAAAAATCATGATTTTTACTTGATTCATCCTTTAGTAATTTATTTAGAACCTTATACAACCATGTTTCTTCTTATCAATCAATAATAGAGCACCCTATTATTACACATTGGGATGGATAAACCCCTATACATCAAATGACAAATATCAATTGTAATCTCATATGTCTTGAAATGTTACATTTGGTTAGGATATATCAAAATAATAGATGAACTCATGTATAAATCTTCTTCAACCTTTTTATTGAATTGATGTTTTAGAATAATAAAATATTTTGGAATTATATCTATTAACATATTAAGATGTTTAAGAAACATCCACATCTATATTCACATCCAAATCCATTTATAACATAGATTATAGAGAATAATGTCTCTCTAAACACTTATGATGAAATTAATGATATCACCCTCCAATTATCACTACATTTTGTTCATCCACATTAACAAATTTAAATCTCCCTATTAAATCAATGACCACAAATACAACCAATTTACACCAACAAATATATAATATATTATAATATTCTATTGGAATAAATCACCAATAGCTAGACTCTTCCTCATCAATAGTTTTTATATCTATCATATATCAAGAATTCTATATTTACTTCTAAATAGAATAGTCAACACCTAAGGGTCTAGAAACATCTCCACCTTATGACCCAAAGAGAAGAACATGATTGGTTTAGTAAGGAGTAAAAATACATAGTATTGAATAAATAAGAACCCTATATAAATGAGAAATATTTTACACCAAATGAAATCTTTGGCCCATCTAGAACAAGCCTTTCCATGGTATGGCATAGAACATTTAGATATCTACTGACCTATTGTTTCTTCTAAAAACCACATCAAATCCTATTCTTATACACATGTCCCAATTTTTGATGGGAATCGTGGAGAATTATATAACTTACAATATCTCATAAAAGTTTAAGATCATGGATATAAACCTTATAAGGAACTATAGGCTATGGTTTTCAGCATAACTAACCATATATAACACATAAACCGTCAGCAATAGTCCAAATTGGGACTGATATGGATTACAATATCCCTTTAAAAAGTTTATGAATGTAACTCAGGGTGGATTCTATAGAATTTTTTTCCAACAAAAAGAATAATAAATAATTTTAAGTGAGATTTTGTTCCATAAAAGTCATCATTATTCTAAATATTCATGATCCCCAATTTAAAACCCTACCCCCGAGGAATCAGATATTCCTCCCCTTTTTAGTTAGTATGGAATATGCATACATCATTTTGATTATCAATGCATACATATAGATCTGAAAATATATATATAATGTAAAATGTGTAAGAAAATATAGAATATATTTGGATACTTCTTTTAAATTTCACAATTTGGACTCCTCTCCAAGGACATGATCTAGTGAAAAGTGAAGAAGATCCTTAAATAAAATCCCCAGTTTCTATATACATTATACCTTACCTTATGGATAGTAAATCTCACGGATTCACAAAAATCATAATAGATTATATGAGATTTATATGAATCATTGTTTACAATTCACTAGATGATGTCTCTTTCTTCATGTGGTCTCAATGTATAAGAATCCATTGGGGTTGGGAAACTCATATCATCAAACTATAAGGAATGAGATCCCTATAATCCACCAAATATATGATAATAATAAAATGGATCATAATATCGTCCAAAATATTTCGTGAATACAAATTAGAGAAACCATATTATAGATTGAGATTTTAAATTGATTGACTTTGAAAGAAATGTGATGTATTCAATAATGTGCATTAAATAGAACACCAAGTCTAAATGAATCGTGATATTAATTATCTTTATAACCATTGCATTGAATTTTTGGGTTTAAATATTAATAACCATATTATTAAATATATGAATAATGTTGTAATTTTTAATCCATCTTTAAAAATAACAGTTACATCATTCATACGATAAATAACATAATAGAGATACAAATCCAATATCAAATTGTTTAGTACCTTTAAAAAATTAATATCATATATAAAATGTTCATAATAATACATAGAAATTTATTTAAATAATTCATATTTTACATTCTACAATATCTCAATATACTTAGTACATGTAATCAGCCGAGGATATACATTAATGAAATGGGTGATCTAAAATCTTATTGAGAAGATGAATAAGGGACATGAATCAATATAACATGGGAGATTATAATCATATTAATAAAATCATAAGAATGGAATAATCACCAACATCATGAGGTAAACAAGTGAAAAAGGTAGGGAATGGTGAAATGAAGGAAAATGAAACCTCATGTCACTGATTTCAAATACCACACATAATTGTGAACCAAGATAAAATCATGTTCATGAATAACATCTACGAATAATTATAACATAATCCTAGTGAAAAAGATATTTTATCTTGTTGACTCATATTAAAAATTAACTAATAATATACATCAAATAAACCAATGAATTAGGGGGATATAAAATTATTGTCCTACCCATCACTTCATAATATTTACATAATTAAGCATTCCACGTAGAATATATAACAATCATAGTCATGAAATAAACATAATAAATAGAAACATATTAATAAGTATATAATTTAGAATAAATTAATGATAAGGCTTGGGTTTCCTAAATGAATAATTGAAATCAAATTTGGCATAACCATCATTATTCTTGAGTGAAGAAGAAATATATAATGAATAGTGACATATGTATTGTGAAGAAAAACCTCTTCATAACATCATTTATTTAGATTATAAATAATGGTTGTAAAATGTATATATACGATTGAAAAATTTAATAATAATTAAATTATTTTGACAAAAATTAATGGAAAATCCATTTCTATATTTGTGTATAATTTGGAAAACCCAATGAAATGGAATTGGGTTAGAGAAGCCCCTTATCGTAATTTGGACATTATTTTGCTAATTTGGTGCATCCTGAATAATAAACCTAGATCTCTTAAAACATTAATTCAATAGTTAATTATTGTGAATTTTAATAGTATTTATTAATTTTTTTTATTTAATTAAATTTATTAATTTCCTTGGTTATAGGGTATTCATTTTGATATCACATTTTAATTAAAAATTTTGTGTTTTGATTCGATATCACTTTTTTCAATTTAATTTATAAATTAGTGAAATTCATTATAGAATATTATAATACAAGAAATTACATGTTTATATATTATATATAATTCATAATATCCTTCCATGATGATGGTTAAAAGCATTTAATTGGTGATGTATTTGTATAAAGATACACATACTTTTACGAAACATTGTTAAAAGGGTGGGTAATAGAACTTCGAAATTTATATATATTGTTTATATGAAAGTAATAGTAAGTTTAGTTAATTAATATAACATTAAATTACAACCAAATTAATCATATATGGAATTTTTTTAAAAGGGTTGTTAAAAATAGAGAATAAAAAAAATATATGATCTTATCATTATTTAATTAATCCTCAGTGTTGCTTCTCTATTAAAAAACTAAACTCATTGGATGTTTAGACATATATTATACCAAAACTTCAAGAAGGATTATAATGGGATTAAAAGGAATCATTTCATCTAATTAAATGCTGTAGAATATGGTGTACGAATGGTTTTCAAATGCTATGGAGTAGGGTAACAATTACCCGAGGAGTTGTGTATTGTTAGAATAAAATATTAATCAAAATAATATATGAAATATAAAACTTAAAATATGGAATTTTGGATTGTAAAAATTCAACATAAATATAGAAAATGGGTTTTATGACTTTAATAGATTTTATAATTTTAATATTTTGTTTATTAAAAAGTACTGTAAAGAGATAGAAAATATGTCAGGGGAGTACTTTTGACATTTAGTTTTCAGAAAAGCTTCTAGGAATGAAATTTATGTTTTTTATTGATTCATTTTGGAAATTAAATCTATAATTTAATAATATAATTTTATAAAAATAATTATTTCATTTTTACATCAGGAATTTTGTAATTGAAGACACACCTATTATGTAAAATGTCATTTTTTACTATCCACTTGAAAAATGAATTATTTTAGAAAATTACCATAAAATCATCCTTAGATAACATCGATATTTTGATTCCAAAAATGATATTAATTTTATAAAAATAAATTTAAAAATAGGTAATCTTAAAATTTAATATATAAATTTTTACTTTTAGGAAATAATTTAAAATATAATTTATTAAAAATTTGCTTATATATCATTTTATGTTTTTAATAATGATTTTTTTTGGAATTGAAATTTTTTTTGTTCACATAATTTAATCACTATAATAAATATTTATTTCATAAATTCGAATTTAGTGTTAAAATTTATATTTCAACTGTCATGTTACTAATCGAAATGGTTATGTATCTATTCCCAATGGTCGAGTTACTTTTTCCAATAGTATTTTTACTATTCCAGAAGTGACATTACAATTCCAATTATAAGAATAAATGAAATTAATATCATTACCTTCTTTAATTAATTATTAAACTCAATTTCACTGAAATTTCTATATTTTCATTTTCCAAAATTTTCATTGGTATACAAATATTTTGTTTCATTTCTATAGTGTTTTAAGTGGGGAGATGAATCAAGTAGATTTCTAAGATCCATATTTTCCCATTTCTCCTTTTTATTTTTATTTTTTGTCTAATTTTAATGTATGTAATTTTAATTGGAATAATTTTTGATTAACATTAAAGTATTTATTAGTGAAATAATTTTTTTCATTTATTTTAATTTATAATAATATATAGTATATTATTACACACATTTATTTAAAGAGTCAAATATTATTTATAAAATCTGGGATGTTACATTCTTCCCCCTATACAAATTTCATTAGATAAATTAATACTTATTTTCTTAGTTGAGAAATGGTGATGGTACTTCTATTTCATAGTATCCCCTAGTTCCCATGATACCTCTTCATAATTATAGTTCCCCCATAACACATTAAAATGTGAGTTGACTTGTTGAGTAAACTTTTTCTCAATAGTCTAAGATCTTCACTGACTATTCTTCATATGATAATTCATTCTCCTATTGTACAAATCTTTATTAAATACAAGTATAGGACTAGGTATGTACTTCTTCAGGAGTGATATGCCAAACACTTAATGAACATAATCGAAACATGTTGGGGGTGAAAGATCATATTCGACTACTCTTATGGGGTCAAGGATCACAAAAAAATATTTTACATAGAGATAATATTCCCATTAAATCCAAAATACATAAATTACATCCACAGTGATATTCAAAGGATTAATTTTTTATTGATTCGTACTCTATGTCCCGTTGATGGTAGTCAAAATATAACTTTTACAAAATATGAGATGATTTTATATGTTGTTAGATATATTGACCTCTATTTTTCATCCCCATATGGTAGGTATTAGTTAAATCATAGTCATTGATCATCTATAACAATCATATTTGACATATTTCAAATTCTATTTGTGTTAATATTTACATTAAAATATTTTCATCCATATATATATAACACTATTCTCCCAAGAGGTAGTTCCTAAACATATTCATAGTAAGACCATTACTACATACTCTATATCATGATATGCTTAGTTCTCCTAATTGATATTCAACAATCATGAGAGGCAGTCTATCAATTTGTTATTATTCATGAATATAGAACCGATGTATTTCATTGAATCATCTTTGTATATCATAAAAAAATCATCACATTTTTTTAGTCTGAGTACATGATCATTTATTAGCCTCTTATTGAGATCTAAAAATCATTCATCAAATTATTCTAACTACATATTATTTACCCCATTCAATTTTGACTTTTATTAGGATATAAGATCATGAGGAAATTATTAAAATATTTATAGTATTACAAATATGAGTTAAGAAATATATGGATTTCCCTGACATTAGAGGGTCTTGGTAATTCCATTATTTATTTTTGTAAAGGTTCTATTGAAATTTCCACTTAATTGATCATGCACCACAAGAAATAAATATTCTGAATCCAAAAGTTACACTTTTTAAACCTATCTTAAATTTCGTCCTTTATTAATTTTTTTACCACAAATATTATATGCTCTCTATGTTACCCTATGCTCTTATAGTAGATTATAATATCTCTAATAACCACAACCACAAATTTTTGAGGTAATTTTTAATGAAATTTTTAATAAAATCTATGAATATTTCAGAGGAATTAGTAAAATTGAAGGGGATAACAATGAATAGATAGTTCCAATACAATGTATGGAAAGAAGAATTTTGAATATTATCATTCCATACATTCAGTTGATGATAAACAGGAAAAATATTTACCATTGAGTAGTATTATGCTCCATATAGTTGATAAAACAATCCATAAATCTTGGGCATGAGATATATGTTCTTTATTTTGATCTTTTTGATATCCCGATAAATGATGAAAAGACTCATTGAAATATCCTTTTTCTTTACAATGATAACTGGCGCACCCCAAGAAGATTCACATTGGCCTACCGAACCACTATCTGAATTATCTTATATGGCCATTTTTAATACTTCTAGTATGTTTAGGGCCATCCTATATGGGAATTTAGAGATAGGAGTGGCTCTGGGTATGATCTATATTGATAAATATACCTCATGATATTGGTGATGTCTATGTTACACCTCGGAAAATTCATTAACATATTCTATAAAAGTAGTAATTCCGTCATGGTTGATACATTATTTTGACTCATCTTTTTGGGAATTGTATGTGTCATTAAGGTTTTCAAATCCACATATATTGAGGGATTTTACATAGGGGATTATTGACCTTCATTGCTTTTTTAAAAAAGAACTAGCTTGTTCATAATATGAAAATTTATTTCATTTTGGAATAGTTTATTTGTTATCAATATAGTGACTAGAAATCGATGTCTAGTATGTTATTCAATTCTTCCAATGGATGTATTAAAATATTTGATGGAATGATCATCCCATAGAATTTTACAAGACAATATTCCAACACATCAGTTTCAATGGTTTTACCACCTTTTTTAAAGATATCTCTACATCAAGGTGTTTGGGATTCAATATAAATATTATAGAAAGATTATAGGATATAGTGAAATTCATAGAACTTAAATAATATATGATATTTTACATTCCTCAGTGAATATAAGGTTTATATTGTGAAAATTCAGTTTCATGATCCACCATATAATATATTGATGGAATAATATTCCCCATGTTCTTTAGGATTTCTTGGTTGTTGATCCTCATTACCAAAGAGGAATCGTGGTATAGTGCATTGACTTGTATAGTTCACATTCTCCCTTAGTTGAAGGAATGAACCATGAGTGGTGTATTTGGAGGTGTTTTCCTTTCCTTAATCATGTTGGAAACATATTAATGTTTATTTGTACTTAATGATCTTAATGTACTTATCTACCATACTTGAAGTATTTCCACATCCCTTTGAAACAATTCCCATGATGTTCCTGCCCACATTTTCTGACATGGGGGTAGCTAGATTCTCTTTGCTGCTTTTTGTTTTTACCCACAATTTTGAAGCTCGTTTATTCACTTCTTATCCCCATGTAAAAATATCCAATATTCAAACTATATCTCTACATTAAGATAACATAAATATAATTCTTCAAAACTCTTAAATTCTCTAATATACAGAGCCATTACATGGTGTGGTTTTATACCACTAAAACACCAAATTTATTATTATCATTGTAAATTAAAAAATGAGACATATCGTGTAATCATTGTGATGATTTTATTATAAAATGTGACAGATTAAGCTTTTTTTTCTTTATCTCTATGAATTACATATCCATATTTATTCAAATATTTCTTGGTAATTACTTATTAAGACATATTTTCATCAATTATTACCACTCCATAACTTCAATTTCATCATTCGGATTGGTGTTATTTATCAATCATAACCATCGATCATCTTATCCATCTAAATGATATATTTCTATATTCACCTTCTCATTCTCATAACAGTGGACCATAGAAAATACCTTCTCCAATTAGTTTACCCTTTGTTCCTGGACAAGTGGATCAGAAAATAAACAAATGGTTAATGGTCTTTTCTACATAAAAGACTCAATGTCTACCGGATTGTTGTTCGGTGAAGGGAGATATTCCACATGGTTCAAGAAATTATTCATATCTTAGTACTACTGGGTAGAAATTTAAATGATGTTTTTAACTCCACCTCGCATGGAATTTGATAAATATTTTGGGGAATTATCACATTGTCCCTCACATGGGTTTTCAGTCTAGTTACTCTAGGTTCCCATCATTTTCTAAAATAAAAAGTATTTAATAGATTCTATGTCCACAATCCATGAATAAATAATTTATTATTTTACAAAATTAACTCTATAAGAATATCTTATGGTATCCCTATACTTATGCTTATTTCTAAAAAACGTTTTTTATGTTTACATTTACTTAGTCTTATCCTAAGGGGTTTTCACTTATTTTTTGTTATCATAATTCAAAAATTAACAAAAATATTATCTGATTCCTAATATAGAGTTATTTATTTTTATTACATAACTATTAAACCGTTATAATATAAATATGATAAAATAGATACAAATCCAAGATAAAAAGGTTTATTTTAATGGAAAAATAAGGCTAATAGATAACATGTACATAATAAAAAATAATTATTTTAAATAAAACTTATTTATCCTTACATAATATGTTATTCTCATTATAATATGTAATTTCTTGAGGAAATATATCAAGCAAATGTTTGATGTAAAAGCCTAGTAAGAGGATGTATAATGGACATGAGTCAATATTACAAGGGTGTGAATAATAATAATAATTATACCATAAGATTGGGATCATCTTCAATATCATTAGGGAAACATGTGGCAAAGGCTTAGAATGTGGTAGTTTATTCCATTGAAACATCAGGTTATAGTTTCCAAATATGACACATTGTTGTGAAAAACCCATGTATATTGTTCATGCATAACATATGAGAATAAGCATAAAATAATCATTAAAAGATAATATATAATCATGTTTTCACATATTACACATTATACCAGGAGACACATAACATTACCCAATTCATTTTTAGCTATATAATTTCGCATCACCCATCATATCAGATTATTTACGTTATCTTTTATGTCATATAGAACGTATTACCATTATAGTCATGATATAATTCCAAGGGAAAGAGTTTGATTTTTAAAGAATAAATCCATTAATAAGTCATAGGGTTACCAAATGAAAATGGGGGAAAATATATGGAATAACCATTATCATTATGGATTAATGAATGAATAACTAAATGGGAGTAAACAATGTTATTTGGAAAAAAATATTTTTGTAAAAGAATTTTATTTGGATTGTAAATCAAGGTAGTAATATGTATATCCCCAAAACGAGAATGTGTGATGAATGAAGTGATATTTAAGGAAAATTAAAGGAATATACATATTGAGTTAATCTGAAAGATAGAAAACCCCAACAAAAGGAGTTTGTTTTGAGAATCCCATAACATTAATTTCCACATTATTTTGTTTATTTTTCACCTTCAGAGTAATAAATATAGATTAATTAAATAATTTATACATAAGTTTTTTATTTTAATTTTTACCAATATTTATCAAATATTGTAATTTTATTAATTTTCTTAATTTCCTGTCATATAGTGTATTCATTTTTAGGTCATGTTTTATATAAATATTTTTTGTTCTTCTTAGAATTCATTTATTTTTCGTTGTAATTTTTCAATTTGTAGAAATAATTTTAAAAATATATAATAAAGATAATTAAATTTTTATATAATAACTATAATACCTATTATCAATCCATGATTGTAATTATATGAACTGAATTTTGAATGTCTCCAGAGGATGTTAACTGACCCCTTATGAAACATTGTAAAAATAATAGGAAATTGGTTTTTAGAATTTTTATATATATATATGATAGGAAACATTAAATGTGTGAAAATTATCATTGTAATTTAAACATACTATATAATTACTATTATAAGGGATTGGATTTCATGGGGTGTTCAAAAAGTAAAGAATAAAATTAGAAGTCTTGGTTGACACTCACATAATCCTTGGTTTAGCTTATCATGTATGGAAATAAAACTCCCATGATGCTTAGTGTTTAATTAATATAAAAAATCCCAAAAAAATATTGGGGGATTTAGTGGAAGGTTTTTATAAATTTTTATGGTTTATAATGTATGGGGTTAGTGGTTTTCTATGGGGAGGAAGTGGGGTTATTTATAGTTGATGATATGGGTTTTTTTACGATAAATATAATAAATAAAATAAAATATCAAAGGTAAAACATATAATAGTGAATGTTTCATCATATTAATATTATATAAATTTAATAGAAAAGTTTTTTAAGGATTTAAAAATCTTTATAATTATAATTTATTATTTAAGTAAAATGTATTGTGGAATGAATGAAAATTGTTATTTTATTGTAACACTTTAGAATTTAGGTTTAGGAAATTATTATTAGGTTTCAAATTTTAAATTATTATATTTTAATTACTCATTTATAAATTTTAATATAACATGGATGAATATAAATTACTAGAAAGGATTATTCCATTATTACATCATTAATGATGTAATTTATGATACATCTATAATGTGAAAAATTTCATTTTTAGTATTTTCCCAAAAATTGAATTATTTATGAGAATTTCAAAATAATCTCTATTGGATAATTTTTACATGTTGATTTCAAAAATTATATTTATTTGATCAATTTAAATATCTATAATATATAGTTTTATTTTTTAACATAAAAATTATGGCTTTTATGAAATACTTTAAAATACTTTTAATTAAAAATATTTTTATGTTTTCATTAATTTTTTAATCATGTTATTTATTTATTTAAATTATAATTTTTATATTTATTTAAATTAATTAATATAAATTTTATTTAATTAATATTTTATTATTTTGATGTTAAATAATTATTCCATTGGTAAGGTCACACTTCACAATAGCCATGTTATTATTCGCAATGATTAGGATATAATACCCAATAGTCGTAATTCTATTCAAATGGTCACATTACTCTTCTAGTGGTCAATTTACCTCCTATAAATACATCTACTTTATTTCATTAATTATATTAATTAATTCATGTCAACATTTAAATTTTTCACTTTTTATAAGTTTGATTGGTTTAATAATATTTAGTTTCAATTATATTGTGTTAATAGTGGTGTCAATGATTTTTCTAGATTGGGTTTATCCATATTTTACTATATTTGATTTTATTTTTATATTTTTTTTCTAATTGTAATGTTTGGAAATTTAATTAGTTTATTTACTATTTAATGTAATAATAATTATTAATGAAATAATTTATTTTTGGTTATGCTATACATATAATTATAAATATTATATTACATCAAAAACTTATTAAGTGAAAATTATCATTTATAAAATATGGGTTTTTATAATACTTTAATGATAAAAATTTAATTTTAATCAATATATTTATTAATAATATCATTTAATCATTATATGTCCCATTTTTTAAGGAATATATTTTTTCTACAAGTTATGTATTTTAAAAAAAGTATATTGGATACTATTGAAAATTTTTTTTAACTAAATTTATTAGTAATTAATGTGAAAAAATTTCTATTCATCCATAACATAGTTATCAAATGGTTATGGATGAAGAAAAAATCATTTAATGTTAAATAAAATTGTTTTCAATATTCTGCTAAATGACCATAATGTGTTTTAATCATAATAAATTAAATAAATCATGATGGAAATATTATATTAAATAATGGTATTGGATAATTTTTTATTAAATATTATAATATTTATTTAATTATTTATATTAGTAATGGATTTAGAATGATGTTATTTTACGATAAAAAAATACATTTTAATGAGATTGTTTTTTATGTTTTCAAGGATATTATAATGAATGATTCCACATTTAGATAGAAAATTTTAGTAAAATTTTATATGTTTTTTAATTAAAATATCAAAATAATAAAAAATGTAAAATTAAATCATTTTTTGATACATTTATTTTTCAGTGAATAGAGAAAAAATAGATTTTATAAAGAAAACAATATTTTCAGTTTTTCTATTTAAAAAGCTTAATTTTTTTCATTTTATATTAAATTGTAAATAGATAATATTGACTAAAAAATCAATTAATTTCATTATAATTTACATTATTCTTTTTTACAATTATTATTTTATAATGATAAATGATTTTTTTTGTGATTTGGTTATCAAAATATTTATTGGATTATTCTAAATGAATTTTCTAAAAAGTAATGAAATTTTATTTAAAAAATGGAAATATATATTTGGAATCATAATTTTAAATTTTTATAATGAGTCCACATTCATATTTTGTCATTATAAATTATAATACTTGTAAAAAAGTTAGTTATGATTTTAAGATTTAAAAAAGGATAAAAGGTTTGATGGAAAAATGATAAGGGTTAATATTAACTATATATTTTATAAACATTGTTTTTGGAAAATTAATTACCCTTCCACAAATATGATTCATTTATGAGTAATTTTGGTTTGATTTTTCTTTTCTAAGATATTAATATATTTTAATCTTTAGAGAAATTTTACCTTTTTCCTCTCCCTCAATTGTAAAAGGGAAAAAACTATCCCCAATAATATATACTTTAAGAACCTCTTAGCCAGAATAATACATGTCGAAATATTTTATATATTCCTTTATTGAGTATTATATCCCCATGTCGTCTCTTAAGACCAATTATTCAAGGAATATGGTGTAATATAAAGTAGGTCTCTTAGAAAAGTGGTATAAGTCCTAACTAATCTCACTAAATTTTATTTATTCATCAATCATTAAATACATATTGCATCCATCATAAAATAATTAAAAAGTATCTTAAATATAATTATATGATATTATGGTTATATAGATAATATTATATAAATTTATTTCATCAAATAGGAAATGAATGTAACAATCATGTGTACATGTGGAGTACCATCTAATTATAGTGATGTGATTCATTTCCAAACAACAACGCATACGTATATTTTATTATTAATTTAATTAATATATAAATGTTATACTTATGATATACTTATGATTTAATAATTCTTCAATAATATATTTCATTATGTCATTCTTTTCATTTGAAAATTATTTTATGTTCGTGCGTACATACAGACTACCATGTCTATGAACTATGTAAATATTATTTTTAACTAAATTTTATTTAATCTTATAAATATTTATGTAAGGTATATTTAAGTTATTAAATTAATTATTAATATTAAAGAGATGAAGGAAAGATGATCAATATTATAGAATAGAAATTTATGAACCAAAACATTTATAATTTTTTTGAAAGTTAACACCCTAAAGGATTATTTTATAATTTAATTGGTAATAAATATGAGTTAAAATGTTTTAAATGTATAATATGTTATATTTTAGGTACATATCTTGATATTAAATTTAATTATAATAAACTTATATATAATATAATGAGTGTTTGAGAAATTAAAAATGAAGGGATACATTTTGTAATGGCTAATGTAAGAATCATATTTCATTTGGAGTTTATCAATTTTAGATATCCATTTAATAAGATTTTAGTGATGTTATCCTTAAAAAACCAAATATTATATTATCCTATTGTAATTAATTTAATATTAATATATTTTACAATTTATTAAATATTACTTAAAATGATGGATATTATATTTTAAAAAAAACATCCCAATTTTTCCTTGGTTGACTAATGTTTCAACCTTGTCCATAAGCTAAAAAATCATTTATGAATTATATTAAGTGAGGAACCCGTATATAGTGTCATCCAAACTAACACATAAACTGGTTCATGGAATGGCATGAACAGTATACCTGATCCCCATATGCTAGTAACCAGTGCTTGGGTTTCAACATGATGCATTCAGAATGATTTTATCAATTTTCATAAGCATAAACAAAAAACTGAAAAAAATAACACATAGATAAATTACAAAATCCAACAAATAATTAAAAAATATTATAATTAAGGTTTTATAACATTAAAAAAAGCAAAAGATCTACGATATAATGTGAACAACAATATTACCTGAAAATCATCAAACAATAAGAGGAGCATCAACCCCATGCCATAACCACCATCTCATATAAGTGAAGAGCACTAGATTCCCAAAACACCATCATGATATATATTTCGGTTACCCGATTCAATCATAACCAAGTCTATATATACCCAATGGTGTATATAGGTTATGATATAATGACCATTAAGATACCGCCCAATAAAATAGATTCCATGCCAGAACATTAGAAGTGAAATTAACATGGATGTTTTATAAAGAGAATCGCATGAAATATTTATCTAGAAATTTTTTTAATGAAAAAGTATTATTTTATTTTTAAATAACCATAAATTTGTACCATATTATAACAATAGGTAACATATCACTAAAGAGAAAAAAGTGATGAAAAAACCCATATGCACTAGCAAAAATGTGACACTATGAACCCTGTATCCTAATGAAATGTGGTATAATAACCACAACCAACAACAGTCTCATTCACGGTCTATTAGGAGGGAATCATACAAGGGAATAGTGGTCTCCAATCATCACCATAATTTAGTTATTCTTTTGAAATTCAATCCCGTTAGATGTATCAGGGCTAAGCTAATTCTGAGTCGACAAGATCACTTGTCCATGTCTACCTTCCATGATTCCTAGGTTAACCTTCATGCCAAATATTCATTTTTTATATTACACAGATCACTAAATTTACATCTTCACATTCTAATCAATATAAACAAAAATTTCAAATAACCATTTGCACAACCCAAACCATTCTCAATAGAAAAACACACACTAACATAATTTTATAAAATGTTTCATAGGACAAATACTTATTATCAAACACCTTTTGGGATAAAAAAAAGTAATAACGTGTGAAACACACATGGTTAACACTAGGTTTATAACCCATTACCTTTTAAAAAACACTTTTCTACACAAAATAACCATGAATATTTTTAAAATATCATTTCGAACCTCATACATAATAAACCAAACATAATAAAAAAGTAATGGAAGAATATCAATGGCCTGAAATAATGTTAAATCTTGGAACCACCTACATCATGTGTAGAAACATCAAAAATCGGTGTCAAACCCCATCTACACACCCATAAATACTTATAAAGGGAAATCAAAACAAAAAAATCAATATGGAACCTTGAAGAACATGATAAAACCCAAAAGAGGTCCCTTAATATATTGTATAAGTGAAATCCCTAGAAAAAATAAGAAAGAACGCTAGAAAAGGAAGATACCATAGAGAAGAAAGACAGACATTGACAATCACAGAGATATACCATCAAAGTCACACCAAAAAAGAATACCATTTGTGAAAATTGGAGAAGTATGGCCACCTAGGGTGTGAAATCTAGAATGGGGAAATAAATGGGTGATTTGCTATTAAATATGAATTGGGGAAAAAGGTACATAACAGAAATTTAATGACCCAGAAAAGCCAAAAAAAATTCCTACATGGCATTACAAACCATGCAACAACTGTGAATAGACCACTTTCTATAAGGGATATGGCGCACTGTTAGTTGCAAAGTTTCAACAAATGTTCACAAAATTTTTGATTCAGCTCTATAAAAAATGGAACATTAGTGAAAATTTTCCAAGACTGGATGCACAGTTTTCCCAAACCATGAACTAACTATACCCCACCAGCTATTCACTCTAAAAAAATAATTTTTCACTTATCCACATAGGAAAAATAAAGGAAATTGCAATGAAAAAAACTGAAAATTATCTCTGAATGAAATTATGGATGTGTTAATTCTCTCCACCAGGAAAACATCGAACCCCTAGAAATTTATTACAAATCATGAACAAAGAATAAAAAAGGTTAATATTTCTTAACCCATGAAATACAATCCCAAATCTCATTAACATCATTACCATTCTTCAAATGAACACAAAACCATTCAATAGACTTCCTAAAATCACTTTTTCACGAGATTCACAATATTCACTGGCCACTCAAACACAAGAAAAATATAACTATAACCCAAACTCCACCCAATTCATCAAATGAGATGGATCATGGAAATACATATTTAATTGAGAATCATAGAACATCTTATGAATTTATGATAACTATAATGTAAAATCAAACATGTATGCCACCATACTGAACCACTTTGTGATCACGAATGTTCTGACATACAATGGAAGTGGCTTCCCTTTTTTACCCAAGCGATGATGAACCAATCATGGTGTCACTTTTATAAAAACCTGTTCACCCAAAAAATCACTAAGTCTCAATATCTATGATAAGTAAAATATTTGTGATAACTCTAAGATTTAAAAAACAACTACTTGATCAGCATGACGTTCCTAATCATCTCTTGCACTATGTTCAGATCCAATAGAAATTTGTCACTTGCCTCATCCCAATATATTATATATTGAATCAGACGACCTTAGAGTGTCTCAAATGGATCGATTAAAATGTAGGATTGGTAACTGATGTTATACAAAATCTCGTCCAATACCAAAGGGATATTCTATGATCATTTGAAATCAAACACACATACCCAAATCATGTCTTCCAAAATATAATTTTATATTCCGTCTGACCAACTTTTCTGGGATCTTATGTCATGAAAAATTTGACATATAACCCCGTCACCTTTTTAATTCCTTACAAGAAAGGATAGTTTATATGGGCTTTTCTATAAAAAAAATTTATCACAGAACACTGTGAAGCATCACTAACTCCATGAAATTTAGCAACCCCAACTCATCCACTTCCACTAAATCATTAATTTGAATGAAATGGTTAGATATTTTCACATGGTAAGCCACAAAACCAATATCATTATTTATCATGGTGTGTGAGGTAATCCAAAAATAATATCCATGGAAATCTCATCCCACTTCTAGGTAGTAATAGGCAGTGGCTGGAGAAAACATTAAGACATTTGGGTCTCTTCTTTTACTCACAAACAAAGAAGTATAACACCGTGACATGAAGATAATTATATCTCTATACAGAAATGGCCACCAATACTTCTAACACACACCATAATAAATAATGTAATAACCAGGATTAATGACCCACTAATATTTATGGTTATCCTGAATAATGAACATTATCAATGACAACAACACCACAAAGTGTCCCTTGAATCACAAAACACCCTCAGGAGACAATCACAAACCATAAGGTTTCTCCCAACCATTTTGAAACTGTATAAAAAACTGGTATACCTCATCACTAGGTTACTAGTAATGAATTAAATTAAAAATAGAAGGTTTAATCTACACACTAGAGAGAAACTCACACCCACTATGATCTTTAGTCTCCATGTGTAACTAAGAAAAAAGTACCATCAATGTCCACTCATCGCTAGATATTTTCAACACTTTCCCTAGTTTTTTCTCAAATATTCATATACAAAATTATTTTTACAAGCGGTGTGAAATATATTGAAATAAAGCCCTTGATGGTAATCAAACCAATGATTATTCCTAGATTCAGATGCATTTTGGAAAAAATGGTCGCTAATATATTATGATCAGAATAATAAAAAAACATTATCAGAAAAGATAATGATGCCATGTCTTTAAGGAATAAATCACTGATGCTAACTCCTGGTTCTGGATTAGGTCGATCTTTTCATGAGTTCGGAGTTGGTGATATGCACAAGACACCATGTGGTCATTCTTCATAATCCCACAACCATGACCCATGCCCTAAGAACCCATATAAACATAAATAACCTTCCTATTTTTTTGGAAATATCAACACATGAGTGGTAGTTAATAACCCCATAATCTCATAAAATGATGATTGGAACTCTGCTCTCCCTTATAACTTCACCCATTTTGGTTAATTGTTGTCATTGATGATGAAATCAGAGATATGTATTTAACAAACTACTTAAAATATCCTATGATTCCAATAACGATTCTTATTTCAAACACATTCCTTGGATGCTTCCATGAAATTACTATACTAATTATCTTGGGGTCTATAAAAACCCCCTACTTCGAGATCACATGACCCAAAAACACCACTTCCTTGATCCAAAATGTGAACATAAAAAATAACCCAAAGAGAATATTTTCTCGAAGAGTTCCCAATACAATCTTAAAATTTTTCTCACGCTCCCCATCAAATCCGAAATAGATAAGGATTTTATAAATGAGTACCCTTAAAAGGGGTCAGGATACTTGTGGAACACCCAATTAAAAAGAACCATAATAAACCATATAGGTTTTGTCAATTTGATAGATATGGTCAAATACACAAAATGGAAATATTTACTTCATAATGATATTTTTAGGACATCCATCTATATTAGTTTGACTTGGTGATACATTGAAAAGAAATCAATTTCTCAAAAACACCCCTCCACCATAATTTGATAAAATAGATAGTCAATTTGGGGAAATGAGAAATTCTTTTAGATCATTACCGTCTTCAAATTCTATTAATCAATATACAACCAGGCGGAAAATCGACCTTTTTTTTTGAAAAAAGTTGGGGTAACCCATGGATATATGCTCAAGTGAATGAATAATTGGATCCTAAATCATCCTAATATATATTTTATTCCCTCAAGTCATTCAGTTCAATACGATATGAGGGAATAAATATCATCTTTGTTCTGAGCAACAATCCAATTGAATACTTCACATACCTGGCCAGAGGAAAACCTATCAAATCCTCAGGAAAAACCTTTACAAAATCATCAAAAAATAGGTAATCTACCATTTGGATCACAACCATCATCATATAACACGAGTGACAATAAATAGAAAACATGATTTCTTAACTCCGGAAGTGGAACTCCAGCATGACCTGAATGAGGATATTATTCACCATTAATCATTTGGGTACTACCATCAGCTTCCATGAAACTCACTCACCAACTATCAAAATCACAATCCACCTAAAAATGAACCATCCAATCCATACCAATTATTATGTTAAAGACACCCATCTATGAAACAAGTAAATCCCTATCCAAATTGACCCATGAGATGGTGAGTGAACAAGATGGACACCTAATATCCTTATCACAATTTATAGGAAGGGGTGTTATGAACTCCATTGCAAACAACATAAGTTTTGTAGGAAACCTTATTATAGAAATAAGGTGGGTTGAGAAAACTAAATAGAAGAACCTGTATGAAAGAGAAAAAATGGAATGTATAATTACATAATAATTACAACAGAAATAGTCATAGACCCCACATCTGATTCCACTAGTTCCCAATCCATGACATGAAGTTGTCTCATCTCATCCTGAGCCTAAGGTTGACAACTAGCATGTAGATATTCCCTAAAATGAATCTTCTTAGAAGATTATCCAACTTTTCTTTTGGGAATTCTAAAATTAGATCCCACTGTCATGGACCGTTCTCGCTGAGCTGACATCCCCTTAGAATCTATAGAACCCATACCACTCTGAGATATGTTCATGCACATGATGTGAAAAAAGTTCATATATTAGCTACATTCCCACAAAAATGGAACAATACTAACCCAAAATTATAATCCATTGATATTGATTGTAGGGAAGGTTGGCCCAGGCTACCACCACTCTTCTTCCTCTACTCTACATGCTTCATGTTCTTCATTGAGGAACTTCAATTTTCCATAGTTAACACTGATCCATGGTTGGAATGCATGTCGCTAAGATTGATCTAAACATCATATAATTATTGAACACCTCATCATAGGTTTTTAGTACAAATAAATAAACATGTGATTGAATTTATACAAAAAACCCATCCCTAAACCTCTAAACATTCATCTATTCATTGGAAACAACCTTCCGTGTGTAACACACTAACTCAAAAAATGGTTATCATATTCCCTCACAAATTGGATTCACTAGATATGATCCATAAAAACGTGGGATATGATGTAGTACAATACCCTTGTATAATACTACTCGTTTAAAATTTCCTTTAATGTATCCCCAACCCATATGCATGTTATTTCTAGCTTGCACCACCGAGTCCCATCACCCTTGAATTGGAACTTCTATCAACAATGAATAACATTTAACTCTGACATATTTAGTATAATCAAGGTACTAAATCATCTGTTATATCTTTAGAATCCACTCTTACAATTCCTATGAATCAGTGATGCCTCAAAAATAAGGAGGCTTGTTCTTAAGAAACACCTAATCTTTTTTACTTTGCATTACCTAGTTCAACATCTATAACTAGAGTATGGACAAAACCTACTCCCTGACTAAAATATTGGAGAGGTTGGGCACACCTTGCACTAGTATCTGATCAATTAGTGAGGTATAACCCTATCTGTACTCTTATAATGTCTCCACATGAATTCTACATGGAGTATTTTTGCTAAAATTAAAAACAACCATAAAGAAACCCATCAATACCATCATTTTATGAATTTCTAGAAATAAAAAAAACATCAAAATGTTCTCAAATGAAAACACAAGAAAATACATTAAAATAACATTTCATACAACCAAACCACTCCCCCATCCAATTTCCATATATTGTCTATAACCTCTATATCTAAACTAGAGGAGAAGGCCAATAAATACCAATATCCCTTGCAGACTCAAGATCCTCCACGAGTTGTGCTAGATAGGAAACTTACTCATTACAAGAAACTCAAGCCTCGAAAAACCAAACTCTTGTCTATCCAGACTCATCCCAAATAAAATGAACCGAAATATTGAATCGTTATTTGATACCATTTATTAAAAAACTGAAACAATGTTTAATCCAACCCGACACCCGACATTTTTCATGGAACGAACCAATGGGCATTCCCAACCCCACGGGCTAGAAACCAGTGCCTAGTTTTCAATAAGATTCCATGTGAATTATTTTATCCTTTTACATAAGCATATACAATCAAAAGAAATTAATAACACGATGGAAAAGAACCAAATCCAAACAAGGAATTAAACTTTTTTGAATTTGGGATTTACAACTTCATAAAAAACCCAATAGAGTAATGAAAAAATGCGAACAAGAAGATTATCCCAAAAATATCTAGGTAACAAGAGGATAATCATCAAAATTCTACCATAGGAATACCTATCTGGGAGGCACACTACATATTTGAACCATCATCTCAATATACCATTCCATTACCTATGTCAAACATGGAAAAGTATATTGTCACTGAATGATGTATGTAGGATGTGAATAAATGCTTTGTTGGATTCCACCAAATAGAATAAATTACATGCCAAAACTTTATAAGAGAAATTTACATTCATGTTTTATAAAGAGAAAATATAGTTTTTTTGAAATAAAATTAAATAGGAATCATACTTTTCCTATTAAATAACCAAATAAGTGAACTATGTGCAACAATAGGTACGATATCAAAAAATAGTAGTAACTCATGGGAATACCCAATAATTACTTACTGAAACGGGAAACTGGGAACATAATATCTTAGTGAAACATGGTATCACAACCACGACCAACAATATTATCATACATGAGACACTATGATGGAAATTCACATGGTCCTAATGGTCTACAGTTATTATTATAATTTATTTAATGTTCAAATCATCAGACCTTCTAGATGAATCCAGGATAATCCATTTCGGAGACATCTAGAATATTAGTCCTACTTCATATTCCTAGATACTTATGTTTCATATCATGGTTAGTTTTCATTTCAAAAATAATATAGTTCACTTCACATGATCACATGCGAATCATTATAATAAAATTTGATATATCACTATTTCCACAACCAAACCCATTTTCAAATCCAAATTCATACCAAAACCATATCAACATTTGTTTCATACAATGTATACATATTACCAAACACCATTAGAGATAATAAATAAGAAGGCATATATGAAACACACATGGTTCATAACCCATTCCCATTGAAAAAATTCTTTTCAACACGGATACAAGATGAATCATTTTAAAAACACATTTCAACCCTCATACTAAATAAAAGAAACATAATAAAAAAGAAATGAAATCATATGAAAGTCACCAAATAATGTATAATCATGGAACCACCTACCCCAGGTGTATAAAATTATTAAAATTGGTTTTGAACCCCAACTAGACCACTATGAGGCGCTACTCTACCAAAATCATCCATATTGAAACCTAAAGAAGAATATCGAACCCAAGATATGTCACCAAATATATTAGTGAACTGAAACCCATAGAAATAAAAATAATGAATCATAGAAAGAGGGAGAAACCAATGTTAAATGAAACATACATGAATAATCATGGAAAAATTCCTCCAAAATATACAAAAAAATGAATTCCCACAGGAGAAAATTGGAAGGGGAGAGGTGCATAGGTTAAGGAAATCAGAATTGTGAAACAAATGTGTGATTTGTGGTTAAATATGAATATGGGAAAAGGTAAAAATAAAAATTTTAAACAAATAGATATTATGATTGTTTTTTTGACAGGGTTTCCCAAACCCTATAGTAATTGTATGGTCTCCATTGTCCATAATTAACTTGGCTGATAGTTAAGAACATTATTATACAAACTGTGTACTAACCATGGGATTCAGTTCTATCTAGAAATGACCATTAGAGAATGTTTCCCAATAATGGTGAATGGATTCCTCTAACTATATTCCAAATGTTAACCACCAGATATTCAGTGCAAAAACATCCATTTTTCAGTAAAACCTCAATGATTACTCAAAGAAAAATGTATAACAAAAAATAAATAAAAAACTTTTTTAAATTCAAATCACAAATGGGACATCATACCCATACATTAAATGAATTAGAATTTTAATTTTCTCTACCATTTTAATTATTTTTGGAGGTCTGAACATGAATATTTCTTTGTGTTTTATGAACAATATGTTTTTGATTTTTTTAGAAAAGTGTCAAATGGATATTTTCAATTTTTGAGTTTGAAATGAATTTATTTTTCTATAATAATGAACAATAGATTAATTAGAACATTATTTAAATATTCCTTTATTATTTTCAAAGAAAACGGATTTCATAATGTTATGTGTGTTTTTAGTGATATTTTTATCAAAAGAATATGATATTTTCTCATTTTTACAAAAATCTAATTGAATGATCATTTAATGATATTTTTATCTATTCAAACATACATGGATGATTTTTATTATTTGATGGTGATATGATCCTATGGTACTATCTTCATTATTAATCAATATGGTTTACTATTATAGTAATGAGATGTTTGTGAAACCAATTTATTTTCAATAGCTTATGTTATGATGTTTTAATGAGTGTTTTAGGATCTTATATCAGATATATGTATGATTTCAATTACGTGATGTCTTGAATCATAAATTTTATTTTCCATTAATAAATTGTGTGAATACTTAGTTCTAATTTAATAATTATAGGAAAGGAGTTGATGTGTCCAATACTCTATGGGACGTATGTGGGGTTTTGTGGTCTATAATAATATAGTAAAAATGTAGTGATGCTTGATCCAATATAGTATGATAGTTTTGGTTGTTAAATATGAAATATGATATGATTCTTGCACCTTTTATGGTTACACATAATTAAAAATGGTGATGTGAAAATTATTTTTACTCATGAATCATGATAGATTTTTTAAGATTCCACAATGTTGTGTCATTCTAATTACTTATTCAATGAATCATGATTATTATCTTTGAAACGAATGGTATATTTTATTATTGTTAATAACATGATTTCCTAACATCATTTTCATGATATGTCTATATATGATCATTTATTGATTATTGCTATGTCTACCCTCAGGGAACATCAAGACACTCTCCTTACATTTTCATTTTTCACTATGTTATTAGAAATGGTTTTATGTACGATGTGTTATGAAGGGTAACTACCATAAATAAATTTTTTAGATGATAAATATTATATCATAATAACATGTTAATATATAAAAAATCCATGGATTCTATGAATTAATGGCTCCATGGTACATTTATTTGAGTTTTTTATTTAATTTTAATAAAAAGAATTTAATATCATTGAAACTTGTTTTTGGGATACTATATTTGGTTTTAGAGAAGGGTTTTGTTAGTTTTAGTGACTAGATTATAATGAATATAGTGATAAAGATAAGGAAAAACAATGTTGACCATAATGTGATATAGTATAAATATTATTTGTTATAGGATGATCAAAATGGGTTATTATTTATGAAATCATAGGAATTATTTTTTTGATTATAAGTTTTCTCTGTCTGATTATTATGAAATAATGATTATAATATGGTTTTTAGTATTTGTAAATACCCCAATCAGGAAGTAAAAAATATAAAATTAAATGTGATGGAAAATGAAATAATATTCTTCTTGGGAAATAAAATATTACGAGTTAGTGAATTTAGAATATTTTATCTATACTCACAAAACATTATCCAAACAGGAATCTTGATGATCTTATGAATGATAAATGGAAGGGACAACATAAAATTGTTATTTTCAAGAGGAATCATCCAACTTATTTATGTAGGTATTTTGATCCCCTAGTGGCTAACTAGAGGAACAATGCCAGGATAAAAATTATCCATTCATTGTATAAAAATCCATATGGTATTAGTTTAGATAAATATGAAGGATTAGGATTCCATTGGTATTTAATTGGAAAATTTTAATTTACATGAAATCATTATTTATCATTAATCAACATACCTATCTGTAAAATAGATTTATTATTTGGGGACATAAAAGATTGTATATAAATAGATATATATATTAGTGATTCCAAAATATATGAAAAAATTGTTTATTGTGCTCTCATAGTATAACTGGATATTACATAATTCAATCATTCTAGTATTTTGAATAACAAAATGAAGATATAACAAAGTGAAGACATGAAACAATGACACATAAGGATAAAACTATAATAACCCACTTTATAGAAAATTGAATAATCAAAAAAGGAACATTCAGGAATGGAACAAGTACATGCTTTAATTTAGAGAAGGATGGCTATACATCCCATGAATATGAAATTTTGACAATGATTATAGTTAATATAGTAGTGGAAATGAGGATTCTAAACAATGAACCACCCACACTATAATTCTTTTAATGAACGGATTATGAAAACTATGATAACAATTGGATAAATATTAAGGGTGATGAAGATGATTTACATGAACATCCACTAAAATCCCAAAAAGAAATAGTAAATAACATGTGATAGTGACTACTGAAGTGGATTATGATAATGATGTGTTGAATTGTGTATATAACACCCACTCTATATCAATGAATGGACGATTTTATTGACACACTGAAATATTTTATATTAAACAAATTTGGTAGGATATTCAAATTAACACCTCAATAATTAAAAATTATGATAGTGGTGTAACCAATTTAGTGTCTGATGATCAATTGCAAAGTCCATAGATCCTTTCTAATAGAATTCTGTGGGATGTAAAACCTACAAATCCAATGATTCCCCCTATTTTTGACTTTTATTTTCTTTGGGTTAGGGATTATCTATCTCTATATGTAGATCCCATTAAAATAATTGAGAAGTGGGGAAATGATTTATATTTAGTATCAACCTATGATCTACTAATAGTATGAATATTAATATAAACATATAATTGAATTCAATTCTATTACATTTGTCTTATAACCTATTCTTGAGGGATTTGTTTCTAATATGGTTTAAGAGAAACTCAAAAACAAATTATGCCTATTTTGTAGGATTATGATAATATATTTTTCGAATAACATAATATCCTTCCCCTGGATCAGGATATCTATATTTCGAATGAACTCATACATAGTTTTATATCTAATTCATTAACTAAATATATAATAGCCTCTGTCAATTTTCATTCATTTATGAATCAATTTATGAATAATTTTGATAATGGATTCATATTCCCTAGTGCGTTGTCATTGGGTACAAACATTTTTTTAGAATGAGGTATGACCGGTCAATGGGTATTCACATTGATTATTGAGAATAGAACAAAATTACTACTATGCACATATATCCTTTACAATAATTATTATTATTTATTTGATCAATAGTATAAATTTCAATTATTTCCAATGATTGAACTTGACATTGGATATCATAAATTGCAGGTGAATAAGGGGGAATATCCATGAAATCATTCTTTATGAGGTATATTCATTATGATTATATATTGATTCCATTAAAAATTAGTAATTCCCAATCCATCAGCATGTATTTATTTAATGAATTCATTATATTTTACCATGATTTGTTTCTAGTAGTCTATATTAGTGTTATTTAAATATATTATAGGGGAATTTATATGGATGGAAATAAAATTGTATTTTCACCAAAAACCCAAAATAAAGATAAGAATCATTAAAAATTTACAAAATTTTAACTTTAGCTAAATAATGTTCAATGATTGTGCATCAAAATCTCATACATGGCTATATTGTTAAATCCTTCAATGATGGAAGTTATTGAGTAACAAAAAGACCCAAAATAGTAATTAATATTTATAGTTTTCTTGGGTTAGACAGATAATATTATTTCAAGGGGAGTGGTTTCTCATTATTATGTAATTCACTAACCATGTTCCCTCATAAGGGACATACTTTATTCTCAGAAAATGAATGTGAGGAGAATATGAAAGAGCTAAAGGGAAGGTTAGTTAGTAAAACTCTACTAAGAAAACCATATAGTTGAGAATTTTTTGTTAACCACATTTAAACATAAAATAAGGGACTTATTTTCCTCATTATATAAAATGATATGTTTTTAATATATGGCCATTTCCATTACAAAATAGTTAATAAAAATTGACTGTCTAAAGATTTTGATATATAAGTGATATTTTTTGTGTTAATGATATGAATGAATCATATTTATGGTGAGGGGTTTTAAATATATTCATATAAAAAATCATAATGTATATATTCACAAAAATAGAGTCAAATATATTCAAGGATAGTTTATTGTAGTTTATTAAATATTATTATTTACTCAATAATTTACCACCATGGGAAAGTGAACAAGGTTTTTATGTAACAAATCCTTAAAACCTTGTTAGTATATTTGTGTTATGGATTTAAATTGAACAAATATTTTCTGATTTATAGAATAAATATATTGAAATCATGGGGAAATGGTACATATAATATATTTCTATGTTTTGTTTGAAACACACATTTTTTTAGGATTAAAGAGGTCTAAAAGGATGAAATATAACTTCAAAATTAGGGATTATCTATCTCTATATGTAGATCCCATTAAAATAATTGAGAAGTGGGGAAATGATTTATATTTAGTATCAACCTATGATCTACTAATAGTATGAATATTAATATAAACATATAATTGAGTCAATTCTATTACATTTGTCTTATAACCTATTCTTGAGGGATTTGTTTCTAATATGGTTTAAGAGAAACTCAAAAACAAATTATGCCTATTTTGTAGGATTATGATAATATATTTTTCGAATAACATAATATCCTTCCCCTGGATCAGGATATCTATATTTCGAATGAACTCATACATAGTTTTATATCTAATTCATTAACTAAATATATAATAGCCTCTGTCAATTTTCATTCATTTATGAATCAATTTATGAATAATTTTGATAATGGATTCATATTCCCTAGTGCGTTGTCATTGGGTACAAACATTTTTTTAGAATGAGGTATGACGGGTCAATGGGTATTCACATTGATTATTGAGAATAGAACAAAATTACTACTATGCACATATATCCTTTATAATAATTATTATTATTTATTTGATCAATAGTATAAATTTCAATTATTTCCAATGATTGAACTTGACATTGGATATCATAAATTTCAGGTGAATAAGGGGGAATATCCATGAAATCATTCTTTATGAGGTATATTCATTATGATTATATATTGATTCCATTCAAAATTAGTAATTCCCAATCCATCAGCATGTATTTATTTAATGAATTCATTATATTTTACCATGATTTGTTTCTGGTAGTCAATATTAGTGTTATTTAAATATATTATAGGGGAATTTATATGGATGGAAATAAAATTTTATTTTCACAAAAAACCCAAAATAAAGATAAGAATCATTAAAAATTTACAAAATTTTAACTTTAGCTAAATAATGTTCAATGATTGTGCATAAAAATCTCATACATGGCTATATTGTTAAATCCTTCAATGATGGAAGTTATTGAGTAACAAAAAGACCCAAAATAGTAATTAATATTTATAGTTTTCTTAGGTTAGACAGATAATATTATTTCAAGGGGAGTGGTTTCTCATTATTATGTAATTCACTAACCATGTTCCCTCATAAGGGACATACTTTATTCTCACAAAATGAATGTGAGGAGAATATGAAGGAGCTAAAGGGAAGGTTAGTTAGTAAAACTCTACTAAGAAAACCATATAGTTGAGAATTTTTTGTTAACCACATTTAAACATAAAATAAGGGACTTATTTTCCTCATTATATAAAATGATATGTTTTTAATATATGGCCATTTCCATTACAAAATAGTTAATAAAAATTGGCTGTCTAAATATTTTGATATATAAGTGATATTTTTTGTGTTAATGATATGAATGAATCATATTTATGGTGAGGGGTTTTAAATATATTCATGTAAAAAATCATAATGTATATATTCACAAAAATAGAGTCAAATATATTGAAGGATAGTTTATTGTAGTTTATTAAGTATTATTATTTACTCAATAATTTACCACCATGGGAAAGTGAACAAGGTTTTTATGTAACAAATCCTTAAAACCTTGTTAGTATTTTTGTGTTATGGATTTAAATTGAACAAATATTTTCTGATTTATAGAATAAATATATTGAAATCATGGGGAAATGGTACATATAATATATTTCTATGTTTTGTTTGAAACACACATTTTTTTAGGATTAAAGAGGTCTAAAAGGATGAAATATAACTTCAAAATTAAGTGATAAAATTTCCTCATAGAATCTATGATATTGATTAAATGAAATGATCTAGGAATAGAATCTATTCCTCTTTAATTCAAGACGTGGAAAAATTTATAACAGATAGTGTTCATATTTCTTCATTTTGTATCCATATAGGAATAATAAAATATCTATATAGATATGAAATATTATTTCAGTTTGGATAACATGAAATAAAATATGGGAGACTATATATCCTGATGTCTATTATGTTAGTAAGTTTCATGTGAGTGATAGAATTAGAAGGTGATATTTCAACCATTAACCATACTAAAAAGGAAACAGTAATACATTGAAATGGATTTCATCAATATATTACCTTAAAATATCTAAAGGTAACTACGATATTTGTATTTTAGTAAATAAGATTATACTGATAGAAAATTTTAATTTAATAATAAAAGATTTGTATCTTGATAATCATCCTAGCATATACAATATGAAGGCAAAAAATAGAATACGGTACCAAATAATATTGTATATAATCTTGATCTATGGTTCACCATGTACATAAGGATATGTATTCCAAGGGCTCCAGATATATATGTTCATTTTAATAATGTATATCATAATTATATTGATGGTTAGACTTAGATAACACTTGAAAATAATGAATAAACATTGAGAGATTTATCTAGTTATTTAAAACCATATTTTGTATCATCTCCATCATTTGTTTGAAATTTATAATATTAATTCCATTCATTAGAGCATTCTGATTGATGATTTTTAATTCATCTATAGATGGAAGTTTATAAATAAAATTTTTATGATGAATTATGAGAAATAATACTATTGGGGCCATATCTAGAAGAAAAATGATAGATAAGTTTATGGTTATTCATCCGCACACAGTGGTAGGTCATAGATGATGAAAAAATTATGGTGTAATCATCAGTGAGATCTAGAGTTCAATGTTTTTTATTTGGGACCCCTATGAATATATTTTTAGAATAAGGATGTGGTATTTGGAAATACGATCATGTTGATCCGTAGATATATTATTCAATTGGGAATTCTGGAACATGTTAGAACAATTTCTAACCATCTAACACTTCGACCCAACATATCATATGGTATTGACGTGTTCCATATATTTATTTTGAGAAATCACATATTCGATAATACATATGTAAGAAACATTGGGGTTCTTCTATTGTATTATCAAAATTCATAAAACAAAAAACCCATTGAAAGCATGAATCATAGATATTAAGTGATATAGAATAAGAAAACTCACTTGGTTAAAATTATCTGGAGGAATTAGAAATTCAAGGAATCTACATGGGAACCCAATGATGGGATAAATAATAGATATACAATTTTGAATATATTATAGTTATTTAATATAAAATATGAAATTAATTTTATGAGGAAGAAAATGTAATACCGAAATATTTTACATGTATTTCATTTGAAATAAAAATTATGTATTTGATATGTTTTTTATGAACAACCCCATGACTAAATAAAACATGATTTAGTATAACATTATAATAAAAAAATAATGTGAGAAGGTGTTAATTGGAAAACCACTTTTTGATTTACAAATATATATATATATATATATAGGATTATGTTACAATGATTTTCTTGTTATGTAGTCAATGTTTCAATAAAAGAAGTTAATTATTAAAGTACATAGGTGTCGAAGAAATGTAATTTTATATATATTATGCATGTTTATCAAAACAATATATATTGATAATTATATTAAAATTTATTTAACAAAATATATTTATTATTTATTGGAATAATTTAATTGCAATCCATACATTCAGAATCTAATGGTTAGGAATGAAGATAAAATCAATTAAATGTTAAAAATATATTTCTTTCATAAAATTGATTTTATATGCATAATGTTTTTTTCATAACAAATTAAATAAATAATTATTTAATAATGGTTTCATTGAATTTTTTTTATATATTCAATCAAAAATTTTGAAACTCATTTAATTATTTTCATTATGAAGGGAATGATAATAATTTCATTTCATGATTAAGAAATAAATTTTCACAATAACGCATTTTATTGAAATTTGTAAAAAGGAATTTTATTTAATTTTTCAGAAAAATAAATTTTTTTTTATAATAATAATATGTTTTTATAAATCATAATATCAAAATTCCGTTTGGTGATTTTTTAAGGATTATTTTAATAGTGATTAGTGAAATAATATCAATTTTATGGAAAACATTCTTTTTCATTAAAGTATTTAAAATGTCCAATTTAATTTTTTTAGTTTAAAATTTAATTAGTTTATTTTCATTCAAAATAGTACACTTTAGGTCATTTTTATAAAAATTATGCATTATTATTTAATAAAACACAATTTATACTTAAAATTTAATTTTCATAGAAAAAAACATATCATCATGTCTTATATGTATATATTAAATGAATGTCCAACCAATATTAGAAATTAAATTTGATATTAAAGAATAAAAATATTAAATTATAATTTTAAAAAATTAGTGTTCATAGTTATATTTTTGTTCCTCATGAATAATAATATTGCAAAACAATTTGGTTTCCATAGTAAGAGAGAAATTTTTTTGAAAGGGTTAAAAATAATATGATAAATGATATAATTTCATAATAAATTTTTATATCCTATTTTATGGACATGTTTTGAACATAAATCAAAATATCTTCAATGATGAGTCATTTTTGTTCCATTATCTAGAGTATGTTAATAATATATTGTAATGATTTGAAAAATTCCATGCGTGACATATCCATACCTTATAAATGGACACAAAATCTCATCTCTTATCAAGACATGAATAGTTCCGTAGATTGAACTATTTTTACCAAATTTATTTCCAATCATCGTTAGATGTTACCTAAAGCCAGCAGTTGTAAGGAACCAACCTTAAGAATTACATATTATAATGTATTTGAACTATAATAAACATTATTAAAATTGTAAGGATTATTATTGGTTTATTTTTTATAGAATTTTGAAAAAATAATTATAATGTATACCCATACATTAAAAGTGGACACTTATACTAAGTATCTATTTTCTAAAGAAAAAAAATTAATCATAAAATACAATATAGATACTTTTCATGATAAATATTCACAATTTTTATCTCTTATCCATCCATATCCCTAATCAAACATAATCCCTATAGAAAACATTTAAAAACAACGGTATGGGTATTAAAATATTAGTGAGGAACATAAAAAGAAAAAAACACTTTAGCTACAAGAAAACGTAAACATAAATAATATACACACCTTTATATCATTATTCCTTGAGATTATGGAATCAATAATTTATTTATGAAAAGCATACACATTTTCTAAAATAAAATATTTATATCCCCTAGAAAACAGGTATGAAAAATGTTCCAAACATGGGTCATCATTGGAGAAACCACAAAATATAGTCACAGATGAACTTTATTGTTAACTTATGATCCTTACATTAGAGTAATCATTTTATAATATTATGATTAACAATCATCACTAATCTAGGAAACCCCTTTTAAATTTATTCCAATTATCCTTTAGGAAAAACTTATTTACTTAAACCAATCTCATATATGGAAGAACCATATAATCGTATTCTTTCTCTGGAGTACTCAATGCATTGGATAAAATAACATAACCACACATACTAGGTTTACCAATAAACCATAAATCATTATTTAATAACATAATAACCCGTACTCATAAATAATTCTTATAAACCATTTCATAATCATAAATTATAAATTCATTCATCATAAAAATATTCATAATTAAATTAAATTTTTATTTTTAAATTGCATATTTTTAGAGAAATGGCACACATTCAATGGGAAATAATATCATTGATAGTAAAAATGTAATAATTTATAGGAATAAAAAGTTATTTTATGCATCAGAACAACCGGAAAATCATATCATTCCATATAAGTTAAATATATATATTTTTTATTTTTTTATTCATGAATTAAGAAATTTTGAATCAGGTTTTTAGAAAAAGTACATTACATTATGTCCAATTCATCATGTACACTATTTATCATCCTGAATAATAATAATAGATTATTAGTTAAGTCATTAAAACCTTTCTATATTACCATTATTTAATTTTTATCTTTTTACCATGTTAATTACTTTATTAATTAAATTAACATCGGGTTTTAACGATATTCAAAACATAAGTCCAAAATGAATTTGTTCAGTTGAATATAGTCCAAGATATCAGTATGCCATCAGGTAAATTAAGTTATTCATTAAATAATTATGATTTTCATACATTAATTATACATGTTAATCCATGTATTAATTATTGTTATGGAAAATGAACAACATCACAATCAGTTAGATGATAGGTCGTACATACACTTGAGTAACGTTTACATTTTTCAATGATCATTATAGAATTAAGGAAAACATTATTTTAAATTTTATAAGGATAATAATATCATATATATTATATTAATTCTTTAAATATATTTACACATATTTTCCATTTGATGATGTGTTGAAAAATCAATCTTAATACTTCGTGGAGTTGGTAGTCACTGAGTACAGTCGATTAAAATTATATTTCTTCTAGGAATGGAAAGGTAAGAAATAAAAATATCTTTTAATAATTAAAAATATTTAATAAATATCATATATAAATATTAATTCCATCATTATAACAATTTTAAGATAATTTTTTTGAAAATGAAATACATCGGTTCGCAGAGAAGAATTCCTCTTTACGTATGAAAGATGAAATCATTTACCATATGATGTAATTTAAGAAGGGTGTAGGTATTTAAAATGAAGGAATAACATATCAAAATATTTAGGACACTAGATTTAAAATATTATCATATATTAAGTGGGATTGATGTTTGTGGAATAGTAAATTAAGCAGAAATGATCGATTAAAAATAATACATCTTCTTCAGACAACATCATTTTTAACACATTAAGACAAATAAAAGATGTGTATTCCCTAAAATAGGACAAATATAATGATGATAGGGATTATATGAATCTATTTTTTTGTGAATGTATTATCTAAATTTTTTTGTTTCTTGAAGAAAATTAATGAATATGTCCCCTTTTATAAGTGAGGGGAGGGGGGCTCTTGGAACATCTAAATATAATAAATTAATAAAAAACAAAATTTATTAAAAATGTTTAAAAACATTTTAATTTATATTAAAATATGTGTATTTTTCTATATCTCCTAATAAAAGAAAAATATGATATGTTTTTACTATATTTATAAGCATTTATTTATGTTTTAACCCTTTTAAACCTCATTATTTCTTATATTGACGCCATTGATTTTGACAGTTTAATAGTTAATGTAATAAAAATGAAATGAAAAACAAAAAGTAAATTTATATTTATTGATATTGGAATTATTATCCTAATCACATTTATGTATATTTTTTTTATAATATTATATCATTTAATAATATATTTTTTATTATAAAAAATTAATAATTACAATTTTTAAAAATATTCATCACTTTGTTTTTAACAAAATCAATATAAAACTTTTAATTCAAACAAAACTATTTTATTATTCACCAATAATGTCCTAGAAATCTAAAAAAATTATTCTATTACATTAATTATCTCCAAATATATTTATTTTAAAATATTTAATAGATTTATTTTATTTTTTCCATTAATTGAATAATTTTTAGGTTAGTATAATTTATGAATTTAAGGTAATTATGTAATCTACAAAAGTTAAAAATCAATTACTATGATGATGATTATAATTATATATTTCAAAAAATCTACTTATTGTTTATCATATCTTCTAAATGACAATATATTATGAAAATGACACTTATAAAAAATTAGACTGTAACATGTTTTTAATTTCCATAAATAAAATAATAAAACAATCATAATATCATACATGTGGCCTTGAAAGTTAATAAACCTAATAAATCAATTATTATGGTCAATTAAAACTCATACAAAATGTTTTTTGTATTTTTTATGTTATTTAAATGTTCATATCATTTTAATACTGACCTAAATTACATGATATACTATTTAATGTGTGATTGTTTTACTGTTTTATTTATATTGAACAAAAATAATATTAAAATATTTTTGAAAATTTGAACCATTTATTAAAATACTTTATCCATTCTTAAAATCTCAAAACATAGAAATGTTAAAATTAAATTTAAATTAATCCTACAAAATGTGATGAAAAGCATTTTTTTTAAAAAAAATCTTCTCAAATATAAATTGTTTATATACTAAAATCAATTTGAATATCAACTGAAAACACATAAGTAGATTAATTTTAATAGAAATTATCTAATTAGGTTGTATAAATAATATAAAAATATTAATTTACCCAGTATACACATTAAAATAAAATATTGTTTTCAATAAAAATCTCTATATTTCATTGTTCCTTGGAAATTCGTTATATTCTTAAATTTATCAAAAATTTACCTTAATATAATTATGAAATGATGAATTTAAAATTAAAATTAATTTTTTCGAATCAATCTTCAATAAATTTTATAAATTATAACATTCAATAATATAAAAAATTTTAAAAAAAATTATAAGAAAACATAATTTGGATGAATAAAATATTATTTCCAATTAAAATTTTTCATCATTTTAATTGAACACAATAATAACTTCAAATTGAGTTAGATAATTATTTTGTGTCACTAAATAAATTATTTTTATTCATACCATCCAATTTAATGGATACTTTATAATTTTCATCTTAAAATAATAATAATTAATTGTCTGTTTAAGGTCGATGTGTAATGTCCTATAAACTATCAAAAAAAAATATTCCATTTAAAATATCAGTATGTCACATTCACATATCTATTAAAAATATTATCCTTGAAATTTGAACTGGGTTTGGAATCTAGGTGTTGAAATTTCAAAATACCTTTGCTGAAATCCCACATTGTAAAAAGGATTATTAAACCATCACCATGATATGATACACAAGGATGTACAAAGGCCATCATTAATAACACAAAATATGTTTCCATGATGGAATACATTCAAATGGATGAGAAAATAAAATTCCAAAGGAATAATATAGAGTGATAGGGTATATGGTCATGAGAATGATAACAAAAAAAACTATAAATTTTTTATATGTAAAGAGGAAAAATATTTCTCTGTATGAAATGTTATCTGAGGAAATTTTTATTTAAATACGACATTCATTGAGTTGAGGTATTTCATTATCATCCATACTAAAATCATAGTGAATTATTCTTACAAGAAAATTAATGTTTTATACATTAAAAAAATTTCAATATAAACTCATATATATATCCAAATGATGAGTTTGTATTTCTCATTATAGAAGTAATAGATTTATCATATATAGATCAAAAAATACACTAATTAAAAATATTAAATTCCTCATATCTTTAGAAAATAACCAAAACCAAAATAATTATAACATAATAATGTAATTACTATATGGAATAAACCATTATATAGTGAATGTACACATTAATCAATAAAATTGAATTTTAATACCCAATGTTCATAATTGATCATTCAACAAATAACAATCATTTAAATTAATTAAAAATATTACACACTATGATTGAATCACAAAAATCACAAGAATTTGATCACATATTATTCTAAGGGAATTTAAATATATATCTCTAAATCACATCAATGACTCTTAAATTCTCATACGAAAAATGTAAACTCTAAAATTAGATAATAATCAAGATATGATAATAAGTTCAATAAATAATGCAAATAAAAATAAATACATAATAAAATAACATATTATTCTAGAAGGCAATTTATCTTTTATTAGGTTCCCTAAATATTCAGATTATTATTCAATAACATTGATCATTAAATCAATTTTTTGGCAAAATATATGATCCTAAATTGTGACCAACCATAATTACCTCATAATTAGTGGTTATATAATACAGAAAGACTACAAATACTTTTAATCATATTCCAAAAAAATTAATAGAATTTTTCCTCTAATATCTTTTTTCTCATGTTAAACATATTGGTTAAAAATTCCTTAAACATTTAGCAACCCATTATAAATGTCTCTGAACTATATATATCCAAATTTCACTACACAAAATTTAAAATGTATCAACAATAGCATATATATTTTCCTATTTTTTAAGAATAAACATGAGAATATTCCTTAGGGATTTCATTAATCTAATAACATGGATAAAATACCACAATACCATAATTCTGAATACCCAATGCACAAATAGAAATTTCCTTCAACATCATTATTAGTCTATTAAATATTATTTTCCATATTATTATATAATACATCATCCCTATAATCAATTATATGAATTATATCCTTATTATTCAACAATATCAATGAAAATATGTTTTATACTTGGAACATAAGAAAAACTCTATTCAATAAATCCATACATTTATTGATACCCCCTTAATCATTCTAAATTAGTCCCAACATCCAAAAATTAAATGGGTATATACATTATGGGATTTAGGTTCTTGAAATAGTTGGTAATGTTGATATTTTTAACTCATTTGAAAAAAATACAATTTCATATATACTTTTTGAAAATATTAATTTTTTAACATAATTGAATCGGGGTCTTACATGTGAATTGAATACTCAAAAAGATGTTAAAATAATATGAACATGATTTTGAAATAGTAGTGATTATAAAATAATATAGAAGAGAAAATAATGTTTTCAAGTATTTCTTCCCTTATATGTTAATAAATGGCCCATAATATATAGAAATGAATATCATTAAATCATAAAATTAATTATTGTATCATAAAATAGAAATTCTCATGGAAAATAAGATACCACTTGGAATTACAGAATAATTTAACCATCAAATACAATACACCTATTTAAATTTCCCTTCTAAATCCAATTTCAACAAACAGTATTAGTCACCATAAAATTGCATATCATAAAACCTCAAAATGGTTTTATAGGACACTGATAATATGATATTTCTTTCAATTATACTACCCTGATTGTACCCATATCTCATAATAAAACATCAAAAGAAAACATCATAGTCCTTAATGTTTCCCAAACCTTTCTTTGATACTTAATATATGGAACAATTCATAAGAATTACATATTCTAGTTTCCTTGAACTATAATTCAATTTCATACATTTTCAAGGATCTGTTCAGTTTAGGGATTTAAAGAATAATGAAAAAAACTTACAATGTAAACCCATACATTAAAAGTGGACACTTATACTTAATATCCATTTTTTGACCAAAAAAGAACATTTAAAATAAAACATGGCATCTATTGATGATAAATATTCACAATTTTCATCTTGATCTTATCCACGACACAAAATATCTACAAAACCCAGGATTTATTTAATATTTTGTGATGAAAAGAAAAGACATAGTTACTGACAAAAAAAGAAAGAGACTTATAATTATAGTGAAAAACATAAAAATCCATAATATAGATACCTATAAAACATTATTATTTAACCTGATGGAATTAATTATTTATATATGTGAAATATACAGAATTTTCTCAAAGAAAAATTTTATACACCATATGAATCATATATAAAACAAGTTGGAAACATGGGAAAACATTTGAGAAACCAAACTAACTATTTATTGAATATCATCATAGATAACTTCTCATCATTACATTAGAGTAACTGTAACTTATACTCATTAATAAGCAACATATTTAATCTTCAAATAACCATCACAATGTATTCCCATTATATCTTTTGAGAAATATTGTAGTGAATTGGGATTTGAACTAAAATAACTCAGAATATTTCTAGGAATATATTCATATGTAGGCGCTGGCCCCACAAGGGATTTTAAGGGCCATAGATCTTTGGTGTGGTGATTTTAAAAATATTAAATATATTTTATCACGTTCACTTAGTTTCTTTAGAATAGTGGAATAACACCCAATTAGAGTCTCTCATAGGAATTATGAGACTATAGATGATCAATAGACATCATATTTACGATAGCTGCAAAATAATCCTTGTCGACAGTAGGTGTTTTCTCCGAGGTGATTTTGTAACTGGGTGCTAAATAAAGAATATAAGTTAATAAAAATTTAAAAAATATACATATATTGCTCCCCTTTTGTAAACATGATGGTAAGTTCCCCTCCCCTCTTCCTCTTCCATTGACCGATGACTCGTGGAGAAAATAGAACAAAATAATACAACATTGATCTCCAATATTGATGGATATCCCTCATGGATCAAGATACAGTCTCTACCAAAATCTAATTATACAATGATTCTTCAATATATCCTTATGATGGAGGTTGTTTGAGTTTTATGTATTGATCCCCTTGGTAATTCATTATATTATGGTTGTTGACCCACATGATACTAGGAGTCTGAGATGTGTATGTCTGGGTTTTTTTGGTTTTCTTATGGTGGGGTGACACTCATTGGTTTAAACATAATGTTGTCTGCGTTGACTAGCCTTGTATTACTTATGATGTTATTGAGATGGAATTTATCTCTCATTTAGGTTCCCTCTAGCTAGTTGTAGTGGACTGTATCATTTCAAATTATCCTTTTTATGTTAGGTATTTAGGGAGCCTACTATGTATCTTTATTATCACACCTATATGGGCTTTTCCAGCAAGTTTTATGTCATTTGAAGACTACATGATATTCGACGGAGTCCCATGAGGACCCATTGTATTTAGAACATAGTGAGATAGAATGACATGGGTGTTTACAGTGCTTGGTTGAAGAGATTTCTGAAAGGTGGGTTTTATAGTGATTCCCCCACGAGAGCTTGTTGGATGCTTTTACATTTTTCTTTAGGTGGGCCTTATATTTTCCCTTTATATACTTCTGTTGTACTCTTGTTTGGGATATGTGTTGGAGTGTATTTCATTTCAGTTTTTATACCTATTTGTTGTTGTATGGTGGTTTATGTGTTTGAACACATATATGTATGATAAGAAAAGGCCTCCCTTGTGTGTGATAGCCTACTCGACCCTATAGGCTAGCCCCTATCATATGGAGGTAGGTTTGGTGAGTCATAAGTTAAGTTACTTGTTTTCAATTCATGAAAATTAAAATTAGTTAACTCTATATCATAAATGAAATAACAATACGGTTGACCTATATCTCTAATGTACCCAATACATTAGAGGTTTTAACATAACCACTCATCATTGGTATATAATGGAAACATATGAAATTGTTTAATAACATAACCACCATAATTTTTAATAAATTCCCAAGAATCATATCATAACCATAAAACATGAATTTTTTCTTATAAATGTATTCTTACTGAAAATATGATAATCATTTTAGAAACATGTATTTTTAAAAATAATGCTCAAATACAAAGGAAGACATTTTAATTGAATATTACACTTTAAAATTGTTAACAAATCAATATAGTGTTGTGTTTTCATAATAAATTAAAAATACACTCATTCCATATAATTTAAAAATACATTCAGTTCAGAGTTTAAAAAAAATAAAAGAGTAACTTTTAAAGTTGGGTTTTAATTGAAAGCCCCTTACATTATGTCTAAATCATCTGATATGTTCTTTATTATAAAATAATAATTAAAATAGGTTAAATATTTATTTTATTATGAAATTTTAAAATTTTCATTATTTCTATTATATCACTTATTACCATGTTATTGACTTAACCATTTAAATTCACATGTGGTTTTTTGAAGATATTCTGTATTAAAGTCCAAAATAACATTGGAAGGTTAACTATTATAAAATAGGTTCACATTCAGTAATCTATAGAATAATATACATGAAATAATGATCAATTTAGCATGTCAAGATTAAATTTAAATCCCACAAAAATATGATTTTTATAAATGAACTATGTTACATTCTTGGAGATGGTAGGTCGAACATAGACATTAGTAACGTTTCAATTTTTCAATGATCATTATGGAAAGGTGAGTAATATTTTTATCTTTATAATTTTTTAATAATATCTTATATATGTAATTATAATTTTCTGAATATACATAAATATATATATATATATATATTATCTATTTTATGTGGTGAAGAAAAATAAATCACATCGCTTCCTAAGGGTGGAAGACTACACATACACTTGAATGACATTATCATTTATCCGTGTTTGGAAAGGTAATAAAATAAATAATAAATAATCATATAATAAAGATAATTATTCCATAAATATCATCTATAATCATTAATAAAATCATTATAAGAATTTTCTAGATACAATGATGTAATAAAAATTACATCAGTTCATGAGGCGGTTGTCTATCATACACATGAGTGATGAATTATTTTCATATTATATTGAATTGGAGAAGGATATGGAACATTACACTGAACTAGTAATATATAATTGTATTGATGATATTTTTTTAATTATTATATAAATGTTAAATAAGGTTTGAGGTGTGTGAAAAAAATAGAAATGATTGATTAAAAATGATACATATTCTTCAGCCAATTTCATTTCAATAACTCATTAAGACCACCAAGGGAGATGATATGTATAGACCTCTATAATGAGTATACAGATTAGAATAAGGTATTTGGGTAGGTATTTTCCAAACCAAAATGTATATTATGTTTGAGGAAAATGGAACAATTGGTTCCCTTTTATAAGAGAGGGGTGGAACTCTAGGTACTTCGCAAAATAATTAATCGATAAAGAATTATATTTAATAAAAAATTCCACCAAACAAGATAATTTCAAATATAAGATGAGGATTGGATTAAAACTTGTAATAAAATAAAAATATGGTATGGTTTTTCTATATTTATAAACTTATTTTTTGTTTATAACACTCATTTGACCCCCTAACTAGTATTGTGACAACAAAAAATTTGCATCTTTGAGGATTAATATAGTGACTATAAACTGATAATTGAAAAATAAATGGATCATGGTTGATATTTGTAACCATATCTTAATAATTTTTTAATTATAATTTTGTATGTATTTGTAACATTTAATAAAATATTAAAAATTACTCATTTCTTCATTTCTTTTATTTATATTGATAATCCACCTTTCAAGGGGTGAGGTGGAAACCTTACAAGGCCCATAGGCATAAGTATCACAAGGCCTGCAGGCCTTAGAGAAATTCATTGCCCATAAAATTCAAACATTATATTCAACCCAGACTAACTACTTGGAACTGCTCCTCCCCAGTATCTTTATCGTGAAATTAGCTCTCCACCTTGGCATTGATGTTCGGCTAGGCTATCTCATGCATGCACAGGCTTCTCCTGATGGAAGGTTCCATTCTCTCTCAGTATTTCAATCTGTGTAGCTTCTACTATGGTAAATTCTCCTTGATCATCCTACTATAGAGCTTGTTCTTTATAGGTTTTCTAGTTTCCATATGCACTTAAGGTGTCCTAAAGGCCTTGAGGTAGTCCTAAGGCCTTACTGGCCCAAAGGAATGGGTGTTCCGAAGGCCTTAAAGGACGCAGGGACTAAATTGGTGGCCCAAAGGCCCAAACGGGGGTAATTTACCGGCTGCTACAGTGCCAAACAGTGCCTGTTACTATTCCCACAACATTACTGCACCATTCCCACTACAGTACCACTATAGTACTGCCACAGTACCCGGAAATTGTGCGTCCACCCGGATTCGATCCCTAGTCACATGGATGCAATTAAGAGACCTGACTAACCAGGGTGAGGCTTATGTGCTTGAAATTATTAAATATTAACATTTTTACATTTTAAAACTATTCAGTACTTTTCCATTAAAAATTGAAATATAACACTTATAATTAGATGAAAATATTTTATTATGTTCCCATAATTTCAAGGTAATATATAAAATTCTTTTATTAATTAATTAACTAATTTTAATATTTTAAAATTTTATATATTATTAATTTTATTTTCCATTTAACTATATAATTACTCCATCTAATTTGTGTAAAAATTTAAGTTACACATGTATTCACTAAAATTTAAAAATAATTTACTTTGATGAAGATTTTTATTTTATATTTCAATATAATATTTGTAGATGATAATATCATTTCAATAGAACCATATTAAAAATATAACACTTTTTAAAAATAAGTGTTTGACATGTTTGTCATTTCACTAAATAATATATTATAAAGTCCCTAATGTCATACAAGTTTCCTAAAAATAAAATAAACACAAAAATTGAATGATTATGGTCTTGATATACTAAAAAAATTATTTAGGTAAGTGTTTTGTTGATTTCATGTTTCTTATAATTTTTTAAACTAAATTACCATATATACCCTTTACAATAGTAACTAAAAATTAATAGTTACTATTTATGTTGACTAAAAAAATAATAAACTTCTTGATAATTTTGGTCCTAATTTTTATAAATGTAGGAATAATTTTTAAAAAGTAAAATCCCTAATTTTTTAGAATATAGTTTAAATTAAACAGAAAAAACTCAATGAAATACTATTTTTTCGAAAAATTATCTTTTTGAATATAAAATGATTTAAACTAAATGAAAATATAAAATAAATTTTAAAAACCATAATTTTATTATTTTAAACCAAATTTAACTTATAAAATTAAAAAAACTTGTACAAAAAATAATTTTACCATATGAATACATTAATATAATATTGTTTTCAAAACTATCATTATATTTCACTATTCCATGAAAAATAAATATTTGATAGAAATTATTAAAAATTTATCCTAAGATAACTATGGAATGAATAATTAAAAAATAAAATTAATTTTTTAAAATTAAATATATATATATATATATATATATTAAATAATAATATTCACCTATACAATGAAGAAAAACTATTATTTTTTAAAGAAACCCCATTTTGATTAAGAAAATTACATTACTATATTAACTATGTGATTATTTTAAATATAAATTACAAAATATTTATATTTATATGATCTATTTTATTTAATTAATAATATATTTATTCCAATTTATTCCTCCCAACTTTAAATATATATTATAATAGTCACAATTAAATATCAATATTCATTTTATTCATTTAAGATCGATGTGTGATATCTTGAATGATATCGAACATTATGTTTCCATTTAAAATACTCATCCATTTATGTAATTTAATCATCAAAAATTGATCTTGGTTTGGTAATGAGATTTTGAATTTTCAATATACCATCATTGAAAGGCCAAATTGTAATATTTTTTTTATAAAACACACACATCATATAAAACAAATGTATGAATTAATTTCACGAAGAATAATAAAAAAATGTTTTCCACGATGGTAAAACTGGACATGGAAGATGAATGATAATTCAAACGGACTGATGGAGGATGATAGGGAATATGGTCATAAGAAATTTAACCTCAAAAACCATAAATCTTTCATAGTTTTAGATGACATTGATTTCACCATAATAAAATAAAATGAATAGTTTATATTTAATGTTTTTTGACTAGATTTGAGTAATTATTATTCCATCTATCTTTTTTAATTTAGGAAAAATACTTACCAGAAATATAGACTTTCAACCTTTGATCAATTTTAATCAGAAATGAATCTTTTTCATCAAATGATGAGTATTAATATTTTATACTTGAATAATTATAATAAACATATATTGATCATAAAATAAAAAAAAGGCAAAAGGTATTCCCCATATATTTTTATATTAACCAAAACCGAAATGATTTTCCCATGGTATGATAACTCTAGGATGTGTAAACCTTTATATCAATAGAAAATTATTTAATCTACAAAATTAAACATTAATAATAAAAGACTAACATAGATAATTTGACAAATAAACTATCAATAAAATTCATAAATATTATTAGAGTATGATTGATACCAAAAATCCAATGGATTTAATCACATATTATTTCAGGATAGTTTTAATATATTTTTCAAATCTCCGCGTTGAATCATAAAGTCTCTTATCAAACTTTATTTTCCATAAACAGAAGATCTCAATGATATTGTAATCATTTATATGAATAAACTGTATCTATGTAATTCCATAATAAAGTAATATATTCTAACAGAATATTATCTAACATATATTTGGTTCCAAAAATATAGAGATCTGTATGAAAAAACAGTGATCACTAAATCAACATTCTGACAAAATATATATTCCCAAATTGTAAAAATCAATAATTACCTAAAAAAAGATCATATACACTATAAGGGATAAAAATATCATTAATCATATTTATATCCAATTTAATTGAATTATTCATATAATATCATTATTATAATTTTAAGCATTTTAGATACATGTACCTAAAACAGTTAACAAATCAAACAAAATATCGAAAAACATTATTGTCACCATTTCACGACACCATATTTTAATGGAATCAATTCTATCATTCATATGAATCTACATTTTGAAAAAACCCATAATAGATAATATTTAATATTAGTTTCATTATTCTCGCAACATTAAAAATGTACTCCAATATCATTATTCTGAAAACACGATACATAAACACATATTTCCTTCAACTTCCTTTATAAAAATTAAACCATTATTCATCTTCCTATTCATTAATGGATAATTACTATAATCTATGTTATTAACCATATCCTAATTATTCATTAATAGACAACCAAAAAATTTTCATACATAGATCATATGAAAATAATTCATACCATAAATTTACACATCATTATTTCTTTTATATCACCGGTGTCATCTACCATGATTCCAATCTTCTAGAATGTTAATGGTAATGTCCATTTTGTAATTTCACAATTCAAGATATTTGTTATAGCTAATAATTTCAAATCAAATAAAAAATATACCACGACCCATTATGTTTTTCTATAAATTAAATGGTGTTAAATAAATCCAATAGTTCCTTTTAGTTTATTTGAATACTCATAATGATTTCAAAATCATTTGGAGAAAATATTTCAATAATAGTTATAATTAAATCATCTGGAAGGGATAACAATGTTTTTAAAAATTTCATTATTATCATCATGACAAACAAATCTTATGTAATATAAAATTTCATCATTAAAGCATGAAATAAATTATCTCTTGCTAAAATGGAAATTGTGCATCAAATATATAATAATCTTAAAATTTATATAATACTATATCCTTCAAATAATTGTTACCTGTCTCAATAAAACATTTGAATTAAATATATAAAAAGTTAATTACTCAACTTAAAATATCATATTGTAATTACTTAAATCACCTTTTTATAATGTTGAACTTATGATCAACCTTAAAATTATTCTTTTGTGTTGATATTTATAAATCTTCCTAAAACCTCTCAAGAATATATCTTAATATACAATGATGTATAACAAATTCTCTAATACCAACTACATGGATAAAAACATAAGATTTAAAAATTCTATTTATTTGAAATATAAATTAGTTTCCTAAAATTCCATGAATCATTTTTGTTTTGAGTTTTAGAGAATTAGAACAAATACTTACAATGTATACCCATACATTAAAACTGAGGACTTACTATCAATATAGATTTTCCCCAAAAAATTTAAATAAAAAATTGTTTAATTTCATGATTATTATTAAATATATTCATCTTGACCATATCCTTTTCATTACAAAATCATAAAACCAATTAAAAAAAATTTAAAATGTGAGATGTACACACATATCTCAGTAATTAAAAAAGAAAATTAAACCCATTAGTCTTGTAGAAAACATGAATATATATAATATAATTATGTTCGCCAAATTTTTCATTTATCTTATTTAATTAATAATTTATACATGCCAAATAGAAAACATTTTTTCAACAAATATAATTAAAAACACAAATCATTCATAGATAAAACATTTCAGAAACATGGGGATCATAGGAGGTGCCACCGTAACTACTCCTGGAAGTCCATTATGGTTATCTTTATATCATTAACATATAGTAACAATTACATATACTCATGATTAAAATTAAAAATAAATCATTTTGTAACCATCACAATATATTCCCATCATAACACATTACAAACCTAAACTATTATCTCATCTCATATATAGAATAACCATATGGTCAACATCCAACATCAGATTACCTAATGCATTAGATGACTAACATTAACACATATACATGTTTTTCCATGAAACCTACCATCATATGTAGATTACATAACCGTCCTTATTCATAAATAATTCCCAAAAACTCTAACATAATATAAATCATGAAATCTTTCATTATTAAACCATTATTATGGAAAATAACAATTTTATTTCTAAATCAATTTTTTTAGAAAAAATGATGAAATAAAAAAGAAAAAATATTCATTAAAAATAAACATGTAAAATTTTCAAGGAGGACACAAATAATTAATTTTCATGATTTTGGGAAGGGCCCCTCATTTCATATAAGTTACAAAAAATATTAATTTTTTTTATTTTAATAAATGAATACGGGGCATTAAAATATTATTTTTAAAAGAAATCCTCTCACCTTATCTTTATCTCGTAACATACATCCTCTATAATACTAAATAATAAACTTAGTTTAAATAATTAATTTACTATGCACCTTTTCCATGTTTATTATTTATTTTAAAACACACATTTCTATTTTAATTACTTAATCCTTAGAATTCAAAATGGTTGTTTTTTATGATATTTAGAATATAATTAAAAAAAATATTTGGTCTGTTGAAAATTATTAATTTTGTGATAATTGTATCATTTAATAAATAATATTAATGATATAATTATAATTTTTATAAATCAATAATTATTATTATACATCCATTAAATATGGTAATAAAATTCGAATTGTGTTTCAATCTAAGAGACCGTGGGATATTAGTACATATGAGTAACATTTCTACTTTTCAAAAATTATTTTACAAATAAGTTAAGGATTATAATATCATTATAGAATTATAATAATACCATATATATAATATTAATTCCTTAAATACAGTTATATATATTATCTAAGTGATGTGGTGATGAAAAAAAATTATATCAATTCCTGTAGGTGATAGACCACATGTATGTTGAATGATGTTATCATTTTTCAATACATGGATAAGTGATAATTTAAATTATATATTATCATTTAATATTTAATAATAAATTATTGATATCATATATAAAAATTATTTCATTCATTGTATCATATCTTGAGAAGTGGTGAAAAAAATGAATTACATCGGTTTGCAATGTTCTTATCCACCATACACAGGAATGATGAATTTTATACCCATTTCATTGATGTGGAGATGAATATACATAAATAAACTAAAATATTAAGTTATTTTTATATTTAAGATAATATATATATATATATATATAGTATTTTCAAATTTTAGAAATGATTAAGGGATGTGAAAAAATAAACAAACCTGAAATGCTTGAATAAAAAACAATACCACTTCTTCAAGAAATCTCAATTACATTACACCTTAAGAACACCAAGTTTGGTTTTATAGATAAAATTATACCTCAATAAGCACATTTGATATTCAAGGATGGTATTGGTAATGTAATTGGATTAGAAAAAATGATTTTGATGTTTGATGAAAAGTGAAGAAGATGTTCTGTTTTATATGAGAGGGGAGGGGCACTCTTAAAACATCTCAAAATAATTAATTAACCTAAAATAAAATTTAATAAATATTATATCCACACAAGTTAACATATTATATAATGTTTTTAGGGTTTTATATACCGTCATCCAAAAAAATATTTCTTGACTACATTTCTACCATAATCTATTTTTTTAAGTGTTATGTGACCCCTTTAACTCTTTTGTTGATAGCCTAATTGTTTACATTGTTAGTGTTAAATTTTTTACTATAATATGATAAACGTACAATATATGGATTAGATTTTATATTTAATACCATTTACTAATAAAAATTTCCAATATATGATATTTAGCAATGTTATGTGATTTAATAAAAAAATAATTTTTAAAATATATTAATAATATCAATTTTTATAACTATTCATTACTTGAATATTATTAAATTCATGATAATAGATATAATTTGAAAAAAATTATTGTTATTAAAATTTAATTTAATTAATATATATATATATATTATTAAATTATTTTTCACAAATTTTATTTCTTTTATTATAATTTATATAATTTATTTTATTTTTCCATTAATTTTATAATTATTTCATTAGCATTGTGTATGAATTTTAGGAAGTTATTCATTAATTAAAAAATTTAAAAAAAATTACTACTTATAAGATAAGTATTTTAGAGTTTAAAATTCAATTTATATTTAGACATATCATCTGGATAAAAATATAATAATAATCATGAAAATATTAAATATATGACTGACTCATGTTCACATTTCCTCCAATTAAATATTATAAATTACATAATCTTACCCAAGTAGAAAAAACTTTCATAAATTATACCCTTGGATGATTATGGTCATGATATACTAATCCTATTAGATTTTGGAATGCGGTTTTCTCATTTATTAGTTCATATAATTTTATATTTAATCCAGATTACTGGATTTACCCACTATCGTGGTAATAAGTATTAATAGATATTATTTTCACATTTAAAAAAATATAGTGAACTTTTACTAATTATTTTAACAAATACATCAAAAGAAATTGTCATAATAAACATGTAATATTTTCATCATTCGTTTCTTTAGAAGATGAAACTAACCTTTATCCATACATAAAAACTACTGTATACATTAATCATGTAATTATTTTTGTATCTATACCTTATATTTAAGTTTCTAAATATGAAAGTAATGACTATAATAGTTATTAATTTCATGATTAAAAATATTTATATAATATAACCATGATCAAGATTCATTTACCAAAACAACCAAACCAAATCTTTCTTGAAAAATAAATCTATTAACATCTAGATAAAACAATTTTAATAATAATTTTTGATTAAATAGGTGTTGAAATTTTATAATTGGATAATATAAGATATTATAATAATAATATATTGATATTATATATATATATATAATTTTAGTTTTATTATAGATGATTTTATATTTCTTATAATGAATTTTAGACATGAGGAATGGGTTTATCTTATAATCTCATAACATTCAATGAATGTCTATACCGAGTTTTTATTATGTAAAATTTTATGGAGGATGTTATCTACACCCTATCTAATTCAATATCGTTTGTCTATTCCCAAAAAAATAATGTGTTATTAGCAATTTTATCTCTTTGGTACATAAAATTTGTAAATTTTTTTTTAAAGAATCTATACCTTATTTATACATTCATTTGTGATTATTTCTTCTCATGTCCAAAAACTGTTAAAATAATTTTATTAATGCATACACCTAAACGAGATATTTTTTAAAATAAATAATTTCATTAAAATTGATTTTATTTTAAATTTTTTAAAATGGAATCATTATAAATTTAATTTTAGAATGTTTTTTAAGATTTTATTTCAAAATTATGAATGTAATGTATTATTTTAACATATAAAGTAGGAATATAGTTTCATTATATCATGAGATTTCATTTATTTATAGGTTGAATTATATTTTTTATTTTGTTATTTTAATAGTAGTGAATTTTCAAAATATTCTTTCATTTTTTAGTTAAAATTTTACTAATTGAAGAGTTTATTTTTCATATCTTTAATGAAAGCTTGTAATGCTATTTTAACCACATTTTTCATCAATTTCATCATTTCATAAATATTTCAAGGATTTATAGGTGATATGAATTAATGGTTATATCTTTCCTATTTTTTATGTATTTAATTTTATTATTATTAGGTGTTTTTTACAAAAAATTATTTAATTCTATTGGTTATGGTATAACAATGTGATGATATTTTAATGATATCTTAGCATAGTTCTATATTTTTTTAATTATCTGATATGTGTGAGTAAATTAATATTTCCATCAATTACATTGGGTATATAATTATGTCATCTAAGATAATTATAGGAAATGAGTTCATGTTATTGATCCACCATAGATAATATGTTGGGGTTTCTAATCCACTATGTGTAACATCCTTGGTAATTAAAGAATAAATAATTTTCATATTTATTAATATTTAAGAATTAAATATTAATTTTAATTAAAAGGGGTTTCTACGTTCGATAGCGTACTCGATACGCAACGATGAGTTTCTTTGAAAACATACGTTGCACACAAGTAATAAAATAATATTATTTTAAATGTTAGTTAACAAGTAGCCGTTGTACTAGCAGGAATGGATAGAAATAACTAAAATATGATTATATATGTTTTTAAATGTTTTTTACATTTACCCAATAAAAGATAAAGGATTAAAATACGGAAAGAGTTCAATTTTAGGCATTTATACCCTAATTTTTCACTAAGGGTTCACTTATCACCTTTTGACGGCGAACCGTCATTAAATATTTTTTTGATCAATCTTATAAATACTATTGGACCAAAAATAACTCTTCTTTAGAATCGGGACATCAAAATTTACTTTGTTTAAATTTTTGGTACCTTTCCGATAAAGTTCATTTTTTTAATGAATAGTGTAAAATGTTGTATTTTAATTCAAAACCTCTTTTTAATCTAATTGATTTATATTATTAGATTTTCTTTTGAATTGGTTTTAAAGTGAAATTAGAAAATATTTTTACCATAAAATCCAATAGTGGTCATTGGAATTAATTTCACTTTGAAATCGGACTTAAACTAGTGTCAATCTTTTGATACTTATTGTTTCATAAAAACACACAATTTGCTCTGACAGCGGGAATCAATTATTAAATTAATTAATGTGAATTATATGTTTTGAATTTTGTAAAATAGACTTCATTTTTGAATTTGTAATATCAAATATAGCTTAGGGTGAATTATTGGAAATTTTCTGAAAAACATCAATTTTTGACGAATAGTGAAACCACTAAGTGGTACTTATAAAAACTGATTTTCTGTTTAAATGAAATTTTTCCATCATTGTGTTTTGATTTTCAAAAATCCGACATACATGGTTGTCATTAATAAGTAAAATGTGGTTCAATGAGATTAAAATAATTTTTTGGTGAATAGTAACTTATTATTTTTTTAATCGTGATTAGTGGTAATTAGTGTAGTTTAAGGTAAAAATAATGTTTTTATAATATAAGATGAGCTTGAAACATGTCCTACCCTCATTGGATGTGTTATGGCCGACCAAGAAAAGCGATGGGTCAACTTGGGGACCCCATGGAGCCACTTTGGTTGGGAAATGACATAAATAACTTTTTATTTAATGTAAAAGTAAAAATGACACAAACATAATATGTTTTACGAAATCAATTTTTACATGGGGTAATAAAGATCACGTTTTTGATTATAAATAGTCATTGGAAAGATATAAATATTTCCTACATCATAGTATTTTGTTTATTATTTTTATACTTTAAATAAATTAAATTATTTATGATATCATGATGATGCAGCGATGACATCATTATTTAACGATTTAATGAAAATGGAAAGATAATGTAATATCTAAAACCTACACATGTCCAAAACCTATTTTATGGGAATATTTCGAAGCCAAATCATCTTATATTCTAAATATATCAATGTGGGACCTTAGAAATTCGAGACACTTTTGAAAATAAAATAATAGTTTCATGATATCAAAAAGTGCACCTCCTCTCCTCTTATAAAAGGCCCCCACCTCTACCTCATTTCACACACTCCTCAAGCCTATGGATAGGTCATCCCCTTCCCATTTACTCTCTCCACATCCCTCTCCTCATACTAGAGGATTCCCTTTGGGCATAATCCTTTCAAAGGAAGCCTTTAGGTTCAAATCAAAAGGAGTTAAACTTTTAAAGGTAATTCATTCTCTCTTGTTCATTTGTTTTATTTTGCTTCTCCAACCCCCTTAACTCTTTTTATTTACTATTTTTGTAAAAACACCAGTATCTTCAATATACTAGAATGTTTTTATAAGATTTATTCGAGCTACAATCTCACAAAACTACATCAAATGGTTAAAGAACATACGATTTCCGTGGATGGCGAAATTCTGCCTCCCGAAACGATGATTGTTCAATACTCATTTAACACCTTCAAAGGTGGCCATTATGATGTCACTATTTTTATATGATATATAATATGTTTATTCATTCTTTAAGCTTCTGTATTTTTCATTTAAGGCATACCATTATTGTTTCCATTATGGGTAAACACGATATCTTTATTTTAGGAAGTGCGGACTACCGCCCCCTGAAAGTGATTTGATTCGTTAATACGATATGTGGGATGTGTAAAGGATAAAGTTAATGATATTATATATGTTATTATACTGGAATTATAATATACTCTTATATAATTATGATTCCATGCTATAAAATACGAAATAGAAATGAAAGTAGCGTTCATGCGTACATACGACTTACCATCTCCATGAACGGTGCATTTCATTTCTTACCTCTAAATGATTATGTAATATTATAAATACATGTATATGCTAGATATATATGATATATATGATATCCAAATCAGGAATTTCATTCTGGATATAAATAACCGTTGACCACACAAACAACATGTAATTGTAAGAAGTCCACTTTCGACTTCAGAACCAAATATTGACAAAACCAACATTATTAACATAAATGGTTACATAATGTTTATAACATGGAAATAAGTGATATAAAAGGAATAATGAACTATAAAAAGGTTCTTAATCAAGTATAAATTAACTCAAGTTTATTATTCAGGACGTTAAAGAACGATCGAGTCAAGTCGGACCCGAGGTAAGGGACTTCGTCTCAATCTCCTTTCATTGAGGCATATTTCGTTTTATACAAAACATTATTTTATACGGTGGTAAAACCCCTTTGAATTTTTGTTTTATACAAAAGTAATCTTTTTCTACGAAGCGTTTTACTAAATGACAAAAAGAATGGTTTTTTTAACATACGCGGTGACAACGACCTTTTCCGCCGCCTCAAGTATTATTTGGTCTTTGGCTTCCTCAACAAGCCGTTATGTTTTTAAAATGAAATAAATACAATATACTCTTTTATGTATTTTGATATTGAAAATGGTTTTGATAAAGGATTCTATTATGATATATTGTGATTGAAATGTGGAAATGTTATCATTCCTTTATATTGGTTTTATGTTTTATGATTTTATATTGGTACTTGGACATTTAACGGGTGGTTACGTGATAAACCATATGACGGGTGGTGCCGTGAATACCAGGAAGGGCGGTTACGTTATAACCTCCAATGCAATGGGTATGGAAGTCGGCCGTATGGATATTCCATTAAGTATGTATGGAAATTGGCCGTATGGCTATTCCATTAAGAGATATGTGTGGAAGTCGACCGTATGGTTATTCCACTTAAGTATGTTTATGTCCCAAGTTACCTTTATATATGTTATGTGTTCTTTATATGGGTTGAATGGTAATACTTTGGTTACAAAAAGGCACGTAATGATACTTTATTCAGTGAAGAGTTTTTACTACTTAATGAAGGTGAAGGTATTACTTTGATATAGTATACATGGTTTACTTGATGTTTGAAAAACTAACAGTTTTCATTCTTTGTGTATCCCTTACTGAGCTTTTTATGCTCACCCCATGTTTTTTTGAAATGTTTTTCATAGGACTTATTGTGTAATAAGTTCAAGGATGGGATCAAGAGAATGTCATGCTTTATAAAACGTGGAAGTAGAAATGTTTCTTTTAAGAGTTTTTTTTATTATGGAAACTTAGTAGAAGTGACTACTTTGTAATCTTTTGAGATGTAATAGTTATGTTCTAATTCTCTAAAACTCTAAAACTGAAATGATCCTCAACGTGAATTATTAATTTAATTCAATATTAAGTAAGGTTTAAGGCAGGGGCCTTATAGTTGGTATCAAAGGTTGGTTTAGACAACTTTATGAGTTAGAAAAGTGTAAAATTATAAGTTAATTTATGGTATGATTGAATTGATATAGCATTTAAAGATTACCATGTTGCTTCGCCTAAGATATTTCTGTGTTAAGAATGGTTTTTCATAGAAGAAATAGAACAACTTTTCTAAGAAGGCATACAGAGGGAAATGACCTTCCAAATCAGCATACTGAGATGGTCAGAATCAGAATTGAGCAGTTTTACTACAGTGATGGCTCAGTTGAATCAGGTGATAAATTGTGGTTGTTTTCATCGATGATATTTTGCTGTTTTCTAAAAGTAAAGAGGAGCATGAAAGTCATTTAAGGGTTATCTTGGAAACCTTAAAAGAAAAGAAACTATATGGAAATTTCAGCAAGTGTGAGTTTTGGTTACAACAAATTTCATTCCAAGGTCACATTGTTTCAAAAGATGGCATAACTGTTGATCCTACTAAAACAAAAGTTGTTGAAGAATGGCCAAGACCCACAAATGTAACCGAGATCTGTAGTTTCCTTGGTTTGGCAGGTTACTACCGAAGGATTGTTGAAATATTTTCACGGTTATCTAGTCCAATGACTAAGCTAACTCGTAAGGGTGTTATGTTCATATGGACAAAAGAATGTCATGATTGTTTTCAGGAGTTGAAGTGAAGATTGGTGAATGCTCTAGTTTTGGCACTTCCTTCAAGGAATGGTGAGTTTTTTATATATAGTGATGCTTCGTTGAAGGGACTAGGCTGTGTCCTTATGATGAATGACCAAGTAATTGCTTACGCTTTACGACAGTTGAAAACTCATTAGGTAATTACCCTACACATGATTTGGAATTAGCTGCTGTTGTCTTTGATTTAAAAATTTGTAGTCATCATTTGTATGGAGTAAAGTGTGAAATATATACTGATCGAAAAAGTTTAAAGTATATATTCACTCAGAAAGAATTGAACATGAGACAGAGGAGATGACTGGAATTAATCAAGGATTATGATTGTACAATTCATTACCATCCGGGAAAAGAAAATAAAGTGGCTGATGCTTTGAGTCGAAAAATTAATGCTTTATTAGAAATTTTGCATTTGGAACATGATCCTTTGGTTAAAGATTTGATGAACTTTGGCATAAAAGTTGTTGGTACAGGATGTTCTTCTGTTTTGTTTCAGGTATCAGGGAAATCTTCTCTATCAGACAGAATCAAGCAAGCACAGAAGCAAGACAGTGAGTTGAAGAAAAAGGTAGAGCTGGTTCAGAAAGGTAAGTTGCCTGAATTCAACATTGATAATGATTGTGTTTTGAGGTTTGGGAACAGATTATGTGTGACTTGTGATTCACATTTGAAGAATGAGTTGTTATGTGAGGCTCATAGTTCCCCGTTTTCAGTTCATCCTGGCAGTACTAAGATGTACAGAGATCTGCGGGAGTATTTCTGGTGGGATAGAATGAAAAGAGATATTGCTGATTTTACTGTGAAGTGTTTGACATGTCAATAGGTCAAAGCAGAGCGGCAGTTACCAAAAGGGATGCTTTATCCTTTACCAGTGCCAGAGTGGAAATGGGAAAACATATCCATGGACTTTGTTGTGGGATTACTGAGGACATCTCGAGGTAATAATGAAATCTGGGTTATTGTTGATCGCTTGACTAAATATGCTCATTTCCTTTCTATACGAGATAATTCTTTCCAAGATCAACTTACCCGTTTGTATCTTAAAGAGATAGTCAGGTTACATGAAGTTCCTCTCTCCATTGTATATGACCGTGATCCCAGGTTTACTTATAACTTTTGGAAAGGCCTTCAGAAGTCGTTGGGTACTGAATTAAATTTTAGTACTGCTTTTCATCCTCAATCAGATGGGCAGTCAGAACGAACAATTCAGACCTTGGAGGATATGCTACGAGCTTGTTCGATGGATTATCAGGGAAGTTGGGACCAACATCTTTCTTTGGTTGAGTTTTCTTATAATAACAGCTTTCATTCTAGTATACAGATGGCACCATTTGAGGCATTATATGGGAAGCAGTGTTGAACTCCAGCATTTTGGGATGAAGTGGGTGAAAGGAAGCTGATGGGACCAGAATTGGTAGAAGAGATGGCAGAAAAAGTTCAGTTGATTCAGAAGCACATGAGAACATCTCAGAGCAGGGAGAAGATTTATACGGATATCCGGAGGAAGGATCTATCTTTTGAGGTAGGTGATCATGTTTTTCTCAAGGTTTATCCTTGGAAAAGTTTGATGAATTTTGGTAAGAAAGGAATGCTGAGTCCAAGGTTTATTGGACCATATGAAATTCTGGAGAAAGTTGGATTAGTTGCTTACCGAGTGGCTTTACCTCCGAGTTTATCTCAGGTACACAATGTTTTTCATGTTTCAATGTTGAGGAAGTATATGCTGGATCCATCTCATGTTTTGAGTCCAGAGGTAGTTCAGCTGGAGGAGAACCTATCTTATGAATAACAACCAGTCCAGATTCTTGACCACAGGGAGTAGGTGTTACGGAATAAGGTGATTCATCAAGTAAAGGTTTTTTGTAAAAACCATGTGATTGAAGAGGCAACGTGGGAATCTGAGAATGCTATGGGGGATAAATACCCCCACTTATTTTGATAAGTGAATAAAATTGAGAGGACGCAATTCCCAAAAGGGGGTAAGGATGTAACATCCCAGGTAATTAAAGAATAAATAATTTTCATATTTATTAATATTTACGAATTAAATATTAATTTTAATTAAAAGGGGTTTCTACGTTTGATAGCGTACTCGATACGCAACGATGAGTTTCTTTGAAAACTTACGTTACACACAAGTAATAAAATAATATTATTTTAAATGTTAGTTAACAAGTAGCCGTTGTACTGGTTGTAATGGATAGAAATAACTAAAATATGATTATATATGTTTTTAAATGCTTTTACATTTACCCAATAAAAGATAAAGGATTAAAATACGGAAAGAGTTCAATTTTAGGCATTTATACCCTAATTTTTCACTAAGGGTTCACTTATCACCTTTTGACGGTGAACCGTCATTAAATATAGTTTTGATCAATATTATAAATTCTATTGGACCAAAAATAACTCTTCTTTAGAATTGGGACATCAAAATTTACTTTGTGTAAATTTTTGGTACCTTTCCTCTAAAGTTCATTTTTTTAATGAATAGTGTAAAATGTTGTATTTTAATTCAAAACCTCTTTTTAATATAATTTATTTATATGATTATATTATCTTATGAATTGGTTTTATAGTGAAATTAGAAAATATTTTTACCATTAAATCCAATAGTGGTCATTGGAATTAATTTCACTTTGAAATCGGACTTAAACTAGTGTCAATCTTTTGATACTTATTGTTTCATAAAAACATGCAATTTGCTCTGACAGCGGGAATTAATTATTAAATTAATTAATGTGACTTATATGTTTTGAATTATTTAAAACATACTTCATTTTTGAATTCTTAATATCAAATATAGCTTAGGGGGAATTTTTGGTAATTTTCTGAAAAACTTCAATTTTTGATGAATAGTGAAACCACTAAGTGGTACTTATAAAAACTGATTTTCCGTTGAAATGAAATTTTTCCATCATTGTATTTTGATTTTCAAAACTCCGACATACATGGTTGTCATTAAGAAGTAAAATGTGGTTCAATGAGATTAAAATAATTTTTTGGTGAATAGTAACTTATTAAGTTTTTAATCGCAATTAGTGGTAATTAGTGTAGTTTAAGGTAAAAATAATGTTTTTATAATATAAGATGAGCTTGAAACGTGTTCTACCCTCATTGGATGTGTCATGGCCGACCAAGACAAGCCATGGGTCAACTTGGGGACCCCATGGAGCCACTTTGGTTGGGAAATGACATAAGTAACATTTTATTTAATGTAAAAGTAAAAATGACACAAACATAATATGTTTTATGAAATCAATTTTTACATGGGTTTATAAAGATCAGATTTTTTATTATAAATAGTAATTGGAAAGATTTAAATATTTCCTACATCATAGTATTTTGTTTATAATTTTTATACTTTAAATAAATTAAATTATTTATGACATCATGAGGATGCAGCGATGACTTCATTATTTAACGATTTAAATAAAATGGAAAGATAATGTAATATCTAAAACCTACACATGTCCAAAACCTATTTTATGGTAATATTTAGAAGCCTAATCATCTTATCTTCTAAATATATCAATTTGGGACCATAGAAATTCGAAACACTTTTGAAAATAAAATAATAGTTTCATGATTTCCAAAAGTGCACCTCCTCTCCACTTATAAAAGGCCCCCACCTCTACCTCATTTCACACACTCCTCAAGCCTTTGGCTCGGCCAACCCCTGCCCATTTACTCTCTCCACATCCCTCTCCTCATTTTAGAGGATTCCATTTGGGAATAATCTTTTCAAAGGAATCCTTTAGGCTCAAATCAAAAGGAGTTACACTTTTAAAGGTAATTCATTCTGTCTTGTTCATTTGTTTTATTTTGCTTCTCCAACCCCCTAATATCTTTTTATTTACTTCTTTTGTAACAACACCAGTATCTTCAATATACTAGGATGTTTGTATAAGATTTATTCGAGCTACACTCTCACAAAACTACATCAAATGGTTAAAGAACATACGGTTTCCGTGGATGGCGAAATTCTGCCTCCCGAAACGATGATTGTTCAATACTCATTTAACACCTTCAATGGTGGCCATTATGATGTCAATATTTTTATATGATATATAATATGTTTATTTTTTTTTAAGATTCTGTATTTTTTCATTTATGTCATTCCATTATTGTTTCCATTATGGGTAAACACGATATCTTCATTTTAGGAAGTGCAGACTACCGCCCCTGAAAATGATTTGATTCATTAATACCATATGTGGGATGTGTAAAGGATAAAGTCAATGATATTATATATGTTATTATACTAGACTTATAATATACTCTTATATAATTATTATTCCATTCTATAAAATACGAAATAGAAATGAAAGTAGCGTTCATGCGTACGTACGGCTTACCGTCTCCATGAATGGTGCATTTCATTTCTTACCTCTAAATGATTATGTAATATTATAAATACATGTATATGCTAGATATATACGATATATATGATATCCAAATCAGGAATGTAATTATGGATATAAAGAACCGTTGACCACACGAACAACATGTAATTGTAAGAAGTCCACTTTCGACTTAAGAACCAAATATTGACAAAACCAACATTATTAACATAAATGGTTACATAATGTTTATAACATAAAAATAAGTGATATAAAAGGAATAATGAACTTTAAAAAGGTTCTTAATCAAGTATAAATTAACTCAAGTTTATTATTCAGGACGTTAAAGAACGATCGAGTCAAGTCGGACCCGAGGTAAGGGACTTCGTCTAAATCTCCTTTCATTGAGGGATATTTCGTTTTATACACAACTTTCTTTTATACGGTGTATAAAACCCTTTGACTTTTACTTTTATACAAAAGGAATATTTGTCTACGAAGCATTTTACTAAACGACAAAAAGGAATGTTTTTTTAACGTATGTGGTGACAACGACCTTTTCCACCGCCGCGAGTATTATTTGTTCTTTGGCTTCCTCAACAAGCCGTTATGTTTTTAAAATGAAATAAATACCATATAATCTTTTATGTATTTTGGTATTGAAAATGGTTTTGATATAAGATTCAATTATGATATATTGCGATTGAAATGTGGAAATGTTATCATTCCTTTATATTGGTTTTATGTTTTATGATTTTATATTAGTACTTGGACATTTAACGGGTGGTTACGTGATAAACCATATGTCGGGTGGTGCCATGAATACCAGGAAGGGTGGTTACGTTATAACCTCCAATGCAATGGGTATGGAAGTCGGCCATATGGATATTCCATTAAGTATGTTTGGAAATTGGCCGTATGGCTATTCCATTAAGTGATATGTGTGGAGGTCTACCGTATGGTTATTGTACTTAAGTATGTTTATATCCCAAGTTACCTTTATATATGTTATGTGTTCTTTATATGGGTTTTATGGTAATCCTTTGGTTACAAAAAGGTAATTAATGATTCTTTATTCAGTGAAGACTTTTTACTACTTAATGAAGGTGAAGGTATTACTTTGACATAGTATACATGGTTTACTTGATGTTTGAAAAACTAACAGTTTTCATTCTTTGTGTATCTCTTACTGAGCTTTTTATGCTCACCCCAAGTTTATTTGAAATGTTTTTCACAGGACTTAATGTGGAATAAGGTCAAGGATGGGATCAAGAGAATGTCATGCCTTATAAAACATGGAACTAGACATGTTTCTTTTAAGAGTTTTTTTATTATGGAAACTTAGTAGAAGTGACTAATTTGTAATCTTTTGAGATGTAATAGTTATCTTCTAATTATCTAAAACTCAAAACCTGAAATGTTCCTCAATGTGAATTATTTATTTAATTCAATATTACGTACGCTTTAAGGCCGGGGCCTTATAGTTGGTATCAAAGGTCGGTTTAGACAAATTTAGGAGTTAGAAAAGTGTAAAATTATAAGTTAATTTATGGTATGATTAAATTGATATAGCATTTAAAGATTACCATGTTGCTTCACCTAAGATATTTCTGTGTTAAGAATGGTTTTTCATAGAAGAAACTAAACAGCTTTTCTAAGAAGGCATACAGAGGGAAATGACCTTCCAAATCAGCATACTGAGATGGTCAGAATCAGAATTGAGCAGTTTACTACAGTGATGGCTCAGTTGAATCAGGTGATAAATTGTGGTTGTTTTCATCGATGATATTTTTCTATTTTCTAAAAGTAAAGAGGAGCATGAAAGTCATTTAAGGGTTATCTTGCAAACTTAAAATGAAAGAAACTATATGGAAATTTCAGCAAGTGTGAGTTTTGGTTACAACAAATTTCTTTCCTAGGTCACATTGTTTCAAAAGATGGCATAACTGTTGATTCTACTGAAACAAAAGTTGTTGAAGAATGGCCAAGACCCACAAATGTAACCGAGATCTGTAGTTTTCTTGGTTTGGCAGGTTACTACCGAAGGTTTGTTGAAAATTTTTCACGGCTATCTAGTCCAATGACTAAGCTAACTCGTAAGGGTGTTAAGTTCATATGGACAAAAGAATGTGATGATTGTTTTCAGGAGTTGAAGTGAAGATTGGTGAATGCTACAGTTTTGGCACTTCCTTCTAGGAATGGTGAGTTTGTTATATACAGTGATGCTTCGTTGAAGGGACTTGGCTGTGTCCTTATGCTGAATGACCAGGTAATTTCTTACGCTTCACGACAGTTGAAAACTTATGAGGTTAATTACCCTACACATGATTTGGAATTAACTGTTGTTGTCTTTTCTATAAAAATTTGGAGGCATCATTTGTATGAAGTAAAGTGTGAAATATATACTGATCAAAAAAGTTTAAAGTATATAGTCACTCAGAAAGAATTGAACATGAGACAGAGGAGATGGCTGGAATTAATCAAGGATTATGATTGTACAATTCATTACCATCCGGGAAAAGCAAATAAAGTGGCTAATGCTTTGAGTCGAAAAAGTAATGCTTCATTAGCAATGTTGCGTTTGGAACATGATCTTTTGGTTAAATATCTGATGAAATTTGGCATAGAAGTTGTTGGTACATGATGTTCTTCTGTTTTGTTTCAGGTATCAGTGAAATCTTCTCTATGAGACAGAATCAAGCAAGAACAGAAGCGAGATAGTGAGTTGAAGAAAAAGGTAGAGATGGTTCAGAAAGGTAAGTTTCCTGAATTCAACATTGATAATGAGTGTGGTTTGAGGTTTGGGAACAGATTATGTGTGACTTTTGATTCACAGTTGAAGAATGAGTTGTTATGTGAGACTTATAGTTCCCCATTTTCAGTTTATCCTGGCAATACTAAGATGTACAGAGATCTGCGGGAGTATTACTGGTGGGATAGAATGAAAAGAGATATTGCTGATTTTACTGTGAAGTGTTTGACATGTCAACAGGTTAAAGCAGAGCGGCAGTTACCGAAAGGGATGCTTTAGCCTTTACTAGTGCCATAGTGGAAATGGGAAAACATATCCATGGACTTTGTTGTGGGATTACTGAGGACATCTCGAGGTAATAATGCAATCTGGGTTATTGTTGATCGCTTGACTAAATCTGCTCATTTCCTTGCTATATGAGATAATTTTCCCAAGATACACTTTCCCGTTTGTATCTTAAAGAGATAGTCAGGTTACATGATGTTCCTCTCTCTATTGTATCTGACCGTGATCTCAGGTTTACTTCTATCTTTTGGAAAGGCCTTCAGAAGTCGTTGGGTACTGAATTAAATTTTAGTACAGCTTTTCATCCTCAATCAGATGGGCAGTCAGAACGAAAAATTCAGACCTTGGAGGATATGATATGAGCTTGTTCGATGGATTATCAGGGAATTTGGGACCAACATCATTCTTTGGTTGAGTTTTCTTATAATAACAGCTTTCATTCTAGTATACAGATGGCACCATTTGAGGCATTATATGGGAAGCGGTGTCGAACTCCAGCATTTTGGGATGAAGTGGGTGAAAGGAAGCTGATGGGACCAGAATTGGTAGAAGAGATGGCAAGAAAATTTTCAGTTGATTTAGAAGCACATGAGAACATCTTAGAGCAGGCAGAAGAGTTATGCGGATAACCGGAGGAAGGATCTATCTTTCGAGGTAGGTGATTAGGTTTTTCTCAATTTTTCTCCTTGGAAAAGTGTGATGAGATTTGGTAAGAAAGGAAAGCTGAGTCCAAGGTTTATTGGACCATATGAAATTCTGGAGAAAGTTGGATCAGTTGCTTACCGAGTGGCTTTACCTCTGAGTTTATCTCAGCTACACAATGTTTTTCATGTTTCAATGTTGAGGAAGTATATGCCAGATCCATCTCATGTTTTGATTCCAGAGGTAGTTCAGCTGGAGAGGAACCTATCTTTTGAAGATCAACCAGTCCAGATTCTTGACCACAGGGAGCAGGTGTTACGGAATAAGGTGATTCATCAAGTAAAGGTTTTTTGGAAAAACCATGTGATTGAAGAGGCAATGTGGGAATCATAAAATGCTATGAGGGATAAATACCCCCACTTATTTTGATAAGTGAATAAAATTGCGAGGACGCAATTCCCAAAAGTGGGAAGGATGTAACATCCCAGGTAATTAAAGAATAAAGAATTTTCATATTTATTAATATTTACGAATTAAATATTAATTTTAATTAAAAGGGGTTTCTACGTTCGATAGCGTACTCGATACGCAACGATGAATTTCTTTGAAAACATACGTTGCACACAAGTAATAAAATAATATTATTTTAAATGATAGTTAACAAGAAGCTGCTGTACTGGCGGGAATGGATAGAAATAACTAAAATATGATTATATATATTTTTAAATGTTTTTACATTTACCCAATAAAAGATAAAGGATTAAAATACGGAAAGAGTTCAATTTTAGGCATTTATACCCTAATTTTTCACTAAGGGTTCACTTATCACCTTTTGACGGTGAACCGTCATTAAATATAGTTTTGATCAATATTATAAATTCTATTGGACCAAAAATAACTCTTCTTTAGAATCGGGACATCAAAATTTACTTTGTGTAAATTTTTGGTACCTTTCCGATAAAGTTCATCTTTTAATGAATAGTGTAAAATGTTGTATTTTAATTCAAAACCTCTTTTTAATATAATTTATTTATATGATTATATTATCTTTTGAATTGGTTTTAAAGTGAAATTAGAAAATATTTTTACCATTAAATCCAATAGTGGTCGTTGGAATTAATTTCACTTTGAAATCGGACTTAAACTAGTGTCAATCTTTTGATACTTATTGTTTCATAAAAACACGCAATTTTCTCCGACAGCGGGAATTAATTATTAAATTAATTAATGTGACATATATGTTTTTAATTTTGTCAAATAGACTTCATTTTTTAATTCTTAATATCAAATATATCTTAGGGTGAATTTTTGGTAATTTTTGTGAAAAACTTCAATTTTTGATGAATAGTGAAACCACTAAGTGGTACTTATAAAAACTGATTTTCCGTTTAAATGAAATTTTTCCATCATTGTGTTTTGATTTTCAAAAATCCGACATACATGGTTGTCATTAAGAAGTAAAATGTGGTTCAATAAGATTAAAATAATTTTTTGGTGAATAGCAACTTATTAAGTTTTTAATCGCGATTAGTGGTAATTAGTGTAGTTTAAGGTAAAAATAATGTTTTTATAATATTAGATGAGCTTGACACATGTCCTACCCTCATTGGATGTATCATGGCCGACCAATACAAGCCATGGGTCAACTTGGGGACCCCATGGATCCACTTTGGTTGGGAAATGACATAAATAACTTTTTATTTAATGTAAAAGTAAAAATGACACAAACATAATATGTTTTACGAAATCAATATTTACATGGGGTTATAAAGATCAGATTTTTGAATATAAATAGTCATTGGAAATATACAAAGATTTACTACATCATAGTATTTTTTTTTATAATTTTTAGACTTTAAATAAATTAAATTATTTATGACATCATGATGATGCAGCGATGACTTCATTATTTAACGATTTAAATAAAATGGAAAGATAATGTAATATCTAAAACCTAAATATGTACAAAACCTTTTTTATGGGAATATTTCGAAGACTTATCATCTTATCTTCGAAATATATCAATGTGGGACCTTATAAATTCGAAACACTTTTGAAAATAATATAATAGTTTCATGATTTCCAAAAGTGCCCCTCCTCTCCTCTTATAAAAGGCCCCCACCTCTACCTCATTTCACAAACTCCTCAAGCCTTTGGCTCGGCCATCCCCTGCCAATTTACTCTCTCCACATCCCTATCCTCATCCTAGATGATTCCCTTTGGGAAGAATCCTTTCAAATGAAGCCTTTAGGCTCAAATCAAAAGGAGTTACACTTTTAAAGGTAATTCATTCTCTCTTGTTCATTTGTTTTATTTTGCTTCTCCAACCCCCTAAACTCTTTTTATTTACTTCTTTTGTAACAACAACAGTATCTTAAATATACTAGGATGTTGTTATAATATTTATTCGAGCTACACTCTCACAAAACTACATCAAATGGTTAAAGAACATACGGTTTCCGTGGATGGCGAAATTCTACCTCCCGAAATGATGATTGTTCAGTACTCATTTAACACCTTAAAAGGTGGCAATTATGATGTCACTATTTTTATATGATATATAAAATGTTTATTCTTTCCTTAAGCTTCTGTATTAATCATTTATGGCATAACATTATTGTTTCCATTATGGGTAAACACGATATCATCATTTTAGGATGTGCGGACTACCGCCCCATGAAAGTGATTTGATTCGTTAATACCATATGTGGGATGTGTAAAGGATAAAGTTAATGATATTATATATGTTATTATACTGGAATTATAATATACTCTTATATCATTATGATTCCATTCTATAAAATATGAAATATAAATGAAAGTAGCGTTCATGCGTACGTACGGCTTACCGTCTCCATGAATGGTGCATTTCATTTCTTACCTCTAAATGATTATGTAATATTATAAATACATGTATATGCTGGATATATATGATATATATGATATATAAATCAGGAATATCATTATAGTTATAAAGAACCTTTGACCACACGAACAACATGTAATTGTAAGAAGTCCACTTTCGACTTAAGAACCAAATATTGACAAAACAAACATTATTAACATAAATGGTTACAGAATGTTTATAACATGGAAATAAGTGATATTAAAGGAATAATGAACTTTAAAAAGGTTCTCAATCAAGTATAAATTAACTCAAGTTTATTATTCAGGACGTTAAAGAACGATTGAGTCAAGTCGGACCCGAGGTAAGGGACTTCGTCTCAATCTCCTTTCATTGAGGCATATTTCGTTTTATACACAACTTTCTTTTATACGGTGTATAAACCCCTTTGAATTTTACTTTTATACAAAAGGAATCTTTTTCTACGAAGCGTTTTACTAAACGACAAAAAGGAATTTTTTTTAAAGAACGTGGTGACAACAACCTTTTCCGCTGCCGCGAGTATTATTTAGTCTTTGGCTTCCTCAACCAGCCGTTATATTTTTAAAATGAAATAAATACCATATACTCTTTTATGTATTTTGGTATTGAAAATGGTTTTGATAAAGGATTATATTATGATATATTGTTATTGAAATGTGGAAATGTTATCATTCCTTTATATTGGTTTTATGTTTTATGATTTTATATTGGTACTTGGACATTTGACGGGTGGTTACGTGATAAACCATATGACGGGTGGTGCCGTGAATACCAGGACGGGTGGATACATTATAACCTCCGATGCATTGGGTATGGAAGTCGGTCGTATGGCTATTACATTAAGTATGTATGTAAATTGGCCAGATGGCTATTCCATTAAGTGATATGTGTGGAAGTCGACCGTATGGTTATTCCACTTAAGTATGTTTATGTCCAAAGTTACCTTTATATATGTTATGTTTTCTTTATATGGGTTTTATGGTAATCCTTTGGTTACAAAAAGGTATGTAATGATACTTTATTCAGTGAAGAGTTTTTACTACTTAATGAAGGTGAAGGTATTACTTTGATATTGTATACAAGGTTTACTTGATTTTTGAAAAACTAACAGTTTTCATTCTTTGTGTATCCCTTACTGAGCTTTTTATGCTCACCCCGAGTTTTTTTGAAATGTTTTTCACAGTACTTAATGTGGAATAAGGTCAAGGATGGGATCAAGGGAATGTCATGCTTTATAAAACATGGAACTAGACATGTTTCTTTTAAGAGTTGTTTTTATCATGGAAACTTAGTTGAAGTGACTACTTTGTAATCTTTTGAGATGTAATAGTTATGTTCTAATTCTCTAAAACTCTAAACCTGAAAAAATCGTCAATGTGAATTATTCATTTAATTCAATATTAAGTAAGGTTTAAGGCCGTGGCCTTATACTATGATATGTGAATCGAGTGGTGATTCATGATCCCTTATCATACAATGGTTTTCATAGTCATCATTTTTATATGATATGGTTTGCATTCTTATGATGGTTAATGAATTTTATTAAATGATGATATGCTTCTTATTTAGACTCATGGTCCATTAGAATTTTTTTTGACTCCCTAATATTGTGACATAATAATGTATCTTTACATGACTAATGATTGTGATATATGAATTTTAAGGTATTATTTTATATTGACAATCACAAGTTTTTGTACTATTACACACAAGTTATTCTTATATATGATCATTGATTGATAACTAAATTATCACTTATTGATATCTCCCATGTTATCCAATTCAAATAATCAGATAACACTACATATTATGTTTTATTTTTTCACCTTGTTATGGATATGGGTATTAAGTATGATGTGTCTAGAATGGTACATTATGTAAACGAAGATATTTGATACGATGAAGATTATACATAAATATGATTTTTACGTATCAAGTCTATATATACACTAACCTTTTATAGTTCCTAGGTATGTTTATTTGATATATATAACTTTAATATTCATAAAACATATGTAATATATGTGTATGTTATACTTCTGTATCTATACCGCTCATTTTACATTTCCATGACCTAATTATGAAACTCACACTACATATTCCACCATGGTTAATCCTCATTACCCCAGTCAATATAGTATTGGAAAACAATATTATGTACATGTACCATGGAAACAAAGTCTACACATGGCCATCAATAAGAAGGAATATTTTAATGTAAGAAACATCATCTAAATACCAGTACTATGGATTTCATTTAAGAACATTTAATTTGATTGGTATTAATTTTTCCAAAAAATAACCCAATAAAATCACAATAGAACCCATATATTTTTTATGTACATATCTAAAATCTCTACCCCACAATAAAAATTAGCATTCCAATGGTGTTAAGAAATGTTATTGTCCTTGAATCGATTCATTGTGGCCCATTATATTTAATGTCTTTTGTAAACAAAACTGATAAATCACATACCATTTATGAATAATATTGTTTCCCTACATTTACAATAAAATCAACACATATTCATAACTCTGAACTCTATCATATATATCATCCATAGATCATATAACACATTTATATGACCCTACACAAATTAGAACAATTCTAGGGCCATGAGTGAAGTTAACAGTCACCCTTGAAGCTTACCTAAAATAAGATACATGTTGGAGACTAACACTGGGGGTATAAAACAAACAGATCAATTAACATACAATCATAAACCAATGGTACATAAATATATACCCACATTTAAAGCACATAATATAAAATAAAACCAATATACTCTAATGTATGTATTGTTATGAAAAAAATAGTGTTTCCAAAAATAAATCTAATAATTGAATATCTTAAGGATGAAAGTCATACTATATCTATAAGGACTACGCTGCTAACATAAAATTTGATAATTGAATCCCTCCTTGTATCCTAAAATAAATCATTATACATATCGTGGCAGGTATTTAGGAATACTCAATTGGTTCATCATCAAGGTGTCTCATTTAATGTGGAATGTGCATAATATTTTCTTTGTAAAAGACAAACATACAACAATAATAGGTTGAATATTCCCATACAAACTATTTTTTAAATATCTAATAATTCATAAAATTAAAATAACACAATATACCATTAATATATACATATTTTATGAAGGAACCCCACAAAAAATTCCCCACTTTTTTGAAACTCACATCCCTTATCAGTATATGTCATGGTGCATCAATTTGATCCAAACAACCACATTTCCACTTATCACATCCCAACCATTATTACATAATCATCATCAACATATACAAAAGACCATTTAATACATCATATAACTAAAAATATCAATTAATTATAACCACACATTATATACTCTTTAAAATATGGTATCATTAACATGAAGGACATTGCCATTATTTCGTCCTCTAACCTTTCATTATACCTCTTTGAAACACATCCTCAATCACAGAAGCATCCTATAAGATCAATCCACGTTTACATATATACAAAAAAAAGTCATGTGACATACCCTCATTCCATCATAATTGTTAAAATGGAAAAATGGAATGTGTGGAATATGGAGTATTCATACTTCTATTTCTTCATAATCCTATATATAGTGGAAGACACCAATGTCCAAAAAATTATGGTTTTAGTAAGTATATCAACCTAAGAGGTGTGTGTAATAAATCACATGAAAAATAAATAATATATTGTAGGCACAAATAATCACAAACTTTTGTATCATATCCAAACAACAATACAAAATCTCCCAACTCTCACTACATCACCACTTTCAAACACTACAAAATATTTCAATCATGAAACAAAACCAAACCCACATTCCCATAGAAAAAAACTAAAAACAATAATATATTATTGGTTAGCCACATTATTTTTTTATTTATAGATATAACATTTGACAATCAATAATATATTCATAATTTCAATTATTTAAAAAATTAATGTTAAACCATTATTTAGCCATCATCTGAGATCAATCCTAATAATTAACTATTCATTTAGTTTATCAACATTTAATTCATACCTGAAAGCTAAATAAATTACATCCCCCTCCTATTACTAAATATATTATTATAAATGAAATTCCATACAAATAAGTGACTCTAAAATATCACTAACCATTACTGAAAAACTACTGAAAAAATAGTTTCCCATCACATCCTGTTACAAAAAATAAAAAACATCCTTTCATAAATAAGTAGCCATTAAACCATATTCATATCCCACAATTAAAAAGGCTCCAATGACCCAAAAACAACCAAATCCAACATGATAACCATACAAATGTACCATAACACCCACTAAATAATTCAATCAAACATGAAAAGGCCTACCACGACAATACACACTCACATCCAAAAATCAATGAAAGGTAAATGCACAACATAACAGAAAAACTATATCAAAAAAACACCAAATAAAATTAATAATCATATTTTATTAATTTTATATAATAATTTATAAGACCCACATATAAAAAATCACAAATATTTTAGATTTCCAATCAACAAATTCATTACATCCATTAAATGATTATCCCTTTGTGAAATGTGAAATCAGTAATTCAAATACATCAATAGAACATGACTCAAATGATCCACCAAAATAATTACAACTATAATAAGAATCCACCAACTAAATATAAAATGTCATGGAAATATATAATCATTTTTAATCCATTATTTTCATTATTACCTATTTATTACATTTCATTATCATTATTTTGATAATTGTAACATCCAAAAAATATTGTAGATGTATGAAACATTCATTATCTTCAAAAATTTATGAAGGAGATTTCTTGATTCTCCAACCATAACAAGAGAATCAAAAACATACAATGCAGTAATGAGATGATGGAGATAATCGCAAGACACAAATACTATAATGTTATCCTAAAAACCATATAATACAATGATACACAAAAAACCATCAATCAAAGCCTCTGAAACCAATTGAAAACTACTTCCACAAACCATTACTGAAAAATTATGATAAGAAAACTAAAATGAAGGGAATTAATGCACAAAATAGATCCTTATTGGTTGATCTCACAAAGCTAGTATATAAAGACAATCATTAGATGATAAATGGAATTGAAATAAGAACATATGTGTAACATCCCAGTTCCGGAAGCCACCCCGAGGTGCCCCGTACCTAGTTGGTCACATGGCCTCAAGCGTATTTCCCCAAACGCCAGAGGCTGCCGACTAGTAGCGAGGGCCATGGGTGTGATAGTGGGGAAACTATACCCTCATTGGCAGAGTACACAGAGGAATAAAAACAAATAGAAAACAATAGAAACTGTAACCATAAATACAATAGTAAACGATAAACAACATAAGACTAACAGTAAACAACTCGAGCACAAAAACATTTATATTTAATGATTCATGATACATGTGTCTAGGAAAGTAGTGAAACAAGTGACAATGCTGAATACAACACTAAACCAAAGTGAAAATGAAAAAATGTAAACTCCTCAGCATCAGAAGCCATAGCATGGTCCTATGCTTTCCAGCTCCATAGCAAGTCAAGTAACCGAAGTAGAAGGGTTCTTTCCCTTATCTACAAATGAAAAAATATAGTCTGTTTGGGCCCAAAAGCATGGCCCAAACAGGGTGTGAGACAAGGTCCCAGTAGGAAACCGCCCAAAGATCTATGCCTAACACTCACTGAATACATGGCAAGTAAAAGTACAGGAAGTAGTAAACAGGAAAGCACACAGCAGCTACAACCCATAGTGTCTAGCATATAAATTACACAAGTAAAATCCAAACAACAAGTGGAACAATAGTTGAACCCCTAGGTATTTCTAATAGCCTAACCCTTATGGTTAAACCTATAAGTACTAGCAACCCTCTAGGAGGCACACACAGTCCCACCCCTCTAGTTTAGCTGAAGAATATCCTTTGAGGAAGTACTCACTATCAATTCCCCATGTAGTCTCATATCATACTAAAGGCTCTCTGGGGAAGCATTCAACGTCTCATTCCACGTGTGGCCTGCGTCGAGGAACTACATACTCTCTGAGGAATCACTCATCTTCAATTCTTCCTTCGGTCTCACATCGAATTAATAAGACACTCTAGAGAATCCCTAATGTCCATTCTCCCTATTGTCCACTACATTAGGTTCTCACAACCCTATGTAATAAAACATGCATAGGGCGCATATTGCCCCATGTAAACCTCAAGAACTACTTGGCTATCAAACAAAGTCACAACAGCAGAACAATACAACAGTTCCACTATCCTACAACTAGGCATAGAAACTAGAAAAACTCCTAATAGGCAAAACATGCATGGAAAATATACAAAGAATAGTAAAAATTACCCTATTCACAAGCATTGACCTCTACATAAGAAATAAATCAAATCATGCAAACAATAGGGAAAAAACACACAATACCCCGTTCAAGGGAATTGGTGGAATTGCACCAAATATTCACAGACTTCTTACAGAAAGGCACAAACCACCTACCTCGATGCTAGGAGATTGATATACTTGAACAATGATGATCAATTCTCCTTATAACGTCGAAGATCTGAGAAAACATCCAAAATGCTCAACCCCCAATATCTTGAGAAACAGGGAAATTCATAGAGAATGGCTAAATCATAAGAGAGAGCTTACTGAGGCTATCCCAATGCAATAGGAGGCGGCTGAAATAGAGATCGGATGGAAGCTCAGGGGCCCAGAGAAGGATCGCGACTTTAGGGGAGCTCTCGGACGAATAAAACCTAGAAGAAGGACGTTCTTGCGATTAGACGCGAGCATGGTGCGTTTAATGAAAAAAAGAACGCACATTGCATGTACTCCTGGGGTACATGGTGTGTACTAGGAAATTTCGTACTCTGCATTAAGCGGCCTCCCCATCGCCCCTACACACCATGTGTGTAGCCCGGACATGGCCAAGAAATGGCCTGCGCGGCTTCAAAGTACACGACATGTACTCATAAATTACAGGACACGTGTTTTGAAATTTTCCAAAATTTCCCTTTTTCTAAAAAACGAACAAAAAAGAAAAGACACATCTGAAACGAAGATCTGAGTTCTTACAAACTTCTTCCCATAAATAAATTCATCCCTGAATTTCACTAACGAGGTGGAGAAGAAAAACCCCCGAACAGCTCTAGCCACTATGATCGTACATCGGCCTCCCTCTCCCAGGTCTCATCCCAGATTCACCCGTGCTACCATCACACCCGTACTAGAGGAACATACTACCCACGGAGAACCTTCATACTACGATCGACAATCTGGATAGAATTCTCCTCAGATGAGGCATCCGCTTCCATCTCAACCTCCTCGGGCTGAAAGACAAGAGATGAGTCTGAAAAGTTACGTCAGAGTTGAGAGATGTGGAAGATGGCGTGCATGGACTAGTACCAATGAGGTAACTACAACTAATAGGAAACATGCCCAACTTTCTCTAATACCTCAAACAGCCTGACGTAACACAATGAAAGATCACCATGTCTCTGAATCCTCCTATGTCCCAACGTCGGTGCGACCGACAGGAAAACCTGATCCTCGAACACGAACTCCAGAGGTCGTCTCCACTGATCAGCATAAGACTTCTGCCAAGACTGTGCTGTAGCCATCCATTTAGAAATCAACTCTATCTGCTCAAAGGTCTCTTAAACAAGATGAGCTCCCAGCAAATCTGGCTCTCCAACCTCCAGCTAGCATAATGGTGAACGTCATGGCCTACCGTAAAAATCCTCATAAGGATCCATCTGAATAGTCTCCTGAAAATTGTTGTTGTAGGTGCACTCCACAAGAGGGATATGCTTTTCCCAAGAACCGAAAAAGTCTAGAATGAAAGCTCAGAGCATATCCTCAAGAAACTGGATCATATGCTCAGACTGGCCATCTGTATGGGGATGGTATGATGCACTCATAAGTACCTATATACCCAAAACCCTATAAAGCCCCTTCCAGAACCGAGAAGTAAAGCGTGCATCCCTGTCTGAAACAATGGAGTGTGGAACTCCATGAAAACATACAATATCTAAGATGTATAATCATCCAAGATTATCAACACTGAAGGTCTCCTTGATCGGTAAGAAGTGAGCAACATTCATAAGCATGTCGATGACAACCCACACAACATCGTTCCCTCGAGGCGACCTCGGCAATCCAGTCACAAAGTCCATCGCGACATCCTTCCACTTCCACTCCGAAATGGGTAACTACTGTAAAAGGCCTGCTGGTCACTGATGCTCCGCCTTTACCTGCTGACAAGTAGAACACCTCAAGACGAAAACGGAAATATCTCTCTTCATACCTGGAAACCAGTACTGGCGATGAAGATCCCGATACATCTTGGTGACGCCAGGATGAAGTGCCCAAACTGAGGAATGAAAATCCCGCATCATCTCCTCGTGTATGCCTACTGGCCCCCATACACGTCCCTAGAAACGCAAGATCTCATCTTCACCAACTTTATATCCAGGAAGTGTGTCCTTTCCTAACACACTCTCCTACAAGACTAAGCCTTATGAGTCTAATAGATGCCTCATCCATACCCAATCAAGAAGTGTAGAGGTTACAACTACAGAAGATAGATAAGTATGTCCCTGTCTATCATGAACCTACATATGCATCTCAGAGAACATAGCCAAAAGCTGACACTCACAACTATCCTCCTAAACTACCTGAATCTGATTTCTCCTACTAAACGCATCAGCCACTGCGTTGCCCTTTACCAGCATATAGGCTATCTCGAAGTCGAAAGACTGAAGATACTCAACCCACTTGTGCTATCTTAGATTCACATCACGCTGAGTGAAGATGTACTTGAGACTCTTGTGGTTGGTGAAAACCAAAAAGTTCTCTCCATGAAGGTAGTTTCTCCAACAGTGTAAGGGGTGACCAACTACTGCCAACTCCAGATTGTGCGTCAGGTAGTTCCTCTCGTGTGGCCTCAACTGCCGAGACCCGTAAGCAATGACCCCATCTCCCTGCATAAGCACAACTCCCATCCCGATACCTGAAGCATCATAGTAAATATTATAGCCTTTTCCCAGCTCTAGAAAGACTAGTATCGATGCTAATGTCAACCTCCCCTTCAGCTCTTGAAAATCTGACTCACAAAAATCTAACCACAAAAACCTCTCCCCTTCTTGGTCAGACCTGTCAGCAGTGTTGATAGGCGTGAAAAGTTCTGTATGAAATGCCTGTAGTATCCAGCTAGACCTAGAAAACTATGCCCCTCAAAGTCATTCATCGACAGATCCCATGAAACTACATCTCTCTCTTTCTCTGGCTCCACTGATACTTCTGTCTCTGAGATAACATGACCCAAAAAGTCAATATGATCCATCCAAAAGTGGAATTTTGAGAGACTAGAATATAACGTATGCTCTCTCAGTGTAATCAGAACGATCTCAAGATGTGTGGAATGGTCATCTCAAGTTTGAGAGTATGCCAAAATGTCGTCCACGAAAACCACCACAATGGAATATATGTACGGATGTAACACTCGGTTCATCAGTTCATGAAAATCGTTGGCACATTCGTGAGACAAGATGGAATGACCATATACTCGTATAAACCATACCTAATCCTGAATGCTGTGAGAGGTATATTTGAGGGTCTAACGCGCAACTGAGGATAACCAGACCTCAAATAGATCTTTATGAACACCCGGGATCCTAGAAGATGATCAAAGAGTTCATCGATCCTCAGCAGGGGATATCGGTTCCTGACCGTCAACTGGTTCAGCTTGCGATAATCCATGCAAATCCTAAGGGTGTCATATGCCTTCTTCGCAAACAGGACAAGAGAACCCCAAGGAGATGTATTGGGTCAGATGATACCCTTTTTATGAAACTCCTCTAACTGCATCTTGAGCTCCTACAACTCAAGTGTATCCATCCTATAAGGAGGAAGGAACAATGGTGTCGCTCCTGGTATGAGATCAATCGAAAAGTCTACCTCGCGCTCTAAAGGTAATCCTAAAAATTCCTCTAGGAAGATATCCCTGAAATGATCCACCACTGGATGAATGCCTATCTGTGAAGTACCCTGGTCATCCAGATAAAGACTGGTAATCTAGGCCGTAACTCATCCTAGCCCATTATGCTATAGTCCCGCTCTACCTGCCTGGACATCCCACTCAACTCTATGAAGAAAAGACCTGCTATATGGTGATACTAAACTCACCCTATGGTGATAGCAATCGATGATTTCTTAGAAGGGAACCAACCATTCCATACCAAGAATGACATCATAGCCTGTCATCTCTAGGGAATTGAGGTCCCATAAGAAGTGACACCCTACAACCTCAAGAGGGATCTTTCTGCACTGACGTACGCTAGATGTACTCATTCCCAAAGGTGTGTCTAGTGTCAACTAGTCGGTAGAAGAAAATATATAGACCAAAGGCTCTCCATAACAACGACAGAGATAAATATATGTGTAGCACCAGTAACTAAAAGAATTGAAGATAAAACTGAGGCTACTAAGAACATACCTCGAACTGTATAAGGTCCGAGATCCTGTTCCTGATAGGTCTACCCCACCACAAAATTCTGGCCTGCCCCACGGCCCTGTGACCCTGACTGACCACTATTAGTTGATCCTCCTTACTGACGCTGAAAAACTGGTAACTGACTGCCATGACCTCAACCTCCACCTCGGCCTGAATGGCCGGAAGAACTCTAGTTCCCCTACTAGTGCGATAGTGGTGGTGCTGATCCGGAATGACGAGTCATTGAAGAACCCCCGTCACCAGCTACTGGTGAGTAAACATGGACGAAACGCTGAAGGTGACTCATCTATCCACAAGATTGGAACTCCAATGGGTCTCTCTGGCACTGCGACCTCGTGTGCCCGGCCTTTCAACACTTGTAGCATACTTACTGGCTACCTGAAAATGTATCTCACCTCCTTAGATCACCGCGTGTAGACTCTGTACGGCGCTTCCTACTGACAACTGGAGGAATACTAGCTCTAGAAGCAGAACCGCCCTTGTTCGCAGCTCGAGAGTCTCTCAGATTACACTCCGCAATCAGTGCAGGGATGATGATGGAAGTGATGTAAGTCAACTAGAAGATATTCACATATGAGGGGATCTCTTGCCTGAGACCATCCTCAAAAATCCTTTCTAAGAACATCCCATGTCCACCCTGTAGGGGTGTGAAACGATGCAGCTCAGTGAAACGAGAGGAATACTCCATAACAGAAACAGTACCCTGGCCTAGACTCATGAACTCCTGGGCGTGATTAGCCATCAGGGTCTCTGGGTGGAAGTAGTCATAAAACACGCACTGGAACTCCTCCCATGCCATAACCTGCTGATAACCCATATGTGAGATCATGTCCCACCACCTCTTGGAGGAGTCTCATAGAATATAGGTAGCAATATTGACCCGCCTCTCTGGAGGTGTTTCCAAATGCTCAATAATTGTAAGCATGGATTCTAGCCACGGCTCTACAGTCTGTGGTCCTCCTTCCCCCAAGAAAGTATGAGGATGCTACTGCTGGAAAACCCACGTAAAGTCTACCATAGTCGTGGAAGGAGGTGGTCCTCCCTAAAGGGTCTACATCATTCTCATAAATCCTTTCTTAAACTACACATCAATGACTGCAACTGGTATGATAGCCAGTGCAAAGACTGGCATGACTGGAGGATCAACAAGAAGTCCCTGATTAGCCATATCTGGTGTCTGATCACTATACTGCAACTGACGTACAACCGGAGGATGTCTCAGAGGTATAGCTCTGAAAGATCGAAAGAATACCTTAGATTATGAATATTAAGGACAGAGAAAAAAGGGAGTAAGAAATAGAAACAGGAGAAAGAAACAATCATGTTTTACAAAACATGACTACACGGCATGTATAAGCTCTACAAGGCATGTACTTAACTTAATTCCCCTGCCCGAGTCTCCTTGCAGGACTAACCCACACGAACTTCTTAATCTGATACAACACAGTGTGTTCCCTGTGGGCACGGTGTATAGTAGACAAGGTTTCATTGACTTGTGTTGTTAGTTACACGGCTGCTTACATGATTGAGACTAAAAGGCGTGTTCCTAACAAACACAGCGTGTACTTGAAGACTTTTCCCGACCCCTGTAGTTGGTGACACGACCGGGTACACGGATGACCCTGAAACGACATGTTCCGAAAAAACACGACATGTATAGGAGAAGATAACACCGTCCCATGTTGTTAGTGACATGTCCAGGTACCTAGAACAAGGCTACACTGCGTGTTCATACAAAACACGGTGTGTATTACACGAGCTTCCCCGACCTGTGTTGATAGTGACATAACCGGGTAGACAGCGCACTACTACATGACGTGTACCTACTGTACATGGCATGTTCCTGGAGATTTTTCACAGCCGATGTTTCTGGTCACACAGTTAGTGACATGGTTTAAAAACTTCATGGAATGTATATATAAAGTACACACTATGTATTCTGGGTTTTTCCGGGCAGTAGCTCTGAAACTGCTCTGAAGACTAGAAAACACTGAAAAACAAGAATGTAAGTGCCAAATTCTAATCCGTGAGAGCCCATACTCCCCACGAATCAATTCTTGGCTTCCAATACAGTAATATACAAGGGAAACAAGGTCAATGATTCACCAATTTTTGATTTAAGTGGGCCCATAACACCTCAAGAACCAAAATTTGGTGTTTATTTAAGCAAATCACAATACAAACAACCTCTCTATAAAACTACTAGGATTATATCAAATCATCTATCATAACATCATGCATAATCTACACAACATCTATCACAACAACATGAAATTGCTAATGCACCATAGATGGCATGACAAGAATGCATGGAATGTGATTTTTAACAACTTCCTATATGATGCATGAGAAGGAATACCCTCATCTCATCGGGTTGCGACAGAAATAGAACCACAATATCAACAGCAATAACAACACAAAGCATGTGACTCACTCTAGGTGAAATCAGATGAACTGTAATATAGAAAAACCAAAAAACTATAATAAGCGAGGTAGATTGGATTTTCCCTGTACACACGTCAGCTACTCTAGAGCACAGCTTAACACCAAGTACCGAATCCATCATATCCCAGGCTAAAGGCTCCAAATAGTAAATCAAGAGAAAATAACTCCTCTTATACCACTTTGTAATGTCTCTGTTCCGGAATCCACCCAGAGGCACCCTGTACCCGGTTGGTCACATGGCCTCAAGTTCATTTACCCAAATGCGAGAGGCTGCCTACTAGCAGTAAGGGCCTTGGGAGTGATAGTGGGGAAACTATGCCCTCATTGGTAGAGTACAGAGTGGAAGAAAAACAATAGACAACATCATAATCCATATCCATCCATACAAGACTTACCGATAAACCACAGAAGACTAACACTAAACAACTGGAGCACACACACATTTATATATAATGATGGATGATACATATTTCTAGGAAAGAATCCAAAGATGAAAAAATGATGAATATAATTCTAAACCAAAGTGAAAAGAAAATAGGTAAACTCCTCAGCATCGCAAGGCATAGCTTGGTCACATGCTCTCCAGCTCCACTTAAAGTCAAGTACCTGAAGTAGAAGGGCGCTTTCCCATATCTACACCTGCAACAATATAATCTGTTTGGGCCCAAAAGTATGGCCCAAATAGGGTGTGAGACAAGGGCCCAGTAGGAAACGACCCAAAGATCTGTGCCTAACAGTCAGTGAATACATGGCTAGTAAAAGTACAGGAAGTAGTAAACATAAAAGAACACAACAACTACAACCCATAGTGTCTAGCATATAAAGTACCCAAGTAACATCCAAACAACATGTAGAACAACAGGTTACCCCCTGGGTAGTTATCATATCTTAACACTTATGGTTCAACCGACAAGTACTAGAAACCATCTAGGAGGCACACAGAGTCTCACCCCTCTGGTTCAACTGAAGAATAGACTCTCAGAGAAATCCCTTACAATCAATTCCCCCTATAGTCTAATATAGTACTAAAGGCTCTCTAGGGAAGCACTCAATGTCTCATTCCCTCGATGGCCCGCGTCAAGGAACAAAAGACTCTTTGAGGAAGCACTCATCGTCAATTCCCTCTTTGGTCTCACATCGAATTAATAAGTCACTCTAGAGAAGCCCTTACATCCATTGTCCCTAGGGTCCACTACACTGGGCTCTCACATCCCTGTGAAAAACAAACATGAATAGCGCGCGTATTGCCCCAAGTAAACCTCAAGAACTACTTGGATATCATACTAAGGAACAATAGCATAACAATACAATAGTTCCACTATCCTACAACTAGGCATGGCAACTGGAAAAAGGCCTAACAGGAAAAACATGCATGGAAAACATACAGAGAATAGTAAAAATTACCCTATCCACAAGAATTGTCCTCTACTCAAGAAATCAAGAAAGCAGGAAAACAACAGGGAAAAAAAATGAAACACACAATACCTAGTTCAAGGGAATTGGTTGAATTGCACAAAATATTCAAAGAATTCTTACAGAAAGGCACAAACCACCTACCTTGATTCTAGGAGATCGATATACATGAACCACGATGATCGATTCTTCATAGAACGTCGAATATCTAAGAAAACATAAAAAATTCTCATCCAACGATATCTTAAGATAAAGTGAAAATCATGGTGCATGGCGAAAGTAGAAGAGAGAGCTTATTAAGGCGATCCCAATGCAATAGGTGGCGGCTAAAACGGAGATCGGACGAAAGATCAGGGGCTCAGAGAAGGATCGCGGTCGTACGAGTGCTCTCTGTGGAAAAAAACCCTAGAGGAAGGTCGTTCTGGCGATTAGACGTGACCCCGGTGCATTTAATGAAAAAAAATGAAAGTACATGGCCTGTACTTCTGGGGTACATGGCATATACTAGGTAATTCCGTACTCTGATTTTAGCGGCCTCCACATCGCCCCTACACATCATGTGTGTAGCCCTGACACGGTCATCACACTACCTATGTGGCTTCAAAGTACACGGAGTGTACTTAAAAAGTACACGACATGTATTTTGAAATTTTCCAAAATTTCCCTTTTCCTAAAAAATGAACAGAAAAGAAAAGACACACCAGAAACAAGGATCCGGGTTCTTACAATATGTTCACCTAATGATCATGGGAAATTTATGTTTCAAGGAATAATTATTGAAGTCAAGAAAATTGAAATTAAAAATAGAAATTAATGCATCATGACATGATAGGATATGGTCATTCCATGATGGATCTATTTGAATTGAATCAATAAAATTCACTTCATGATCAATAACACCGTCAACCATTTAAACCTCAATCAATTTGTTATATTGATACAACTAAGGAATGGTTATTATGGGATAATTCCACGTTGGTGTGAAAAAAATACATAAAGGAATAACCTCTAAGTATTAGCCTTGATGTTTTATGGAATGAAGAAATGGCCACTTCATTATAGACCATCATTGAATAATTAATAAAATATGAAAATCATTATTTCCATAACCTAAAGCACAATTTTGTTATTAGAAATACATAAAATGGAACATGTAAGAATAAATATTCTGTATATAAGGGCCTTCACTCAATATGTAAATTAATTCCAAAAAATGTAATGTTCTACACTATTTATATAATGAATCAACACAGTTTGAACCGATGGATTGACCAACATGATTCCTCACAAGGCAAGAAGGACATTCCAAATCACTATGGTCTAGAATTTTGTTTTTGTGTATCAATAACATCATATTGGTAATGATTTCACCATTGGATAAAAATTTGAACCATCCATGGAAGAAAGGGAGAATATTACATGATCTATCCATCAATTAGATTTCCATGTATAGTGACCCACACTATTCTTATTTTTTTTGTATCATATTATATGAATTGTAATTAAATAATATAATGATACACACCAAATAATATTTCTCATGTATCTTTAGAAACATTTACATAAGGAAAAAAATTTCATAAGTGAGCTAAATAATCTCCACTATGTTCTTTAAAACTATAACCCTTATAAATATCATTTTAATATATTTATTCATAACATTGGGAAATGAAAGATAATAATGGGTGAGATATGGTTTTTGGATAGGGTATATAATGGATATATCAACATAACTGTAGTATCATAATAACTGAACTTGATAATAACATTTGAAAACATTACCTCTATAATATATATCACAATCATAAATAATTGAATAAATACATAAATATAATGAAACATCATTCATAGAGGAAACAAAGAACAAAAATCATGACATCATTATATAATCAATAGACATAAATGTTTCTCATTCACATTGTTATATAAAATATTTTGTTAAGTATACCAACTAGTACATTGATAATAAGTTTTTCATGGGATAATTAACCACACACATACTTTAGGTTTTGTATCACCTCTATTGTACCCTATTTTGGTCTTGATATAACCTGTCATGTATGAAAGTATTTTCACACATGGGTGGGCTATCCCTTGGTGGGGGGCTATAACATTCCATTTCTTCCAGTGTGTGTGGTGTGTGTGTGTTTGACGTAATGTCTCCCCAAATAACTGAATATATATAATCATAAAACAATAAAAGAAAGAATAAAGATTATATAATTAAATAATATCACTGAAATAGAATATTTAAAATCAGGGGTTATTGACGTTGATGAATATAAATAGCATGTAATAATATTAAATACATTCTTGAGAAAAAATCATTTTCTCATTGACGTATAAAATTCTAATTATAAAAAATTAACAAATATAAATGAACATATTCTCATTAAAAATAATTGTCAATCCATGCAATCGAATCATTAAATCATTTAGTATTCATGAGGTAAGCATATTCCATGTATGTAGTATATAATAAAAAATGATTACATTAATTTTTTGTAAAAATATAAAAAAACATGTACGGAAGAGGAAAAGAATACTCATATTAAACCATTTATAAAAATTATAAAATGGATAGTGATTAATTTAAAAAATTATTGTTTAATTTTAAGAATAGTTTGTAAATAATTTTTTGAAAAAATTACATGGAATATAAATGATTCTTTACTAAAGAGAGATTTAATAATTAATTTCCAAAAAAATTATTTGAGTATCCTTGTATATTAAATTGAGTGAAATGAATAGAAAACATATATTCTAAAAAAATAAATATAAAAATAAAATTCAGTTGTTTCTTGATATATGGATTATATGATTTCATCATCTGATATTAACCATAAAAAATCCTATTGAACAATGATATTGTAACATGAAACACTTTCCTCATTGGTTACATTCGATTACAAATAAAAAATTATATAGATACATTTTTAGATATTAAAATCCACATAATATTAATGACCCATCCTAGCGGGGCTTGTGTCATGACTCTCTAAACATGCCTCCAATAGGCCAGTCGCTGGTAACTAGCACCGAGTAGGAATATTATTAACATGGGAGGAATTTCCAATGTACATTTATGAACATAGACATATACAATTCGAAAAATTATGAAATGTATAAAAACTACTATTTAATAAAGGAATGCATGCACAATAACCTGACAAACATATTATAATGGAATGTAATGTGCAGAACGTAAACTGGGAAAAAATATAAGCCCACAAGAATAAAGAGTTTGAAAACTAAAAATTCCAACCTATAAGAAAGAAATACATACTGGGACTACTTCTCATAGGCATAGGAAAACATGGAACATTATTGGAAATATTATTGCATAGGGAAATGTTAATATAGCCAGAAGAGTGTTCTCTAGAAACCTGACTTGATATTTTTTATAATTTACTTTTTTTATTTATATTATTATATCCACATACATCCATTTTATAAATGTTTGCATTTATATTTCTTGACTTCATTGTTTGTGTCCCACTTATCATATGTCACAACCAATTCTAGACACTTGCTATTCCATGAATAGTCCTCTTAGATACTGGTTGTAAAAAAGGATAGAAACTTTTTATAGATTACTGTTTGTATAAATTAGAAACAGTAAGTGAGTAGAGGAATGGTATTATTTATGTGATCCTATTAGAGTTATCATGGGAATTTGTTATATTTTTTATAGCATATTTTATTTTCTTTTTACTCTATATCATGTGTATCTCCCCTTTTTGAATAGTATAGTGACATGATCATCATTTTTTACATGTCTTGGGATATTCATTATAAAACTCATTAGATTCTAGTTGTATGTCCCCCATTAATCATCCTTATCTATTTTCAAAATTTTCTATTATTTTATTGAACTGTGTTCCTTAGATATTATTGTATATTCTCTACACAAACATAACCTAGGTTGTCACTTCTAGTGGGAGGCATTTTGTGAATGAGGAGGCATGCCTAAGGCCATGTGGCCAAATAGATCGGGGAAGAGTTTATTGGCACATGGTATAGATTCAATAAAACCATATCAACATTGATGTGATACTAAATCGATCTATCTTTATCTTCCATTTCCTCAGCTAGCACAAGCCCCTATATCTTTCTTTCACCAACTTCATACCACTACATTGGAGTTCAAAAATTCATTCCATAAAGGGGTTCATAAGGATTCATCTGAAATCTAAAGTGAATGAAATTATTTTATAAAATAAATAATGATGGAGTTTTTTATCCCAACTACCATTAATGGCCATAGAACAAGATCCCAATATATCTTCTAGGTTTTTATTATTTCACTAAAACTAAACATCATTTTAAGCACGATACATGTTGTTGAAACTCAACTATATCTAAAGGTAATGCGGAAGGCTTCATAAGAACATAGAGGTAAACTCTAGATATTGATCAGATTCAATAGGATTTAGTACTCATTACAACAACACAACTTCATTAATGTGTATCCTAAAATTATGCTTCATACAGAAACCATATCTTATAAAAATTAATTGGCTTAACATTATTTGGAGATTTAATAAATCCAAAAAAAATTTATTTTAGCTGTTTTGTGGAGTATGAAAATAAATACCATGTTGAAATTTTACCTTTTATATTTTATTATAAGTAATGGATGTAAAATCACCTTTATACTTATCTCTCTCAGTATTAATTTTATGAATACAAATAACTAAGATACATAATCACCAATATCCATCCTCATGTTATCCCAAATAAAATAATCATTTAGCTCTCTATACATCCTTGTACTTACAAGAAGAATTGACAATTAAGAACAATGAGATACCTTTTATATATTTATCTTCAAATGTGGTATGGGAAATAACCACTCAATGGTTCTTGAACCTCATCATTCCATTATAATCAAGGTTGAAACAACAGACATTTATCACTATAATTTTAAACTCTATATCTTCTTTTTGTTCCTCTATATTCCTTTTATATACAGAGGATATGAAATTTATTTTATCATGATAATATATCTCCTCACTTAAAAATATTTAAAAATACAAAATTTTAAAATGAATAAATATTGGATCTTTTTTACCATCATGATAGATAAGATAAGATTATCATTTTTCTCTTTACATCATCCACATTGTCTACATTATAATAGAGGTAATGAATTGAGAAATAATAATACTTAATCATTTGAAACAATATTCATTAGTGAAAAAATACTCATTATGTGTTACCATATACATCAAAATTTTATTATCAATATATATATATATATACATAACATGTTCCTATAATGATAAAACCTCCAAATCATCAAATAAAAAATACAGCATCTAACTCCCAATCCAGAGTTTGTTAAATTTTCTAATGGAAATTAATTTTTCATGTGGTATAAGATATCACCATATCAGTTAATAGAGGAATTCATCCTAATCACTTATTTAATATATCATACTATGTTTAATCCCCTTACCTACTATAGGGTAATGTAAGAATAGGTTCATTGACTACCATTCCCATTAGTTCCTTGAAATATTCTTCACATTAAATTTACTATGGAATGTGGATCCCTTAAAAGTAAAATAAGAGTGTTTATTTCTTGAGAATTAATCCAAAAACCGTTGATAATATCCATATATCCAAGAAATGTTTTTATCTTTTACATAATGGTTAGTCCGGGATGATGTTAACTAACTTTATGCTATGATGGATGTGTATTTATACAATATCCATAGATTATATGACCAAAAAATTAAACCTTTCATAAAAGAATTCAGTCTTTGTAGAAATTTTCATACAAATTACCATACCTAAGGGTAAAAAACACAATTCTTAAGTGATGGTTATAGTCATCCTTTCTCATTGAATATATCAAAACATCATCCATAATAATTACTTTTGAAAAATTAATTTAATATATGAAGAATCTATTCAATAAAAACATATATATAGTTGTGGAATTAGTTTGATCCGAAGGAATGAATATATATTTATAGCATCCATAATATTTATATAATAATTTCGTTGGTAGATCCTCATACATCACCCACAATTTATGATATATTGAATGATGATCAATCATGGAATATTTCTGATATTCATATATTTGATCAATAAATATATCAATATGGGGTAAAAGATATTTTTTCATGATAGAGATATTTTTAGGATATCGATAAATAATATCATATCACATTGATCTAACATTATTTTTAACAAAATAACGTAGTTAATGATAAGGTGATACACCTAAAAAATAATTACATTATAAGGATTCTCCTAAAGTTGCATACTTAATTCCTTTAACTCAATTTGTGCCATTATAGATGGAGTATTTGAAATATTTGTTGTACTAGGTATGAGATCTATTGAGAACTCAACATCATTAATTATTGGATTTCAAGGATACTCTTCAAGAAAATCATTTGCAGACACTTGAAAAGTAGAAATTTCCTCGATGTTGAGTTCCTCCACCACCATTTGATATAAAATCCCCTTTTAAAAGAAATCAAAACCCATATGGTAGATGTGATTCTTATTATACGTTCATATTTATCATCACATTGATAAATGGTCATCAGATGATTTAGAAGAATGATCAAAGAATCCTTACCTACTAAATAGATGTGGGATCCAGGTATAGAATGCAAATACAAGCCTATGTTAACATCAAATTCATACATTGAATGAACAATTTTATTTTTAGGAAAACATTCCATTAAAAATAAGGTAGAAAATAATCATAGAGTTGATAAGAAATCAACATACCATTAGGGGGTTGACATGGTAATTCAACATATAATTATCGAGGATAATAAATAAAATTCCATTAGATATTTCATAATATAAATTAATTCATTTACATAAAATCACAAAAATGGCACATAAATATGTTACAATAACTTTCAACCCCACAACATCATCAATATTTATTTAATTACATATGAAAACAATGGTTTGATTGACCATCAGAATTCACTAGTAATTATGACTTATCATAAAAATTATTCATACATCATCTAAATTAGGAATCTTTCTTTTCCATCCGAATAAACTCATGTTTAACTTTGGACATTCACAACAATAATCTACTGAAATACATTATAATGGTTCAAAAAAATTAAGATTTTACGCTATAATATACCGTAATAGTGTCAAACTAGGTTTATTGTAGGTCCTCTTTTTTCTACACCTGGTGATGATCAGGTTAAATCCCAATGTAACCCTTTTAGAGTTCTTACAACTATGTTATATAATGAAATAGTCTCATAATCTTGTAATATAACAAAGGGTATGTTTTCATAATAAAAACACACACTTATTTAATATAACATATTTTATTATCATATACATAGTTTTTTCGATGGGTTTATACTAAAGTGTTATCTTTAGGGTTTCTAACCATTAATAAAACCATTTATAATATAAAAAATAAACACAAATTAAACATCTAACAATTTAGATATAATATAATCATATCAGAGAACTACTTTAGTTGATAAGAATCTTAGGAGGGACTCATACCCTCTTCCCAGGTGAAATCCATTCCTTTAGAAATCCCTTTGGAAGAGAGTCACACATCCCTCTATGTGAAGTTGTGATCGTTTACAAGGATTATATCCCTTCAATCACATTTTTGGAAACAATAACAACCCCAAAACATTCATACATAGGTATTATGTCTTATTAAATGAATTTTTACTAAAAAAATTTATAATCTATGCAAGAATCGTATATGTATATAAACATTGACAATATTAATACATAGAAAAAATATAAAAAGGTAAACAACATAATCACCAACTATGTTCTTCATAACAAGAACCCTTCATTGAAATATATTATGTAACACCTTTCTTCATTACCTAGGGAAATGAACTAGAAAAAAAGTGGTATTAGTTTCTTAGTAATGGTAAAAAAATTACATATCTACATGACATGATAATAGGGGTAAGGGGACATCAGAATAATAATTGAATCCATAACATATATATGGGAGATCAAAAATGGATAATATTTCATAAATAAGGGTAGTCCTTATAACATGAATTATACTGAAATCAATAAAATTATTTCAATATAGAATAATAGTTTCATAAGAAACATATTTGTATAAAACCCATAACCATAAAAATTATTATTTCATGTATACTGTCCAATACATTAACAACATTTTTTTCATAAGTTAACCACCAGTATACCTACATTGGGATATGGAATAAATCCATTATATGCTTATTTGGTATTTCGATAATCTCCTCTATACCCTCATTTTTGTGCATGGGATAACCTATTGTCTACTAATTAAGCTTATAGAAAATCAATATTTACCAAATGCATTGGTGGGATATGTAATCAAATACCAAGCTATCATATAAGGGAAATAATATATATGAATTCTAAAAAAATAATAAAACCATCATCATAACGTAACCATCTTGAGTCAAATGTTTCCTTTAAATATTTATTCCTTATATTATGTAAAATTAGAAACTCTTTCATAAATAAATAAAAATTAACACTTTTTTGTATAACGTTATTTATGATTTTTTTATAGAAAAAATATTTACTTTACCATAATTCGAAATAATTTTATGAAATTCATGAATATAAAAATTCATTTTTCATTTCAATTATCATGAAGTGAATATACCTGATAATGATCTGATTCACCATATCAAATAATTTAGATGAAATTATATTTTTGATTTGTTCTAAAAAAATAATTAACCATATTTGATATCAGAACCGATATAATCAAAATCATAATTATAATGAAGATCATAATGAGAATAAATATGGAAATCCATCAGATTGACTAAGATCAAATTATGGATATGGGAAACTATATTCTATTGTAATGGAATATAGTTTATATTAGTAACATGTGATAAAAAATTATGGCATGCATTCAATTATAATATGACCCTTGAAGTTCCATGTTTCCATGTCCATGTGAAAATATCAGAGAAAATATCACTTTTACAGGATCAAGATGATCATTGGAAGCCATATAGTATATACCTAGTTATGTTAAGAGTTCAAAATAAGTGATAGACACATATATAAAAACTATGCAAACACTCTGTTGATTTTTCTTTGTGAGATCACTCAAGACTACAAAAGTGATCTACTTGTTCCTTGTACATGTAATCATTGAGTTTGTTTTGAAATTGTAATGACCTGTCACATGAATATGATCTTGGGATCATGGGAATAAAGAGAAAGATAAAATCTGATATTTCTATAGCAAGATTGTTTATATAAAAATATAGAAAGGCTGATCATTATATCTTGGGCTAATAGGGATAGTGCGATATACTAATCCCCATATTGAGGGAGTTCTATGGTAAGAGAATGGCATATGTTATTATAAGAGTAAAACAAGGGAACATTATTATAGGTTATGTGATAACCAACTGATTGGGTTAATATAAGTGTATTAATTTTTATTATATGTTTTATTACTTGTTTTTAATTTCTACTGCATATAATATAATATGATACTATTTTATTCATCTTTTAGCGTGTATATTTTTTTTATCATAATCACATTAATTGTGATAACTTTTTTTAATGAACTATTTTTTGAATACGTTATTAGGTTTATTATTATTATATATGATTTATGATAGAATAACAACTTTTTTAATACATTGATTTATCATCACCATTGTTACTACGATTGCTTTTATTCTTAATCAGATTAAATCATATCAAATGTGAATATAATTAAAATATGAATTCAGTACCACTTCTTTTTTATTACGATTATATATGCTATTAAGATAGAATAACATTACAACTAGTGGAATAGATATCGAACTAAACTTGATTATGATACATTGATTGTTAGACAAGTGGGACATGTCATATTATAATTTAAATACCAATGATTTTTTTTAATAAAATTAGTACAACCTTGTTAATATATTATTCCTTTATGGATAAAAATTTACTTCATTAAATATATAATTCATCACAACCATATATTTTATTTTTTTCATCATCATAAAAATTTGGATCTAATAATTGGTAAAAGATCCAAGTATCTATTTTAATAATACTTACATTTGGTATTAAATTAGGTTTCCACTATTCATACATACTTTATTTATATTCTTGAAATTTCCATGTTAGATTAAAAAAATTTTATAAATTTTTTGGTTGTAAATATTTTTTACTCTATAGTGTAATGTGGAATCTAAATTTTTTATTTGTTTTTTAAATATGGAAGGAATCAATATTGGTTCCATAAATAAACTCAATCCAAATTTTCCACCTATATTAGATGGAGTTGATTATGAGTATTATATAAATAGAATAGAGACATTTTATATAAATACTAGAGTTGAATTTTGTTCATGCTAACTATATATTACAAGACTCATGAATAGGAAACAACTTATTTTACAATTTTGGAATAACACGAGTACCAATTGAATTATAGAGTTAAAATGTTTTTTCATTCTCTATTACCATGAGCATATATAGAAAAATTTAATCTCATGAAGCAACAAATATTATTTGAAAAATAAATAAATTACTCATTTTGGATTTCAAAAAATGTTTAAACAAGAAAAGATATGCGTATAGATGACTATAAAGCATTTCAATTTCATTTCGGTGAACCTCCTACAATGGTACACAAATGGCTTATGAAAACAGTAAATAGTCTACACTGTATGGGGGAGAATAGTGTGTCAGATGAAATCCTTATTAAAAAAATAATTGATATTATTCCCAATGAGTGGGAATCAAGTAGAAATTTTTTGATGAATCTAGGAAGATAAATAATCCCACTCTTGATTACTTATTTGGACCCCTACTACATTATGATAATATATTTAAAAGATAAACAGAGAAAGGAAAAAATAAAATGAATGGATGAGCTTCTTTTATTACTACTTGAAATATGATGAATGCTCATATTCATGAACAATTTGTTATTAAAACAATGATAAATGTTCTTATTAAATCCGATTCATGTAATTTTGAATATTCTTAAAATTAAATGGCCAATCTCTATCGAAGAATGAAAAATATTATTGGTAAAAACAATTTTTCATATCATTATAAAAAAATATACAATTAATGAAATTACAAAAATGATTATATAGTTACCTATAAAACTTCTTAGAAAGCTACAGATATAAGACCTGATTGTCCAAAGGATAAAATGAAAGAGAGAAATAATTGATATTCTGATAGGAATCATGCAAAGTATTATATATCTAAAAGTATGAATGATATTAAAGCTTCAGACAATTAGAGTTCTAGTTGATGAGATTCTTCGGAAAATTCCTCATATAATGAATGTATTTATAGGAGGAATATTGGGATTCTTTCAAGAATTTATTTTTAAAATCAATGTTCCTTTCAAATGTACACAATACTGATTCCTTAGAAAAAATTTCATTAAATGATAATTATCTGGATGAGAGTAATTATATTTCTTTATATGAAGAATCATCCACATCTAGTAATGATAAGACATTATATTATTTTAAAGATATATTTTTATTTACAATGATTATAGAAAAATAAAATTGTAAAATCTTTAAAAACATGATAAAGATAAATCAAAACATCAAAAATCTAATTTAATAATCGAAATTAAAAAAATGGAATATTAGATATATCAAATTAACTTGATAATTCAAAATCCAAAAAATATATTATTTCTAAAGATTTAGAAAATTTTATTTCTATAAAGAATATCTTTGAAACTATTTTTGTGAAATTCAATTTATAAACTAATACATGTGGGGATAATAATTTTTTTTGTAAAATTAAAATACGAAATCTCTTCAATGACAAAACTTTTATCTAACATTACTACTATTATGAATTTTTTTGATAAAAATTAATTAACAAATTCTTCTAACTGATACATATTTAGTTGAGTAAAAAAAAATTTTCCTAGGAATGGTCCCCTTTGCATGATATGTCAATGTGGAGGGCATTGGGGAAATAATTGTTCTATAAATAAAATTCAATCAAGGTGATTTCATAATGCCCGTTTTTTCAAATCATATGTGGATTCCTAAATTCTATTTTTTTTATAATTTTAAGACCCAAAAGGGTTTGGGTTATGAAATTCTAATTGTTCTGTTTCCATGAAAATGAAGGAAGTAAAAATAATAATAAAACATGGTACATCGATAGTGGTTGTTCCCAACATATGACTGGTAATAAATATTTATTTCAATTGATTATCAATATGAAGGGTTGGATATTTTTCAAGTGGGATAATGATTAAAGAGAGCCTATCAATATAGGTAATATTGCTATTCATGGAAAAGAATTAATTTCATATGTTTATTTGGTAAAAGATCTTATGAAAACCCATTTAAGCATAAATTATTATTTTTATAATGTTTACATTGTGAAGTCTAGGAATGATAAATTTATAGTACCCAAATCCAATGATGAATCAAATCATTCACCCAATCTGAATGGGAATGTTTTCGCACTAAACATAAAAGAACATTAGAGCCAAGATATACCATGCCGTAGTGAAATGGAAGATCAATCATCATTAAAGAATAAAATGTTATTACACTATAACCATTGAAACTTATGAAAATTAAAAATGAGAAGAATTGTTAAGGATTTACCAGAGCATAGATTCCATTCTTAAAATGTATGTGATGAATATAAATATGGAAAAAAGCTTAATCCTAGATTTAAATAAATTAGTGAAGTATCATATTTTGATTCATTTTAGTTAGTGAACCTTTATTCATTCATTAATACACATACTAGATGTATTGGTGACAAGTACTATGTTTTTTTAGTTAATTATTACACTTCGTATACATGGGTATATTTTCTAGTGAATAAATCTGAAGACTTATCTTATTTTAATACTTTTTTAGCCATAATAAAAAATGATAAAAACCATACATTGATAATTATTAATAGTGATCAGAGAAGACAAATAGAAAATTACAATATTAAAAATTTTCATTGTAATAATGGAATTACGAATAGCTTCTGAACTCCCAGAACACCACACAAAAATAGCTGTTTTTAAAGAAGAAATCGTAATCTTCAAGAAATAATAAGAACCATATTGAGTGAACACTCAATTGACAAACATTTCCGGGTTAAAGATATTATTACTTCTTTTTATAGTAAAAATATTTTTTAATGATACATTTTATTAATAAAACTCATTATGAATTATAGATAGTCAAAAAACCAAAATTTTATACATTAGAGTATTTGGATTAAATTTATTCATTGAGAATATGAAGGAAAGTATACACAAATTCTCACCCAAATCTGATGAAGGTATATTCTTAGGTTATTCCACTACTTGTATTACATATAGTTTTTTAAAAAAAAATTCATACATTGTTGATGAAATGGTTAATGTTGGATTTTTTGAAACTGTTCCTTCTGTTTTATAAAATACTAACCAACGTCCTCAGATCTGTTTTCCAAACCCAATTTTTTACATATGATATAAGATTATTCTAATAAAAAAATACTCAAGAAATATTTTATGACTTTTTTTAATGAATAGTATTTCCTGCCTTATCTTGATGATCAGGTTCTTCAAAACCCACCTTATTTGTTTCATATTAATAATCGTAGTTATTGTATCATTGGTGATGTGATTCCACCAATAGAGACTAGAAGTTACAAAATAAATTACTTTTAATATCATTATTTCATTACCAATTTGAAGCTAAAAATCTTGATGAAGCTTTAAGTGATGTTGATTGGATTAAACCCATGCAAGATGAGATAAATAAATTTAAAAAGAACGATGTCTGGACCTCGGTTGAAATAACTATAGAAACATTAGTAATTGATGTAATATGAGTTTTTGCATATAAATTCTATGAAAATGGAATAATTATTAGAAATAATAAAGACATATTCCTAAAGGTTATAATCAACAACAATGAATATAGTTTGAAGAAACCTATTCAATGGTATATATAGTTTAATATATTAATATTATATTACCCGTCTCAACATTAATTAATTTCAAACTTTTCAAATGGGTGTAAAGTGTGATTTCCATACTAGATATGTATAGGAAAAATTTTATGTTAAAAAATCCAATGATTTAAAATTTAAAAAAATACTAAATATGGTTATAAACATACAAAAAATTTACATGGCCTTAAAAAATACATTGATCTTTGTATGATATATTAAAAAACATTTGTTACAAAACAATTTTGTTAAGGATACTGCTAATCAAAATATTTTTTTAAATAAGGTTAAAAAAATTATTATTATTAAAATACATGTTAATGACATTATATTTGGATGAAATTAGTAATATATAATATATTATAATGAGAATCTTATGAAATATGAGATTGTAATGAGTATGATGGGTGAGTTATCTTATTTTAATGGTTTTGATGTTTCTAAAATACTAGAAGTTAATTATATATCCCATAATAATTAATGAAATATCTTATTAAAAAGTAATGATATGATAATAATAAATGTATTTTTACTCTAATAGATATCTTAAATACTCAAGATATTGATGATACATGGAAACTAATAGATCAAACAGTTATTTGAGGTATGATAAGATGTAGACTATAATAAATATATAGTCGTCCAAATTTAATGATTTCTCTATTCTTATGTGTAACGCCCCGACCCCAACTACCCAGAGTCGGTGCATTACTTTGTAATATTGGCATGATCACAAAAGATCATGTCTCGAAAGACCGATTAGTTTAGTAGCCTTAGAATCACTAGATACATTCATAAATGTTATAATACATCATAAAGTGAAAAACTACAATAACATAGTCTCCATAGTCCACACTCATATCCTCTTCTGACTATCCCTACAGATCATTCATAAAATACTTCTTCACATCTTGGAAAATATTAAAACATTGAAAGGGGTGAGCTCAGATGCTCAGTAAGGATAACAATATTGCAGAAGCCTTGATAAATAAACATTAACATTTAAGGCAATGTATAACTAAAACAAAAGTATTTTAAACATGAACTTCAACATAATATGGCAAAAGTAAAATGAGATAATTCCATTTACTTCTTCACATGGATATTCTACTGGTCGAATAATCACATTCAATATCAATAACCATTTTCATAATGATGGAATGCATAATGCCCGACTATCATAACCACGTAGCCTAGGCCTCGTGCCAATACTACAAATAAGATTTTGTCAAGGTCTCGTTCCAAGACACTAGTTTGTCTCATGAGACCTTCTGATGCATCGAGGAGCTATAGAGGGTTCCACCTGTCACTTATTAAGTCCAATTCATTCTTCATATGAACAGGTATAAACATATCATAAACCATAACATAATCATATCACATAAAATATGCATAAAGGAAACATAACATTTCCACACCTCAATCACAACATATCAGTACATCACATTGATATAATAAAAACACTCTCAAAACCATTTTAATACCAAAATAATGGAAAATTAAAACTTTGTATTTATTTTTCATTTAAAAAAAGTTAGGACTTGTAAAGGAAGCCAAAACTCAAATAATGGTCACGGCGGCAGAGAAATCGTTATCACCGCATACGTACGACAAGAAAAACATTCCTTTTTGTTTTTTATTAAAACGCTTCGTATAAAAAGATTCCTTTTAGAATAAAATTCAAAGTCAAAGGGGTTTATACACCATATAAATGAAAGTGGTGTATAAAACGAAATATGTCTCAATGAAAGGAGATTGATGCGAAGTCCCTTACAAAGTTCATTTTTAAAATAAAATAGATCTATTATGTGTATTCACTATAATTACACATAAAGAAAGTACAAATACATGATATGACATAATAATATCATGACATAATTTTAAAGTAGGAGATTAAACCAATGAATGAAAATTGGGTTAAGAAAGTCCCTTACCTTGTGTTCGAATTCACTCGACCATTCTTTGATCTCCTGAATAATATACTAGAGTTAATTTATAATTTATTAAGAAACTTTTTCACGTTTATTATTCATTTTATATCACTTATTACCATGTTATGAACATTATGTAATTATTTATGTTAATAACGGTCATTTTGACGATCTTAGGTACTTAAGTCAAAAATAAACTTCTTATAATTACACTTTGTTCATATAGTAATATATCCATTATATCCATAATTATATTCATGATGTATATATAATATACATCTTATATATCTAGTATATAAATTCTTTTATAATATTACATAACATTTAGAGGTAGGAAATGAAATGCACCGTTCATGGAGACGGTAAGCCGTACGTACGCATGAACGCTACTTTCATTTCTATTTTGTATTTAATGAAGTTATAATTATATAAAGGTATAATATAATTCCAGTATAATATCATGTATAATACCATTCACTCCATCCTTTATACATCCCACATATGGAATTAACGATTCAAATCACTTTGAGGGGGCCGTAGTCCGCACTACCTAGATTAAAATTATCGCGTTTACCCATAATGGAAATCATAAAGTATGCCACAAATGAGAAATACTGAAGCATAAGGAAAAAATAAAAAATATATATATATATCATATATGAAAATAGTGTTGTCAAAATGGCCACCATTAGAGGTGTTAAAAGATTATTGAACAATCATCGTTTCGTGAGGTAGTATTTCGCCACCCACAGAAACAGTATGTTTTTTAACCATTAGACAATGGTGTGTGTAAGTGTAAACCAAATCCTTATCATAAAAACAACCTAGTATATTTTAGATACTGGTTTTGTTACAAAATAAATGAATAAAAAGAGTTTAAGGGGTTGGAGAAGAAAAATAAAACAAAACAACATTAGAGACGACATTACCTTAAAATCGGGTAACTCTTTTTGATTTGAGACAAAGGCTTCCTTGGGAAGAATTATGCCAAAATTGAGGCTTCTAGGAGTAAGGGAGAGAATTTGAGAGAGTATTTCCGTAGAGGTTGTCTGAGCCAAAATTCTTTGAAGGTGTGAGTAAGGTGTTAGTGGTGGGGGCCTTTTATAAGAGGAGAGAAGTGGCATTCTTTGAAAGATTGAAATGTTACATTATTATGAAATGCTTTTTCGGATTATAAAGGTCACATACTTATATATTTCAAGGATACGGTGATAAGGGTTCGCAATCTACTCATCCAATTGGTTTTTGACAAGTGTAAGTCTTATATTTTACCTTATCTTTTCATTTTATTTAAATCATTAATTAATGAGGTAATCACTGCACCATCATGGTGTCATAAATAACATAATTCATTTAATGTCTAAAAATTATAAAAAAAATCATGATTTAGGAAATCTTTTTATCTTTCTAATGAATATTTATAGTCAAAATATAACTTTTATAACCCCATTAAAAAATTGTTTTCGTAAAACAACTCTAGTTTGTGACATTTTTATTTTAACATTAAATAAAACGTTTTTAATGTCATTTTCCTACCAAAGTGGCACCATAGGGTCCCCAAGTTAACCCATGGATTTTATTGGTCGGTAATGACTCATAAAATAGGGTTATAACAAGTGTAAAGGTATTTTCATATTTTTATAATATCATTTTTACCTTAAATTTCACTAATTAACTTTAATCGCGATTAATTAAACTTAAAAGTTACTATTCGCCAAAAAATTATTTTAATCCCATTGAATAACATTTTACTTCTTCATGACAACCATGTATGTCGGATTTTTGAAAATCAAAACATAGAAGTGGTAATGTTTCATTGAAAAGAAAAAATTGCTTTTTACTACCACTTAGTGGTTTCACTATTCATCAAAATTGAAGTTTTTCAGAACAATGCCAAAATTTCACCCTATGCTATAATTGATATTTTAAATTCAAAAATGATGTATATTTTAAAAAATTCCAAACATATAAGTTGCATTAATAAATTTCATAATTAATTCCTGCCGTCACAACAAATAGCGTGTTTTTTAGAAACAATATATATCAAAAGATTGACAATTGTTTATGTCCAATATCAAAGTGAAATTAATTCTAATGACCAAAATTGGATATAATGGTAAAAAAATATTCCAATCATACTTTAAAACCACTGAATAGTATAATTTATCACTATAAATTATTTTGATTAAAAATTTGTTTTTAAGTATTTTTCACTATTCATAAAAAATTGGAATTTCTTAGAAAAATACCAAAAATTTAACATAGGCTAATTTCGATATTCTGAGACCAAAAACGATGTCCATTTGGCAAGATAAAATTTATAAAATATCAAAAATTAGGTATTACTATTCATAACGGCTACTTTGATGGGTTGTGGTGTGTGTTAGAACTCGAAGTTGCGTACAACACACACTACTGTATTATTCAAAGAGAAGTGTACCATGGAAGCTTGGGGTGTTACATTCTACCCTCTTTCAATAAATTGTGTTCTCGCAATTTGAAATTTTTCATTGAAAATAAAAGGTTGAAAAAAAAAAAAATACCTTTGTGGAAAACCCACATCGGAAATAAGGATATTAAAATTTAGCCTTAATAAGAGGGAAATGAAAATGAAAAAGTCACCACCAAATTATGATCTCGATAAGGAGAAAATTGGTGGAAATTATAGACATATATTGGAGGAAAAACTTAAATATTTGTAGGGAGTGATTGAGGTCACCAATCACAAACAAGTGTAAAATTGAGGGCCTCAAAGCCTTCAATCTATGTTGATTTAAAATATTATCAGTTCAACAAGACAAAAGGTATTAGGATAACACATTTTTTGTTTTAATATCCCTTTACTAATGTTTATTAATTAATTTATTCATAGAATAAGAGATAGGTATATATATATGCTTGACAAGTAGAGCTTCAACCTTCAACTAATTTATACCACAAACTCATCTTTCACTCAAAAAGATAATGGAACTCAAAAATATTATATTTATCCTAATCGTACCATGTTCAAAGTATTAACTCATACCATTTATATTAGGAAAACTATTTGTAATAACTAGAGACTTCTTGTAGGCTAGTGGTAGGTAATAAAGGGATGATGCACTATGGTTGTGGGTTCGATTCCTCCAGCTTTTTTCGACGCGATGGGTTATCCCCCAACATGCAGGTTATCCTTTTCCTAAAATTATTGTATTATAATATTCCAAAAATAATCTTCATAAATGTTTTAACCTTAAACAATACTATCCAAAGATCAACTTAATCCATTCCAACCATTATAGTTATCCAAAATACCTCCGTCCAGACTTTCTCTAAAAGGTCCTTAAATTCCAAAATCAATTGTAACATCAGATTCCCCAAACAATGTAAAGTTTCTCTTATTGTGACATACTAAAAATATGATTACCTTCATCATATTAAAACCTTAATGAAAACAACAAGTACTAAAGTAAAATCCTTATATATATCACATTATTCTTATAACCAGAATATATTCCTTGATTCCAAAAGAACCAATACATTAATTATTCTACTTCAACTGTAGTAACAGCATAAGATTGTACTTGATCCCTTGGCGTTTTCTAAGGTAAGTTTCCCTGATTCTTAGGACATTCATTGGCATAATGCCCCATTTCCCTACAATTGTAGCATTAATAATTGATAGCCTCTTTCTTTCCCTTATAATCACGAGCCTGGTGACCTTTTTCTCAACATTTATAACAAACTCCCATTACATTTAGGCAAGTACCAGGGTGATTCTTCCCACAATTATTGCATAATGGAAAATCCTTCTTTCCCTTTTTCCTTTTATTTGTCTCTTGTTCCACCGTTCTCTTCTTCTCTTGCTTTATTTTGTTGTCATAAGATTTAGAGAATTCCTTTTCTGTTTTGATAGCACACGGGACTATATCTTCGTACGATGAGAAAGATTGTGAGAATAAGGCTCGACGGAGAAATAGTTTTAACCCATCAAAGAAACGATCAATCTTACTTATTGGGTTACGTATATAATATGTATCATACCTCGCTAACCTTGTAAATTTAGCCTCATACTTTGCGACATTCTCATCCTCCTTTTGTCTTAGACTCAGAAATTGCCATTCCATATCTTCTCGATGGTCACGAGGGAAGTATTTTTCTAAGAAAATCTCTTTGAACTCCCTCCATTCCCTAATTGATACCTCTTCATCTTTCTTTGTGTTTTTAATCAGGGACCACCATTGATCGGCATCTCCAGTGAGGCGGTAGAATGCCATGACAACCTTCTCCCTTTCGCTACTCCCCAAGGCATGGAATATTTTTTCTAAGGAGTTTATCCATTGATCAGCTACTAATGGATTTGTACCCCCACTAAATGTTGGTTGTTGTTGCCTCATGAAGTGGTCTAAAATTGATCCTCCACATTGCAGATCAGGGTGCTCTATACGATTAAGGTTATTATTTATAACCGGAGTGAGTTGTCCCAGTATGGTAATAAGTTGATCATAACCAGTTGTCTCTCCCGATCCACAACAATTATCTTGAGCAGGAGGGAAATCCCTACACGGAGTGCGTGCATTGATGCGTTTTCCATTCCTTCCACTAGGAACCATTTCTAAACAATGGCATAAGCTAGATTAGTTTATAAATCAAAATACATAATTTTATACTTGTAAAATACTTAACATAAATTGAACTATTTATGGATATAATCCAAAAAAATGTTCTCTTTGAGGAAGTATATACTCATAACCCTTCATAGTGGTTTTTAAAGAAAATGAGAATTATCCTAAGCATATCCCCCGGGAGTGTCGTAACCAAGAGTGCAGTAAGGCCCGTTGTCATGCACTAGTTCCCATTCGAGTCTAGCTCAAAGCAGTGTTTTTGGGTTTTACCCCTAGGTACATCTGTGCAAGAGCCGCCTCTACCTGCTCGTATCCAGATAGGGATGTACTGCTCAGAAAACTCACAACATCTCTATAATACCAAAATTCTAGGATGTTCTTCTATACTAATCGTCAAAGTCTATCTTTGGGATATGTTCTCTAATCAGAGTTTATCTAATTCTAGCTTCCAAGGTTAGTACTAAACTTCCTCTGATACCAACTATAACACCCCGACCCTAGCTACCCAGAGTCGATGCATTACTTCGTAAAATTGTCATGATCACAAAAGATCAAGTCTCAAAAGACTGATTAGTTTAGTATCCTTGGAAACACTAGATACATTCATAAATGTTACAATACATCATAAAGTGAAAAACTACAACAACATAGTCTCAATAGTCCACACTCATATCCTCTTCTGACTATCCCTTCAGGCCATTCATAAAATACTTCTTAACATCTTGGAAAATATTAAAACATTGAAAGGGGTGAGCTCAGATGCTCAATAAGGATAGCAATATTGCGGAAGCTTTCATAAATAAACATTAACATTTAAGGAAATGTATAACTAAAACAAAAGCTTTTTAAACTTGAACTTCAACATAATATGGAAAAAGTAAAATGAGATAATGTCATTTACTTCTTCACATGGATATTCTAATGGTCGAATAATAACATGCAATATCAATAACCATTTTCATAAAAATGGAATGCATAATTCCAGACTATCATAACCACGTAGCCAAGGCCTCGTGCCATGTCTAAATATAAGATTTTGTCAAGGCCTCATGCCAAGACACTAGTTTGTCTCATGAGACCAGCCGATGCGTCGAGGAGCTATAGCGGGCTCCACCCATCACTTATTAAGTCCAATGCATTCCTCATATGAACAGGTTTAAACATATCATAAACCATAACATAATCATATCACATAAAATATTCATAAAGTAAACATAACATTTCCACACCTCAATCACAAGATATCAATAAAACACATTGATATAATAAAAACACTCTCAAAACCATTTTCAATACCAAAATAAAGGAAAATTAAATCTTTGTATTTTTTTAATTTAAAAAAAAGTTATGACTTGTAGAGGAAGCCAAAACTAAAATAATTGTCACGGTAGTGGAAAAGTCGTTATCGCCGCATACGTATGACAAGAAAAATATTCCTTTTTGTCTTTTAGTAAAACGCTTTGTATAAAAAAATTCCTTTTTGAATAAAAGTCAAAGTCAAAGGTGTTTATACACCATATAAGAGAAAGTTGTGTATAAAAAAAATATGTCTCAATGAAAGGAGATTGAGGCGAAGTCCCTTACAAAGATCATTTTTAAAATAAAATAGATATATTACGTGTATTCAGTATAAGTACACATAAAGAATGTACAAATACAAAATATGACATAATAATATCATGACATAATTTGAAATTAGGAGATTAACCCAAAGAATGGAAATTGGGTTAAGAAATTCCCTTACCTCATGTCTGAATTCACTCAACCATTATTTGATATCCAGAATAATAAAATAGAGTTAATTTATAATTTCTTAATAACCTTTTTCAAGTTTATTATTCATTTTATATCACTTATTACCATGTTATGAACATTATGTAATTATTTATGTTAATAACGGTCGTTTTGACGATCTTAGGTACTTGACTCAAAAATAAACTTTTATAATTACACTATGTTCATGTGGTAATATATCCATTATATCCATAATTATATTCATTATGTATATATCATATACATCATATATATCCAGTATATACATTCATTTATAATATTACATAACATTTAGAGGTAAGAAATGAAATGCATTGTTCATGGAGACGGTAAGCCGTACGTACGCATGAACGCTATTTTCATTTATATTTCATATTTAATGAAGTTATAATTATATAAATGTATAATATAATTCCAGTATAATATAATGTATAATACCATTCACTCCATCCTTTATACATCCCACATATGGCATTAACGATTCAAATCACTTTGAGGGGGCGGTAGTCCTCACTTCCTAAAATGAAATTATCGTGTTTCACCATAATGGAAATAATATAGTATGCCACAAATGAGAAATACAGAATCATAAGGAAAACATAAAAATAATTTATATATCATATATTAAAATAGTTTCATCAAAATGGCCACCATTAGAGGTGTTAAAAGAATATTGAACAATCATTGTTTCGTGAGGCAGTATTTCACCACCCACAAAAATAGTATGTTCTTTAACCATTAGATGAAGGTGTGTGTATGTTTAAACGAAATACTTCTCATAAAAACATCCTAGTATATTTTGGATACTGTTGTTGTTACAAAATAAATGAATAAAAAGAGTTTAAAGGGTTGGAGAAGCAAAATAAAACAAAACAACATTAGAGAAGACATTACCTTAAAATCGGGTAACTCTTTTTGAATTGAGCCAAATGCTTCCTTGGGAAAACTTATGCCAATAGTGAGGATTCTAGGAGTAAGAGAGATAAGTTGAGAGATTATTTGGGGAGAGGTTTTCTGAGCCAAAAGGCTTTGATGGTGTGAGTAAGGTGGTAGTGGTGGGGACCTTTTATAGGAGGAGATAAGGGGCACTCTTGGAAAGATTGAAATGTTACTTTATTATGAAATGCTTTTTCGGATTATAAAGGTCCCAAACTTATATATGTCGAGGATAAGGTGATAAGGGTTCGAAATATCCTCATCCAATAGGTTTTTGACAAGTGTAAGTCTTATATTTTACATTATCTTTTCATTTTATTTAAATCGTTAATTAATTAGGTAATCACTGCATCATCAAGGTGTCATAAACAACCTAATTCATTTAATGTCTAAAAATTATAAAACAAATATCATGATGTAGGAAATCGTTTTAGATTTGAAATGAATATTTATAGTAAAAAATATGACTTGTATAACCACATTTAAAAATTGTTTTAGTAAAACAAGTCTTGATTGTGACATTTTTATTTTAACATTAAATAAAAAAATTTAATGTAATTTTCCTACCAAAGTGGCTCCATGGGGTCCCCAAGTGGACCCATGGATTTTCATGGTCGGACATGACTCATAAAATAGGGGTAGGACAACTGTAAATGTATTTTAATATTTTTATAATATCATTTTTACCTTAAATTTCTCTAATTACCTTTAATCGTGATTAATTAAACATAATAGTTACTATTCACCAAAAAATTATTTTAATCCCATTGAACCACATTTTACATCCTAATGACAGCCATGTATGTTGGATTTTTGAAAATCAAAACACAGAAGTGGTAATGTTTTATTTAAATGAAAAATCAGTTTTTTAACTACCACTTAGTGGTTTCACTATTCATCAAAATTTGAAGCTTTTCAGAACAATGCCACAATTTCACCCTAAGCTATAATTGATATTCCGAATTCAAAAAATGATGTCTATTTTAATAAATTCCAAAATATAAGTTGCATTAATTAATATCATAATTAATTCCCGTTGTCACAACAAATAGCGTGTTTTTTTGAAATAATATATATCAAAAGATTTAAAAATTTTTATGTCCAATTTCAAATTGAAATTAATTATAATGACCACCATTGGATATAATGTTAAAAATATATTACAATTATACTTTAAAACCACTCAATATTATAATTTATCACTATAAATTATTTTGATTAAAAAATTTGTTTTTAGGTATTTTTCACTATTCATAAAAAATTGGAAGTTCTTAGAAAAATACAAAAAATTCATCATAAGATAATTTCGATATTCCGAATGCAAAAACGAAGTCCATTTGGAAAGATAAAATTTATAAAATTTCAAAAATTAGGTATTACTATTCATAATGGCTATTTTGATTGGTTGTGGTGTGTGTTAGAACTCGAAGTTGCATACAATACACACTACTGTATTATTCAAAGAGAAGTGTATTGTGGAAGCATGGGGTGTTACATTATGTGTAATGTATCTCGAATATCCAAAATAATCCAATATACAAATTAGAAAAATATTCTATCGTTAGATAAAGTGAACTATGGATTTATAAACTTTTTATTGATCATGAAATGATTTTGAATTAAAATATATTCAAATACTGACTTTGGTGGTTGCATAATGGATAAAAAAGTAGTTCCATAAATTCCTTTTCCTAGGAGATTCCTTAATTTCTTGATCATTAAAAAAAATTATAGAACTCTCTAATGATGAAGCCAAAAATGATGAAGTTGTAAGTTTTTTTTCTCATGTATTGTAGATACATCACACACTAAAGGATAATGGCATTAGTTTTAATAAAAATAAAATATTATATTATAATATCAGTTCCATTGCTTTTTTTACGAAATTTTGACATCACTCTCATTAGAAACACATAGATATTAGGCTTCACTTTCTCAGTGATCACACATAAAAGGAGATATCATCTCATAATTCATTATAATTTAAGAACAACTTTCTATTATTTTTAAAAATTCATTACCTTCCGAGAGATTTTAATACTTTACCCAAATAAATGAGTGATCTATAAAAAGAAACAATTCATACCTAATTATTATTTAAAGCATCTCCTTATATTATGTTACCCATTTTCAAAATGAGAATACATATGATTTGTGTTATTTGAAAAAGAATCATAATGGGTTTTCTAGTCGAGTATCTTTTTGAATAAGATTTTGTGATATATCTAATTTGATTAAAATTTTTATCAAATTTTAGTTTTTCATTTTATCATATTCATCTATTGAATCAGATTTTGATAATTCAATCAAATACCTATTTTAATTTCAACTTTTTCCCTCTTTATTTGATTCTTTAAGTCTAAAACTATCATACTCAATTATTTCAGTTTATTTTTCAACAATCATAATTTATTATAAATCATGGAAGGAAGAGTTTTCATATCAATGTATTCACCCCAAAATGTACCATTCTTCTCTTTTATACTATAACAGTACAAAACTATACTTTTTATCATTATTTTTAGTTATTAAAAAATATTAATGTTTTGATTTATTTTTTATCATATTCACCAAATTTGAGAAAATAAATTATTCAAATTCATTGTATTCAGCCAATATGACATATTTTTAAATTCTCTAGAATCATAATTTTCATTTATGAAAATATTTCATTGGATGTTTTTCTTTCTACTATTATATCTGATGGATCAAATAACAGTTGTTAGATCTTTTTTGGAAATTCCAATGTCGCTAGAAATTGCCTATACAAATGGTCCCATCATGTCCCACATTAGATATTTATATGTTCTCCCATGAATCTCTTCTACCTGTAAGACACCCAATTTGATTCATTATTCATGTTCAAATCCTCGATTTCTTCTCCAAATTTAATCTCTCCTAAAAAGGAATATAATGAGTTGTTTTTATTCTAATAATGGTTAGCTTAAAGATGATTTTATGAAAAATATTATTGATTTATTAGAATAATGATACGATTTCATGGTTGGGAATCCTTATTTGTGGAATAGACTTATCCCAATGAAAATTTGTTCTATCCAGATGTGGTTAGATATTTTATACTTATACATGTTTTTTCAATGAATATAGAAATGGTATGTTTTATTATTTTTCTAAATTGGATGATTTATAAGATGACACCCAGGGCGACTACTAGGTATCTTGGTATTTATGATAAAGGAATAATTTTTTTAATCTACTAAATTACTATATTTAAAGGTTATGATTATCATAGATAGAGATAATAAGGATTTCTTCATGAATGTATCATATGGGGAACCATGAAATCTACATCATTAAATCATGTATGACAGGTTTTTAGCTATTTTGATGAAAGTATTTCTCATTTCAAGAATGATTGATAGAGATACTTGGAAAGTATCCAATATTTATTATTTTGGATTACATGGTCAATATGAGAAAATAAATTTTACCATATTTTTTATAATGAAAATTAAGAACATAAAATCGAAGTCAATAAATCCACATTTCAAAATATTTATGGGATTGATTAATAATAATATTTAATCGGGTATGAGAAATTTTAATATTGCAGTCTTGTCAGAATCATTTAGGGAAAAATTATGTTTATCAGTGATGATATAATAATGCGTATGAGGTATATTTTTCATTTTTAATCAATGATGTTAGTTATTATGTCATAGGATTTTTCCTCAGAGGCAGAACCTTCTTACAAAAGTCAAGATGGATGATAAAAAGAGAAAGGTTGAATCCCTTCCTTCAAACAAAATAGAAGAAAAAAAATACATACTCAAAAAGTTGTTGATGAATAAGGAATGACAATGTATCAAAGAGGACAAAGAGATCATAAGATTAGAATCAACCCAACATAATACTTTTCTATTAGGTTACATAGTGACTATGTTTTAGAAAAACTAAAAAATTAAAAGAATCAAAATTAGAAATATCCATGTGAATCACTAGTTTGAATATTGATGAAAGGAGTTTAGGATGCTCCTTTGAAAGTTTTTTTACGTCCAAATACATATTTTTATTTTAAAAAATATAAGATTTTTATTATTGATGTTTCCTCTGCCACATATAAGGGGGATGATGTTGTGTTTGTTAAAGAATCAATACATGCTAGGAATATTGACATGATATAGGAGTCACATATTTATATGATCTTGAAAGAAGGTACTGGTAAAATTATTGAATAAGGAAATGTGTTCAATGAAATAAGAAACTATTATGATTGTGAAGAAGTAGAATAAGGCCAAGAATGTGAAGAAAAAGATGCAGAACATGAAACCAGTGAATTGGATGGAAATCATGATAAACTAGAATCCAATGAAATAGGGGATAAGAAAAAATATGATAATATCCTTATAAGGAATACACAATCCTATTAAAGAAGTTTATATTATTTGAGAAATCAAATGGAGAAGTCAGTTGGTGATGAGAATAAAAAAATATAAATCTTTTCAAGAAGTTATATATACATCCCTAAGATGTGATAAAATTACAACTTGATGAAGGACTGAAATATTTTTTTGTTATTGAAATTTATTCTATGATGGAAAATAGAAATGAGTTTCAAATAAAGTGAAAAAAATAAACTTAATTAAAGAATAGAATCATTTGTTAAAAATATCAAACTGAATTAAATTCACCAAATATGATCACTACTCAATATCTTGATTACATCATCCATATATTGAGTAGATTGGATTAAAAAATATCATGTTTTTATAGTTTGGAGACCAATGTCAATTTGGTTGATGAAAATCAATACAAAGATTCATATTTTGTTAAATCCTTAATAGACGGGTTACTGCGATTAGAAGTAAATTTGATGATTTCAAAGAATGTGATGATACTCATAAGAAATGTTGTAAAAAGATGGTTAAATGTTATTATAGTGTAGGAAGTGATATCAAGATTCCTGAAAAGTTTTTTCAGAAGTTAATATTTCATTTAAAGAAACCAATGTTTCAATTATTATTCCTGAAAATAATAAGGTTACTATGCAAAAATACCTCGTCCAATTTTGATGTTCTTCTGAAAAAATGCAAGATATCAATAATTTATAAACAATCATAATTTTTTTTTGATTAAATATCAAGATTCAATAACAATATATATTAGAGTGTTTATTTGAATAATTATAATGATAATTTCTCTTAGAGGATCAAATATCAAGATGATTGGAATAATCATTGGGAAGAAAAGAATCAATCTCAACAAGAAAAGTAAATTAAAAAGGTAAATAATTTCAGATTCATGAAGAAATAATACATGATCATGAAAGGAATAAAACCAGCAAAAGATTTTAAATAAATGGTTAAATAATATAAGAATGATATTAATAACATAATGGTAGTTTTCATATCATTATTCCCAAAGATTAATTAATCTCACAAAAATCGTGTAGTTATTTTGTTATTTGAACTATTCATGAAATAATTTTTCATCTATTTATAATTTTATTCAATATATTCTAATTATAATTTGGTTGAATACTATTTAATTTATTTATGAATGTCATGTACATTATTATTGGGTTTCATATAGTAGTTTTTCATACCCTTTTTAGGTACTTCAACATTATTAACTATTCATTTTTTTAATATAACAAATTAAGGGAATTTTATATAATATGGAGGGATGACTTGTATAATGGGATAAATAAATATAATATAATAGAATATGATCCTTAGGTATATTCTTATCCTCTTTTGGAATTATTAATATCAATCATCATATTCATATGAGTTATAAATATATAGGGAGATAAGAATTAACTTTTTATTTTGAATACAATATACTTAAAAAGAATTATGGACATAATTTATTTAAATGTAATTTCTTATTATAGTCTTTTAATTTGTGCCATTAAAAAATTGAATATTGTTGAGTCGAATGTATCTTTAGAAATTGTCCATTCCTCTCATTTTAAAATTCACCAACTCATTAGTAAATGCAAGAAATGAAATCTTTTTTTTCAAAAAAAATATTATAATAATTTATTTCAAGAAAAAAATTATATTTTACCATACATTGAATTAGTTTTAAATTATTCATGAATATGGAATTATATTATTCAATATAATTGTTATAATTAGCATTGATCTGATACTTCTCAGATTCCCCTTATCAATTCATTTTAAATTCTTTCTATTTTATATTCATACGAACAAAATATTTAATCGAACGTAATATCAAAGATGATATCATCAGAATCAGAATCATAATGAAAATTGAAATGAAATTTTATAATAAAATCTATTGGATTGACTATGTAGAAATTCATATCATCAAAAACAATATTCTATCATAATGGAATATCTTTTATCATATAATATGTTTAACAAAAAAGTTTTCATGAATTCTATTATAATATGAACATTGATGTTCTAGGTGTACAATTACTTGTTAAATATTTAGAGATGATATGATTGTTGGATGTTTTATTATAAATAACATATCATTTTAATACTTATCATGATATTTATATACTTGTGTAGAGAAACTGTGAGAACTCTATATTTTTTTCTGTAGGAGAGATATGAATCTTACAATAGTAAATATCTTGTCCCTTTAACTTGTAATTGTTGACATTATATCAAAATTACAATGACTAGTTCCATGAATATGATCAAAGGATTAAAGGGATAATGAGATTGAGCAAATTTGATATTTGTTTCGAGGGATTTCTCTAGTAAGAGAAACAAAAAAATTATTGTAAGTGTGAAATAGGGACATTTAACCTAGGTTATTGGATACCCAAATTAATGGGATAATCTAATTGTATTCATTTATATTACTTGGGTTATTAAAAATATTTAATTTCCACTACATCTAATATAATATGATTCTTTTATATTCATCATTCAATTTGTACATTGTTTTCCATAAAAATATTAATTATGATACATTTGATTTTTATTTGAATTATGTGGTGAATACATTATTACTTTTTATATGATTCTATATGCTTTATGATAAAAGAACTAATTTTTAATTGTTTTACTTATCATCACCATTTTTATTATGATCAGATTTGTGTTTACAGGAAATAAATGGGTTCTACTATGAATACAATTGAACTCTGAATTAGTTTCCACTTCTTACTTATTAAGATTCTATACACTGTTAAGATAGAATCACATTATGACATGTCGAAAACATATAAAAATCAACTTTATTATGGTTCATTGACTATCGAAACAAAGGTCCATTTAATTACCTAAGAGGTTTTGTGAATATGATTAGTTTAACTGTCTTAAACATTTCTTACTTAATGGTTAAAAATGATTTTTTAAGGTTACAATTCACCCACTCTTGTAATTTTCCATCTTCATATAAATTTTGATCCAAAAATTTCTATCAGAGCCATGTATCTTGCTTTACTAATAATTAAGTACCCTTGAAATAATGATATTGTTAATAATTTCATAATATAATAACATGTATAAAAATTAATGTGTTTTTTGAATAATCAATCCATCACGACCCTTCCCCGTGGCCCGTGCTATGACTACCCCAAACATGCCTTCCATTGGCCAGGGGCTGGTGAATAGCACTGGAAAGGCGTATCCCTATAACAGGAAGGAGTTTCCTTTAAACCTGTACAAACACACATACTAAAATGCAACCAAATGTAACAATGAAGTAATCTTCTGTAGATAAAAGAGTGCAGAAAGTAAAGGGTCTGGAATACAAGCCCAACTTAAAAAGTACAAGTACAGTTGAAAGGTTATAATTGAATTAAAATGTTCAAAAAAGCACCAAGATCGTCCACTTAGGATTCTACCTTAATGTTCGGTACAACTCACAAACAGTAGTCCCTGCGTCACGTCACACCAAAAGGTCCACCTCCGAGCACCATCTAATCCTGGCTCTCTCATCCTCGATCAATGATTTATATCATCCGCACAAGACAAAACAATGTGCGGGCGATACCCAAGAAGGGGTGAGTATAACAACACTCAGTAGGGACCACGAGACCACCGTAGGTCTCCCAGTGTTCCAGAATAGAAAAACCACAAAGCAAGACCCAAAATCAAAGAATGAAGTGATAAACAATAACTCTACTTAGGTATATGCCCATACATATACGTAAGTTATCAAGATATTCTCATCTCATTTGTGAGGGAAGAATACCACAAAGGTAACACCATGATGGTTGGAGTACAACATATGTAACACCATGATGATAGATGTACCACACAGGTAACACCACGAAGACAACACCACGATGGTAGAAATACCACATAGGTAACACCAAGAAGACAACACCACGAAGGTCGAAGTGCCATACATTTAACACCATGTAGATAAAAGTACCACATAGGCAACACCATAATGATAACACCCGAAAGGTAAAGGGATTTTCTCAAAATTAGGTATAACTTAATTATAGAATTATAGATGATTATTCATAAGCTATATAATCTTATTTTGTTCGGAGGCATTGTTACTGACCCACACATGATTGATAGGTACTAACCCCCGCTGACCCACATAGGATTTGACCCACATAGTATCAGTATGTGCTAAACCACACACGATCGCTAAGGTCTGACCCACACAAGGTATGATAGATACTAACCCACAAATGATCAATAGATGATGGCCCATGTAGGGTCGATGTTCATTCAACAAGTTACAACCAGCCAAAGGATTCCTCCCACGCAGTGTGCTTGAGCTCCGTAGAATATGCCCCTTGACATATCGGTCATAACTTGACGTCCACTAAACTCCAAAAAGGAGTAACACAATGTACCTCCATGTTATTGGGGTTCTAACTTGACAGAAGGTATGTCAATCAGACGTCTGATCTGTGAGATTTAAGCATTTTAGATCTGAGGGCCTGGTTGGATTTGTGTTAGATCTAACCCGACCATACTCCATTTGACTCCAAAACTCATGTGGAGTATACCCAAAGTACCGTAACGTTCTAGGGGTCTTAGCACCGCAGACAGTTCGTCAAATGAACACTTGTTTCTCATGTTTTAGTGAATTAATGAAAAACTGGGCATGTTTGGTTCTCGGTCCGATCCGACCCTGCCTGACCCGGTTGGGGTCCGACCCAACTGGGCAAGGGCGCGGACCAGACAGAAAGGGGGAAGCCTACTAGGATCGCATGACTCGGCCCATGATGGGGCATGACCAGCTAGCATGTGCGGACCACTGGATCATGTGGTCCGCCCGAGCTGGAAAGGAAGGGGAGAAACTCCCTCCCAGTTTGGAAGGCGATGCGACTGTGCCTATGGGGCACTGCCTGATCACCCATGGGACCCATTTCTAGTCCTGCGGCCATGGAATTGGATCTGCGGTGCACCTTTGCATACCTCTACCGCCACATGTGGCCAGACGTTGTCAGCCACCATGCATGGCCCTGCCACAGCTATAATGCATCAACCCTTCTCTACCGGCAGCGCACGACAGTGAGACACATCTCCACCGCGGTCGGCCAGTGCCAACTGCTCTGTTGATTGCCATGGAATAGTGTTGCGACCTCTTCCTATGGAGAGAATCATTGTGCCGAATCCATCATAGCCAGCCGATGTTAACCACAACCAACATCACCCATTCGGTATCTCACCCAACCTGAAGATAATGATTGCGATGAATGCAATAAAATTCCAACATTGGTGGAGGATCTATGCCATATTAGTTTGTCATGTTCCCTCTGCATGAGCTTGATAGAAAGACGGTTGTATTCAACAATCAAAATTATTTATAAGCAAATAAATCCCTACCTGAAGAACCATGTAGGGCACCCGTGATTGAGGAAGTGGGTCAGTTATCACTATCCCTACAAGAAGTCATCAATATTGCTACTCATGTGTCGTCCTTTGGTTCGTGATACGGCGTCCCCCGTCACATCCCACGGAAACCGGCTCCATACTCAAAGGATAGTGTCACGACACTTTATCCACACTTCGTTTCTTGGTGATGTCATGCCACTACATCTCCAAAAGATCCATATAAATAGGATAGGGGGATGGGGGTGAACAACAATCGAAGAATTTATGAAGGATAATTTAATAAAAACCTTCTGAAATTATAACAAAACGGTTTAATATTAGTTGAAGGGTCAAGAAATTTAATGGATCGACATGCCATTGGTCCCACATTGCCTCATTTTGGTTTGATGAAAATAATGAAATAAATAAAATGACAATGTTATTTTATTATTCTTTTAAAAAGTCCCAAAATCTTACTTTTTTTCATACCTATTACGGTCAATGTGAAGCTTCCATTAAATGAACAATGGCACTGCCGATTCAACGGTGCACTCATATTTTTAATCAGACCATGGATTCAAAAGATAGAAAAATCCACTCGCGCATTTAGTGAATGTACCGTATAAAAAGTTATAAATTCATTTGGGTCACACTGGGCTTTGGAATCACATGAAATCAATTTTCACAGACTCGTAATAGTTATTTATGATTAAAAAATTTCATGGGGAATACGGGTCTTTACCTTCTCTCTAATTTAGGGCTTTTCTTCCCCAAATCCACCACATAGACTATGAAAACAAATGGGAATAATGAGCATGAATTTGATCCTCCCACTCACAAGTGCTCTCCTGGAGGGTTCCATGCTTCCAGCAAATGCCCACCAGAGATATAAATCCCCCCCAAAGGACTCACTCCTGTCGATCCTCAATCACCACTGGAACCTCCGTAAATGTCACCCCATCATCAATGTCCAGCTCACTGTGGTCGATGATGTGAGATGGGTCATGAATGTATCTCCTTAGCTAGGATACATGGAAGATTTCAAGAAACCTCTCCAATTGAGGTGGAAGTTCCAAGTGGTATGTCACCTATAATATCCTCCAAAGTATCAGATATGGTCTGATAAACCTCGGTGATAACTTCATGCCTCATCCAAATCTCAATATTCCTCATCGAGGTGAAACCCTAAGGAAGACCTACTCTCCCTCCTCAAACTCAAATGATCTCTTCCTCCTATCCGCATTAGACTTCTGCCTGCTCTATTTGGTCTTCATCTTCTCCTGGATGATCTACCCCTTCTCAGTGGTAACCCATACCAACTCTAGACCCATAATTAGTGACTCCCCTTGATCTATCTAGCATAGAGGTGATCTACATGGTCGAGCATAAACGACCTCAAATTTCTCCATACCAGTGTTAGAGTGATAACTATTATTGTATTAAAACATCACCATGGGAATGTGTTCCTCTCATCTGCAGCCAAAATCTAGGATGCAAGCACGAAGCATGTCCTCCAGCGTCTGAATGGTCCGCTCTGTTAGACCAATCATTTGAGTAAGAAAGGCAATTCTAAAACATATCTTAGTTCCAAACACCTCTTTTAATAAATTCAAAAAATAGGAAGTAATACGTGTGTCACTGTCTGAGACAAGCGTCGATGGCTTCTCAGGAAGTTGCACAATCTCTTATTCATAGAGGCGTCCTAATCCGTCTACTGATCCTTGCTCTCAGATAGGTAAGATGTGAGCTGAATTTGTGTTTTTTTCAATGATCACCCAGATGGAATCAAGTCCCCAGGATGTACATTGAATCCCTTTTACAAAGTCCATGGGTATTCGATCCCACATCCACTCCAGCACCTTTAGTGGTTGCACTAAGCCTACCGGAACCTGATGGTCGTCCTTCACTTGATGATATGTGAGGCATCGTGAAACCAACACTACCACTGCATTATTCATCCCTGGCCACTAGTGATGATGCCAATGGTCTTGGAATATCTTCTCCACACTAAGAAGTAATGCCAGATGGGACGTATGGAACTCCCTCAACACCTCCTCCTATGGCGCCACTGGTACCATGGTACGTCCTCTGTAGAGGATGACGTACTCCCCACCATCAGAAAATCCTTTAGGTGTCTATCATGAGGATATCTGAGTACATCAAGCCTTGCAATCAATGTCTCCAAGTTGTGCCTCCCTGACTCACTGATGGAGTGGGAAGATGACTATCATAAACTGCAGGTATGTTGTTCCATCTCTATCCATGAAGGGTATTTGCAACACGGCTAGCAACTCTATCGCTTCACTCAGAAACTGGTGACCAGACCCCCTTCTGAGTGAATCTGGTAACACATTCCCCTTAATAGGAGTATAAACTATTTCAAGTTCACTGTCTAGGAGGAACTCAAGCCATCTCAGCTGTCTCAGGATCATGTCCTTCTAAGAGAAGATTTACACAAGACTCTTATTATTAGAGTATACTGTAAAACATTCTCCCATAAAGTAATTCTACCACATCCTCAAGTAGAATACCACTACTTCTAACAATAGGTCATGGATATCATTGTTCTTATCATGTTGTCTCAGCTGTAGAGAACCATAAGCGGTCACTACTCGCTCCTACATCCGGATGCATATATGTCAGGTCCGTGATGTGTCGTAGTAGACTAAATACCCAATGCCCTCTTCTAGTAGCCTCAAGATGGGGGAACTCTTCAGTTTATTCCCCAACTCTTCAAAATGCTCCTAGAATATCTTCGTCCATATAAAGGGTTGTACCTTATTTGTCAACACTGAAAATGGGGCCACAAATCTAGAAAATTCCAGCACGAATCTCCTTTACTATCCATCTAACCCCAGGAAACTCTGTTCCTCCTTCACACTCTTGGGTAGATCCCAAGCATGCACAACCACTATCTTCACCGGATCCACTGAAAATCCATCCCCCAAGATAATGTGTCCTAGAAAGATGACATCTCGTATCCATAACTTGAACTTCAAGAACATACCATAATTCTGGTGCTCTCAGAGTGTATCCAAAACTATCTACAGATGATTTTCATGCTCCCCCTCGGACACTGTGTATATCAAGATTTCATCGATGCATATCACTACAAAGAGATCGAGATATGGCTAAAAGATCCTATTCATGAGTCCCATGAACACTACTGGGGAATTGGTCATGCCGAATTTCATAGCAAAGAACTCATAGTGGCCATACCGACATCTATAAGTCATCTTCTGCACAACCTCATTTAAAACCCTGAAAAGATGATATCATAATATGAGGTCTATCTTCGAAAACCAATGAGCTCCATTTAGCTGATTGAGAAGATCATCTATCCTAAAATGCTGATACTTGTTCTTCACTGTCACTTGGTTCAGGAGCCGATAGTCTACAGAGAGTCTCAAACTCCCATATGCCTTCTTGGCATACAAAATGGTGGTTTCCAATAATGAAATGCTAGGCCATATGATCCCCTTTCTCTACAAGTCCTCCAACTATACTCATAACTCATGAATATCCACATGAGCCATTAGATATTATGGCATAGAAATAGATGTTGTCCCAAGGTATAGGTCAATGTAAAAGTCTACCTTTCTATGTGGAGGTAGTCTTGGAACATCATCTAGAAAGAAATCGACATATTAGTCCACTATTACAGGATAACTCGGACTCTCATCCTCTACTACACTAAGGGTATGGCTACACTACTAATGTGTGTTCACCTGCACCCTCTTCCGAGTAAGTTCATCATATGCTGCAAAGGTTCCCTTCCCTCTAGTAAAGGAAAACATGGTCATATACTCGTAGACACACCACACATTGTGCCTACTACATATGATCTGAGCATGGGATATGGATAAGCAGTCCATACCAAAGATGGCGTTGTAAGGAATCGATGCCACTACTAGAAGATCCCAGTCCAATATATCACCTCCTAGAGTATGCTCACTCTGCCAGCACCAGTGTGTAATCATCAAACCCCCTCTTGTTAGAGTCTCTATCTATATGAATGGAGCCAACAGCTCCACCAGAATCTCCAAGCCCTGAATGAGTTCAAGGAAATAAAAGAGTGAATGGAACTTGTGTCTATAAGTATTGAAGCTAAGGTGGAGTATAAAAATATTGTATCTCTAATCATCTCTAGAGAGTCATGGTCGTAGGCCTCATCTGCATGGAGCAGAGATCATTTTTGTCCACCAGCTCCCTGTGGTCAGGGTGGAACACCTGGAGGAGGTGGTAGTAGAACCTCGAATCACCACCCACCGCCTCATACATGACCTGCTCCACTACCACATCTGTCTGCTGCATATGGACCTCCCTGATCAAATCTATTCCTCTTCCATAGTGGTCCCTCGACTATCTGTTGCTCATCTGTATGACAGGTCACACAGTTGCGAGACATGTGACCCTACCCACCGCACGAGTAGAAATGCCTAATCTTAATATGTCCTCCTATGTCCCATGATCCCCACACCACCAACCTTGTATCATGAGGTCATCCACCAGAATTTATAGCCCACTTGGGCCCCTATGTTATCTGCCTACTACCTGCAGCAGATGACTCTCCTACCTAACGTCTGCTGGTGGCTCTCACTCTCAGTGCCTGATCATATTGGATGAACACCACCAAACATGCTTTCTATAGTACCCCAGCCTATGTTGGTAGGATAAGAGATATCATCAATGCTCTGATCTCTCATCGGAGACCATGCTCAATGGTCTATGCCTTAAAGAATGGGTTTCGTATCATATCGGTGGAGATGCATGAAAGATTATTGAACTTCTTTGAGTATTGGGCCCCAGTCATGCTAACCTGTTGTATGTGTAGCAACTCTTGTATACGCACTAAGAATAGAGTTTCTGGGAATAAATATGCCCAGAAAAGACCCTTGAAGTCCTCCCAATTGAGGGTCGCCTTTTCGTGCATCTGGATTTTTAGACTCCACCATCTTCTAGCTACTCCCAGGAAGAGACTGTTAACTAGGATCACCATTAGATCAGTTGGTGTCCCAACTAAGAGGAAAACTATGTCCTTAACCTATATCTAGTCATCAGCCGTATGCAGAAATGTCATGCCTCGGAACCTCGAAGGCCTATACCACTAGAATTTTTCAATGAACTCAGTTGTGGTGCATCCTCTGCTAGTGGTGGTGGTGGAAACAGCTACCCAATGGGTTGTGGTGGTGCTGGTAAATCACCCAAAGGTGCTAACGTTTTAAGAGGGCCCTGCACCGATGCCTCATTGCTCGGTGCACCATCATCATGTACTTTATTGGGAATTGTGGATGGCTATCTACATGGAGAAATCCTGAAGGAAAATAGTTATTCCATGGTCAATCTATCATACCTGGTGAGATGACTCAAAGAAAACATAAAGAAGAAATTTTCAAAAACACACGAAATTAGTTATTCTGTGTACTTTGTTGCAAATCCGAATTCAGGGTCCTGTTTTATGGATACATCAACCGCCGCCCCAAAAATAGATTCCATAAACTGAAAACAACACTTAAAAAAACATAACACTATTGCCACATAGAAAAGATAAATGTTTTAGTTCATTGGTAGAACTGACCTCTTTGATACCACATTATCAGTACTCGTCCTTCAGGGCCCATACCGTGACTACCCCACACCTGGGTTCCATTGGACAGTGGATTGCAACTAGCACCAGAAAGGAATATCACTATAATGGAAAGGCATTTCATTTAATGATGTATAAACACACAGACTAGAACCCAACAAGATTCCACCACTATGTAAACTGCTATAGTAAAAAGTGTGCTGAAAGTAAAGAGGCTGGAACACAAACCCGACTGAAAAAGTTCAAGTACAACTGAAAATGTAAAAATACAACTGAAAAGTAAAAAATAGCTACTATATTATCCACTAAGGATCCTACCTGAATGCTTGTTACATCTCTTGAATAGTAGTCCCGACTTCATGTCATGCCAAATGGTCCACCTCCAGGCACCGTCCAATTCTGGCTCCCTCATCCTTGGTCAAAAATGTACATCATCTGCACAAGACACTAAAAGGTGCGGGCATAGCCCATGAAGGGGTGAGTATGACGATACTTAGTAGGGACCCTGAGACCCCTGTAGGTCTCCCAGAGATCCACAAAGGAAAAAAACAAGACCCCAAACTCAAAGCACAAAGTGATAAACATCAACTCTTCTTAGTAATATGCACATACATATACCTAAGTTATGAAGATATACTCATCTCATTTGTGAGGGATGAATACAACAAAGGTAACAACAATAAGGTAGGAGTAACACACAAGTAACACCGTGAAGATAGAAGTAAAACACATGTAACAACATGAAGAAAACACCAAGATGGTAGAAGTACCACACAAGTAACACCATGGAGACAACACCACGATGTTAGAATGAACAATAGGTAACACTGCGAATACCAAAGTGCCACATAGGTAACACCACGAAGAATACACCATGATGGTAAAGGAAACATATCACAATTAGGTATAACTTAAGTACAATTGTAAAGATGATTAGTGGTAATCAATATCATCTTCTTATGTTAAGAGGCATTGCTGTTGACCCACATAGGATCGACATGTACTAACCCCCGCTGACCCCCACAGGATCTGACCCAAACATGACCGATATGCACCGAACACATAATATCCCTGAGCACTGACACACATAGGATCTGATAGATGATAACCCACATAGGATCAATAGAGGATGACCAACTAAGGATTGATGTTCTCTCTTCACATTATAGCCAGGCAAAGGATTCCTTGAACCCGGGGTTCTCGAGCTCTATATAATCATTACCTCTAGTTATCAGTCATACCTTGACTGCAAATAAGCTACAAAAAGGAGTAACCCTAAGGATATTTATTCCATAAGGGTTCCAATGTGATAGATGGTGTGTCACCTGGATGCATAGTCTGTGAGTTATACATGTTTTACATCCCAGGTCCCCATTGGATTCAGGTTCGATTCAAACCGAATGTACTAAAATTGTCTCCAAAACTCAATTGTAGAATTTCCAAAAGGATTGTCTCACTTAAAGGGTCTTAGTGTCATAGACAATTCATCAATCGAATGCCCGGTTCTCATGTTATGGCCCTATAAGCGAAAATTGTGCATGGTTGGGTCCAGGTCCAATCAATAAGAGGGAGCAGCCTAGCCTGCAAGGGGGCACATCCTGACCCACAAGGGTGTGGCCCATTGGGCTCAAATAGCCCTGCCCTCGGAGGTGCGGCCTGCTGGGCACGCGCCACCTAACCCGCGATAGGGACCCACCTACTGGCATGTGACACCCGGCCCGTGACCGGGCATGGCCCGCTGGCTCGCGCAGTCTTCCTTAGTTGGCACAGAAGGGGGGTGTCCCCCTCCCTGTTTGGAAGGAAACGTTTCATCGCATAAGGGGCACTTCTAGGTCACCCACAGGACCGTTTGTTGGTCACACCACTACGGATCTAGAGCACGACTCCCTCGGCAGCACACAGTTGTATGTTGTTGCCTCCACCTATGATCTGACATTGCCAGCCCCCAGCTTCGCCCCACCGAGGCTGGAAATCTACGACCCTTCTCTGCCGGCAACGTGCGATGGCACACCACATATCCACCACAGTCGTCCACTCTGCTAACTTCCATGACATAGTGTCATGGCATCCTCGGACGACGCACATTGGCGTGCCACCGCCATCGTAGTCGGTAGGTGCTGACCGCCACCATAATTTGCCCTTCGGGATCTTGCGCAACCTGAAGATAAATTTTTCATTGAACGCACCAAAATTCTAACAAGGGAAGAGGGTATGAGCCTTGTTTATTTGGAATATTCCCTCCATGTAATCTTGATAGGAAGAGGGTTGGATTCAAAAATCAAATGGAATTATAACCAAATAAATCCCTACAACATGAATGATGGAGAGCGCCTGTGATCAAAGACGTTGGTCAGTGTTCATTGTCCCAGCAACAATCCACCAATGTTGCTACACAAGATTCGTCCTTTCGTTCGTGATTCAATGTCACCCATCACCACCTACTGGAACTGGATCCATCCTCCAAGGATGGCATTGCGACACTTTTTCAACGCATCGATGCATTGTGTAGTCATTCCGTTATCTTTTCCCAAACTCCATATAAATAGGATTGAGTGAGGGTGAGAAACGCATGTAGAATTAATGAGGGATCATTAAATAGGAACCTTCCTAAATATATTAATGTTGTTACATAGGATTTTAAGGTTCAATCCATTTAATGGCTTGACACACCGTTGTTCCCATTCTGCCGCTTGTCCTTTGGAAAAAATGAACAAAATAAATAAAAAATAGAGTTATTTCATTATTTTTCTATAAAGTCCCAAAATATAACATTTTCTCCAGACCTAATTTGTTCGAATTTAAGCATCCCTTAAGAAAATCCTGGTGCTGTATATTCAATGGTTCCATCCGATTTCTAATCCAAGCATCAGTTCAAAAGTTAGAAAAATCTGCCTGGGCGTTTACTGAATGTACCTTAAAAAAGATCATAAATTAAATCCAGTAACACCAGGCCACATAATCACACTCTGTCAATTTTCCGAGACTCGTAATAATTCCATATATTTAAAAAAATTACATGGAAAACTCGAGTTACCACAATATCATTTCATCATATCATAACCCCTAGAAGAGAAGTGGGTATCATAAAAAACATTTTTACCTAATAATAAAACATCAAGGGAAAGAATATGTATTGCATCATTTGATAATATTACTAGTGTAGAATATGTATTATCATGGTTTTTAATCATTTATCAATAAAAATACCATTAATAGATCAATTAAAATTATCCTGAGAAAAATAACCCCATAACATCAAAATCACACAAAAAATATAAAAACCTTACATATATTAAAGAAAAAAACATACTTGAATAGTATATTTGTAAGTATTAATGGATGATTCAAATAATTGAGTGGTCACTATGGAGGAATATTCTATTATTGTACTTCACATTAAAACAATTATTTCGTTATCATTTTAGGTGAAAATTTAAAAAACCCCTATTCAAAAAAGACAAGAAAATTAATATAAATCCGTTGTGTAAAAAATAAAATTTGTAAAAGAAAGAAATTATATAACATTTTTTATATCAAATACATTCATTGATGCATTATTATAAAACATGGTTTGGGAAGAGAATGTAATTTTGACTGAAAATGGAAATAAAAATTCTTTACCTTAACAACATTCTTTTGGTCTCTTATGTTTTATGATAGAGGTGACTATAAGTAATACATGTAGTCAAAAGAAATCCACATAGTGGAATATAATTCATAAGTTTCTCAAGATATGTATAAAAATATTTACTCATCAAATCATTATTAGAAATAATCCATATAAAAAATGATAATTTAACAAAAAACCATGAAAACATTGGTAACATTTGAATAAGAATTTCATGAACGAGAGAAGTATATATTTAAATAAATTTCATCAAAATTATAATGAAAACTATCCTAATAAAAATTCATAGAAATATTATACACCACAAAATAGAATAATTTTTTTGAATATGGAATTTTTCTTACAGAATTAAAAGTGAGACAAAAATTCATTACCTCAAGTATTGGCATTCTTAATAAACATTTAAACCACCTTTATAATTTATATAGGTTTATTATAAATATATTTTTGAAAAATAAATCCATCAATACATAAATATATATATTTTATAATATATATTATTTATATATATCCTTTAACCAAACTTTTTATAAAAATTGATTATTAATATTACTATTCTTTTTTATAACCATTTTTTCAATGTATTCTTTGGGTGTGTAGCTTTGTTCAATGTACCCAAAATATGGCTCCCTCATCAGTAGAATTTTATAAATTCTATTAGTATAAAATAATTTCATTATATACGTATTTATATTCATCCATATAATTATAGATAAAAAATTGAGTTACGCCATTCTTGAAGATGGTTGACTATCCGTACTCATGAACAAAATATTAATCAATAGATGGAAGGATCAAACAAAAATAATTAAATAATTCACCATTATAGAACAAGTTTTATATCATTTATATCTTATATATATTAATTAAATATACCCTTATTACCACCAATTTAAATATAAAATTAAATACATTTTATATCTCTTTGAAGAGGCGGTAATCCACAATTAAACATAACTAATGTGGTTTTTTCTAATAGATTAAAGGTAAGAGGAATAATATAAAATTATAATTAAAAACTTATAATAATTACATAAATATTATATATATATATATATTAAATACATAATTATAACCCTCATTTAGGGGTGGAGAATAAAAGTGAATTACATTGATTTTCAATACAACAGTCCACCAAACACATGATTGATGGTCTTCTTTAACATTTAATCGAAGACTACATGGATATAAATTATTAAATTAATATAATATCATGTAATTATATGTATGATACTGGTGTTATTTTTTTATCATAATTTAAGATTTGGTTAGGCAATGGAAAAATAAATAAAACCAAAATTCATAGTTAATGATGATACCTATTATCTAGGAAACCTCATTAAATTTCAGAAAATCCTTCCTATTTGTTTTTCAGTATCAACCCAATAAATATTTGGTTGTATGGAAAAAATCATAGATGAGGTTCCATTTTTTTTTGATAAAGAGTGAAATTTTTTCAAAATAATGAAAACTATTAAATAATGTAATGTCACTCTCAAGAAATATGCCTCAAAAATAAATAAACAATGTATTGGAGGGAAGATAAGGATTATCCACAACTACAACACAAAAATATTTAGATTTTTTATATGTTTTATTCCATAAACAATTAAGTTTACTTCTGTTTACAATTATAATTATTATCACAGTAACTAGTTTTTTACTATGATAATTTTTCCTTTAACCCTAAACGAAAAATTATCCTTTTTAAATAATTTTGACCCACTATATCTAAATATGAAATTAAACTTATTATATTAAACTGAATAAGTGTGGAAAATTAATTTTAACCCAAGCATATGAAATGTGAAAAAATCACTGAAATTATCTTGGGTAAATATTATTATTTCCTTTACTATTAACTATAAAAGAAAATTATGTAAGATAATTAAAAAATATTATTTAGTCATATTTAAAATATGGACGAAATTTTATAATATTCAATTCATGCACGTTTCGTAATATAATTCAAAATAAATCCTCCAATGCTGATGAATAATTCGTAATCAAAAAAATAATTTTCTTTTCTGTAACATGTTTTGAAAATATATTCAGCATGAAATGAACTAAATTAATATAAACTAGAATAATAATAATTTATTTATCAATTTTTTCATTTATAACCATATTAAAATATAATTTAACTTTGTAAATTCATTAAATGAAACCACAATTTCAATACAAATCAGTATTTTATACTTCTTGTTGAATACATATTATTTTTAAAAAATAATCTAATATATAGTAAAACATACACTTCAGATCTGTATTTAAAAAATTGAAATAATTTTTTCAATTATATATTCTAATGGTGGAAAAAAGGATTTTATTATAAGTGTACATAAATAAATGAAGCCGATTTGTAGAAAAATAAATTTTAGAATTAAAAAATATGATTTATATATAACTCATTACTTAAAAAATATTTGACTTATGAAAAAAAATTATGTAATAAAAAATATTCAAATTACCTTAAAAAATTTGTCAGTAGCGAATAATTTATTTTATTTCGATAAGTCCAAAATGTCTTTATGAATAGTTGTTTAAATAATTCATTTATTCTAGGAACATTTTTGTTTTTATTTATAATCAATTGATAAGTAATGATTTTATTTCCCACATGTGTATACATTAATTTTTTCATCATTTAGATAGTAATATTTACACTCACCAATTTAACATATTTGTTATAATATTGTGTCATATTATAGTTCATTAAAATGCAGTGATTTCTATTGTATAGGGTATCCAAGAAATTATATCTATATGAAAACAATTAAAAAATATGGGGGTATTTCAAAAATAATATTATAAATATAATCGATTTAAATAAAAACACTAAAAATTTCTAATAATATTGAATGAAGAATATATCTCATGATGACATTAATGCATAATGTGAAAATAGTACAAAAAGGTGTAGAATATAAAAACAAAAGGAATAATATAGGTCAAAAAGTCTAATACATAGAAAAAAACTAAAACCCAATAACATACAATTATATCATGGTTAACAGTGTTAACAAAACATATCCCATAATAAAAATCATAGGAAAATGTGAACATAAAACGTGAAACTGATTAATTCATATGAATCTCAAAGAAAACATGAGATATTCATACACTGATTGATGTTTGAACGGTATGGGAAAAATTGGCCCAATGGGATTTTAGTAAATAGTTTTTGTAACTCAATTTAATTGAAATTTAATTATTTCTAGAATGAAATATAAATAAAAAGATTTTTTTTTCACATGTGGGTATGTTGAATCCAGATAATATTCTATAATAAATTTTGTAAAATATCCACTTCAAATAATATGAATGGGAGGAACCCAAAACATTTAATCAAAAATCAGTTAAACTCCATAAAAGTATCTTATAACAAATTCATGAAAATAATATCATATTCAGTTCCTATTTCCATAAAAAAATGAATGACTAATTTCTATAAAATATATATAACATTAATTTTTAAATCCCACTTTACAACTCATTTTGTTTATTAATTTGATAATAAACTACGACTATAACTTAAGTGAAATAAAATCAAATAAAATTACAAATATACCAACAGAATATAACAAAATAAATTACCAATGTAATGTTTTAATTAAGACCTATAAAATTTAGGGGAAACAAAAAAGGGGTCAAATGGGACCCCGTAAAAAATATTTAAATGAACAATATATCATGGGGATCTCATTATGTCTAATGTAATATAAATATGAATTAGAAACTAGAAGTCATAGTTAGCCTAAAATAACCCACCTATAATTTTATTTTCCCATCATATTGTATAATACATGTAATCCATAATGGAGTAACAAATCTACAATAGACCACATTCCATAAAGTCACCTTAACTAGTCTAATCTGTCAACATTAGCAAGTCAGGATACAATATATAGTATGTATTTCACTAACATAGGTCAACTACTAACTCCGAGGATTTACAATATAGAAAATATAATACAGGTAAAAATACAATTAATCTAATTAATAATTACCAAAATACAATAAATGGATCACACATGTAACCTTGACCCCCCTTGAAGTAAACAATCATGTTTCAAATTCATTCAGATCAATTAATAACCCATGATATAAAACAACAACCGTATGGAATAAAATATAATACAAATGGTATAAATGTATGGGGATCAATGGAGTTTCAAATGTAGATCATGAATCTAATTACAAAAACCAAATTTATCCATTCATTCAAAACTGATTTTAGAAGCCAAGCCATTTTCCATAATTTGAACTAATATTTTAAAACATTCCATAAAACCAAAAAAAATTAATACCATTCAAAAAAGTAATTTACAACCCAAACACAAAAAAATGATAAACTAGACAAAAAATTTAAATAGTCCTTTTAGAAACAAAATTTAAAACATCCCCCACTAAAAACATATGAAAATATAACCAAAATCAACCCCACTTAAATGTAAATTTATAGAATTAATTATAGCACTTTAAATTCTACAATACTAACATAAATTTATAATATTTATTATAAACAACTATTTCATTGCTTTAAAATACAATATAGTGATTAATTGTATTTAATCACTAAAGTAAACTTAAATCAATCCTCTTAGGAAATTTGAAAATTATTTTGCATAAAAAATGATACTTTCAAAAACTAGGAAACCATAAAACCCCATTATGTCAAGTTAAAAAACCTATAAAATTTATATTTAATTCCATTAATTATTTGATATATAGATTTTTTTGAAATTCAAAGAAGTTAAAAACCAAAAATAATTTAATGACAAATTATTTATGTTAAATACAAAAAAACATCAAATTTCAAATCAAGAAGAAATAACTTGCAATGCGTATCAAGCTATTGAAAATTCCAATCAATTTAAAAAACATCACTTATAGTCCGTTGATACCTAAAAACCCAAAATTAAAATCATCATACATAGTAATCTAATCCATCAATCTTCATTGGCTTTATGGGGATTTCAAAATAAAATAAAAAAGTGATTATGAAGTAGGAGAAGAGATAATGAAGAAGAAAATAATGATTTTTCACATTAATCCACTTGTAATGTAATCAAATGAGTATATAAAATAATGTATAATGTAAGAGGGTCTTTGTGTATACCGTAGTGTTTAACGAATAAGGATGGTAAGAGAGGGGGTCCAAAATACATTAAAATTGATAAGTGTTTGATAAAAATATATATTTTAATTGAAACTATAATATTATCATAGATCAACCACAAGGTTTAAAACACCATTCACCAATGACGATTGTTGAATATGAATGAACATACAACAAAATGAATAGTTTCTTCATACTATTTCTCATAATTGTGGGAAAAAATTATTGTAGCACATCAAGATTAAAATGAATAACACTATCATCATTAGGATCACATGGTATAGACAATGCTGAGATCTAGTTTTACATAGTCATTATATTTTAACAAATTGGGCTAGAAAACCCCTTCATATTTATTCCTTTTTGGGTTCCACTAATATATACATACAAACCATTAAATATATGGATAATTAAATAAATCCAATAGCTTCAATATTAAAAAATTAATGAAATTAAATTACTGAAAAATAAAATAAAATAAAATAAAATAGTGGAATGGGGGTATCACATTTCCCCCCACAATTACAATTTTTATGCCTATAATGTACTCAATAAATGTGAAAATAAAGGGACCCCCAAAAAATAAATACCTATATAATATGAGGGAGGGGGCACGAAACTAATTTTGATCTAGAGAGGTAATAAAACACTATAAAAATAATTTTTAAAAAAAATAACAAACTCAATACATTAATAAAAAATATATTCTAGGCCCAAAATAACCAATGATCACAAGATATATAGATCAATGAAGTTGGATATCTATTGTAGATATCCTGGGAATTTAGAATCCATATAAAATATTGAATTTTTTGATGAAAATAAACTCATATGAAGGGATCAACTATGAACCCAAGAGAAAATATAAACCCCAATAGTACAAAAAACTATATGAGAATCTATATTATATACCCTAAAGAAAAAATCCTAAATAATGTTAATATTAACATAAAAATTTCCACCAAATTTACTACTTCCCATATCACTAAAAGTTGAAAATAAACCATAATATAAATCTTTCCCCAATAAGAAAAAACATAGCATATAAATATGGTTCCCAAAAAAGTGTGGCAGAAGTTATATAGGACCACATATATGGATCACCATATATTAATTAATCCAATAAGATCAATACCAACATAAGACTATTCAAAATTTGAACTGGATTCAAGTCCATCAATGTTACTTGTTGGATAACACAACGTCCTTCCCATATCTAAACAATCAAATCCAAACACATGTTTAACATGTAATGTTAATGAGATAAGATCAAAATCCAAGAAATAATCATGACCACAATAAGAATAACCACTAAAATAAAGGACAAATAAATTAATCAATAAATGAATCCATCTGGAAAAATCTAATGAACCCAAACCAATTGTAAATTTAACGAAATCTACCAAAATTAATATTCATTAAATACTATTATTTGTAACTAACATTTGGAAATATCTAAAAACAACCTAACCACTAAAATTACTAAAACTCAATTGTGATCACTAAAGAAGGATGGATGTTGACTCAAAATATCCCAACGAAAAAAATATACCATCTCCAAAAATCTATTCAAACTAATGTAATAATCAACCATAAGAAAAATCAATGAATTAATTTGAAAATGATTTACCCTAGGACTCAACCTTCAAATTTGACTTTCTACAATATCAATATTCATTTCTAGGAACGAAAATTATATAAAACCAAACACGAATCAACCATATTCTTGTTGGGTATAACAAAATATTCCTGTTATGCACCAAGGGAGTAATCCCAAATCCCAATAATCTCTAAGGAAAATAAAATAACAAAAAATAAAAAACAAATATATTTCATTAAATTATTATACATTCCATAAGGATTTCAAAATTCAATTTCTTAACATGGGAATTACTTTGAATGAACTGAATCCCCATTTTAAATGTTTTAATTTGATGAAAAAACCCATAAAATAAAAAAATTATTTAAAACCAATATATTTTAAAGGATTCAAAAAACACATTTCACAAAAAAACAGACATTCATAGAGATGTCCATCCTCTCAAAAACATAACATAAAAAACATCATTCCATTTTTAATTTTCAAAACATGTAGTTATTTCCATTCTAAAATTAAAATATTTCGTGATGATAAAATCAATTTCAATTAATTTCCTTGAAAAGCTACTTCCATATATAATCATTTTCAATTTTTTTTTCAAATTTTCACCAATTATAACAATTTAATAAAATTCTATTAAAATGTTCCATGGAAGCTAAAAATATTATATGAAGTCCATAAAACCGATTTTTAGGATCCAATTCAATTCATATATTTCCTATTTTTTATTTCATAAAAATTCAAAACCAAAATTTTACAAAAATAATAATCACATTCATAACATAACATGGGAACAAAATATCTCTTTCATTCCCATCACAATTATTATTGTTAGAAACAAATCAATCAATAAAATTTAATTTTCCTATGAAATCATATTTTAGATAACATGAAATAATATTTTAATTATATATTCTCAAACAATATATTATGATGTAATTATCAAAGTATCACTCAATAACATCACTCCACAATAAAACACACATAATTATCCACAGATTTATAATAAATAAAATATGAATTAATTTGAAGAACATTTGATGGAAAACTATAAATTATTGAAAAAATGGATTCATACTTGGTATTTCCACCCCAGTTGGTGAACCATGTTCCAACCATGAAAATGATAGATTATAGAATAAAGATGATAGTATAGAAAAAACAAATCAATTATAACTAAAAGATAATAAATAGATCTCAAATATCAAATCCATCAATCTCAAATGATGAAACCTCATTCCATCCTTCATTATAAGTAACACATAATATAAATATGTTCATAATTCTCATTGGGGACCAAAATTTATGGAAAGAAATAATTAAGTAATTGGGTTAGTGAATGTTCAAACATAAATCATGAAACTCGTTATAAATTTCCAACATTTTCATCCATTTAAAACCATCTCGGATATCCAATACACATTCCATAATTTGAATTGCAATGTAAGAAAATCAATGAAACTAATAAATAGATATATATTCATAAATATATTTTCAATGGATCCCTGTAAGACTAATGACAGTTAGAAAAAAATAAAATCACTCATATTAGAATCCAATTTTCATTAAAGAAAATCCATATCTAAAATTGATGTACATAATACAATGATCAATCCTATAAAAAAAATTCTAATTTTTATTTCAAATCCTTTGAAACCCCATAAAACTAAAAAATATTTATTTCATCTCCAAAAGAAACACTTTCATCACATTTCATGACCCAAATGGGGAAAATTTACATTAAAAATAAAAATAAAAATATATCAATCCCTTTATGAACATTAATATCCACATGGAAACCAAAATTTAAATTTAGAAAACTAAAATACCAAAAAAACACATTTATGAAAATTTGGAAAAAAACATAGAATACATATAAAATTCCCTTATAAATATTATATGATGATATAAATTAATAATGAAGGCATTGGAAAACATTTAGATATCAATGGTCTTATATTAAATGGAAATTGAAAAAAATATTTCAAAAATGGAGGAATATGGTCACAACACATCTCATCAGGCAGAGAATCCATATCCTAGCAATAAAACATCCTATATAAGACCCAAACCCCTGAAAACCCTAAATAAAATACCATGAAACATTATATAGTATTTTAAAGATCTAATAGCATACAAGAGATAATTAAATCAATTATATATGGATTTTGGAAAGTTAATCAGAGAGAAACATGAAAAAAAGAATGATTATACATGAGAAGATTATTAAAATATTATATAAATTTAATAGAAATATTAGTTGATGAGAAAAAATGTCACTCGTGTATGGATTGGGGTCAGTTGAATGAGGATTATAAGATTGGTGGATTCAAATATGTTAATACTGAGAAGGGTATAATTTAAAAGTCTATATTATGTGATTCTGGAAAACTGACATGGTTTGGTTGCATGGATTACCAAACTGTGTGTCAACATTGTTTATTCCACTGGAAGGGACATGTGTTACTAAAAATGGTTTCATCACACAATTATTCTATATTTATGAAAATATAACTTCCAAAAAACCATTAAAAATCATTTCAAATAGCCATTATAGAAATATCATGGTTTGGACCAAACAATTTTATACTCATGCGCACTAACATTTCTCTAACAAAATGAATCAATAACCCAATACATAATACTTATTTCATGGTATCCTATAACATGGGTTTCAATAACATTAAATAGTAGTAAAATTTAAAATTTTAAATATTTTATTTATTTAAACAAACAAAAATTTTAAATTACAATAATTTAGTATCAAATATAAATTTATAGTGACATTAGAGCATCACATAGCCAAAATACCCATCCAAACCATTGAAACCATTAAAACATTCCACCTCACCACGAACAATGATCCTAAACCAATGTAATGGGATAGTAAAATGAAATATATTTCACCCATATATCATGAAACTTCCCTACTTATCATCAAAAAACCCCATTCAATGACACAAGACTTCACTTTTTATCTTGTCAATGTGAACATCTCTCCATTCATTGAAGAAACATTTCATGCCATGAAACTCTAGGCCACAAGATGAAAAAATCTATATAGATGGAATATATTTTCTAACTCCACAATTCTTCTGTAATTATTTTTCAAATCCTCTAAAAAACCAAAAAAAAATAGTGTAATAGGATGGAAATAATGAACCTGTTACACTTCATATATCCCTATGCTTGGTTAAATTCTCTCATCACCTCAGCTCTGTCACTTGGTACAGAATTCCATCTTCCAAATACCCTAGAAAAATATTCATAAATACATTTTCAGAATATTATTATGTATTTAATTTACTGAAAAATACTATGATTCTTTTTTACACAACCTTTTTAGAGATTAATGTAGGAATTTTTATTTTATCTTTGAAATTCACCTTTTGTTTTAGTCAGGGGATATCTTTTGATTGTTTGATTTAGAAAAATATTATGTTGTGTACTAAATAATAGATTCCTAGTCATTTTTGTTATCTCACAACAATGTATATGTATTATCATAAGTCAATAAATCAATTAAACTACTGTTATATCTAAAACATATATATAAAATTAAGTTAACACAAATAAAACATAATAATGGACGTTTTCAGGGTCCTTGAATGGTATGAAATCATATATATATGTGTGTGTGTGTGTGTGTGTGTGTGAGTAAAAATTTAGGTTACGATGGAAGGAAACCCATTTAGTTTTATCGGTTTTCATCACATATGATAATTATATGAGACATTCTTCTCTGAGGAATAGCCCTGCCCTATAGAAAAATATAGTATGGTTGTGATTTATTTCTTATTTTACTATTACTAAGTATATAAATAAATAACTAATGAATATTATACACCCATTGATATTTATGTATTTGAATCACATTTTCATTAAATTGTCACATTTAAAGAAAAACAATATAATTTAGTTATATTGATCACGTTTTATGTCAAATTAAGATGAAATTAATTATTATATGTCAAAAATGTTTCACATATTATTTCATAATTTATCACGAAAAAACACATTTTTATCTATTTTTTGTCATGTGTTTTGATCTAAAGTTACTCATTGAAACGAAAAACATTCATTTTATCCATATATAACACACTATTTGAATGATTTATCTGTTGTATGTTAATACACATCAAAAATTAAATTTGAATTTTTTGAAAGTATCATGATATATGAGTGATTTGGATTAGTTTTGACTATTTAAATCATAGATTGAACATAATTATAAGTTTTAAGTTGAACACATTTAGTTTGTGTCAAAATTTACAAACTATGTTTCATATTTATTTGTAATTAATTTAAAAATGTCAAAAAATAAAAAACAATTTTCGTTAAGATTTATAATCAAAATGAATTAACTTTTTGTTTTTTCATAGTATGTGAAAAGCCTTATAAACAATGTTATTATTTTTATATTAATCAATACAATTAAGCCCTATTTTCAACATAATGCATTACATTGACATGAAATTAATTCTTATATTTAAAAAATTCATTATTGAATATTTTAATATTTTATTTAGTAAATTAGAGAATGATTTATTTCTTTTGTGCACGAGGCACATTTTTTAGTAATCATATAACATTTTAAATTATCTCAATGACATTGAGTCATTAAAGTGTTGATCAGATATCATATTTAGATAGAATAAATTACTACACATAATTAATGAATAATTAATCATTTTATTGATTCAACATGAAAATATGAGTGTGTTGAATTGATTTTTATAAAATATGATTTTTTACATAAAACATAACTCTTAAATTGAAAACATGAATTTGATGTAGCTTCAATTATTCAACATTATTATTTTAACTTTGTATTGAATTTAATGAATCTAGTCATATGATATGATTTAAATAAAAAATTAAACTAAATTCAATGTTATAATTAATATAAATAAATGAAAATATAATAAAATAATATGAAATAATTAAATCAGAAATTCATCAGCTATATATAATAATAAATAATAAACGTTTTGAAATAAAACCTATTTATAATGCCTATAAATATTTTGGAATCACATTATAATCCCGCTCAGAAAAAACCAAATCAATTTCCTTTTTTGAATATTTTTATTATTTAGTGTCATAAAGTAATAAAACTATTGATAAATAAAAAGACAATGAATAAATAAAATGAAATTATAATTAAATTTAGGAATATATATTCTCGGATGTTATAAAATATGATATATTTCATACATAAACAAATGTAATAACCATATTTGATGTGATCATGGAATTTTGATACAATATAGAGTCATTGATAAAAATATGTAATCTTTTTTAATATATGTTTTTTGTGAATATTTATTATATATATTCAACTAATTATAAAGTCATTAAAATTTTTAGGTTTCTTATGTGCATCGGTTATCAACAAACCATGGTTTCTACGATAAATATTCATTACCTAATCACAAATAAAATATTGTTGAAAAATAATATTGAACATAAAATATGATGTATATTTAAGAAAATTTCAATATAGTTTGTTAAAAATTTCAAGAGACATCATTGATGGTTTATTTGTTTCATATCTATGCAGTAGGTGTAAATAATTATTTTCAAAGTATTCTAATTGATGAAAATGAGAGGAAAATGATTCCTAAAAAGGCAAAAAATTATTATGTAATATAAATAAGGAATTTTTAGGTTATATTATATGTGTGAAAAGATTTACCTATCTATTATATGTAATAAATTAATAAATCATCTGAAATTTCATATTGAAATTTTTATGGTACATATGGTGGTATTTCAAAAATTTCATCCTTTTCCCATTAATTATTTTCAAATAAAAGTTAAATTAATACCAATGAATAGAAATTAATCTGATCATGGTCCTCAATTAAAAATATATTTATAAAAATACACATATATATAATATGAATAATATTGAAATAAATTTTATCATATGGATAAATTATATGAAAATAAATTATGAAAATACACCTCATGTAAATTTTGGAAATTGAAGGTCCCAACAATTCACACCTAATAATTTCATTTACATTCTCCAAACTAATCCGTTTTGAAATGACCTATCCAATAATTTTTTGTTCATATTATATATTTATATTTTAAAACATTATACCTATATTAACAAGAAACATTTTTAAATACAACAATATAATTATTTTTTCGATGGTACTCTCATTACCTCCTTTAAATGTATTAATTGATCCATTATATTTTCTTGACTCAAAAAGTTTTCTACCTGTTTGTTTCTCCTTCTCGAATAAGATATGTTAGGTCAATCCATTCTCTATAAAATGAATTTTTTTAATTATAATATATTTTTTTAGTATATACATCCTAGTCATCATGTATCATTATAATATTAAATGATCATTATACGGATGTTCGTGTAGAAAGATCAATTATTTGGAAATCATGATGAATATGGTGAATTTCTAGATAAGGGTTATATTCAAGAGAAACCTTAATACCTTCTCCCACATGATCATTTCGATATTGTTTTCTTATATTCTATCATCATTCATATTGAACATAATAACTCTTATATCATTGGGGTGATTATGTTTTAATATATATCAATCAATTTTTTTAACCATGTAAAATGATATTATAAAAATGGTATCATAACTTAATTGAATCATATTTAATAGAGACTAAAACTAAAAAATAGATAAAATTCAGTAAAAAATCCATTTAGGTGAATGAGAAGCTATAGTTTTTTTCGGAGGGGTTGGTTTTTTCAATTTTGTTACTCTTGTGTTAATTCTTCTCCTTAACTCCTTTAAAAACAGGATTACAAGATTATCTTAGAGGCCAATGTTTTCCAGTATTTTTAAATATTTTTGAGTCCATACGTTTCATTTTATCATCTATATATATCAGGTATATATTATTTCATATCAATCTCATGGTGATATGAGAAATTATACAACTCCAAATTGGATATTCTGAACTAAGTTTTTCATTGGGAATGAATGATGTTATCAACTAGATAAATTATTTAATGATACTTGAGTGTAAACCAGATAAAAATATTATTCTATATATAATCATTTTTTAATATCTATTTTAATGTATATAAATTTTATATTATACCATCATTAAACATGATTACTATACTTTTTGTGTTTATTATTATACTATTTAATTTTTATCTCATGGACCTCCCTTCATAGAAGATGATGTTGATGAATGTTGCTTGTTGATTCATAAATAAACATATAAATAAAGGATCATAATTAAATTTTTTAAAATAAAAAATTTATTCTATTGGATTAAAATATATACAACATTATAGTCAAAATATGGATTCACAATTAATACATTACATTAGGTGAGTGGAGGTTTTGATGAATGTTGTGTATTTTATACACTAATTTCTATTGGATAAATTATAATTTATAATACAATGTAATTAATAATCAATATATAAAATAAAAAATACCAACTACACTATGATTTAATGGCTTCATCATCTGATGTTCAATGAAATATTCTTAGGTTAAATGGGTTTTTATGTGAGCATATATTGATTGTGGGTGGGGTTTGACATTCCCCTCAACATCTATAGGATGATTTGTCAGAAAAAGTGTCCATATTCTATATGATCTTTTATAATGAAAATTAGTTTGAATTTATTATAATGGAACATTACTATTAATATATCATACAAGGGATAATGAAATGTAAATAAATATTTAATGATTTTATTTTTTATTAAAATAAAAAATTATATCAAAATGTTTTCTTATTTCTTCCAAAATTCATACCTTCAATGTTGTTTAAAATTGTTTCATTAATATATATATCAATCGGTACATTGAACTGTTTAATCCACTTTAACTGATGAAAATGAACTAGTAGGAGTTAATCAATTTAAAATATCACTTCTATATAACCATGAATTATTTACCATTACGTTATTCAGGGGAATTGTTACTCACACTATAATTTTATGATGATCCTATATTTTTTTCAACCATATCACATTTTCTCAATCACTCATCTTTAGAATAATTATCTTCTTCAGAATTTTTCCTTTTTTTAAAAAAAAGTTTTCAATATAAATATCATTATTATTTTTCTCCATTATATTTATTAAATAAATAGTAGAAAAAGACATTATAATAAAACAATGTAATCATTTCAATTAATTTCATTCTATAATGTAGATAAAAAAAATACTAATATGATTAAAATAATTTTTTTGTGAATAAAATCCAAGATATTTTTAATTTTCTTTGATATATATTTTTTATTAAAATATTTTTGGATTTGGATCAATTATCTTGTATCCAAATAATCCTATTGTCCTCAAATATTACTTATGGGTCACATTATTCATTCATACGCCCTTTAAATTATTACTATATTCCAGTGAAAGTGTTATACATAATAGAATTTTCATTTGACTCTAATACTTTTTTTCTAAAAAAAAATTGAAAATTTTTTACTTGATGGAACCGAGGTATAAAATAATTATACTTTCTACCCTTCAATTATAAATTGTTATTCTTTGTATACTCATATTATCAATATAATTTAATCGATAGAACTTTTTTTAATCAAACATCAACAATTTTTAACAATCTGAAATTATTTAATATGTTTGTAAATTAGATTTTAATTACTTGTAATGTATACATTCATCTGTCAAATATAAGAACATATCCAATATTTTACATCATACGATTCTCATCTCGTTTTTTGTGTATAACATGTATCTATTAATTACATTACCATTATATGATAATAAATTTACACTATGTCCTCTAGCTATTCATATAACCGATTTTGAATTTAAATTCATATTTTTGGATATATCATAATAAATATCACCTCAAACCCATACAATAAACTTCATATTTTTTTTCATTTTTATCGAAATTTCAGCTGTTTTGAGGATTTGTATACTTGTTATTTACATTGAGAGATTAAACTTATGGGGAAAACTCTATAATAAAATGGGAATTATTAATTTAATTCTATGACCCTATAATTTTAAATTGTAAAGACATGTCCTCTAAAGGCTCTTTTATAAGTAATTTTATTATTATGAAGAAATTTTTGGAGACCAATGTTATCCGCATCAAATAATTCATTAATACATAATTTAGCAGCTTCCCAGTAAATATCATTTTTTTTAAATATTTTGTTTACATTGTGATTTGAGATATCATTTTAGAATCATTTTATATTATTAATTGGGTTATATTCATCTTCACAATTCATGCCCACATAGTCAGACCCCTCAAACAAAATGATGAATCATAAAAACCATTATATCAATGAATTATGGTAGGATTGAAATATATAAATAACATTATATGACATGAAATTTATATTCAATATTTGGAAACATTTATATGTCAAAAAAATTTATATATTTTTTGTTCAAAAATAATTCAAGCCTTGATAATTCTTGTCAAACATTTTTAGGTATAATGGAACATACATGAATATACATTAAATAAAAAAACACGATACTCATGTGGTTTAAATTATCATAACATTATACTAGTAATTGATATTTTATATTTTATATTTTATGAATACCCTTATGAATCCATCACACCACTATCTATTTTGAAAAACCAAAATATGTCATATTGAGAATGACTATAAGTAACAAGATTAATAAATGACCATCTTTCACCCTTTAATAGTCCTAAATATTGCATTAGCCATATATATATATATATCATAATCATCCTATCGTTAATATCATCAATGTGTTGGATACTTTAGTTAATGATATAATGAAAACATCACATGCATTTTTTCTACATGGATTATATTAATAAAACTTATCACATATAATTAATTCAAACATGTTTATTTAAATAATTAATACAATTTTCTAACTATTGGTTAAAGGATATTGGACAAAGGATTTAAAAAAATGTTGATAATATAAATTATTTTCTTAAATGATTACTCAACTGTTAATATAGAAGTTGTTCTAAAATCGTCTAAATTATAATTAAATAACATTTCATATTATATTTATTTCTTTCATTATGGGATAAAAATCAATTTCCTAGAAGATAATTCTTCTTGAATTTTTTCAATCCAAATAAGTGAATACCATATATAGAAATGATAATCCCAAATAGTTAATTAATTACATATGTTGAAATATTTTGATATGTTGAAAATAAATTTATCATCCCAAAAAACATGGATCTCAATGTGAACTATTTATATCTATTGTAATTATATAATATAACACTGAAACCCATAATAATTTTAGATATTTTATTTGTTAACCCTGATGGATATCAAAATAATTGCATTATTATTTTTCCACTAATATAAATAGATACAATATACCACTATTTTGCTTTATGAGTGGAAAAAATATAATTTTATAATTTACCAAAATAACCAACAATGTACTACGAGTTCTAATTTATACATAAAAATAATTCTGTCAAATTATAGATAAAAAATTATAGTGGTTTCCGAGCACATTTCCAAATTCCCAATACTCATGATAAATTTTAATATAAAAAGGAGTGTCTACATGGTTAAGATGTTTTTCATATTTTATTCTATCATCATTATACTATATTAATTTTAATATTTCATCATCAGTTTTTTTAATATTATCATCAATGGAGTGATCAGAATTTAACTTACAAAATATACAAATTTGTAAATTCATGTTTTATCATTCATTTATTGATTCATATTAGAGTTATGGAATTTCATAGTTAATTCATTATCATTAACAAACGATATATTGTAATTTATATAAATATTCATTCATTTATATTTCATACCCATTAAACATGACCTTAATATAATGTTATATGTTAAACATAGATGAAAATTATCTAATAGTAATGTATCATTAAATATATTAATTATTTCATTAATTTTCTTATCACTCTTCTCATTTCTGTATTTCAAATCAGTATGATGTTATACAATTGAAATTTTTTAAATTTATTAAAACATTTATACAATTTCAGTGTCAAACCACTACATAAAATCCAAACCATTATAGAATTAGTATAAAGGAAATCATCAAATATCATTCATATATCCCCAATATTTTCCCTATTATAATTTATTGTTATACATATATTAGATTATCCATAAACCACAGTGTTCTCAAAATAAAATGATGATTTCATTTTATCCATATGTTTACAGTATTATTAATAAAATTGATTTTTTCATTAATATAAAAGGTTTTCTTCCACCTCGTCTAAAAAATATTCATTATTTAAAAAAATTAAACAATGATTAACGAATTGAGAATGACTATTTATAATTTTTTTTAAAAGTTAAGATATAATTAAAACCATCCTCATACTCTTTGGTTATGTGATTACAATCCATCCATTTGTATTAATATTATTGTTATTTGGTCCAATAATATTAAAATTTTCCAAATATTGATATAAATAAATAAAAATTGGGATTCTTATTACATGTTATTTTCTAAATGTGTGAATTTTAGAAGTTAAAAGTTATTAATAATATAAATACATATTTAATAAATGTTTTTTGGAAAAAAATTAGATATTACAAAATATTAAAAAATTCAACAAGTTTTCAACTCACAAATCAAAAGAAATAATATATAGGGTATATAAGATGATATATTGTAGGATTTTATTATATAAATGGAGAACAAGGTATTAAAGGATGGATATTAATTATTGATTAATTCACTCCATTGTTTTAATGGAAAAATACCACAGATGGATAAATGATATTGGCATAAAATAGAAAAGATTTTAATAACATATATTATGACTATAAAGGATTCTTTCATTCATTATAATGATATAATGGTTGTGCAGTCACCTTATTTTAAGAGTTTTTCATAATGGGTGGTTGAGAATTTTAGTTCATTTGTTTTTATTGTTTGTTTTTGTTGGGGTTTTATGTTCAATCATCCATAAAAATAAATAAGCCTGTTAAAAAATGTTCATTACTATATTGAATAATGTCTTTTAAAATAATAAATAAACTACATAAATATATTTCTTTAAATTATTTAAATACTTTAAATTTATATAACTAAATAACATTTTTTAATATCATATATTAACTTAATCAATGAACAATATCCTAAGAAAATTTTAGTTTAAATTATTTTCCTAAAAAACCCATGAAAAATGATTTTTATAGCCCCAAGAATTATAATTTTATGATTATAAATAAATATTTTATATAAATACTTATCAAACATAACAAAACTAATATTGATGTTGGGTTGAAAATTCCACGTAGTGACCCGACCCCAGTTTCTCAGAGCTGGTGCCTAATTTTATTAAATTGGAATATAAATAATGAATATAAATCACGATGGACAATGTATTTCAGTAGATTTTGGAATCAAGATACATATATAAGTTCAACATTACTTCATGAAAGGAAATTAAACATGAAAGTATTCCATTACAAACATCAATACCTCCTAGATTATGACTGCAATTCACTCATAACATACTTCATCATATACTAGGAAAATGAAACATAAGAAATGGGTGTGATCGAATGCTTAGTAAGAGTAATCAAGACTGTGAAATATATCATAAACATAATAATTAGGCATGTTGAATACTTTAAAATACATTCCATTACAAATATTAAACATGATGACATTATTAAAGGAATATGACATAAGTAAATATTTCAAAAAAAACATAATAATGGGTATTATACTAGTCAAACAACGTCATGAACTATGAATTTATAGAAAGATAATGAGGTAAGTGTATATTCCCGATATTTTGAAACATAATCTCATGGACTTGGCCAGGAAATCTACAAAACATTAATGCCTTGACCAAAACCATATCTCAAATTGGGAAAGACCCCAGCCAAGTCCACATCTATTAATCTCATGAGACCTAACACTACACTGAGGGGATATAGTGGGCCCCACCCATTATATAAAATGTCCAATATATACCTTATAAGAGTTTGGTAAACATAAAAAACTTATACATTCATATTGAAACTCAAATATGAAATGTAAATAACTTTCGCTGAACAACAAGCTAAAACCCAAACCATTCGGAGTATATTGGTTAACGGTTCTAGGATAGCACATACACGATAAAACTTGTCAGAGTACATAAAATTAAATATTATTGATTATATAATAATATAATAAACCAAATAATATATATTAATCAACATGTATGTGGAAACAAATAAAAATAATCTTATAAAATCGTTTATAAATTCATGAGATAAATGCTCTTTTATTTTGAGAAATTAGAGTTATTTTTTGAAAGAATTTTTATAAAACAAAATGTGAAGTAAGATATTGTTTTCAAAATAAAATTAGTTATTTAATAAATTTAATGGTTTCATGAAAACAGATTATAGAGTGACCTTGAAAATAGTTAAGAATTTACGAAATTCCCTTGAATCAAGATTGTATTTCAGAAATAATTTGGAAATTTATTTTTAAAACATGTAACCCAAAATAAAATAACGAAAAATTATAGTTTTAAAACATATTTATAACACTAACATAGAATTTATGAGGATTACATAATAATACATAATAATTTCATTGAGGTAATTTGGACAGTAAAAGTAACCTGAATGAAAATGGAGGTTCTGGTGGAAAACCCTTACCTTAAGTCTGAATGTCTTCTTATTTTGAAAGTACGGACCTAGAAAATGAAATTAGAATTATTAATAACATATTTCATAACATATTAGAAATTTATTTAGTTTATCATATTTCTGTTTAGTTCATTTTTGTCCTTTTTGATAAGTTATTATATTGAATTGTGTTATTCTGGAGTGTTCATTTTCATGATTTTCATAATCAGTTCACTTGTTTTTATGTAATGGATTTTGTGTGGAATACGTGTAAATATCCATAATTGAAATTACATATTATTTATTAACATTAATAAGTGTTAATGGTAATTTATATCATTTTCTTACAAGGAATGAGGTTTAATCATTAGATGAAATGTTAATGACATTCAATTATATTATATTAGCAGTATTTTGATTATTAAGAACTATTTTGGTAATATGATTTAATAATTTGTAAATATAATTTTTTATGAATATTAAATATGTTATAATACATATATTATAGTTTTTTAAACCATAAAAATGGTTTCATGACAAGTAATTAAGGATAAATTGAAGAACGAAAATCGTTGTACACGAAGGTAATAAATTTGAACCTCAAGTAAGTTGATTTCGTTTATAAAATAAAAGGGAGAGAGTAAAAATATTGATGATGGTTCTTACATTAATATGATATATTTATAATATATAGATGATACTGGAGTTATCATTTTAATTTGGACAGAGGATGTGGGGATATTGTAACAAAAGAAGATAAGTTTAAATGAAACTAAATGAAAATGAAGGGTGATTTACGGCTTGAGATAACCTCCCTAAGAACCACCTTATGGTAATGGGTTTTGGCCTTTTGGAAATACCAGGAGCATCTTTTACGTGAGTATTTACAAGGGAAGGGTATTTGGGAAATAAATTGATATTAATTGAGTCTTATAAGTGTTAAGATAAGTGGGAGTTTGGGATGTTTTTATAGTGGAGGAGAGGAGTAAATTTTGAATATTTAACTTATTATTTTGTTATTTCCCTCAAGACAACCAATAGTGTTGTTTCTTATGACCCTTAATAGTAATAAGTGCATTTTCATTCTAAAAATGTGGCATTAAATCACACATGATTTCATAAATAGTGTATTTCACTGATAATTTGAATATATAGTAGTTTACCGTATTTCACTATTCATAAAAAAATTCATGAATTTCAGAGAAATCCCAAAAATTCACCCCAACCATATATTGAAATTTATATTTTAATAATGAAATCCATTTTTAATAAAATTCCTAAATATGAATAATTTATTATTTTAAAATATTCATATTTAATTCAAAAAATTAAAATTTTAATGTTACAATTAGTATTATATCACGTTGAAAAATTAATTAAGATATCATTATCTTATTATATTAAGAAAATAAAATAATATCATAATTTTTTATTTATAAGGGTCATATTAAATTTCATATTACTATTCATAAGGGTTTGTTACATTTCACAAAAAATAATGTTTATTTTATCAGACTCCTAATGACTTATCACAACTGTATATGACCGTTTATTGAAATTCAAAGCATATAAGAGAAAAATTCAAGATTAATGGATATATTATAAAATGTGCTTTTTGTATTGTCTCAGTATTTCATTTATTCATTATTTATTTTCAGAACCATGGTGGTGTTTCATTCTCTCCTCCAAAAAAAATTTTGTCCCCGAAATTCACACAATATTACCTCACAAAAAGATTTGGGTAGGTCTTCCTCATAAGCTCCTCATGCTCCCATGTGGCCTCTTCGATTTTACGATACCTCGAAAGTATATTTTCCAAAATATTTGCCTAATTCCTCAAAATGTTTTATTTACTATCAAGAAACCGGATAGGCTCGTTATAGTAGGATAATTCAGGTTCCAACTCTATTCTTTCAGATGTGACAACATGCGCTGGGATTGGCATGTACTTTCATAGAAACAAGAAATTGAACACATTGTGTAAATTAGAGAGTCTAGGTTTCATAGACAAACTATATGAAATAGATCCAGTTCTCTTCGAGATTTAAAAAATCCCAATGTCCCTAGGGTTTAGCTTATGTTTCATTTCATATCATATGACGCCCTTCCATGGAGTTACTTTGAAGACAAAATTATCTCCCACCTGAAATTTATGATCTTTAATTCGATTATTTGAATAGTGCTTTTTTATTATTTGAGCTATTTTGATATAACCTTCAATATTTTATACCTTCGTTATTGTTTCATCCATAAGCTATGGACCCACAAGACTCCTCTCTCTACCATCATCCCAACAAGTTGGTGTACGATATCTCTTTCCATACAATTATTCATATGGAACCATTTTAATACAAGAATGAAATCTATTATTGTTCAAAAATTCAAATGAAGATATGTATTGATCCCATATATCTTGAAATTCATGTGAATAAGACTCAACATGTCCTCTATGGGATGGATCGTCCTATCTGATTGCCCGTCAGTATGTGGATAGTAAGCTATACTCAATCAATGTTTTGTATCCAAATAATTCTGAAGACTTATCTAAACTTTTGATGTAAACCATGGGTCACGATTAGACACAATTGAGAGAGGTTCCCCATGAAGTCTCACATATCATTTATATAGTGTCTTTCTAGGAACACTAGTGAAAATCATCCCTTATCGCAAGGGAATTATACGATTTTGTATGTCGATCCATAATAACCCATATGTCATCATTTTTACTTGGAGTTATGTGTAATACATTGACAAAAATAAATGGGGATATTATCCCATTTCAACATAGGAATCGGAAGAGGGTCCATGACATTTTTGGGATGTTGCCTTTCGGCATTCACCTATGGATAGACTAAACATCTTGATATGTATTCTGAAATATCCCTCTTCATGTTCTATCAAATCCATATATATCTTAGTGCTACCAAGATGTATAAGATAATTAGAAATATGGGCATCATCGAATAACTCTCCATTTAGATTAGGTATATCTGGTATAAGGGCCCAGCCTTAAACATTACTTAATCTTGAGTTATTTCAAGAACACACATTGAGGATCTTTTCAGGAATAGAGTTTTAGATAATTAGATCAAAAATCATGCATTAAATTCCACATTTAAACAAGGTGGTTACATAAAAGGAAGTATTAATTTTCTTCCATCAAAGGAAACATATTAAAAATAAAACATGGATTCATTCTTGACACTTCCTCGACACTATCTTCACATCATGTACCTTTCCCTTGACCTATGAAAAATATTTCAAAAACTTGGGATGAGCATAAAATGTTCAGTAAGGGATATAAAAGTACGGAAAGTAAACATTAGTCCATGTATATATTAAAATCAATGAAATCATACATTATTCAAAAAATGTAAGAACTTTAACATTCCTTATGAAATCTTAATAGTTATGAATAACTCATAGAAAACATAAGACATAAAGGTAACTTGAGGAATTCATAATATTATTACGTAGGGAGTAACCCTCATGGTTACGTTTGGAATACCCATTACAATATATTCCCAAAATCTATTCAGATAAACATTAGCGTTTAACCCCTTCACGTTACCGAATGCATTTGAGAGCTATATCGGGCTCACCCGCCCTTAGGTTATCACAGAACCACCCATCTTCATAAACAATGCCCATGAACCATAACATAATCGTATCACATAAAACATGGATAATGGAAACATATCATTTCCACATTTCAATCAAAAGATATCAAAACAACACATTAATTTAATAAAAACATTTTCAATACCATTTTCAATACCAAAATAAATGAAATGTAAAACATGGTATTTATTTTTCATATAAAAAATTTATGGCTTGTAGAGGAAGCAAAAACTCAAATAATGGTCACAGTTGTAGAGAAGTCGTTGTCGCCACATACGTAATACAAAACGTTCATTTTTTAATTTAGTAAAATTCTTCGTACAAAAATATTCTTTTTGAAAAAAAGTAAAAGTCATAGGGGTTTATACACCGTATAAAAAACATTTGTGTATAAAACAAAATATGTCTCAATGAAAGAAGACTGAGAAGAAGTCTCTTACCTCCTGTCCGACCTGACTCAATATTTCTTTAATTTCCTCAATAATAAAATAGAGTTAATTTCTACTTTCTTAAGAACCTTTTTCAAGTTCATTATTCTTTTATATAACTTATTACCATGTTATGAACATTATGTATTCATTTATTTTAAGAACGGTCGTTTTGTCGATCCTTGGTACTTGAGTCTAAAATAATCTTCTTATAATTACAAGTTGTTCATGTGGTAAAATATAAATTATATCCAGAATTATATTAATTATGTAGATATCATATATATCATATATTTCCAGTATATACATGCCTTTATAATATTACATAACATTTAGAGGTAATAAATGAAATGTACCGTTCATGGAGACGGTAAGTCGTATGTACGCTTGAATTCTACTTTCATTTCTATTTCGTATTTAATGGAATGAAATAATAATTATATAAAGGTATCTTATAATTATAGTATAATATAATATATAACATCATTAACTCCAACCTTTATAGATCCCACATATGGCATTAATGAATCAAATCACTTTGAGGGGGCGTTAGTCCACACTTCATAAAATGAAATTATCACGTTTACCCATAATGGAAATCATAAAGGTATGACATAAATGAAAAATAAAGAATCATAAGGAAAACATAAACATAATATATATCATATATAAATAGAGTGTAATCTTAATGTCCACCATGAAAGGTGTTAAAAGAAGATTGAACAATCATCGTTTCATGAAGCAGTAATTCACAATCCACAGAAACAATATGTTTTTAACTATTAGACTAAGGTGTGGGTAAGTGTAAATCAAATACTTCTAATAACAACATCCTAGTATATTTAAGATAATGTTTTGTTACAAAATAATGTAATAAAAAGAGTTTAGGGGGTTGGAGAAGCAAAATAAAACAAAAGGACATAAGAGAAGACATTACCTTTAAATCGGGTAACTCCCCTTAGTTTCAACCAAAAGGGTTTATTGAAGAGAATTATGCCTAAGGTAAGGCTTCTGGGATATATAGGGGGATATTTGGATATTATGGGATTAGAGGTTGGATGAGCCAAAGGGATTGATAAGTGTGAAAAAAAGGTAGGAAGTGGGGTCTTTTTATAAGGGAGTGGAGGGGATCTTTTGGAAATCTTGAAAATATAATTTTATTATATAATGAAAATCGGTTTATAAAGCTCAAAATATCATTAAGGGGTTTATTGGACTTGAGGAGGCTTCAATAAGGGGTTGATAGGACTTGAGGAGTATATGCAGGTCTGGAATAAACTGACTTCTTCCTTTGAAGACATGATAAGGGGGGATCCTCTTCTTCAAGTGTCTAATTTATCTTGGAGGCTGTTTAGAGACGCTGACTCTGGTAGAATCCAACTGGTTCTCAATGACTCTATTTTAATTATTTCCTAACTTATGCTTTGTTGAGTTACCAATATTGTTGTGTGTGGAATTTTGAAGGGTCATTTCGACTCAGATGGGCTAGAGCATGCTGCTTCTTCCTCTGCAGGACATTTGGGATGTGGTGGATACAGAGGGATGGCATGCCATCGAGAGGGACCATGCTGGCATGGGATCGTCGAGTGGTCCTTCTTTGGAGTTAGCGGTCACTAATTATGATTGTATGAGGTTTTTTCTGATCTTATGTTTGTCGTTGTTTGGTGCTTGTTGAAACTTATGGTTTCTCCCTTTTAACTCAAAAGAGTCTTTATTAATAAAAAATAATTTTCAGTCATTAATGACGTAAACACTCCATCATCATTGTGTAACAAATAATTTTATTTATTTGATTTCTAAAGATTATATTAAAATTACCTTGTTGAAGGAAATAATTTTAGCTTTCTAATGAATATTTATAGTCAAAAAGATAACTTGTATAACCCCTTATAAAAATTGTTTTAGTAAAACATTTCATGTTTGTGATATTTTTATTTTTACTTAAAAAAAAGTTATCAATGTAATTATCTTAACCAAGTGGCTCCATGAGGTCCCACAAATTGACCCATGGATTTTCTTGGTCGTCCATGACTCATAAAATAATATTAGAACATTTTTCAAGGTAATTTGATATTATTATAACATTATTTTTAACTTAAATTATCCTAATTACCACAAATCGCGGTTAATAAAACTCAAAAGTTACTATTAACCAAAAATTATTTTCAACAAATTGAACAAAATTTTACTTCTTAATGAAAACTGTGTATGTCGTATTTTGAAATTAAATTCACAGAAGAGGAAAAAATATTATTTAAATAAAAAATTAGTTTTTTTAACTACCACTTAGTGGTTTCAGTATTTATAAAAAATTGAAGTTTTTCAGAACAATACCAAAAATTCACCGTAAGCTATATTTGATATTCCAAATTAAAAAATGATGTTCATTTTACCAAATTCAAATCATAGAAGTTTCATTAATTAATTATATAATTAATTCCTGCTGTCAAAACAAATAATGTGTTTTTAAGAAATAATACTTATCAAAAGATCAAAAAGTGTTTATATTAAATTTCAAAGGTAAATTAATTCTAATGTTCACCATTGGATTAAATGGTAAAATCAAATTCTAAATACACTTTAAAAATAATTAAAAAGATAATCTAACCATATAAATAAATTAGATTAAAATGTGGTTTTGAATTAATATACAACAGTTGGAACTATTCATTAAAAAATGAATATTATCAGAAAAATATCAAAAAATTATCCAAAGTAAATTTTAAGGTCCCAATTCTAAAGAATAAGTTTATTTTGACAAATAGAGCTTATAAAATTATCAATAGTAATATTTAAAAAAGGTTTTCCATCAAATGGCCGTAAATCAATCATTTAAAAATATTAGTGTATTCTATGCTTATGATTGGATTTATTCTCAATTTAAACCTCTAAACACTATCTAATTCATAAATAGACATTGATATTAAAATCTATTACTCTTTACTTACTTTGGATGCTACATCCTTCCCCCATTTAGAAAATCTTGTCCCTACAATTTATTTACATATCGAATAAGTGGGTGTATTTTCCCCTCATTGTATTTTTAGATTCCCATGTTGCCTCTTCAATCATGTGGTTTCTCCACAAAAACATTAGATGACGAATCACCTTATTCGGAAAAACATTCTCCCTATGGTCAAGAATCTGGACTGGTTGTTCCTCATAAGATAGATTCTCTTCCAGTTGAACTACCTCTGGACTCAAAACATGATATAGATATGGCATGTACTTCCTTAACATTGAAACATGAATAAAATTGGGTACCTGAGATAAATTTGGAGGTAAATCCACTTGGTATGCCACTGATCCATCTCACTCCATAATTTCATAGGTTCTAATGAACCTTGGACTCATCTTTCCTTTCTTACCAAATCGCATCACACTTTTCCAAGGTGAAACATTGAGGAAGACATGATCACCTACCTCAAATGAGAGATCCTTCCTCCTGTTGTCCACATAACTTTTCTACCTGCTCTGAGCTGTTCTCATGTGTTTCTGTATCAGCTGATCTTTTTCTACCAACCCTTCAACGAATTTTGGTCCCATCAACTTCCTTTCACCCACTTCATCCCAAAAAGCTGTAGTTTGACACCACTTCCCATATAATGACTCAAATGGTGCCATCTTTATACTGGAATGGAAACTATTATTATAAGAAAACTCAACCAAAGAACGATGTTGGTCCCAACTTCCCTGATAATACATTGACCAAGCATGTAACATATCCTCCAATGTCTTAATTATTCGTTCTGATTACCCATCTTATTGAGGATGAAAATCTGTACTAAGATTTAATTGTGTACCCAATGACATCTGAAGGCCTTTCCAAAAGATAGAAGTAATCCTGGGATCACGATCAGATACAATGCATATGGGAACTCCATGTAACCTGACTATGTCTTTATGATTCAAATGAGAAAGTTTATCTAGGGAAAAAGTATCTCATATAGCAAGTAAATGAGCAGATTTCGTCATGTAATCAACAACAACCCAGATTGCATTATTACCTCGAGGTGTCTTCGAAAATCCCAAAACGAAGTCAATGGATATATTCTCCCATTTCCACTCTGGCCATGGTAAAGGCTGAAGAATCCCTTTCAGTAACTTCCACTCTTCTTTAACCTAACGAAAATTCAAACACTTCACAGTAAAATAAGCAATATCTCTTTTCATTCCATCCCTCCAGTAATACTCCCGAATATCACTATACATATTAGTACTGCAAGGATGAACTGAAAATAGAGAACTATGAGCTTCACATAACAACTCTGTCTTCAATTGTGAATCACAAGGCACCAAAAATTTCTTCCCAAATCTCAAAACACAATCATTATCAATGTTGAATTCAGGTAACATACCCTTCTGAACCAGCTCTATCTTTTTTTTTTGAAACTCACTGTCTTTCTTCTGAGCTTGCTTAATTCTATCTGTTAGAGAGAATATTTCACAGATACCTGAAACAAAATATAATAACATCCTGTAATAATAACTTCTATTCCAAAGTTCATCAAATCAAAAACCAATGGATCTCATTCCAATCGTAGCATGGTTAATGAAGCATTACATTTTCAACTCAAAGCATCAGCCACGTTATTTTCTTTCTCGGATGGTAATGAATTGTACAATAATAATCCTTGACTAATTCCAGCCATCTCCTCTTTCTCATGTTAAATTATTTCAGAGTGAATATATACTTTAAAATTTTGTGATTAGTATATATTTCACACTTTACACCATACAAATGATGCCTCAAAATTTTTAAAGCAAAAACCACATCAGCTAATTCCAAATCATGTGTGGGGTAATTTATCTCATGAGTTTTCAACTAACGTGAATCATAAGCAATTACCTGATCATTATACAATTTTGAAAAAACCAAGTCCTTTCAATGAATCATCACTGTATATAACAAACTCACCATTCTTGAAAGGTAGTGCCAAAACTGGAGCATCCACCAATCTTCATTTCAATTCCTGAAAACAATCAAAAAATTCTTTTGGCCAAATAAATTTTACACCCTTCTGAGGTAGATTAGTCAATGGTCTAGACAACCATGCAAATTTTTTGAAAAACCTTTGGTAATAGCCGGCCAAAACAAGATAACTACGAATCTCAGTTACATTTGTGGTTCTTGGCCATTCTTCATCAACTTTTGTTTTTGCAGGATCAACAGTTATTCCATCTTTAGAAACAATGTGACCAAGGAATGAAATTTGTTGCAACCAAAATTCACACTTGGTGAATTTACCATACAATTTCTTATCTTTTAAGGTATGAAAAATAAACCTTAAATGACTTTCATGCTCTTATTTAATTTTAGATAACACCAAAATATCATCAATGAAAACAACCAAAAACATATCTAAGAACTCATGGAAAATTATATTCATAAGGTCCATGAATACAGCAAGTGCATTGGTTAACCCAAAATGAATTACTAAAAATTCATAATGGCCATATCTTGTACGAAACATAGTCTAAAAAATATCTGGTTCCTTTACCTTCAACTGATGGTACCATGATCTCATGTTAATCTCTAAAAAATACTGATCTCCCAGGAGCTGATCGAACAAATCATCGATATGAAGCAAAGGATATTTGATCTTAATAGTGATGTTATTCAAGGCTCTATAATCAATGCAAAGTCTCATTTAACCATATATTTTTTAACAAATAACAAAGGATCACCCCATGGTGATGTTCTAGGTCGAATTAAACCTTTCTATAATAAATCCTACAATTGCTCCTTCAACTCTAAAAATTCAATTTGATCCATTCGATAAGGGGGTTTTGAAATTGGATTAGCATCAAGAACTAATTCAACACTAAATTCAACTTCCTGATCTGGTATTATTCTAGGAAACTCGTCATAAAAAACATTAGGATACTCATTTACCACTGGCACATCATTAATCTAAATGGTTACTTTATCTTCAACAATATGTGCAAGGTAACATTAATTTCAGTATTTTACAAGTTTCTTAGCCTCTTGATATGTAATCAACAATAAGGGTTCATTTGTGTACACAAACTAAAAGTCTTTATGAAAAGAAACTTTTTTAGCTCTACAATCAATCTTATCATGGTAAACAGAGTGCCAATCCATACCTAGGATATCATAAAACTCTACTAGAGGTTAAAAAATAAGGTTTTCAAGTAGGTTCTTTCCACGGATAAAGATAGGAAGATTCTTATAAATTATTTTTACCTCAACATTTCCCCCAGGTGTTTTTACCACAAGTTCAGGAGTCATTTCTTGAGATGGTATCCCCAATTTACTGGAAAAGTTTTTAGGGATGAAAGATTGTGTAGACCCTAAATCAAACAAGACATTGGCATAATCTGAAAAAACAAACAATGTACATGATACCACATAATTTGATGGCCCAACATCTGTTGAAGTTGTTTCAAAGGATTTCACCACACACTTTTTCTTGTAGTCTAACTGCTTACCATAATTCTAGCTATTTTTCGAACACTCGTTTGCATAATGACCCATCTCATTGAACTTGATACATTTCACTAACTGTAAATAAAATTTCTTCATACCATCACCCTGATATTTTCTAGTGCAATCACAAGCCTTATGTACCATCTAACCACATCAGTAGAACTTTCCATAATTCAAAAGACATTCCCCAGCATGCTTTTTACCACATTTATCACAAACTGCAAACATAGTCTTCTTACCATCAAGCCTTTTTGAATAATTCTTCCCTTTCTCATGCCAACTAAGACTCTTCTTCTGGTGGTTGTCATAGAACACTTGATCATCGGAAAAATACATTTCCACCTTCTCAGCATATCGAACAATCTTTTCATAAGTTTTGATCTCATGAGAAGGTAATGCCCTTCGATATTTTGGATTTAATCCTGATTAAAAATGAATGATTTTACTATCAAGGTCTCGGATAAAATTTGGAGCATAACTTGCCAATCGATTGAAGAATTCTTCATAAGAAATCACTTAGTCATCCTCTTTCCTCAATTTTAAGAATTTTTTTCCATCCTAAGTCAAACAGTCTTAGGAAATTATTTCTCAAGAAATATACCTTTGAATTAATCCTAGATAAGAGCATCAATCTCATCAGCATCCCGGATATTTTTGACCATTGACCACCACTGATATGCTTCAACCTCCAAATGGTAAACAACAAGACTTAACCTTTTGATTGTCTGAACACCCCATGACATCAAAAATCTTCTCCAGTACATTAATCCACCCTTCAGCTAGCATAGGTTTAGATGATCCTCTGAATGATGGAGGATGATTCCTAATGAAATGTTCCACCACTGACATGTTCCTCTACAGTTGATCTGACTGATCTCACGCATAGATACCACCACCATTTATCGCTTGATTCAATTGTGTCATTACTACAAGAAACTGTTCATTTCCAATTCTGACCATCTCAAGATGCTGAATCGGAAGGTCATTTCTTTCTATATGCCTTCCTAGCACTGCTTCCCTACTAACACTATGGAAAACCTTTCTGAACAAACATATCTTAGATGAAGCAACATGGTAATCTTGAAATGCTATATCATTTTCAATTTTACCATAAAAAAATATATTTTTGGATAATCATTCAATTGGATTATAACTCCTAAACTTATCTAAAATTATCATTGATATGAACTATAAGGCCCCGACCTTAGACATTACTTAATCTTGAGATATTTCAAGAACACACATTGAAGATCTTTTCAGTTTTAGAGTTTTAGATAATTAGATCAAAAATCATGCCTTACATTCCACATTTAATCAAGGTGGTTACATCAATGATAGTATTCATTTTTTACACCAAAGGAAACATATTTAAAATAAAACATGGATTCATTCTTGACACATCCTCGACACTATCATCACATCATGTACCTTTCCCTTGACCTGTGAATAACATTTCAAAAACATGGGATGAGCATAAAAAGCCCAGTAAGGGATGTAAAAGTACAGAAAGTAAACATTAGTCCATGTATACATTAGAATCATTTAAATCATACTTTATTCATAAAATATATTCACTTTAACATAACTCATGAAATCATAATATTTATGAATAACTCATAGAAAATATAAGACCTAAATGTATCTTGAGACATTTATAACATTCTTATGTAGGGAGTAACCCTCATGGTTATGTTTGAAAAACCCATTAAAGTATATTCCAAAAATATCTTCAGAGAAACCTTAGTTTTTAACCACTTCACGTTTCCCAATGCATTGGAAAGCTATATCGGGCTCACCCGACCTTAGTTTATCACGGAACCACCCGTCTTCATAATCAATTCCCAAGAACAATAACATAATCGTATCACATAAAATATGCAAAAAGGAAACATAACATTTCCACATTTTAATCAGAAGATATCAATTCAACACATTGATATAATAATAACATTATAAAAAATATTTTCAAAACCAAAATAAAATAAAATAAAACATGGTATTTACTTTTCATTTAAAAAAGTTATGGCTTATAGAGGAAGTCCAAACTCAAATAATGGTCACGACGGCGAAGAAGTCGTTGTCGCTGCATACATAAGACAAAACATTCCTTTTGCCATTTAGTAAAATGCAACGTACAAAAAAGCTTTATTTTGAATAAAAGTAAAATTGAAAGGGGTTTATACACCATATAAAAGAAAGTTTTGTATAAAACAAAATATGACTCAATGAAAAGAGATTGAGACGAAGTCCCTTACCTCATTTTCGAATTGACTCGATCATTCATTAATATACAGAATAATAAACTAGAGTTAATTTCTACTTTCTTATGAACCGTTTTCAAGTTCATTATTCTTTTATATCACTTATTACCATGTTATGAAAATTATTTAATCATTTAAGTTAATAACCGTCGTTTTGTCGATCCTTGGTACATGAGTAAAAAATAAACTTCTTATAATTAAATGTTGTTCATGTGGTAAAATATCCATTACATCCAGAATTATATTCATTATTTAGATATCATATATATCATATATATCTAGTATATACATGCATTTATAATATTATATTACATTTAGAGGTAAGAAATGAAATGTACCTTTCATGGAGACGGTAAGTTGTACGTACGCATTAACGCTACTTTCATTTCTATTTCATATTTAATGGAATTAAATCATAATGATATAAAGTTATATTATAATTCCAGTATAATAGGAAATATAATATCATTAACTTCATCCTTTATACATCCCACATATGGCATTAACGAATCATATCACTTTAAGGGGGCGGTAGTCCACACTTCCTAAAATTAAATTATCGCATTTACCCATAATGGAAACCATAAAGGTATGCCATAAATGAAAAATACTGAATAATAAGGAAAACATAAACATAATATATATCATATATAAATAGAGTTACATCTTAATGGAAACCATTAAAGGTGTTAAAATAAGATTGAACAATCATCGTTTCGTGGGGCAGTAATTCGCCATCCACAAAAACAGTATGTTTTTTAACCATTATATGGAGGTGTCTGTTAGTGTAAATAAGATAAACATCATAAAAAATCCTAGTATATTGAATATACTGGTTTTGTTACAAAATAAAGGAGTAAAAATAGTTTAGGGGGTTGAAGATGAAAAATAAAACAAAAGGACATAAGAGAAGACATTACCTTTAAATCGGGTAACTCCTATTGGTTTGAACAAAAATGGTTTCTTGAAGAGAATTATGCCTATGTTAAGGATTCTAGGATGAATATAGGGATATTGGGAGCTTTTTTTAGTAGTGTTTTGACTATACAAAGGGCTTGAGAAGTGTGAGAGATTGGTAGGAATTGTGGTCTTTTTATAAGGGAGAGGAGGGGCTCTTTTGGAAATCTTGCAACTATTATTTTATTATAAAAAGAAATTCGTTTTCTAAAGATTGAAAAAACATTAAATTCTAGGATAAGGTGTCCCATGTTAGAAATAAAATAATCCAATAGGTATTGGACATGTTTTGGATATTGTTTAAAACGTTATCTTCTTATTTATTTAATTTATTCATTAATAACGTAAACACTTCATCATCATTGTGTCATAAATAATTTTTTTATTTGATGTCTAAAATTTATATTTAAATTACCATGTTTTAGGAAATATTTTTGGCCTTATAATTAATATTTATAGTAAAAAATATAACCTTTATAACCACTTATAATAAATTTTTTAGTAAAACAAATCATGTTTGTGATATTTATATTTTTACGTAAAACAAGGTATTAATGTCATTATCGTACCCACATAGGGTCCCAAAAATTTTCCCATGTATTGTATAGGTCTGACATGACTCATCCAATAATAGTAGGACATGTTTCAAGGTAATTTCATATTATTATAACATTATTTTTACCTTAAATGACCCTAATTACCTCTACTCGCGGTTAATAAAAATCAAAAGCTACTATTCACCAAAAAAATATTTTCATCTCATTGAACCACGTTTTACATTATAATGACAAAAATTTATGTCAGTTTTTTTAAATTAGATTCACCGAAGTGGTAAAATTTCATTTAAACGAAAAATCAGTTTTTTAACTACCACTTAGTGGTTTCACTATTCATCAAAAATTAATGTTTTTCAGAACAATACCAAAAATTCACCCTATGATATATTTAATATTCCAAATTCAAAAATGATGTTCATATTACCAAATTAAAAACATATACATTTTATTAATTAATTTTTTAATTAATTCCTGCTGTCCAAACAAATAACGTGTTTTTAAGAAACAATACCTATCAAAAGATCTACAATTGTTTATGTCCAATTTCAATGTTAAATTAATTCTAATGTCCACCATTGGATTAAATGTTAAAAAAGTATTCTAATTCCACTTTAAAACCAATTATGAAGATAATATAACCATATAAATAAATTAGATTAAAATGAGGTTTTGAATTAAAATACAACATTTTCACTATTCATTAAAAAATAAACATTATCAGAAAAATATCAAAAATTTACCCAATGTAAATTTAAATGTACCAATTATAAAAAATAAGTGTATTTTAAAAAATAGAACTTATAAAATTGTCAATAGTTATATTTAAAAATTGTTTTCCATCAAAAGGCAGTAAAATAATCATTTAAAAATATTAGCGTATTCTATGCTTAAGATTGGATTTATTATCATTTTAAGCCTCTAAAACACTATAGAATTCATAAATAGACATATATATGAAATGAAATTACTATTTAATTGCTTGATATGTTGTAGTTGGAATGAAAATCCATTTCCCAAATTATAGAACACCATCTTCACACACAAAGTCAGCCATCATCCCATCTTTCACAGCTTTAATTTTATTTGGAAGGTTCTCATAATCAGGTTGAGAAGCTTTAATTATTTATAATAACATTAGACGTGAAAACATTTAAAAAACTAAAGATGTTTTATCTTCTTGGATAATTCCCTTTTCCATCCTTAATAGATCTATGTACAAAGGATCCTTGTAAATACCCATTTGGTTGAGAACACCATGATCCTTCATATTGAATGCATTAAATACATTGTTTTCCTTCCCTGGGTGGTAGTGTATAGTAAAATCATATTCCTTAAGTAGTTCGAGCCATGACTTTGCCTCGTGTTGAGTTCGTTATGTGAGAATATATACTTCAAGCTCTTGTGATCTATATATATCTCACATTTTTTCTATAGAGATAATGTATCCATATATTCAGAGAAAACATTTTCTCATCTATCCCAATATCATGAGGTGTATAGTTTTTTCCATGAGTTTTTAACTCCCTTGATGCATAGGCAAAAACTATTTCAATGTGTATAGGGAGATAACCAAGTCATTTCTTTGGTGGATTGCTAAAGATCACAAACCCATCATTCACTGATGGAAGGGTTCAGATCGGAGCATTCACTAATTTACTCTTTAATTCTTTGAAATTGCCCTCACATTCTTTTTACGATATGAACATAAAGCATTTATGAGTACGCTTGGTCATCAGGATGGCTAAATGGGAGAACCTATGAATGAAACACCGATAATAAGTTGATAAACCACTAAAACTACGTACCATAGTTATGTTCATTGGAGTAGGCCATTCTTTCACCACCATTTTCATTATAGGATCAACAAATATTCCATCATTAGAAACATTTTTTCCTTGAATGGAAACTGATTGTAGTGAAAATTCGCACTTTCGGAACATCCAATATAATTCATTTGTCCTTAGAGTCTTTAGAATAGTGAACACGTGATTTTCATTATCATTATATATTTTAGAGTATACCATGATATCATTAATAAATACCACAACAATGTCATCAAGATATTCCTTGAAAACTCTATTAATAATATCCATGAAAACATAGGGTAAATTAATCAGTCCAAAAGGCATTACTGTAAAATCGTAATGAAAATACAATATTCAAAATGTTGTTTTAAGGATGTCATTCTTCCTTATAAGCAATTGAAGTTATCCAGATCACATTTCAATCTTTGAAAAATAGTGAGAACCATGTTGTTGGTAAAATAAATCATTGATGTGATATAGGGGAAACTTTTTCTTATTGTTGTAATATTAGTCTCCCTATAGTCGATGCACAACCTCATTGATCTATATTTATTCTTAATGAAAAGAACAGGGACTCCCCATGGAAAAAACTAGGGAATATAAATACTTTATCACTCAATTACTCTAGTTGTTTCTTTAGTTCAAAAAATTCCACAATGGATATTCAATAAGGGTTATTTGATGTGGGCCTTGAACTAGGATTTAAGTCAATGTAAATCTCAAATTCTCGCTCTGGATGATGTCCAGGTGAGTCATTTGGAAACATATCAACATATTCGTACATAATTGGCACATACTCAATATAAACATTATTCTCCTACCCCATAGTTTTTTAGTCCCTTCCCCATCAAATAATTGAATTAAATAGAGCTATTGGGGGATGATCTCTATGAGAATCATATAGTGATATTTCTACCCTAAAGCTAAGGGATTCCACATCATCCTCAAAAAGGTTATCATACTTCCTCTAGAAATAATGATTCACAACATGGTTCGAAATACAATCCACACAAAGGATTATATCAATTTAAATCATGGATATGAAAATAAAATCAGAAGATAAATCTTGTTTATATGCTATAATAGGGAATTCCTCAAACAACTTTGCTACTATGTTACTTCCCGTAAGAGTTTTGACTGACAACTCTCATATTAAATAAATTTTAAAATATATAATTTTCATTGAAACCTGTGATGAAATGAAAGAATTTGATGATCCAGAATCAAATAAATCATTGGATATGTTTGAGGATATGATTAATGTACTATGCACCACATCATTTTGAACTTCAATATCAGTAGTTGTGATCACATAATCTTGTCTCTACTACCTTGGACATTTTTATGGAATGTTTCCATGATGCGTTGGAAAATTGTTAACATACTGCCTCAACTTCTGAAAATTATATCATTGAACATTAATATCTTCCTTCTGCCAATTACAATCACCAGCAAGATGAACTTTCTTTCCATATTTGTATCATACTCCCTTTGCATTTATGGAGGAACTAGAGTGATTCCTTCCAAAATTATCATATGGTGGAAATTCAACCCTTTCCTTCTTCCCAATCTACATATTTCTAATCCAAGATTTTTCAGTTGCCCTCATCTTCTCTTTATTTAACTTAATTTCATAATACATAGAGAATTATTTTTTCTATCTTGATAGCACATGAAACTATATCTTCATATGATAAAAACATTGGGAGACCAGTTCCCTCTAGAGGAATGACATTAAGACATCAAAGAATAAATCAATATTTCTTCTCAAATTGATTATGTAGTCCAAAACATGGCTTGTTATCCTTGTGAAGTTAGATTCATACTTTGAAACATTTTCATCATCTTTTTTCCTTAAATTTAGAATCTGAATTTCCATATCAATTCGGTGTTCACGATGAAATTATTTTTATAGGATTATTTCTGTAAATTCCATCCATTCCATATATTTGATCTCTTCATCCTCTATTGTGTTTTGTATTAACAAACACAGTGGATCTTCATCTCTAGATAGATGATAAACATCCATTACAACCTTCTCTCTTTCATTACATCACATTGCGATAAGTATATTCTCTAGGGAACAAATCCACTACTCAGCTACAAAGGGGTTTTTAATCCAATTAAATGATGGAGGCTGTTGTCACATAAAAATATATAAAAAGGATCATCCATGTAGTGGATCCGGATGATCCATACTGGTAATGTTATATTCCATAACCTGAGAATGTTTTCCCAGTATATTTATAAGCTGCTCTGCAATAGTTCCAGCAACGTAGCCAACATCGTTATCTTTTGTCAGATGGAAATACCTACATAGGTTATGTGTGTTCTTGAGGTTTCCATTTCTTCCATTGGGATCCATTTATAAAAAAATTACATACACTAGATTAGGGTATCAATCAAAATGTATCATCTCAATGTAGAAAAATACTTAACATATATTGAAATTCTATAAAGATCTAATCTCATTATCATAAACATGGTTTCATTGAAGAAAGATATAAATTTAAATCCATATAAATATATTCTAATGTAAATGTGAATTATCCTATGCATATCACCTGGGAGTGTCAATCCAGCTGCACAGTAAGGCTCATTTTTGTGTATTAGGATTCCCTGGGTCTAGCCTGAAACTCCTTGTTGGAGTTTTCAATCCAAGGTACATATGTGCCAGAACCACATCCAATTTTATTATCCAGACATTGATGTATTACCTAGAAATATCCACGTAATATATTCCATATCAAAATACAAGGATGGCAATGTATGCTAATCCTAAAAGACTAACATAGTGATCAGTTCCCCAATCTTCATTTTATAAATATAGTTTCTATGTTTTCTACTAATCTTCATTGATACCAACTGTAAGGACCCGACCCATGTTTCATGGAGTTCATGCCTTATTTTATTACATTGGAATATAAACAAGTAATATACATCCCCATGGACCAATTAGTATATTAGCTTTTGGAAACATGATACATATATATGTTCAACATTTAATCATGAAAGGAAACAAAATAATAAATAATTCCATTGTAAACATCCATCCTCATAAATTATGCTTCAAGTCACTTATAACTTACTTATTGATATCCTAGTGAAAATTAAACATAAGAAATGGGTGAGATTCATATTGCTGTAATTGTATATACCTATCATTTTGAATCATATTGTCATGTCCTTGGCCATGATTTCTAAAAATTATTTATGCCTCTGGAAAAACCATATATCAAATTGGGAAAGGCCTCAGACAAGTACATGTATATTTGTCACATGAGACCTACCGATGCATTGAGGGGAAATAATGTGACCCAACTATGACATAATAAGTCCAATTTATACCTCATATGAGTGGGTATAAACTTAAAAACATGTACATTCATATTCAAACTCACATATGAAATGTAAATAACTTTCCCTGAACACTACCCTTTTAGAGTAAATTGGTGAATGTATTTTGGATAGTACAACCAAAACTAAACTATTCATAATCCATCCATTTAAATATTCAAGATGATATCATAAAATAATATCCCCAATAATATATATGAATTAACATGAGAGTTTGAAAAAGATAAAAATACTTATATAAAATCATTGAGAATTTTTTTTAGATAAATGATCTTTTATTTTGAAATAGAAGAGTTATTTCTGAAAATAATTTTAATATAACTAGAAGTGACGTATCATATTATTTTAAAAATAAAATTATTGAATTTATAATGACAATTGTTTCAAGAAAAAAGATTATATATTGAACTTGAAAATAGTTATGATTTTGAGAAATTTCCTTGTATCGGTCTTGAATTTAAGAAATAATTTTAAAGTTCCTTTAAAACTTTTTACTCCCCATAAAATAAGGATGGATTATACATGGTAAAAATATGTAGAACACTCACATAGAATTTATGATTAGAGTATAATAATACATATTAATTTCATTGAGGTAATTTATAAAATAATATTAGCCTTAATGAAAATCGAGGTTGGGGAGGAAAACCCTTAGCTTATGTTTGAATGTGTTCTTTTTTTGAATGTAAGGTCCTAGAAAATAACATTATACTTATTAAGATCTTATTTCATAACCTATTTTATATTTATTTAGTTTATCATATTATTGTTTAGTTCATTTATGTCCTTAATGATAAGATATTATATTGAATTCTATCATTTCGAAGTGTTGTTTTTCATGATGTTCATAATCGGTTCAATTTGTTTGTTAGTAATGGAGTTCATGTGGAATGGTTGTAAATATCCAGAATTGAAATTGCATATTATTTATGAACATAATTTTTTTAAGGGTCATTTATATCATTTTTTACCTGGAAAATGGTTGAATAATTTGAGGAAATATTAATGACATTCAGTTGGATTATTTTAGCGGAATTTTGATTATTATGAACTAGTTTCATAATATGATTTCAAAAAATGTAAATATATAGGTTCATAAATTTTACTTAGGTTATTAAACATATATCATAGTCTTTTGGAACCATAAAAATGGTTTCATGATCAGTAAGGAAGAGTATATTGAAGAAAAAAACATCATCTTACACGAGGGTAATAAATTGGAACCTTGGGTAAGTTGATTTCATTTATAAAATAAAATGGATAGAGTAAGAATATCGATGATGGTTCATCCATTAATAAGATATAATTATAATATAATAATGATACAGGAGTTATCATGGTAATTTCAACCAAGGATGTGGGGTGAGAATAATAAAATAAGATAAATTGAAATGAAACCACATGAAAAAGAAGGGTTCAATACCTCTTGAAATAACCTCCTTGAGAACCTCCTTAAGGAAATTGGTTTTTCCCTTTTGGAAAGACCATGTGCTTCTTGTACGAAGGTAGTTACAATAGAAGGGTATTTGAGAAAAAATATGAGAGGATTCAAGGCTTATAGGAATAAAGTGAAGATGGAGTGCAAGGTAGTTTTTATAGTGGAGGAGAGAAGTGAATTTTGAATATTTTATTCATTATTTAATTATTTCCCTCAAGACTACCAATTGTGTTGTTTCTTGAAACCGAAACTAGTAATAAGTTCATGTGAGTTCTAACCAAGCAGCCTTACATCACTGAGGATGTAATAAATAGTTTACTTAACTGATAATTTGAATATATGGTATTTAACCGTATTTCACTATTCATCATAAATTCATGGATTTCTGAAAAATCCAAAAAATTCACCACACCAAATTTTTCACATGTAGAATTGAAAAATGAACTATAATTTAAAAAAAAATTATTAAATATTAATAATTAAATTTTAATATAAAATCCTAGTTAATTACTAAAATAACAATTTAAAAAGTACAATTAGTTTTATATCTCCTTGAAAATTCCTTAAGATCACATTGTCTTATTATATTTCAAAAATAAAATTATATCATTTTTTTCTATTCATGAGAGTCATTTCACTATTCATATTACGATTCATAATGTTATATTACTATTCACAAAAAATCATGTTTCTTATATCTTACACCATTTAAAATTATGACCACAACTCTAGATGACCGTTTTTTAAAATTCAAAACATAGAAGAAGCAAAGTAGTGTTTAACGAATAGATTATAAAATGGGGGGTTTTAGACACTTAGTGTTTTATGCATTGAATATTTATTTTCAATACTTTTTGGGTGTTACTTTCTCCAATCCAAACAAAAATTACTTCCTCGAAAGTCACAGAATAATACCTCCCAATAATATTTGGGCATGACTTCCTCACAAGCACCTCAGGCTCCCATGTTGCCTTTTCATTTTATGATTCCATCAAATTAACTTTTTTATAAGAGTTTTATAATTCATCAACACTTGTTCTTTAGTGTCAAGAATCCGGATAGGCTCTTCTTAGTAGGATATGTCAGGTTCCAACTCTATACATTTAGAAGTGAGGACATGTGATGGGTTTGGCATTTACTTTCTCAGCAACAAGACATGGAACACATTGTGTAATTTGGAAAGTCTAGGTAGTTTAGCAAAATGATATGCAATTGATCCAATTATCTCCAGGATTTTAAAAGGCACAGTGTAACTAGGGCACAATTTCAATTTCTTTCCAAATCATATAACACCTTTCGAGGGAGATACATTAAAGAAAATTTGATCTCTCACATTAAATTTTAGGTCCTTCCTTCAATTATCAGAAAAGATATTAGGTATTCTTTGAACAAATTTTTTATGACCTTAAATAGTCTATACTTTTGTCGTTGTTTCATCCATAATATTTGGACCCTTCAAACCACCTCTCTCCAACTTCATCCCAACATATTGGTGTATGACATTGGTTTCTGTATAATGATTCATATAGTGCCATCTGAATCATTGAATGGAAACTATTATAGTTGGAAAATTCCACTAATGATATGAATTGATCCCAAATACCTTGAATGTCCTGTGAAGATGATGTCAACATGTCTTCTAGGGTTTTGATCTTCCTCTCTGATTTTATGCTATTTTGTGGGTTGTACGCTGTACTCAATCGAAGTTAAGTTTCCAAAGAATTCTGAAGAAATATCCAGAATTATGATTTAAACTGTGGTCATGATAAAAAACAATTGAGAGAGGTTCCCCAGGATGTCTCACATTTTTATTTATATAGAGTCATGTTAGGAAATCCACTGGAAAATCTTCCCTTATAGAGAGAAAATGTGATGATTTTTTACATCGGCCCACAATTACCCATATTTCATCATCTTTCCTATGGATTTTGGTTAATCCAATAAACAAATACATGGAGATGTCATCCCATTTCCACTTTGGAATAGGTAGAGATTTCATGACTCCTTTTATATGTTCTGATTCGTCCTTCACTTGTTAACAGACTAAAAATCTTGATACATAATCTATAATTTCCCTCTTCATGATATCCCACCAAAAATGTTCCATAAAATATCTATATATATTAGTGCTACCAGGATGTATTGAGAAATTTGAACTATGGGAATCATCTAATAATTCCATTTATATCACAGGTAAATTTGTAATGAATATACATTTTCCAAATTATAGAACACCATATTCATATACAAAGTAAGCTATCATGCCATCATTTATAGAATTTATTTTATTTTGAAGGTTCTTTTCATCCAGATGATAAGAATTAATTATTTATAACAATAATTTTTGGGAAAACATTTGAAAAATTAAATATTTTTCACCTTCTTTGATAATTCCCATGTCCATCCTTAATAGATCTATGTCAAAAAGATCCATGTCAATCTTTTTTTATTGATAACTCCATGATCCTTCATGCTGAACGCATCAACTACATTGTTTTCCTTTCCTGGGTGGTAGTGTATGGTACAATCATATTCCTTGAGTAGTTCGATTCATTACCTTTGCTCATATTTTGTTCTTTCTATGAGAAAATATACATCAGGTTCTTGTGATCCGCATATATCACAAATTTTTCAAAATAGAGGTAATGTATCCATATATTCAAAGTAATGATTGCCGCTGTTTACTCAAGATCATGAGTGGGGAAGTTTTTTTCATTAATATTTAACTTCCTTGATGAAGAAGCAATAACTCTATCATTGTGCATAAGTACACAACCAAATATTTTCTTCGATGCATCTCTAAATATCACAATCCCATCATTCCCCGATGGTAGGGTTAGGTTATTATAATTCAATAATCACCTCATTAATTATTTGAAAAAATCCTCAAATTCATTTTTCCATATAAATTTATTCCATTTACTGGTAAGCTAGGTTATTGGTTTGGATAAATGGGTGATGTTTTGAATGAAAACCCAACAATAGCCTACTAACCCAATAATACTATGTACCTCAGTATTGTTGGATGGAGTAGGAAAATTTTGAACAACCTCTATCTCTATAGGATAAAAAATATTCCATCCTTAGAGATAATGTGTCCTATAAAAAAAACTAATTGATGCCAAAATTCACACTTTCTAAACATCCCATCAATTTATTTTATTTAAGAGTCATTAGAATAATGCACATGTGATTTTCATTATCATTATAGATTTTATAATATACCAAGATATCATTAATAAATTCCACCAAAAAGTCATAATGATAATCCTTGAAAACACTATTCAATATATCTTTGAAATCAGAGGGTGCGTTAGTCCATCAAAAAGGCATTACAGTAAACTCATAATTCCCATACCTGGTTCAAAATTTTGTTTTTGGTATGTCTTCCTTCATAAAAAACAACTCATGAGATCCTGATCAAAGATCAATCTTGGAAAAATATTAACCACCATGATGTTGTTAAAATAAATAATCTATGTGTGGGAGGGGATATATGTTATTTATTATTATAACATTGATCTCTATGTAGTCAATGCAAAACCTCATAGATCCATCTTTCTTTTTAACGAAAAGAATAGGGTCACTCCATGGAGAAACACTAGGGAGAATAAATCCCTTAGTACTCAATTTCTCATGTTGTTTCTTTAGTTCCTCTAATTCCACAGTGGAAATTCTATAAGGGGTCTTTGATATGGGACATGAACCTAGAATTATGTTAATGGAGATCTCTATTAACCACTCAAGAGGATGTCCAAGAAAGTCCTTTGGAAACACAGTAACACATTCTTACACAATATCCACATACTCAATCAAAACATTCATCTCCTCACCCATGGTTTTTTCATTCCCTTCCCTGCCAATAATTGAATTCAGTAGAGCTATTGGGGGTTGATCTAGATGAGAATCCGATAGTGATGTTTCTACCCTAAATATAAGGGATTCTAAATCATCCAAAAAAATTGTTACCTCATTCTTCTTGTAATAAATCTTCACATCTTGGTTTGAATGGAAATCTATATCAAGGATATTAACAATGTCAATCATGGGTATGGCAGTTAAAGCAGTAGATAAATTACATTTATATACCATAATGGGGACTCCTAAAAAAACATTGTTTCTATGATACTTCCCTTAGATGTTTTGAATGACAACTCACTTATTAAAACAAGATGGAAATATATAATTTCTTAAAAAACTATGATGTTATGTAAGAATACAATGATCCAGAATCAAATAATGCATTGGCTATGTTTGAGGATATGATTAAAGTACATATACCCACATCATTAGGAACTTCAATATCAATAGTTATGATCACATATGATTTTCCAGGATCCCATGGTATTTTTGTGGCATGTTTCTTTGATGCTTTGGACAATTATTAGCATAATATCCAATATATTTAAATTATATCATTGAACATTAATATCTTATTTCATCCCCTTACAATCACCAGCATGATATACATTCAGTTAACATTTTTAGAATAATCCTTTTCCCTTTAATAATGAATTATGTTATTTCCTTCCACAATTATCATAGAGTAGAAATTCAACTCTTCCCTTATTACGAATTCCCTTTTTTCCAGTCCTAGATTTTTCAGTAGCCCTCATATTCTCTTTATTTCCCTTCATTTAATAAGGCTTAGAGAATTATTTTTTTGTCTTGATAGAACATGAAACTATATCTTCATATGATAAAAAAATTGGGGGACCAGTGCCTTCCAAAGGAATAACTTTTGGCTATTAATGAATCAATCAATATTTCTCCTTAGATTTTGTATGTATTCCACAACATTCCTTGAAAACCTTGTGAAGTTAGCTACATACTTTTCAACATTCTCATATTACTTTTGCCTAAAATTCAAGAACTTCTTTTCCATATTTGTTCTCTATTCATGAGGAAAGTATTTCTTTGGGAATGTTTCATTAAATTCCCACCATTCCCTATCTTCTATTACTTCTTCCCCCTTTGTGTTTTGAATTGATGACCACCCCTGATCTATATTTCCCGATAGATGATAAACTTCCATGATGACATTCTCTATTTCATTACATCCTAATACGATAAACATCTTATCTAGGTAACTCATCCACCACTCATCTACAAAGGGGGTTGTGATCCAATTTAATTATAAAGGTTATTGTCATATAATGTTATAAAAAAAGGATCCTCAATGTGGTGGATTCAGATGCTCTATATAGGTAACGAAATAGTTCATAACCTAAGTAAGTTTTCCCAGTATATTTATAAGCTACTCTGCACAGGTCGCATCACCAGAGAAAATATCATTATCTTGTGTAGGGGAGAAATCGCTACATAGGATATGGGTGGTCATGAGGTTTCCATTTCTTCCACTAGGATCCATTTATACAAAATGGAATACACAATATTAGGGTATGAACCATAATGTATCATCTTAATGTATAAAATTACAAAGAATAAATTGAAATTCTATACATAGCAAATATTTTAATCATAGACATTTTTTCATTGAGGAAAAGTTTATATTTAAATCCTTCATAATGTCGTAAAAATAAAATGTTAATTATGCGAAGCATAGTACCTATGAGTTTCAAACCAGGTGCACATTATGTCTCGTTGTCATATACCAAGATACCCCGGGTGATGCCCGAAACCTATTTTCGGAGTTTTCACTCCAAGGTACATCTATTATAGAACCACATCCACTTGTAGTATCTAGATATGTATGTATTTTCTAGAAATATCAACATAATCTATTAAATACCAAAATACAAGGATGCCATTGTATGATTATCCTCAAATACTATCTTAGTGATTGGATCCATAATCTATTTTTTCTAAATCTAGTTTCCATGTTTTCTACTAAATATCCTTTGATACCAACATTAAGGACTCGACTGTAGTTTCCCAGAGTCGGTTCTTTATTTTATTACATTGCCATATAAAAAGGAATATACCTCTAAAAGGACCAATTTTCTTATTATATTTTACAAGAAAGATATATATATAAATATATATAAGTTCAACGATACATCTTGAAAATAAATAAAACACAAAATAATAACATTATAAACATCCATGCCTCATAGAATATGCTACAAGTCACTCATTACTAATATCTTCATATCCTAGTAAAAATGAAACCAATGAAATTGGTGAGCTTCATAATGAGGTATGTGTATATGCTGGAAATTATTATACATATAGTCATGGTCATGGACAAGGGGCCTAAAATGATTAAGGCCTAAGACAAAACCAAATCCCAAATTGGGAGAGGCCTCCTCCTAGTTCACGTCTATTAGTCTCATGAGACCTACTAATGATTCAAGGGGATATTTTGGGACCCACTAATCACATAATAAGACCAATTTTGACCTGAAATGAGTGGGGATAAAAATAAAAAACAAATACATTCATATTGAAACTAACATATGAAATGTAAATAACTTTCCCCGAACATTAAACATAGACACTAACCATTCTGAGTAATTTGGTGAATGGTTTTAGGCTACCATATCCACATTAAAACTAGTAATAATCCATCTAATTAAATATTGGAGATGATATAATAAAATTATATTCCCAATAATATTTAAGAATAAACATGACTATTGATAGGGAAAAAAATACTCTTATAAAATCATTGAGTAATTCTTGTGATTACATCACTTTTATTTTGAAAAATACGAGTACTGTTGGAAATGAATTTGTATAAAACCATATGTTATGTAGGATATTAATTTTAAAAAATTTATTGATTTTATAAATATAATGGTTTCATGAAAATAGTTTATAGAGTGCCCTTGAAAATAGTTAAGAATTTGTGAAATTCCTTTGAATCAGGCTTGTATTTAGAAAATAATTCTGAATGTTCCTTTAAAAATGTGAAAGTCTAATAAAATAAGAAAGGATTATGGTATGAAAAAATATGTAGAACACTCACAAAGAATTTATTAGGATTACACAATAATTCCGAATAATTTCACTAAGGTAATTTAGATAATAAAAGTAACCTAAAATGAAATGGAGGTTTGAGTGGAAAACCCTTACGTTACGTCTGAATGTGTTCATCTTTTGAATAAAAGGTATTGAAAAATGAAATTAGAATTTTTAAAACATATTTAAGAAACTAATAGAAATTAATTTTTTTAAAATATATATTTTTAGTTCATTTATGTCCTTATTGATAATTTATTATATTTAATTCTATCGTTCTGGAGTGTTTTTTTCTTGATTTTCACAATCTGTTCACTTGTTTTTATGTATTGGAGTTCATATGGAAATTGTGTAAACATCCAGGATTGAAATTATATATTATATATGAACATAAATAACTGTAAATGGAAATTTCTATAATTAGATTACATGAAAATAGGATGAATCATTAAATGAAATATTAATGGCATTCATTTATATTTGTTTAGCGGTATTTTGATTATTAGGGTCCAGTTTCATCATATGATTTAATAATATGTAAATATAATAGTTAATGAATATTAATTAGGATATACAACATATATTATAGTCTAGTTCATCCATAAATTTTTTTCATGACTAGTAATGAACGATAAATTGAAGAACAAAACTTCATCATACATGAAGGTAATAAATTGGAAGCACATGTAAGTTGAATTCGTTTACTAAATAAAAGTGAGAGAGAATGAATATTTATGGTCGTCCTTCATTTAAAATTTTATAATTATAACATATAGATGATACTAGAGTTATCAGGTTAATTTGTTCAGTTGATTTGGGGAGAGGATAACAAAATAATATTAATTGAAAAGAAACAAAATAAAAAAGAAGGGTGTATTAACTCTTGAAATAACCTCATTGAGAACCTCCTTAAGGGAAGGGGTTTTGGTATTTTGGAAAGACTAAGAGCTTCTTGTACGCGGGGAGTGACTAAAAAAGATTATTTGAGAAACAATTTGAGATTATTCATGGCATAGATGAGTGAAGAGAAGTGGGAGTGTGTGGTAGTTTTTATAGTGGAAGAGAGGAGTGAATTTGGAATATTTAGTTAATTATTTTATTATTTCCCTCTAGACAACCAATATTGTTTTTTCTTATAACCCCTAATATAAATAAGTTAATGTGAGTTCTAAAAATGTGGTCTTATATAATCATGATGTTATAAATAGTGTATTTCACTGATAATTTGAATATACAGTATTTTCCAGTATTTCACTTTTCATTAAAAATTCATGATTTTCAGAAAATTCCAAAAAATTTACCCCACCAATTTTTTTACATGTAGAATTGAAAAATGATCTCCAATTTACAATAAAAATCCTAAATATTATTAATATATTTTTTAAATAAAAAAATAGTTAGTTGTATAAATTACATTTTTAAAAGTACAATAATTATTTTATAACATTGAAAAATTAATTTAGATTTGTTTATCATATTACCTTAAGACAATAAAATAATATCATTATTTTCTATTCATAATTGTCATTTTAGTATTCATTTTACTGTTCATAAGGGTATGTTACTATTCACCAAAAATCATGTTTTTTTCTATCAGACTCCAAAGAACATACAGATCACAACTCTAGATAACTGTTTTTTAAAATTGAAAACATAGAAGATGCAAAGACATGCTTAATAGATAGATTATAAAATTTGTGTTTTGTAGAGACTCAGTGTTTCATGCATTCAATATTTATTTTCAAAACCTTGGGGTGTAACATTCTCTCCTCCTTATAAAAATTTCTTCCATAAATTTCATATAGTTTTACCTCACATAATGATTTGGGCTGGTCTTCCTTATAGGATCCTCGGGCTGTAACATCCCAAGTAATTACTGAATAATAGATATTTTTATCTATGTCTATTAATGATTAAGATAGTGTTTTAGAGGCTTAAAATGAAAATAAATCCAATCTTAAGCATGGAATACACTAATATTCTTAAAAGATTGTTTTACTGCCTTATGATGGAAAACCCTTTTTAAATCTATCTTTTGACAATTTTATAAACTGTGTTTGTCAAAATAAACTTATTCTTTATGATTGGGACATCAAAATTTACTTTGTGTGAATTTTTGGTATTTTTCTGACAATGTTCATTTTTTAATGAATAGTGAAAAATACTGCATTTTACATCAAAACAGATTTTTAATCTAATTTATTTATATGATTAGATTATCTTTTTAATTGGTATTAATGTGTAATATGAATATATTTTTACCATTTAGTCCAATGGTGGTCATTGGAATCCATTTCACTTTAAAATCGGACTTAAACTAGTGTCAATCTTTTGATACTTATTGTTTCATAAAAACACACTATTTGCTCTGACAGCAGAAATTAATTATTAAATTAATTAATGTGACTTATATGTTTTGAATTTTGTAAAATAGACATCATTTTTGAATTCGTAATATCAAATATAGCTTAGGGAGAATTTTTGGTAATTTTCTGAAAAACTTCAATTTTTGATGAATAGTGAAACCACTAAGTGGTACTTATAAAAACTGATTTTCCGTTTAAATGAAATTTTTCCATCATTGTGTTTTGATTTTCAAAAATCCGACATACATGGTTTTCATTAAGAAGTAAAATGTGGTTCAATGAGATTAAAATAATTTTTTGGTGAATAGTATCTTATTAAGTTTTTAATCATGATTAGTGGTAATTAGTGTAGTTTAAGGTAAAAATAATGCTTTAATAAAATAAGATGATCTTGACACATGTCCTACCCTCATTGGTTGTGTCATGTCAGACCATGACAAGCCATGGGTCAACTTGGGGACCCCATAGAGCCACTTTGGTTGGGAAATGACATAAATAACTTTTTATTTAATGTAAAAGTAAAAATGACACAAACATGATATGTTTTACTAAAACAATTTTTTAAATGGGGTTATACAAGTCATATTTTTGATTATAAATTGTCATTGGAAATCTAAAAAGATTTCCTACATCATAGTATTTTTTTTTATTTTTAGACATTAAATAAATTAAATTATTTTTGACATAATAATGATGCAGCGATGACATCATTATTTAACAATTTAAATAAAATGGAAAGATAATGTAAAATCTATGAACTACACATGTCCAAAACCAATTGAATGAGTGGATTTCTAACCCTTATCACCTTATCCACGAATCATATCAATGTGGGAACTTTTAAAACCGAAACACATTTTCAAATAAAGTAATATTTCTTTACTTTCCAAAAGTGTCCCTCCTCTCCTTTTATAAAAGGCCCTAACCTCTACCTCATTTCACACACTCCTCAAGCCTTTGGCTCGGCCAACCCCTGCCCATTTACTCTCTCCACATCTCTCTCCTCATCCTAGAGGATTCCCTTTGGGCATAATCCTTTCAAAGGAATCCTTTGGGCTCAAATCAAAAGGAGTTACACTTTTAAAGGTAATTTATTCTCTCATGTTCATTTGTTTTATTTTGCTTCTCCAACCCCATAAACTCTTTTTATTTACTTATTTTTTAACAACAACAGTATCTTAAATATACTAGGATGTTGTTATAAGATTTATTTGAGCTACACTCTCACAAAACTACATCAAATGGTTAAAGAACATACGGTTTCCGTGGATGGCGAAATTCTGTCTCCCGAAACGATGATTGTTCAATACTCATTTAACACCTTAAAAGGTGGCCATTATGATGTCAATATTTTTAAATATGATATATATTATGTTTATGTTTTCCTTAAGCTTTTGTTTTTTTCATTTTTGGCATACCTTTATGGTTTCCATTATGGGTAAACACGATATCTTCATTTTAGGAAGAGCGGACTACCGCCCCCTCAAAGTGATGTGATTCGTTAATGACATATGTGGGACGTGTAAAGGATGGATTTAAAGTTATTATGATGTTATACTGGAATTATAATATACCTCTATATCATTATTATTTCTTTCCATTAAAGTATGTGATAGAAATGAAAGTAGCGTTCATGCGTACGTACGGCTTACCGTCTCCATGAACGGTGCATTTCATTTCTTATCCCCAAATGTAATATACTATTAAAAGTACATGTATATAATGGATATATATAATTAATTATATATCTAAATGATGAATATAATTCTGGAATTAAAATATACATACCTCTCATTTAGTTTTAATTCCATTAATATGAAAAAGAAATGAAAGTAGCGTTCATGCGTACGTACGGCTTACCGTCTCCATGAACGGTGCATTTCATTTCTTACCTCTAAATGATTATGTAATATTATAAATACATGTATATGCTGGATATATATGATACATATTATATCAAAATCGGGAATTTCATTATGGATATAAAGAACCTTTCACCACACAAACAACATGTAATTGTAAGAAGTCCACTTTCGACTTAAGAACCAAATATTGACAAAACAAACATTATTAACTTAAATGGTTACATAATGTTTATAACATGGCAATAAGTGATATAAAAGGAATAATGAACTTTAAAAAGGTTCTTAATCAAGTATAATTTACTCAATTTTATTATTCAGGACGTTAAAGTCTGATCGAGTCAAGTCGGACCCGAGGTAAGGGACTCCGTCTCAATCTCCTTTCATTGAGGAATATTTTATTTTATACACAACTTTCTTTTATACGGTGTATAAAACCCTTTGAATTTTACTTTTATACAAAAGGAATCTTTTTCTATGAAGCGTTTTACTAAACGACAAAATGGAATGTTTTTTTTAACGTACGCGGTGACAACAACCTTTTCCGCCACCGCGAGTATTATTTGGTCTTTGGCTTCCTCAACAAGCCGTTATGTTTTTAGAATAAAATAAATACCATATACTCTTTTATGTATTTTAGTATTGAAAATGGTTTTGAAAAAGGATTCTATTATGTCAATATATTTCTGATATATTGTGATTGAAATGTGGAAATGTTATCATTCCTTTATATTGGTTTTATGTTTTATGATTTTATACTGGTACTTGGACATTTTAACGGGTGGTTACGTTATAAACCATATGACGGGTGGTGCCGTGAATACCAGGACGGGTGGTTACATTATAACCTCCAATGCATTGGGTATGGAAGTCGGCCGTATGGCTATTCCATTAAGTATGTATGGAAATTGGCCGTATGGCTATTCCATTAAGTGATATGTGTGGAAGTCGACCGTATGGTTATTCAACTTAAGTATGTTTATGTCCCAAGTTACCTTTAAATATGTTAGGTGTTCTTTTTATGGATTTTATGGTAATCCTTTGCTTACAAAAAGGTAAGTAAGGATACTTTATTCAGTGAAGAGTTTTTACTACTTCAGGAAGGTGAAGGTATTACTTTGATAGAGTATATATCGTTTATTTGATGTTTGAAAAACTATCAGTTTTCATTCTTTCTGTATCCCTTACTAAGCTTTTTATGCTCACCCCAAGTTTTTTTTGAAATTTTTTCACAGGACTTAATGTGGAATAGGGTCGAGGATGGGATCAAGGGAATGTCATCCTATATAAAACATGGAACTAGACACGTTTCTTTTTAAGAGTTTTTTTATTATGGAAACATAGTAGAAGTGAATACTTTGTAATATTTTGAGACGCAATAGCTATGTTCTAATTCTCTAAAACTCTAAACCTGAAAAGATCCTCGATGTGAATTATTCATTTAATTCAATATTAAGTAAGGTTTAAGGGCGGGGCCTTATAGTTGGTATCAGAGGTCGGTTTAGACAACTTTAGGGGTTAGAAAAGTGTTAAATTATAATATTATTGAAATGATATAGCATTTACGGATTACCATGTTGCTTCACCTAAGATATTTCTGTGTTCAGAATGGTTTTCCGAAGAGGAAACAAAGCAGCTATGTTGGGACGACATCAGGGGGAAGATAACCTTCCAAATCAGCAACCTGAGATGGTCGGAATCGGAACTGAACAGTTTGTTGCAGTGATGGCACAATTGACTCAGGCTATAAATGGTGGTGGTATCCATGCACGAGATCATCTAGATCAACCGCAGAGGAACATGTCAGTGGTGGAACATTTCATGAGGCAAAATCGCCCATCATTCAGAGGATCATCTGACCCTGTACAAGCTGAAGGGTGGATTAAAGCACTGGAGAAGATTTTTGATGTCATGGGGTGTTCAGAAAATCAAAAGGTTAGTCTTGTTGTTTAACGTTTTTAAGGTGAAGCTGTTCAGTGGTGGTCGATGGTGAAAAATATAAGGGATAGTGATGAGATTAAGGATCTTCATTGGGAAGAATTCAAAGGTATGTTTCTTGAGAAATATTTTCCTAAGGTGGTTCGTCTTAGTATGGAAAAACAGTTCCTAGAATTGAGGTAGGAGGATGATTCAGTGGCTGCTTATGAAGAAAAGTTCACTCGATTGGCAAGGTATGCTCCAAACTTCATACGAGATCTTGATAGTAAAATAAAACGTTTTTACTCAAGGTTAAAGCCAAAGTATCGAAGGGCTTTAGCTTCTCATGAGTTCAAAAGTTATGAAAAACTTGTTAGATGTGCGGATAAGGTGGAAATGGAGTTTGCCGATGATCAGGTGTTCTATGAAAAACAACAGAATAAGAGGTCTAGTTGGCAGGCAACGGGGAATAATTCATCAAAGAAGCAAGGAGGTAAGAAAACCAAATATCCATCCTGTGAGAAGTGTGGTAAAATGCATCCTGGAGAATGTTTATCCAAGTCTGGTAAGTGCTTTCGGTGTGGTAAGTCTGGTCATATTGCTCATAACTGTAAGGAAGATGATCAAGCAGGAAATGAAAATCCAACGGTAAGATGTTTTAAGTGTAATGAAATGGGTCATTATGCAAACGAGTGTCCAACGAAGAACTCAAATGGGGGAATGCAGCCAGACTACAAGCAGAAAGGGGTGGTGAAATCTTTTGCAACAACTTCAGCAGATGTTGGGCCATCGAATGAAGTGGTATCAGCTCCAGGGAGCTCAGTATTTTTCGAAGATTGACTTGAGGTCGGGGTACCATCAGTTGAAAGTAAAAGAAGCAGATATTCTGAAGACTGTGTTCCATACTAGATATGGCCATTATGAATTTGTAGTTATGCCTTTTGGGTTAACCAATGCACCTGCTGTATTCATGGACCTTATGAATAAAATTTTCCATGAGTTCTTGGATAAGTTTGTGTTTGTGTTTTGAGGTTTGGGAAGAGGTTATGTGTGCCTTGTGATTCACAGTTGAAGAATGAGTTGTTATGTGAAGCTCATAGTTCTCCGTTTTCAGTTCATCATGGCAGTACTAAGATGTATAGAGATCTTCGGAAGTATTACTGGTGTGATGGAATGAAAAGAGATGTTGCTGATTTTACTGTGAAGTGTTTGACATGTCAACAGGTTAAAGCAGAGCGGTAGTTACCGAAAGGGATGCTTCAGCCTTTACCAGTGCCAAAGTGGAAATGGGAAAACATATCCATGGACTTTGTTGTGGGATTACCGAGGATATCTCGAGTTAATAATGCAATCTGGGTTATTGTTGATCGCTTGACCAAATCTGCTCATTTCCTTTCTATACGAGATACTTTCTCTCTAGATCAACTTTCCCGTTTGTATCTTAAACAGATAGTCAGGTTACATGGATTTACTCTCTCAATTGTAATGGATCGTGATCCCAGGTTTACTTCTAACTTTTGGAAAGGCCTTCAGAAGTCGTTGGGTACTGAATTAAATTTTAGTACAGTTTTTCATCCTCAATCAGATGGGCAGTCAGAACGAACAATTCAGACCTTGGAGTATATGCTACGAGCTTGTTCGATGGATTATCAGGGAAGTTGGGACCAACATATTTCTTTGGTTGAGTTTTCTTATAATAACAGTTTTCATTCCAGTATATAGATGGCACCATTTGAGGTATTATATGGGAAGCGGTGTCGAACTCCAGCATTTTGGGATGAAGTGGGTGAAAGGAAGCTGATGGGACCGGAATTGGTAGAAGAGATGGCAGAAAAAGTTCAGTTGATTCAGAAGCACATGAGAACAGCTCAGAGCAGGCAGAAGAGTTATGCGAATAACCGGAAGAAGGATCTATCTTTCGAAGTAGGTGATCATGTTTTTCTCAAGGTTTCTCCTTGGAAAAGTGTGATCAGATTTGGTAAGAAAGGAAAGTTGAGTCCAAGGTTCATTGGACCATACGAAATTCTGGAGAGAGTTGGACCAGTTGCATACTGAGTGGCTTTTCCTTCGAGTTTATCTCAGGAACACAATGTTTTTCACATTTTTATGTTGAGAAAGTATATGCCAGATCCATCTCATGTTTTGAGCCTAGAGGTAGTTCAGTTGGAAGAGAACCTATCTTATGAGGAACAACCGGTCCAGATTCTTCACCACAGGGAGAAAGTGTTACGGAATAAGGTGATTCACCAGGTAAATGTTTTGTGAAAAAACCACATTATTGAAGAGGCAACATGGGAATCTGAAAATGCAATGAGGGATAAGTACCCTCATTTATTCGATAAGTAAATAAATTTCGGGGATGCAATTTTCTAAAGGGGGAAGGATGTGACATCCCAAGTAAGTAATGAATAATAGATATTTTTATCTATTTCTATTAATGATTAAGATAGTGTTTTAGAGGCTTAAAATGAAAATAAATCCAATCTTAAGCATGGAATACACTAATATTCTTAAAAGATTGTTTTACTGCCTTATGATGGAAAACCATTTTTAAATCTATCTATTGACAACTTTATAAACTATGTTTGTCAAAATAAACTTATTCTTTATGATTGGGACATCAAAATTTACTTTGTGTGAATTTTTGGTATTTTTCTGACAATGTTCATTTTTTAATGAATAGTGAAAAATACTACATTTTACATCAAAACTGCTTTTTAATCTAATTTATTTATATGATTATATTATATTTGGAATTGGTATTAATGTGTAATATGAATATATTTTTACCATTTAATCCAATGGTGGTCATTGTAATCAATTTCACTTTGAAATCGGACTTAAACTAGTGTCAATCTTTTGATACTTATTGTTTCATAAAAACACGCTATTTGCTCTGACATTGGGAATTTATTATTAAATTAATTAATGTGACTTATATGTTTTGAATTTTGTAAAATAGACTTCATTTTTGAATTCGTAATATCAAATATAGCTTAGGGAGAATTTTTGGTAATTTTCTGAAAAACATCAATTTTTGATGAATAGTGAAACCACTAAGTGGTACTTATAAAAACTGATTTTCCGTTTAAATGAAATTTTGCCATTATTGTGTTTTGATTTTCAAAAATCCGACATACATGGTTTTCATTAAGAAGTAAAATGTGGTTCAATGAGATTAAAATAATTTTTTGGTGAATAGTATCTTATTAAGTTTTTAATCGTGATTAGTGGTAATTAGTGTAGTTTAAGGTAAAAATAATGATTTAATAAAATAAGATGATCTTGACACATGTCCTACCCTCATTGGTTGAGTCATGGACGACCATGAAAAGGCACGGGTCAACTTGGGGGCCCCATGGAGCCACTTTGGTTGGGAAATGACATAAATAACTTTTTATTTAATGAAAAAGTAAAAATGACACAAACTTGATATGTTTTACTAAAACAATTTTTTAAATGGGGTTATACAAGACATATTTTTTATTATAAATAGTCATTGGAAATCTAAAAAGATTTCCTACATCATAGTATTTTTTTATAATTTTTAAACATTAAATAAATTAAATTATTTATGACATAATAATGATGCAGCGATGACATCATTAGTTGACTATTTAAATAAAATGGAAAGATAATGTAAAATATATGAACTACACATGTCCAAAACCAATTGAATGAGTGGATTTCGAACCCTTATCACCTTATCAACGAATTATATCAATCTGGGACCTTTTAAAACCGAAACACATTTTCAAATAAAGTAATATTTCTTTACTTTCTAAAAGTGTCCCTCCTCTCCTCTTATAAAAGGCCCCCACCTCTACCTCATTTCACACACTCCTCAAGCCTTTGGCTGGGCCAAACCCTTACCAGTTACTCTCTCCACATCCCTCTCCCCATCCTAGAGGATTCCCTTTGGGCAGAATCCTTTCAAAGGAAGCCTTTGGGCTCAAATCAAAAGGAGTTACACTTTTAAAGGTAATTCATTCTCTCATGTTCATTTGTTTTATTTTTCTTCTCCAACCCCCTAAACTCTTTTTATTTACTTATTTTGTAACAATACCACTATATTAAATATACTAGGATGTTTTTATAAGATTTTTTTGAGCTACACTCTCACACAACTACATCAAATGGTTAAAGAACATAAGGTTTCCGTGGATGGCGAAATTCTGCCTCCCGAAACAATGATTGTTCAATACTCATTTAACACCTTCAAAGGTGGCCATTATGATGTCACTATTTTTATATAAGATATATAATATGTTTATGTTTTCCTTAAGATTCTGGTTTTTTCATTTTGGGCATACCATTATGGTTTCCATTATGGGTAAACACGATATCTTCATTTTAGGAAGTGCGGACTACCGCCCCCTCAATGTGATGTGATTCGTTAATGCCATGTGTGGGACGTGTAAAGGATGGATTTAAATTTATTATGATGTTATAATAGAATTATAATATACCTCTATATCATTATTATTTCTTTCCATTAAAGTATAAGATATAAATGAAAGTAGCGTTCATGCGTACGTACGGCTTACCGTCTCCATGAACGGTGCATTTCATTTTTATCCCCAAATGTAATGTACTATTAAAAGTACATTAATATAATGGATATATATAATTAATGATATATCTAAATGATGAATATAATTATGAAAATAAAATATACATACCTATCATTTAGTTTTATTTCCATTAATATGACAAAGAAATGAAAGTAGCGTTCATACGTACGTACGGCTTACCGTCTCCATGAACGGTGCATTTCATTTCTTATCTCTAAATGATTATGTAATATTATAAATACACGTATACTCTGGATATATATGATACATATTATATCCAAATCGGGAATTTCATTCTGCATATAAAGAACCTTTGACCACACGAACAACATGTAATTGTAAGAAGTCCACTTTCGACTTAAGAACCAAATATTGACAAAACAAAAATTATTAACTTAAATGGTTACATAATGTTTATAACATGGAAATAAGTGATATAAAAGGAATAATGAAATTTAAAAAGGTTCTTAATCAAGTATAAATTAACTCAAGTTTATTATTCAGGACGTTAAAGAATGATCGAGTCAAGTCGGACCCGAGGTAAGGGACTTCGTCTCAATATCCTTTCATTGAGGCATATTTTATTTTATACACAAATTTCTTTTATACGGTGTATAAAACCCTTTGACTTTTACTTTTATACAAAAGGAATCTTTTTCTACGAAGCGTTTTACTAAACGACAAAAAGGAATGTTTTTTTGACGTACGCGGTGACAATGACCTTTTCCGCCGCCGCGAGTATTATTTGGTCTTTGGCTTCCTCGACAAGCCGTAATGTTTTTAGAATAAAATAAATACCATATACTCTTTTATGTATTTTGGTATTGAAAATGGTTTTGAAAAAGGATTCTATTATGTCAATATATTTATGATATATTGTGATTGAAATGTGGAAATGTTATCATTCCTTTATATTGGTTTTATGTTTTATGATTTTATACTGGTACTTGGACATTTTAATGGGTGGTTACGTTATAAACCATATGACGGGCGGTGCCGTGAATACCAGGACAGGTGGTTACGTTATAACATCCAATGCATTGGGTATGGAAGTCGGTCGTATGGCTATTCTATTAAGTATGTATGGAAATTGGCCGTATGGCTATTCCATTAAGTGATATGTGTGGAAGTCGACCGTATGGTTATTCCACTTAAGTATGTTTATGTCCCAAGTTATCTTTATATATGTTATGTGTTATTTTTATGGATTTTATGGTAATCCTTTGGTTACAAAAAGGTAAGTAATGATACATTATTCAGTGAATAGTTTTTACTACTTCATGAATGTGAAGGTATTACTCTGATAGAGTATATATGGTTTATTTGATGTTTGAAAAACTATCAGTTTTCATTCTTTCTGTATCCCTTACTGAGATTTTTATGCTCACCCCAAGTTTTTTTTGAAATGTTTTCACCGGACATAATGTGGAATAGGGTCAAGGATGGGATCAAGGGAATGTCATCCTATATAAAACATGGAACTAGACACGTTTCTTTTTAAGAGTTTTTTTTATTATGGAAACTTAGTAGAAGTGACTACTTTTTAATCTTTTGAGATGTAATAGTTATGTTCTAATTCTCTAAAACTCTAAACCAAAAAAGATCCTCGACGTGAATTATTCATTTAATTCAATATTAAGTAAGGTTTAAGGCCGGGGCCTTATACAGGCTCCGATGTTGCCTCTTCAATTTTATGATTCCTGTAATGTATCTTTTCCTGATGAGTGGTTCGATTCCTCAACACATTTTCATTAGTTTCACGAATCTGGATAGGATCTTCATGGTAGGATTGGTATGGTTCAAACTCTATACCATCAGAACTGAGGATATCTACTGGGTCTGGCATGTATATTCTCAATAATGAGACATGGAACACTTTTTGTACGTTGGATATGAAAGGTGGAATAGCTAAACTATATGAAATAGATCCAATTATCTACATGATTTTAATAGGCCCAATGTACCTATTGTTCAATTACCCTTTCTTTCCAAATCATATAATTCCATTCCATGGAGATACATTAATGAAAATATGATCTCCCACATGAAATTCGAGATACTTCCATTGATTATCGGCATAGATATTTTGAATTATTTGAGCAACATTGATATGAGCTTGAATAGTCGATACCTTCATTGTTGCTTCCACCATATTCTCTAGACCCACAAGCCTCCTCTCTCCATCATTATTCCAACAAGTTTGTGTACATACCTTCCTTCCATACAATGCTTCATATGGATCCATTTGAATACATGAACAGAAACTATTATTGTAGTAAAATTCCACTAACGGTAAGTATTGATCCCACATACCTTGAAAGTCATGTGAAGATGATCTCAACATTTCCTCTATGGTTTGGATCATCCTCTCTGATTGCCCATCATTTTGTGGGTGTTAAGATATACTCAAATGATGATCACAATCAAAATATTTTTGAATACTTATCTGAAATTTTGATGTAAATATTAGGTCATGATCAAACACAATTGAGGGAGGTTCCCCAGGAAGTCTTATTACTTCACTAATATAGAGTCTTTGTACGCACTATAGTGGAAAATCATCCCTTATAGAGAGGAAATGGGCATATTTTCAAGGTTAATTTTCAATTACCCATATCACATCATTTTTCCTTGGAGTTTTGTGTAATACATTGAAAAAAGTCAGGGTTATAAAATCCCATTTTCACTTAGGAATAGTTATTGGTTTAATTACTTCTTTTGGATGTTTCCGTTCAGGCTTCAATTGCTGACAGACTAAACATCTTGATACATAATATGCGATTTATCTCTTCTTGTTATCAAACCAAAAATGTTCCATTAAATCACTATACATCTTAGTGATACCAAGATGTATGGAAAAATTTGAACTATGGGAATCATCTAATAACTCCATTTTTAGCTCAAGTACAGTTGGAATGAAAATCCATTTCCATAATTATTGAACTCCAACTTCATACACAAAGCCATCCATCTTCCCATAATTTACATAATTAATTTTATTTTGAAAAATTAATGATTTTTTACCTTCTTTGGTAACTTTCCTATCCATAATTAATAGATCTGTATACAATAGATCCCTGTAAATCCTCATTTTGATGAGAACTCCATGGTCCTTCCTTCTCAATGTATCAGCTACATTGTTTTCCTTTCATAGGTGGTAGTGTATGGTACAATGATAATCCTTTTGTAGGATAATTCATTTCTGTTCCCTCATGTTGCGTTTTTTCTGTGAGAAGATATATTTTAGGATCTTTTGATCTATATATATCTCACAGTTTTTCCATAGAGAAAATGTATACATATCTTTAGAGTAATGATTTCTAATGCTAACTCAAGAGCATGAGTGGGATTGTTTTGTTCATTAATTTATTACTTCCTTGATGCATATCCAATAACTCTATAATTGTGCATAAGTACAAAACCAAGTCCATTCATTATTCCATCCTAAATGACCTGAAACCCATCATTCCCTGATGGTGGAGTTATGATCAGTGGATTCACTAATCTCCGCTTCAATTATTCGAAATAGTCCTCAAATTATTTTTTATATATGACCTTAACCCATTTATGTGTATGATTATTCATTGGGTTGGCTAAACATGCCAGGTTCTGAAAGAAACACCAAAAATAACCTTCTAAACCAATAAAACTATGTACCTCAGTTATGTTCGTTGGAGTAGGCCATTCTTGCACAGCCTTTGTCATTGAATGATCAAAAAATATTCCATCGTTAGAGACAAGGTTCCCCAAAAAGGGAACATATTAGATCCAAAATTTACACATTGGGAACTTTCTATATACTTTATTTCTTCCAAGAGTCTTCTGAATATTGCACGTGATATATTCATAATCTTTGTATATTTTTTAGTATACTAAGATATCATTAATAAATACCAAAAAAATTCATCATTATAAATCTTGAAAACTCAATTAATTAGATCCAATAAAACATAGTGTTAATTTTTCCATACAAAAGGCATTACTGCAAACTCGTAATGCCCATACCTAGTTAGAAATGATATTTTTTTGATGACTTTCTTCCTCACAAAAACTGATGAGATCCAGATAGAAGGTCAATCATTGAAAAATATTGATCACCATGATTTTGATTAAATAAATCATTGATGTGAGGGAGTTGATACATGTTCTTTATTGTTATAAAATTGATCTTCTTTTAGTCAATGCACAACCCCATGGATCCATCTTTTTCTTAACTAAAATAATAGGGGCTCTTCGTGAGGAAACACTAGGGAGAATAAATCCTTCATCACTCAATTATTTATTATATTTCCTTATTTCCACTAATTCTATAGTGGCCATTCTATAAGGGATCTTTGTTATTGGCCTTAAACCTAGAATTAGGTCAATGGAAAACACAATTTCCCACTCTGGGGGATTTCCAGGTAATTCCTTTGGAAACACATCAACATATTCTTTAAAATCGACATGTCCTCTATCTGAAAATTCTTCTCATCTCCCAATGTTTTTTTCATTCCAATCCTCACCAATAATTGAATTCATTAGAGATATTGGGGGTTAATATAGATCAAAATTTTATGGTGATGTTTCTACCCTAATGATAAGGGATTCCACATCATCCTCATATATTGTAACCTCCTTCTTCTTACAATAAATTTTCGCATCATGGATCGAAATACAATCTATACCGGGGATTATATCAATTTAAATCATGGGTGTTACTAAAAAATCAGAATATAAATCATATTTATATTCCATAATGGGGAATTCATGAACCAAATTTGTTTCTTTTCTACTACCCTTAGGAGATTTGACTACCAACTCCCTTATTAAATCAAATTTGAAATATATAATTTTCTTGGAAAACTGTGAAGACATGAAAGAATGGGATGATCCATAATCAAATAAGAATTATCTATGTTTGAGGATATGATTAAAGTACCTACCACCACATCATTAGGAACTTCAATATCATATGTTGTGATCGCATTATCTTGCCCCTACTCCCTTGGCCTTTTTTGTGGCATGATTTCTTCATGATTGGGACAATGATTTGTATAATGTTTAATCTCTTGAAAATTATAGCATTTAACATTAATTTCTTCTTTCATCCTCATACAATCACCACAATGACGAACTTTCTTTCCACATTTGTTTCATACTCCTATTTCTTTTAAGTAGGAACCATGGTGTTTCCTTCACTAATTATCATATAGTGGAAATTTAACTCTTCCTTTCATCCCTATATCCTGATTTCCTTTCTCATATTTCTTAGTAGCCCTCATCTTATCTTTATTTAACAAGATATCATAAGAATTAGAGACATATTTCATCTTTATTGCACATAAAACTATATCTTCAGATGATAAGAATCTTTGGGAGACCAGTAACCCATGAAGGAATGACTTTACACCAGAAAATAATCAATCAATCTTTCCCCTCAGATTTCGTATGTCGTCCACAACATGCCCTGCTAACCTAGTAAAGTTAGCTTCATTCTATGCATCATTCTCATCTTACGTTTTCCTCAAAATCATAAAATGCCTTTCCATATCTGTTCGATGTTCATGAGTAAAGTATTTCTCTAGTAATAATTCATTAAATTCCACCCATTTTGTATTCTCTATCTCTTCCTCCACTGTTTTTAGATTGATGACGACATATGATCTGCATATCCTAATAGATGAAAAAATTAGATGATGACCTTTTCCATTTCATCATATCCTAATGTGAGAAATAACTTCTATAAGGAACATATCACCTGCTTAGCCACAAAGGGGTTTGTAATCAAATTGAATGATGGAGGCTGTTGTCACATAACGTGATAAAATAAGACTCCTCTGAATGGTAGATTCTCACTAATGCAGAAAACGTTTTGTATGTCGGTTATTTTTCATTTTTTACGTTGGTTTATAGCCGATGTTAATATGTGCGACGTTATAAATAAGGTTTTTGACATCGGTTATTTAAAAACCGACGTCAAAAACATAAAATCGCGATGTTTATCACATCAGTTATTTTAGAACCGACATGATAAAAGGCCTGGAAAATGGTTTATCACGTCGGTTATTAAAAACCCGACGTGAGAAAAGGATGATAAACCGGGGGGGTTTATCACGTCAGTTTTTTAGGAACCGACGTGATAAACAGGGGTGAAGGGGGATTTATCACGTCGGTTCATATAGAACCGACGTGATAAACCGGGGTGAGCGTGGTTTATCACGTCGGTTATTATAAAACCGATGTGAAAAACCAGGGGAGGGGGGTTTATCAGGTCTGTTATTATATAACCGCCATGATAAACTGGCGGGAGGTAGTTTATCACGTCGGTTATTGAATAACTGACGTGATAAACCACTGTCCTGGCCTTTTATCACGTTGGTTATTCAATAACTGACGTGAGAAACCATTGTCCAGGCCTTTTATCACGTCGGTTATTATATAACCGCTGTGATAAACCGGAGGGGAGGCGGTTTATCACGTCGGTTATTGAATAATCGACGTGATAAACCATTATCCAGGCCTTTTATGAGGTCGGTTATTAAATAACTGATTGGATAAACCATTCTCCAGGCCTTTTATGATGTAATTTATTAAATAACCGACATGATAAACCATTCTCCAGGACTTTTATGACATCAGTTATTAAATAACCGACATGATAAACCATTCTCCAGGCCTTTTATCACGTTAGTTATTAAATAACCGACGTGATAAACCATTCTCCAGGCCTTTTATCACGTCGGTTATTAAATAACCGACGTGATAAACATTTTCCAGGCCTTTTATCACGTCGGTTATTAAATAACCGATGTGATAAACCCAATTTTTTTTAAAACATAATGCAGTCATCTTCTCTCCACCAGAATCAACCAGAAAACAAATCAAGAAATTTCACCACAAAAACAGAAGTAGATCAAAATTAAGCATGTACATTGATAACATATAAAACTTACCCCCTAGACAGCCCCCACCCTCATTTATACACCATGGACAGCCCTCCCCCACCCCGTTGGAGCCCTCACCCTCATGTATACCCCCTGGACAGCCCTCCCTCACCCCATTGGAGCTCCCACCCTCATGTATACCCCTTGGACAACCCTACCCCACCCCATTGGAGCCCCACCACACTCCTAGACTGCCCCCGACCCCCAAACACCCTCAAACACCCCTCGACAACCCCCCACCCTCCTGAACAGCACCCCATCACCCCCTCACCCCACTTGACAGCCCCCACCACACCCCTGGACAGCCCCAAACACCCTTGGACAACCCCCCCCCCCCCCACCCACCCATGGACAACACTCCCACACCCCTGGACCGCCTTCCCACACCTCTGGACATCCCTACCACCCCCAGGACTATCCCCCCACCCCACTGGACAGCCCTCCCAGACCGCTGGACACCCCCCAACCCCACTGAACACACCCCCACACCCTTGGAACCCCTCCCCCACAGACCCAAATCCATACCAGAAAAACCATCAAAAGTAGACCAAAACAAGAAGTAGAGCAAAATTAAACATTCACTTATATAACATTCAAAACATACACTGTCAACTTCAAAAAAAATTAATCCAACCTAAACAACTACCAAATACAAAATTAAAACGACAATATTCAAAATTACATTTTACATTACAAACAACTAAAATTCAATCAAACCTGTAAAATAATTTGACCACTCCACTTGTAAATGTTTGATGTCTTCAGCAGTATAAGGTTGAGGTTCATCAAAAAGCTACAAATGAAAAAGAAGATAGTTAACGTGTATAATGAATAAATAAAATTGAAATATTATGGCAAAGTTTAAGAGGAAATCGTACCAGGTCAAAATTCACAACTTTCCCAGTTGTTATTATTTCATACATAAATCTTATCATATAATATCCGTATTCGATGACACCCTGTTGTTCATGAAAATTATGTTTGAATGAGTGTAAATTCAATATATTATTTTTATGTAATAAATAAAAATGTAAAAATTATAAATGTAAATTTACCTTCGCATTTACATATTTGATCTTTTCATTTCTTTTCTTTGTGTTTTTTCGAAAGTAGGCTCATGCACTATTAGAAAATAATACGAATGGGGTAAATTTAAAATTCATTATAATATATAAAACTATTGAGAAATTGAAACTTACTTTTCCAATATATTCTTAAAACTTTCCCGCACATCACCATGAATAGAGTATATCCAATAAAGAGCTTTCTCCCTTGGGAAAAAACCCCTAACATCCAATGATCACTGATAAATTTTTTTTACTATTAGTGGTTTTTTATGTTAAAAGATAATTAACTCTTTGAGAGAAATGTGTTTCATACCTCTCAAAAAAAGGCATCATCCAACATTGTGTGATTATATTCTTTTCAAATCTTTCAGTAATATAAACCATTCTTTGTTGCTCATTCAATGCACATGCTTCAGGGGAAATCAATTGCGGGTCCATGAATCCGTATACTTCTATCAGCTCATTCCTCTCACAAATTTTATAAAGTTACCTAATACAAAATATACAAAAGTATACATTTTTAATAAATATAATGCAGGGAAAAGGTGTTAAGACTTACAATGAAAAATTTTTCACCATGTTGATGCCAAACTTATCTTCAGTAACAAGATTCATGATATCAGTTTTTATAATCCCCATACTTATTTCACATCTACAAACATGAGATTCCATTGGAAACTCATAAAAACCCAACAAAAAATGTGAATATCTTGACAATATGTCAAGACCACTAGAATCTGTATCTGATGTCATAGCCTGTTGTCTTTGTTGTTTTCTATACAGTATTTCTTTACCTTTGAAGTATTCCTGTGAAAAAAATTGAAAAATATAGTAGTTTTCAAATGATAGAACAACTTTAATAAAAACATAAAATAAAAGATATAACATGCATTCCTCTATGGTAATGAGTTGAAGAAGTCTTGATGGCCAAAATAAAAAATGGTCGATACTCTGTCCAACTGTCACCACCTCATCTGTAGGTATTGGTACCCTAGATGATCTATCTATAATATCCTGTACAGTGACCCTTTGATTCTCTACCTCTAATTGTTGATGATGAACTATATCTTCTATAAAATATACCAACCTGTATGCTTCTATATGATGTTGAGAATCATCAACATACAACTCGCAATATGTAGGAAGCAACGGCGGAGGCGTAGGATAAAAAATGGTGTCTACAGGCTGAGGTGGGGGAGTGGGAGCTACTGGTGGAGGTGGAGGATAAATAATGGCGTCTTCAAGGGTAGGTGGAGGATTGGGAGCTGCAGTCTGAAATTGTCTTTTCATTTCTGCAAACATAGACTGCACCGACTCTCTAATCTTTTCCTCCATCATCGCATTAATATTTTGAACTTCAGCATCCAAGGATTCTATTTTTTTTATAAACCCCCTCAATATTAGAAGTTGAAGAACGTGGAAATACTTTTCTTACCGATACACCTACCGGATATCCTCTTACACGACCAGGATGTTCGGGCCTTCCCAATGCTGCAAATAAAATATCTTCCCTCCTAGTAGTTGTAAATGTCCCCTCTGAACTCTGCTCCTCAAGAGAGTCCTGTATTAATTAATTGAACATTTCTGTAATGATTGAAACTTATATGAAGCAAAAAAGTTTTCTTAAATAAATTAAATAGATATCTTACAATCCTCTCAGATACGATTCTCGATTTTTCCGAAAGATATTTCCCTTTTTTCCCCTTTCGAGCTCTCTTCCATTTTTCATGTCTAGATGGAGGGGATGGAGGGACCACCTCTCCAGAGCTTGAAGACTAAGCTCTTAGTTGTTGAAATTTTTCCACCATCATTTTTTCTTCCAATAATGCATACCCTCCCCGAGATAAACTATGAGGGTATACATTTTTAGATTGGATCTCGTGATGAGCTTTCCTTGTTTGCTGAAATTTAAGAATAATAAGTCATTAACAAAACATTAATAAAATCATTCATATAAGAATGTTTATAAAAGTTTACATTTCCCTTACCAGATATGACTCTTTTTTCTACTTTGAAAAAACTGTCTCCATGTGTCTTCATCTATAAAAGGATATATACGACATGGATTGTCATGCCTTCTATGAGCATAAATGAAATCAGATGAGAGGGTTGATTTGAAATCCCTCCATCTCCTGGAATCCAACGATAACATTTCTTCATGACTCCTCCAGTGTCAGGAATATCAAATGTCATCTGATAAAGAAGAGGTTAAACATATTATATATACTAGAAACATTAAAAGAATGGTCAAACAATGACAAAAGATCTTAACAAAATCGTCTCCCACAACTGAGAGATAATCTCTTTATCCACACCTCTCCAATCATCATACAGAATGCTTACTTTGGTCTTAGCCTGAGTTGCAACAAAACTCTTAAAATATTAGGAATTTGGACCTCTAGAAATATCATCATCATCAAACTCAATGACTATCCTCTGATCCTACGTACATGAAAGTGATAATTTTGGTAAACGTGTACACCCATGTTTACAAACCTTTGAACTCTTTGTCGTAATAGGATCATGTGAATGTTCATCCCCAGAGGTATGACCAGCAATATGCTCCTCTCTAGAATCATGTGGTTGATTATCTGAATGATCTGTCATAATCCTTCAAATCAAAAAAACAAATGTCAGTTCACAAATATACAAATTAAAATATTTTAATACTACTGTAATCAGAAAATAGAAAATTGTACTAAGTTACATAATAGTAAACATTGGTAATATGGAAATCATGTTAAACAATGGTAAAGATGGAAAAGATGGTCAAGATGGTCAAGGTGGAAAAAATTGTAAAAATGGTAAACTTGGTAAACATTGTAAACATGGTAAAGTAATTGTCAGTGAAAAAAATAAGCATTTTAAATTTCACGTAATGGTTATAAACATGATAAAGTAAACTAAACAAACTTAAAACAAACAAAAACATATACTTATTTTATTTTAAAACATGTTTTAATAAATAAAAAACTTACAATATCTAACATTTATGGAAAAAATAAATGTAAACAAGAAATAAACATATGTTACCTGTAATTTTAGGAATGTACAAATGGATTGTTTTCCCAAATTCCTTCGTCGTGATCATTACTTATGGCACAAACTATGTCTTCAACATGATCATCATTATGTTCTGTTAATATTTCCATGGAAGTAGGGATCTCACACAAATCATCATATTCATCCAGTTCATCCTCACCAACATATAGTTTTTTCCCTTGTAAAACAACAGCCCACTGCATATCTGATTGATCTTCTATATAGAATATTTGTTTGGCATGTGTTTCCATTATAAAAGAATCAGTTGTGTCTTCCAATCTATTCAGATTAACAAGTGTCATTCCAAATTCATTGTGTCTGACACTGTTGTTACCGTTAAACCATTTACAGTTAAAAATGGGAACTTTAATTTTAAATTAATCAACCTCCCATATGTCTTCAATCACTCCACAATATGCACTTGATGCAGAAATTGGGTTTTTGTCCTCAGCACTCGAAAAATGCATTGCTTCTGCAAGCACCAATACACCACTATTCTGAACTACACTTCTGTTGTCCTGAGCATTTGTATGAAATGTATAACCATTAATGTCATAACCAAACCATGTTATCACAATTAAACATGGACCACCCACTATCCATTTTAATGTCTCTGATACATCTTATCTACCATACAAAGTCTTTTTAATCCATGACAAAAAAGTTTTGTTGTGCTCATTCAAAATCCACATTTCTTTCTTCTTTGGATGACATTGTTTCAACACATTAATATGCAATGTGATATACGGGTGAGCATCAGCTATGTTATTCAAGATGTATGATTCTAACTTCTTCATCTGTTCAGCTGACAATGATTTGACTTTCATGCCACGAATCCCCTTTCTCTCATTATTAACTCGTTCATGGTGAGATGGAGGAAAACCTATGTGTTGCGCCACAGCCAAGTAGCTCGTACAAAACTCTGCTACCTCCTCAGAAATATACTTTTCAATAATGGAGGCTTTAGGTCGATATAGTTATTTTACCATACCCCTTTAATATTTTCATACACCTATCAAAAGGATACATGCAACAAAGTTATACAGGTCCACAAAGCTTTATTTCTCAAACCAGATGAATCATTAAATGCACCATTATATCAAAAAAAGTTGGAGGAAAATACATTTCAAATTGACAAAGTACAAAAATTGCATCCTTTCCCAAAATGTTCAAAGCATTCACATCAATCTCCTTTTTACAAATTGAATTGAAAATATAACACAACTTCATTATAGTCTTTCTGACATGAATGGGAAATATTCCACGCAATGCAACTGGTAGAATTTTTTGCATCATGACTTGATAATCATGTGATTTAATACCTATCAACTTCAAGTCCTTCAATGAGACAAAATTGTTTACATTAAAAGAATATCCTTGAGGTACTTTGATATCATGAAGACACTGAAAGAAGCTAATTTTCTCCCTCTTCGATAATGTATGACAAGCCGGGGGGAGAAATGTTCATCTTACTTTAGGAGTGGGAGCTAACTCCAAACGTATTCCCATTGATAGTAAGTCTAATCTTGCATTCAACCCTTCTTTAGTCATTCCTTTAATATCTAACAATGTTCCAATCAAAGAATCACAAATATTCTTCTCCACGTGCATGAAATCAATATTATGTTTAACTTAATGATACCTCCTATATGGTAGCTCAAAAAAATTGACCTTTTCATCCAAATATGTCTATCATTACAAGATTTTTGTGTCTTTCCCAATGTCATGTCAAGGTTTTTCAGCCTCTCAAAATACAGATCAGGGGATAAAGGTTTAGGAGTAGTATCAAATTCTTGTGAGCCATTGAATGCCTTTTTTAGTCTTCTATAAGGGTGTTCCATAGGCAAAAACATTCGATGACCCATGTACACTGTTTTACTCCCATGATGCAATTGACAATATGACGTCTGTTGTTCGCAAATTGGACCTGCTTTATGCCTTTTATAACTGTATCTAGACAAATTTCCATACGCTGGGAAGTCATTTATAGTGAATAGAAGCACTTCATGCAGTTGAAAATATTCCATTTTATAAGAATCATACATCCTAATACCATCAGCCCATAACAATTTCAAATCATCAATCAACGGTGACAAGTAAACATCAATATCATTACCGGGTTTCATTGGACCAGCGATCATTGTACTCAACATGACATATTTTCGATTCATACAAACATCAAAAGAGAGGTTGTAAATTACCAATAAAATAGGCCATGAACTATGTGTGCTACTGAGTGTTCGGTATGGATTCATTCTATCTGTGCACAACCCTAGTCTGAGATTTCTAATTTCATTTTCGAATGTAGAATACTGCGCATCAATTTTCTTCCATTGTGGATAATCAGCTGGATGAAGTATTTTTCCATCACATACCCGCTCTTCAGCATGACATATTAACCTTTTTGCATCATGTGAATTAGCAAATAAACATTTGAAACGATTAATTATAGGAAGATACCAAAATACCTTTTAAGGGAGCTTTGTAATATCTACATCAGCCTGTGATTTTTCTTTCACCTTATACCTTGATGTCCCACATTTAGGATACTATGACAGAAATTCATATTCCTTCCTATATATAATGAATTCATTCAGACAGGCATGTATTTTCTTGTATCCCAATCCCATCGAGCATAATATTTTCTTGGCATTGTAATGTGAATCTGGAATATCGTTATCTTTTGAAATAATGTCTTTCATCAATTGTAGCAGCTCTGTAAAAATTCTATTAGTCCATCCATGCTTATCCTTCAGGTTATTCAATATTATCTCCACCGAGAAAACCGTAAAATCTGTACAACCAGGATATAATGGTTTTTCAGCATCACTATATAGACGCGCAACTGTCGGTTCTATCTGAATTTGTTCTGCTACAATATCGTGAATCCTTTCTTCAATTCCATCAGAGTTACCATCTTGTGAATCATCATCATCAGTGAAATTTTGTCCAGTTTCACCATTCCAAATCCAAGGGCTGTAACTCGGATGAAAACCATGAAAAATCAGATGATATTTTATCTCTCTACTTTTCAACTTCTTCCTATTCAAACATTTCAGGCATGGACAGAAAAAAATGTCACTACTTGGAACATTTCGTTTTGAAAATTCCAAAAAGGCATCAACACCTTCCTCAAATTCATTGCTCATTTGATGTGTCGTAATCCAACTTCGACTCATTATTACGTATAACAAATATCAACAAAAAATATATATATATAAGACAAGACAAATATATGTTTATATGAAAAAAAATCATAATTTGAATGTAAAACAATTTAAAATATAAAACAAATCTATAGGTATTTAAAAAAATATGCTTGAATATTATATTTAAAACAAAATATAGTTAGATATAATAGTTTTAAATTTCATTGAATCAAAGAAAACCATGACGCCTACATAGTTTAATATTGATTGCGGTTTTGATGTTTTAATATATTAGATAAACTACCTATTTAACAAGTTATTAATGGTTTCTGTAGACCCTAAATCAATTTGGTAAAAATTTTCACACAATTATAAAAATCAATGGAAGTTTTTTTGGGAGGAATATGTTCAATTATTTGATTTTGATGTCCCATATTCTATAACAAAAGCAATGTGGATACCAAAGCCCTTAGTTTGGTTTTTTATTCTCAAAGGGTTTGTGATGAAAAAGAAGAGTATAAGTTGATGTATATGATAAATAAAATAAAACTATATTTTATTTATGGTTATGATATAATGAATTCATACCATATCATTTAGGATCTGCCCCCACCAAAAGTAACCCTCCTCAGTTCAAAATGAATAAATTTAGATAATTATGCATGAATCCCTCCTTTAATACATCATGTTTTTTTGATTAGCACCGATGATATTTAAACCAAAAACATTAGAGGAAATTACTACTATATATGTTTAAATAATAAGAGATATGAATAGATAAATCACTAAAAAAAATAATTATTCAAAATACATGTATTTTTGTACATAAACCAAAAATAAGATTATTAGTACTAAAAGTAAAACTGGGAAGAAACAATAAACTCTATATACTCAGGAAAGCTACTCCACAACACTTCCATGCTACTAACATCTATAAAAAAGTACAAATTCCATTTAAAAACAAAAAAAAATTGTTTATATTTATGTATGGTGGGCATAACATGTATACATAATAAGATCCTACCTAAAATATCTCATGAAAATGTTGAGGAAGCACACTAAAGCCCTATGAAAAAAGGAATCTAAATCATCACCTAAACAAGGAAAAATAGTTTCATATAATCAATATGGATCACTCACAAAATAATTCATATAAATAAACCTTTTCGTATAAAAAATTATATATATATATATATATATATATATTAAAATTTTAGTTCTTGGATACCACTTCTCCACTAGTTTTATTCTCACACCCCAATGCGCTACTCCACAACACTTCCATGCTACTAACATCTATAAAAAACTACAAATTGCTTTTAAAAACCAAAAAAATTGATTATATTTATGTATGGTGGGAATAACATGTATACAAAGTAAGATCCTCCCAAAAACATCTCATGAAAATGTTGAGGAAGCACACTAAAGCCCTATGAAAAAAGGAATCTAAATCATCACCTAAACATGGAAAAAAAGTTTCATATACTCACTATGGATGAATCACAAAATAATTCGTATAAATAAACGTTTTCGTATAAAAAATAATATATATATATATATATTAAAATTAAGGTTCTCGAATACCACTTCTCTACTAGTTTTCCTCTCACACCCCAATACTAATGTCATGGTCTCACCCCACCCATAAATCATCCTACACCATGTGAAATTGTATCACTTCCATCAGTGAATCATATGTATCTTAGATTATCTCATCACCATCTTATCAAAATAGTAATGAGGTGCATACTTGGAAACCACTACATCTTGTTTACATTAAATGTACATAATTTGCAAAACATAATTATAGACTATCCGTGAAAAAACGAACAAAATAAATTCGTGGAAGGCTTACTTGAATGTTGCGAGTTGAGATGATAGATCCGAGAGGAGTGAAGAAGATAAAAAATGAAGCCAAAATGAGTTTAACGCAGGTCGATTGATGAGCCGATTAGGGTTTACCGCGCGAGAGAGACGAGCCGACGGACTGTCAATTGAAAAATCGTAAATGACAGTCCACAGGGCTTTAATTTATTTAAAAGTTTTATAACGTCGATTATTATATAACTGACGTTATAAACTATTTTTTAAATTTATAACGTCGGTTATTTTAAAACAGACGTAAAAAACCCCCCGTGCATTGGTTTTTTATGTCTTTTATCTTATAACCAACATAAAAAACGATATATCTACGGGTTTTTTATGTCGGTTATAAAATAACCGACATAAAAAAACCCCTGTGATTTGGTTTTTTACGTCGGTTATTTTAAAACTGACGTAAAAAAGCTCCCGCACTTTGGTTTTTTACGTCAGTTATTTTATAACCGACGTAAAAAACGAGATATCTACGGGTTTTTTAGGTCGGTTATAAAATAACCGATGTAAAACCCCCCCGTGATTTGGTTTTTTATGTCGGTTATTTTATAACGGACGTAAAAAACCCATAGATATCTCATTTTTTACGTCGGTTATAAGATAACCGATGTAAAAAACCAATGCACGGGGGGGTTTTTACGTCGGTTATTTGGAAACCGACGTAAAAAACCCGATATCTACACCTTTTTTATGTCAGTTATCAAGTAACCGACGTAAAAAACCAAAGCAAGGGGGCTTTTTTACGTCAGTTATTTGATAACCGACGTAAAAAACGCGTAGATATCGGGTTGTTTATGTCGGTTTCCAAATAACTGACGTAAAAAACCCCCCGCGCATTGGTTTGTTACGTCGGTTATAAGATAAACGACGTAAAAACCGAACAGGCACGATTTGTAACATTGGTTATTAGAATAACCGACGTTAAAAATCTACTCACCGCAATTTTTACGTCGGTTATTTTATAACCGACGTAAAACACCACGTTTCACAGATTATCACATCGGTTATATATAACCGATGTAAAAAATGGTGACGTAAATAACGTTTTCGGCACTTGTGTCGGATTCTCCATACTAGTAAAGATACTTTTTATAACCTATGTAAGTTTTCCCAGTATATTTATAATATTATCTACACTAATCGTAGCACAAGATCCGACATCATTGTCTTGTATCGAAGGTAAATCCCTTCATTGGATATGCATGTTTATGCAGTTTCCATTTCATCCACTAGGATCCATTAATAAATATGAAATACAATATATGAAGGTATATATAATAATATATCATCCCAATATAGAAAGATACTTATCATAAACTAAAATTCTATACATAGCTATTCTCTTAATCATAATAATTGTTTATTTGTGGAAATATTTACATTTAAATCCTATATAATGGCTTGTAAAGAAAATGTGAATTTTCCTAAGCATATCACCTAGGAGTGTCAAATCAGGTGCATAGTAAGGCTTGTTTCCTGATACAAGGATACCCCGAGTCAAGTATGAAAGTCATTGTCAGAGATTTCACTCCATGGTACATATGTTCTAGAACCATGTCCACTTGTAGTATCCATATATGGTTGTATTTTCTAGAAATATGAACATAATATATTCCATAACAAAATACCAATATGTCCTTGTATGATTATCCTTAAAGAGTATATTAGTGATTGGTTCCCTAATCTACAGTTTATAAATCTAGTTTCTCTGTTTTCTACTAAACATCCTTGGATAAAAACCGTAAGGTTTCCACCATATTTCCCAAAGTCAATCCCTTATTTAATTACATTGGAATATAAACAAGTAATATTCATCCTTAATGACCTATTAGTTTAATATCTTTTAGAAACAAGATACATATATAAGTTCAACTTTATATCATGAAAGGAAATAAAACACTATCTTACTTCATTGTATTAATCCATGCCTCCTAGATTAGGCAACAAGTCACCCATTACATACCTCATCATATCCTGGGGAAAATGAAACATATGAAATGGGTGAGGTCAAATTTTCAGTAAGAGTAAGAAATACACCAAATGATATCGTAATAATAAACATTATGTATAATAAATAATTTAAAACACATTCCTTTAAAAATTATAAACTTGAACACATTATTGAATCAATATGTGCTAAGAAAATATTTCAATAAATAAATAATCATGGGTATTCTAGTAGTTAAATAACAACATGGAAATTGAATTTATATCTTGATAATGAGGTATGTTCACATGCCAGATTTTCTGAAACATATTGTCAAGGCCTCAGCCAAGATTTCTAGAAATGATTACGGCCTCATCCAGAACCATATCTCAAATTGGGAAAGGCCTCGGCCAAGTCCATTTTTATTTGTCTAATTAGACCCACAGATGCATAGAGGTGCTATAATGAGACCCACATGTCACATAATATTTCCAATTCATTCTTCATATGAGTAGGGATAAACATAAACAACATATGCATTAATATTGAAACTCACATAAGAAATGTAAATAACATTCCATGAACATTTTGTTTAAACTCTAAAAATTCAGAGTAAATTGGTGAATGGTTTTTGGATAGCAGATCCAAAATAAAAAAGTCATAATCCATTCACTTAAATATTTTAGATGATATTATAATTTAATAATCCCTTTAAAACAAAATAATCAACACGAGTTTTGAAACAGATGAAAATACTCTTATAAAATCATTGAGTTATTCTTGGGACAAATGCTATTTTATTTTGAAAAGAACAGATTGTTTGGAAAAGTATTGGTATAAAACTAAAGGTAAAGCTAGATATTATATATACAATAAATTGAGTGATTTAATAAAGATAATGGTTTAAAAAACAGATTATACAGTTCTCTTTAAAATATGTATGAATTTTAGAAATTCCCTTGAATCGGGCTTGTAATTCAGATATAATTTTGAATGTATGTTTTAAAATGTGTAACTCCCCATAAAATAATGAAGTATTATGGTTGCTAAAAATATTTATGACACTAAAACAGATTTAATGAGGTATACATAATAATAAATAATAATATCATTCAGGTAATTTAGACAATTAACTTAATACGGATGAAAATGGATGTTTGAGTGGAAACCCCTTACCTTAAGTATGAATGTGTTCTTCTCTTGATCATAAGGTCATGGAATATAATATTAGTCTTATTAATCACTTGTTTCAGAACTTATTTAAATTTTATTTATTTTTCATAATTCATTTTAGTTCATTTGTGTCCTTATTGATAAATAATTATATTGAATTCTGTTGTTCCAGAATGTTCGTTTTCTTGATTTTCATAATCTGTTAATATGTATTTAAGTAATTGAGTTCATGTTGAATGGTTGTAAATATCCAAAATTAAAAGTGTATATTATTTATGAACACACATAAGTGTTAATGGTCATTTATTTCATTTATTTCCAGTAAATAAGATGAATCATTTGATGGAATATAAATGACATTCCCTTAGATTATTTTATCAGTGTTATTATTATTAGGAATTAGTTTGGTCATATGATTCAATAATATGTAGGTATACTACTTCATGAATATTAATTAGGTTTTAATACATATATTATACCCTGGTTAAACAAATAAAATAGTTTCATGACCACTAATGAAGGAGAAATGGATGAATTGAGCTTAATCGTCCACGGAGGTTATAAATTGGGACCTCATGGATGTTGATTTTGTTTATAAAATAAAAGGGATAGAGTATTAATATTGATGATGGATCTTCCATTCACATGATATAATTCTAGTATATAGATGATATTAGAGTTATAAAGGTAATTTGGAATGAGGATGTGTTGAGAGTATAAAAAAATAAGATAATGTTAAATGAAAGTAAATGAAAAGGATGGGTGTTTTACCTCTTTAAATAACCTTCATAAGAACCTCCTTAAGGGAATGTGTTCTGGTCTTATGGAATGTCCAAGAGCTTATCAGATGTGGGGAGTGACTAGGTAAGGTTATTTTGGATGAACATTGAGGAGATTAAATGCTTATAGGAGTGATCATATAAGGGAGTGAGGGGGGGGGGTTATAGTGGATGAGAGGAGTGAATTTTGAATATTTTATTCATTATTTTATTATTTTCCTCAAGATATAAAATAGTGTTGTTTAATGTGACCCCTAATAGTAATATGTAAATTTGAGTTCGAACCAAGTGGCCTTATATCACTCATGATGCCAAAAATAGTGTATTAAACAGTTAATTTGTATATACGGTATTTTACCGTATTTCACTATTTATAAATATTTCATTAATTTTAGAAAAATCCCAAAAAAATCACCCAAACCATTTTTTATGTGTATGATTCATAAATGAACACCATTTTTAAAACTAATTTTCTATGTATTATTAATGTAATTTTAAGTAAATTTTTTCTAAATTAGAAATGTATCAAATTTTAAGGTATAATAAGTTTTATATGACATTGAAAAATTTATTATGATCTCATTATCTTATTATCAGAAAAAAAATAAAACAATATCATATTTTACTATTCATAAGTGTCATATTACTATTCAAAATGGTATGTTACTATTCACCAAAAATCAAGTTTGTTCTATAAGACGCCAAATGACGTACTGATCACAACTCTAGATGAGCATTTTTAGAAATTCAAAACAAAGTTGAGAAACATTTGTGTTTAATGGCTAGATTATAAAATGTGTTATTTTGTAGGGACTATGTGTTTCATGAATTCAATATTTGTTTTCAAAACCTTAGTGGTTTTACACTCCAACTAAATAATTCAATGTGGTCAAAAGTGTTGGAGACTGAGGGATTCCCCTAATATAATGTCTATATTGTATGGGGGAGAGATCCAATGGCATAATAAAATTTGAGAATTCTATTTTGACCAAATTTATAGGCCTTTAGGTAATACGTATTAGTTCCCTCAAACATGGTGAATTGGAAATCATGCTTATGGATAATCACATATACCCTAATGAAATATGTGACATACGAGTTGAAAAAAGTTGATCGATATGAATTTGATCACCACGGAAAATTATTATTTTCTCAAAGACAGAGAGTTATTTTTGAGTCGTATAGATAATAACCACTATGTAATACCTAGATTTCATCTCATTGATTTATTTTTTTCATTGTATTCTTTTTTATTTTTTTATGACTAAAAATATTGCTATCTTTATTAGTTCACATGTTTTTTTGTATGTTCACTTTCTATATAGACATAAATTCCAGTTAACTATGAACTATTTTATTTATTTCACTCCATTAATATTATGAACATTTTGTAATCTGGTTAATCAATAAACAATGATGAAATAGAAGCTTCTAATCATGTCCCATCCATACACAAAGAACACATCAGAGTTTTCTACCTGAATTTATGAAAATTAAAGCCATAATTAAATGATAAACAATATACATGAAGATATACATCATTTATTGAATACACTAATTCATATAGATATTAATTATTTAATTTCTTTGAGTGATTCCACTTGGAAATATTCCCTATGTTATATATAGAGCTTCTATGTGTCCAATTATGAATTCCAAAGTTCAATGTTTTGTTTCTATAGTTGTATAATCTAATAAAATATGAATGGAAAGTCTCCAGGGATGGGAATATTTATTTCCTTATAATTTATGATTTTTCAGTGTCTATGAAATATATATAAGATCAAATAACTCAATGCTTAATATAAATAATCATAATTTAATGAATTCTTATACTGGTCATATTTTTTAATTTGAAATAGTAACAATTTTCAAATGTAATTAATGATTTATAGAAAATTAATATTTTTGAAATTTTAGCGTATATGTAGGAAAAATGAAAATGAGAAGAAAGATTGATCATATATTTAATGGTACAAATGTTATAATTCTATTCACATTTGATTCAAATTATTTATGATAATAATAAAATATACAATATCCAAAAAATCATAGTGAAAAAGGAATAGGGGGTTTAAGGAAATGAATACCTTGAGAACTACTAAATGTTATTTTATTTATTATATTCACCATAATGTTGTAATGATAATTGTTAGAAGATAAATTTCATTGATTACATAACACCTCATAATGAATGATTTATTTTCTAAGATAACTGTGGATGAAATATTATATCTATCATTAAAATAAAAATAATTCTTAAAAAGGATGAGGGTAAATATAGGTCATACTCATATGAAGAAGATAAAATTTATTTATCATAAGTTGAGAATATTTATTAATGTACTTTTTAGAAGTATAATGTCGTAAATTTTTTTCTTCAAATAAAATAAATGATATTATTAGACTCACAACTATTATGGATGTTATAAATATGTTTTTTAATGATAATGGAATTGAGGTTGTTATGTTGAGGTCAGAGGGGTAAAGTCTAAAAAATATATTCTAACATTAAATTTGGGAGGAATAATTTTTTATAAATTATAGGAAGTTGAATCCAATAAAGATAATGTCTATAGTTGAATATTCATCTATTGGAATGTCGTATTCTATTACTAATAAATATTTACAAAAGAGTGTACCACATTCCACTATGGGTTAAATAGAAGGATACTATAAAATCGTTTAACATTGAATAGAGTGTAGTAATTCAGAACTTGAAATACAATTATTTCAAATTATAATGGGTATATTATTCATATATAATTGGAAGCAATGTGGGTTCCAAATTTTATGTTTGTTAATCATTCCATATATATGAAGGTCTCTGTGATTAAATCTTTGTGTCAATTTTGTTAAGGAAATGATGCATTGAAAGATAAAACCACTGGTACATTGTACCTTCATTTATGAGTTTTTAAAATTTATTTCATTATCAATATATATAAATATAAAATTTGGGACTTTCATTATTTTTCTATGTTATTTTGTAATGTCCTTATAAAAGGTAGTATTTTTTAGTTATATATTTTATTGAGAGTTCTTAATACGTTGTGATTTTTTTGAGGAAGATTAGTGTTAATCATTATTACATATAATATAACCATATTAATTAAGAGAAGATCAAATGTATATATCCTAAGAAAGCATATGGATACGTTTATTCACATTTCTTATAAATAAATACATAAAATTATGCATAAAATTATTTTGATTTCATTGTTGATTAATTATATAACTCACATTTAAAATTGGTTTATTTATATAGAATATTGTAACACTAACTTGTTATTATGTTGTTTTTTCTTAGCTGTGAGAATTTTTTTTCCAATACATTATTTAAGAGGATATTAGAATATACATAATGTTTTGAACACTTGGAAGTTATTGTTTGCTTTGTGTGTGTGTGTGTTTCAGAATTAATTACGTAACAAAATGAAAACAATTCTAATATTTTTTTTATTATTTTATCTACAATAATATTTTCATTTATAAATAAATATATTACACCAAAAAAAGATATTATTCTCAATTTTTTTATAATTTAATATCATATTATTGGTATTTTATCATAACCATTACATTATAAAAAATTTTAATACATTAAATATAAGATGATATGATTATTCTATTTTATATTTAACATTCTCATGATGTAAGAAAACGTATTAATAAAGCTTGAGTATATTTTTTATAGAATCATAATAACTCAAGTTTGATGTATTTCCAATATTTTGAAATTACTTTGAATTAATGTTACAATATATAACAATGTTCATATATAAAATTAAAAAATTCACATATTATATTAGAAAATGTTTTTATTGGTATTTATCATCTAACAATTATCATTTTATTCATATTTGTTTAATCTTCTGCATTAATTTTTTTTCTATTATTATATTTTCTATATTACTTATATGTTGGAATGATATTATTCTTATGATTAGTTTTGAGTTTATATAGATTTTATTATTATTAATATGTATTATATGGTGTGTTATATAAGATATATCAATAGATCTTTCTTATATTTTTATGTTTATTTATCCCATGATTATTTATATGTGTAATTTATAAAATCCCTTAGCATGGGGGATTTAGTATGTTTTTTGTGATTATGTAATTACTAAAATATAAATTAATTAATTACAAAAAGATGAAATTATTTAATGTGAGAAATTATTACATATTTTGATAAGTAATAATTTATGAATAAAATTTCATACAGGAGGGGTAGAGAATCTACTTAGAGTTTGTGGGAGAGATGTATTTTGAAACGTTAAATTAGTTTCAGAAGGGTGAGTATGTTGACTTTATTTTACAAACTGTTCTCAATTTGTAATTAATTAAGTGGAAATAATATTTCTAAATTATCATTTTATGATTTCAAATAATCAAAATGAGATAAATAGTTGAGTACTTCATAGAAAATAATATATTCAAGATTCAAGATTATGATGAATCATAACACAAACTTTATATTTATGGTACTTATATTTTGGTTTATTATTATTTTTGTTTTATAGACTTAAATTCTTATTTCTTATGATCGAGTGAACTAATTCTGATTCATTATCTTCCAAATCCGTTTTAATTCAGTAGAAATAAATCAAATAAAATATAGAGAATATTATGATCTCGATATAACCACACCAAAATAATTTAAAGTAGTTCCTCACACTCATGAATATTAATTGAGACTTAGATATTATGAATATAATATAATACATGAAGAAAGCAATAGTCATGGGAACACTTTCATTTATAAATTTATGCATCATCCCTATTATTTGAGTGATTCGAAAAATTAATTTTTGTTTGTGATACTTATAGATTCTATGTTTTTGGTGTTAGATGTAAAATTTTAATTTATAATTATTATATTTTTTTCTTCTGATCACATATGGGAATAATTATTTAGTGTATATAAATATATGTATCGTATTAATGTTGAGTATGGTAATGTCTTTGTATGTAGTAGTTACCAACCAAGTTGGATAAAGGCGATATTGAGGATATGTAAACCTCCTATAAATGATCAGTCGTTATATTCTAGTACTATATATATTAAAATATTATTGTTGATATATGATGTTCTAGTTTCATAACATGTATCCTTTATATATATTTATTCATCCTCTTTCTTATTTGGAATCAAAGAGAAGTGTTAAATTGAATTAAAACTACATTATTTCATTTAATATATTCTATAATGGAGTTTTCAACATAATATCCTAAACTCAATGTTTGATTTCTATTTAAATATGACTATATAGTTTTATTTATCACTTTTATGATATCCATTTTATATTATTTTATATTTTAATTAATATATTATTTTTTTCATGCTCAAGTATTTTTAGAGTTTTTCAAATCCAGATTGTTCACAATTTTTGGGGGGAGAAAATTTTATTTATGATATCAACTACAACCTACACCCTCTTGAAGCTATTTTATAATGAAAAATCTCTTATGAGGTTGATATTCTCCCCATAAAAATCATTATAATCCTACATAAAATACCAATAATGTAATTATTTATAACACATAAAATTATAATTTGTTGATCACTGGTGTCATATGTATTATGGTCAAAACCTATCCTTTTTATGTAAATCAATGCCTCATTTTTTGGTGTTTCTATACCCACACATTAATCATTTAAAATTTATTTAGGGGATATATTCAATGGTTTAAAAGACCAATCCTTCCAATTAATAAACTATCTCAGGTCACTAATCCTTATTAATGAAATTTCATTCAAACGCGATGTCATGGTATTCGATCCCTAATGTATTTCTTTATTTTGTATATCCTATAAGACCAAAAAATAATTAATACAACACTATGATCCAAATTATTTTGAGATAATCCATCATAGTTTTGATACCATATAGAAAAAAAACTTGTAAATGGAATTGAGATTGATATTGATTCCAATGAAACTCTTGAGGGAAATCCATATTAAATATTCCCACCCACATTCCATAATTTAGACCATTTTTTCAATTTTAGATTTTTATCAACATGATTATTTCAAACATAATGAAGTTCATTTTCATTGAAACACATTAAAAATGTAAATATTGTTATTTCACACATGGCACATTAAAAAGTTAAATTTTATCATTATATCTTCATCAAAAATGATTTGGGCCTAGAATTCTATACAATGATGTTGATGTTAGTGTTATATGAATATAACATAATGAACATACATAAACCTCTTATGGAAATGATGTACTGATTTGGATCATCATAATGATTGAATTTAGAGAAGCATATTTTTTTCATTGAGGACTATACCGATGAACCTAGGGTATTCTATATCCTAATGGAATCTCTAGTATACTATAACATATAATATGGTATATATTGGACGACCTGAACAGTTATCACTATTGATATATATATCTCCATTTAAAATGATCCTACACATCAGATATGAAAGAATGTGAAGGGACCCTTGTAGGATATTCTACAGAGGGTATACATGACAACTCAAATTTCATAAGGTAAAATATGACTTACAATTTTTTTCTGATATATCTACCCTAAATTGACTGTTTTGAATGTTTATTCCATGGACTGATTTATTTAATTATAATCATGTATTTGACATGGATTATAAAATTTATTCCACACACAGGAATTTGTTTTTTTCATTTACGACTATCTTTCCCAATGAAAATTACCATCTTCATGAGAGTCCTATATAAATAATTTATGTTTTATCATAATGTTCCTAATTTTATTATTTAGGTAATTTAGGGAAAATTAAATATACATAAGAATAAAAGACAAATAAATCGTAATGAGTTTGATCATATATCAAAAAAAGGGAAATTTCATTTTCTAAATGTTGATAAATCAAATAATTCAATTCATCATGATATCAAAAAAGTGAAATAGGATAATACCTATAGACAGTAGAGCTCCAAGATAGTTAATGGATAATTACTTCCAAGAGATTAAAATCAATATATCAATGATATTGAAGCATATAGACATATATTATTTGGAAATTTTCCTAAATCATTTGGGAATTTATTTTTCTATTCAACTATTTAAAATATCCACTCACAATTCAATTTAAAACAAGAAAATAGTCATGTAAACCATGAAAGATGAATATAAGTTCATCCATGATAACATATTATTAATTCTATGGGATATTTATATACTAAAAAATGGATTAACCTACCTATTTTAAATTCCAATTCATAGGATCTAATTAGTCATATTAAATTCTATGAAATAGGAGTATGATTTAAATAGTTGATGAATAATATCTTCTAAATAACACCTCAAATAATGACTATGTCAATAATCATAGATTTATTAACCATAATGTTATAATTCCATTATAATTTATCATATTTAAATCTATATATGCTCTCACAATGATGTTGGTGTGGAAAATATTCCTATCAAAATCATCAATCATCTACATTTCCAAATCAATCACCCTATATGTAATTTTTTACTTTAATAAATCTTTTTCAGATTACTGAGACCAAATTGGGGTGGATATGGGAGAGACTTTATTTTGTAATGTATCCATGATATAATAAGGGATGTTTTGGATATGTATTTACTGACACATATAGATGCATCTATGTGGTTTCCCATAGGAATATCGATGATCAGTATTTCACAAGTAACCCTTGGGATCATTCATCCATAAAAATAATAATTAATAGATTCATTGGATTTATTATGGATAATTTACATGCATCCATGTAAAAGGAATATTAATTATATTAATATTTAATGCACTCCCATGGATGATGGTATTTATTATGAAATGATATACTATATCTTGAAATTTTACTTTGACATCACTATTCTAATATATTTCATTAGGATACATAGTATGGTTCTCCATGAAAATACATTCCAAGAAAAATCCTTGTATTAAATATATATTCACATATCCTTACATTAGCCACGACACCTAGGATCATTCACTAATAAATTTCTCTTAATCAGTTAGTTTCTATAGTATGTATCTTTGCTTGTTTTAAATGATTTGACTGTTATCATTTTCTTATCTCTCTTATATGAATCTATATCACCTAACCCCATAATAACAAATTATTAGAAGATTTTGAACATATATATTTTATTTAAATGAGGTTAACATTTAGTTTTATACTATAAAATATATTTTATTTAATTTTGGTCTAATGTTTCATGTTATAAATCTTTTCATAGTGAGTCAATCATGGACATTAGATTACAATAAAACTATTACATTTAATTATTGAGGATGATTATTTTTAATTAATATAAATTATTTGTATAATTATGCAAGAAAATATTATGTGTATTCATTATCCCTTCCATATGCACTCAAAATGTTAGTCATAAATAATGATGTAATAAGTGTCTATAACTAAAGTGGATGATGAAACCTAAAATTATGTATTTAGTAAATAATTAATTATAGAAGAAAAGTTATTAAAAAAATATTTACCCTATATTAAATAATGATTTATTGAGTCCTTTCTAAATATAATTGAAGATATATGGAATGGCCATAGTGGAGGATAAGGATGAGGTGTTATCTACCTAAAGAATTATGGGATAAAAAGTTTTATACACTATTGATTATTGATGAAATTTTAAGGAATGGATTAGTTAGATAATATATTTGTTGATCCAATGGTGGAATGGATAGATGTTTTAAATATAATAGTTTTTGTAATAGAAACACTAGAAGAAATAAAATTCCAATGGAAATAAAATATTAGTTTATTGAGATATTGTCCTTATATTATGGAATATTTATATATCAACACTTTTTATTTAGAATTATTAGTAGGTCACCACATTCAAGTGGTTCATGAGGCACATCTTCCTATTTTTGAGAGGGGATATTAGAATTTATGTGTGGGTGGAGTTTTTATTTATATAAAATAATGAGTTAATTCTCAAAAACATTATTCATGAATTTATACTACTTTGAATAGAAATCGTACGTGGTTAAATAGTAAATTTTAATTTAATAGTGATATATTCTATTATTCCATGGTTATATATAAATATATATTTAATTATTTTTCATTATATAATGATCGAGGATATTAGATAGTTTTTTGGTCCTTGTCTGGTGGGGAGATAAATTGATTTTTTGTGGAAAGATTGTTTTTATTAAATGCATGAAAAATAATTATCACAGATTTCCCAAAAACTGATTAAACAATTAATGGAAACTTTCAACAAATTATAGTGGTAATAAAATCTTTGTTAAATTTATAATTTTTTTATAAAATAAACAAAATAAAAATTCAACTATATGTAGTGGTATTATTTTTTTGTACATTATGTGAGCTATTATTCAATTAAATTAATCCATGTGTAATAGCCCACAATTTACAAAAGGTACAGTCAATTAGTTTTCTATTTAAATTAATTTCCCTATCCTTAATAATGTTTCCGATGGGTGTTAAAGAGGTATCAGATCTGTTCGACGCTCATTCAGAGTATAGATCACAAAAATATTCCAGAGGTAGAGTGGCCTAAACAATTAGTAGAAACTTTGCCACCCAACATGCACACCTATGAAATTTGTCAAAGACATGTTACCAAGATATTTTTCATGAGATTCACAATATTACCCAAATCATGTATCTATCCCATGTGAGGTCCACCATAGAGCATTCCATGGTGCACTGTTGGTACATGGTTTTTCCAAACCCGACTCCCCAAACTCTATGAGTGAATTTACAATTCATCCCATATTTAATATATTAATCTATTTCTTATTATCCCTTACATACACTCCAAAATAATCCTCCTCCAATAACACTCCTCTATCTAAACATATATATGAATATAAATCCACTATCTCTCATCAGTTTCCCTCATTATAGGATCCATTGGGATGCTAGAGTGGGGAAATTCAATCCTTTATCTTATATTTTATGTATCTTGTATCCTATATTGTGCTTTCTCATTGCAATATCATTTTCCCCATTTGTATAGAATTTGATGGTTTCATTGATATATTCCATTCATTCTCAAATCAATGGTGGAGGATAGATTTGTGATGCATATATGGTTTATGGAAGGTCGCATTGTTTAATTCACCATAATGTTTTTGCGTTATATAACATTTTTTGTGGTTTTAAAATCCATAAATCCCTAAACACCTTATTGTTAAAATTTCAATTAAAATGAAATCCCTACCATTCTTATTATGATTTATGATAGTGAAAAATAAACTAGTTGGGTTAATCACCGTGGATAATTCCACCCCATGGGGTATACTGTCAAATTTAGGAATACCTACACTTGTTCTAAATTGGATAAAAAACCATTGAGGTGAGTTTCCTTATAAATAATTCAAAAAGGTAGTCAATTAATTTGAACATGGATTGACCATTTTATTGGGGATATTCCTTATGTCTTATGATAGGATTTGTTTTAACAATTTAAATTCCTCAACCAATATGAATATTATGATATAAATTCTTGATTAAGTGCCATCGTATTGGTTTCATTATAGATATAGCTATTTTTGACTTATGGACACCTTAGACAAGATCATTTTGATTTATATTACATTAAAAATTTAGAAAATCACTTCAGAGATAATATATATTCTTTTTATGGGTCCACTATTCTCCATTCAATTTCATATTTAGAATAGTGACATCGATTCCATAGGGGACACTGCATTCTTGATGAAAAAACGGTTGCACCATTCCATGAGAGATGATTGACCCCCTATGCGTGATATGAGGTGAAGACGTATAGGTTAGTCCAGGATATCGTTATACCATTCCTAGAGTGGAACATGTGGATTTGTTCTGGGGTGACCATGGATAGAAAACCTAGGAATTGCATATATACCTTTTCATTAGAGAGATATGGAGAATTTCCTATGAATTTCCTTAGATGGGCTTAGGGGGACTCTAAATATTTTTATAAGAAGTTTTAAATTGAATTGAATATTGGGTGAATTTTTTAATTAAGAAATTAACTTTTGGTTTTGGGAAAATATGGATGTTTCCTCCAAGACAAATCACAATATTGGGGATAGTCAACATTTATAAAAACAATATCCCACAATTTAATTTAATAGGTACTATTGTTTAAGAATAAATATTATAGACCAAATTAGTTAAATTTCAATAGGATTTAAATTTGAACACAACCCAATTTATTTATTTAGTCATTATGCATTTTTTTAATTATTAATGGAGCACTATTAATTATATATTGAACAACATGGTTTTATCTAGACATTGTTTCTTGTAGTTTCTGGAATTTTACCCCACACCCTACTATGGACACCTTCAGCACTCATGTATAATTTATTGTTTTTGGAATAGATAAATGGGAGTGTTCATCTTTAGATTCTGGATTTTCATGTATAGGGTAAAGTATGGGTACATAGTAATGAGGCTATGTTGGAGATACTAGTTGTTGTAGTTTTTGACCCATTTATTAGTTTTTATAGCATGGGATATATTTACCTATCCTCTATCCCCCACAAAAATTCTTATGTACAGAACATTTAATGAAACCATCATCATCTATATATTTTCAATATTTAACTTCATCTTATCGTTTATTTGTCTTGAATATTTTGTTATTTCCATTCAACTAATGTAGGCCTATTGAGACTTCTGCTATGGTGGGTTACTTGTTCAGTCATATAGTGTCTAATTGTACTTTTTCATATTACTTAAAAATTTATATGATTCACTCTAACCAATGAAGGAATAGTTTGTTGATCAATGCCCCCATGTCCCGCACTACATATCAGAAGACCGTAGTGTTTAGGGAGGTTCTCTTGAGGCCTTTTGGCCCACTGTAACTAGTAAAAATTATGTGGAATTCGGGGAGGAATTATACAAAGTGATATTAGATTTATTTTCCAATTGTCTTAATGATTGGGTACAGATAAGAGAATAAGATATTTTAATTTGGTAATGAGAATATTACTTGGAGTAGCTACCTCGCATTCTGGGGAAACAAAAATTTATTCGAATGGGTAAATATTCTTATTGTTCGTGTTGTTACTATTTCATAGATTTCACCATTTCGTAATGCACTTTTTTCAGCTGATATTATTTTTTTTTTATAAAAATGAGTTTTTAGCCTTGGCCAAATGATATGGGAACACATAAATGAATGTATCATACTAGACACCATAAGATTAAAATTTCTTGCATTATGTGATAAAATATTTTTATTTTGTGTGAATTTATTTTATTTCAGGTAGTATCTATTTTTCCTTATTTCTTATCACTTAAATATCACTAATTATTACATATAGAAACGTTCTAACAATCCTTATAGGAATGAAAGAAATAGCTAATAGTTGATGTTCCGTCCATAACCTAATTGTTTTTCCTAAATTTTATAATGTAAAAACCATAATCAGTCAGTTATGGGGTGTTTCTCCAAGGACCATCTTTAAAATTGTATGGCACATATTATGGATATAATTAAGTGGATTCTATATTTCAATTTATAAGGTGTATGGGATGATACAAATTTTAAATGGATATCCACTTAATTCAACCATATAAGGATAAAAATTAAATACATAAATGAATAAAAATTAAAAATGGAATTTCTTTTAAAATAAAACTGACCTGTAAAATAAAACAGACACATAATAAGTGTGATTTGTGTCCTTGAACCTGACTCACCTAGTAGTGGATAGTTGTTTGTGTCTTATATGATCTTTCTATGACCATCTATGATCACCTAGTACTGGAACATGGAGCAGGATAAGGGCTAAGACATGCTTATTTGAATGCATTGTACATGTCACTTATTAATCACTTATCCAATATTTTATGAACCTAATAAGATTCGTGGACATGGAAATTGTATATGTATTTCTATAGGATGAACTCGTTCTCTATGACAAGAATGTAATGACGATCATACTCTTAAGTTTGTCTTCCCTAATATAGCTATAGTACCTTATATATTACACATGAGGAAAATACTCTATATCTCCAAATGGGTTCTAATAAAGAGTTCCATGATGAATTCTTCTAGTTCGTGCAGACAAATCAGTGTGCTTCCCAACCTTCCCCTTCTACGGAACAGCTAGCACAAGAGTTCCAAAAATAGCATCCTATAACTTTATTGGGGGATGGTGTACCTTAGGCTGTTGATTAATGACTAGATATTATCTTGTCTATCATTGATAATATCATGATCCCTCCAGAGTGGATGGTCAAGCTAACGACCTATATGCTACATGACTCTTTCAAGCATTGGGGGGATGTCCTCACTCAGGTTGGTTGACATAAGGGTATTTTGTGGTTAGATTACTATATGGCCTTCTTCAACTACTTATTTACATAGACCTTTAGAATATGTCATTCTCAAAAATTCATGTGCCTTCATCAAGGATACATATCAGTGATGAAATACTTAGATCACATCACTGAAAAAATATTTTTCATTAAACATGTTTAGTGATGAACTGACTACTATGAAGAGATTTGAGGATGGGATTGCATATTCCATTAGATCATTGGTGAACATTTTTAAAATGACTAATGTTTCCAAATTATTCAACCAAACCCTCATAACTGACCAGAATATATGGAAATCTGGGAAGGTGATGTGAGTAAATTTAAATTCTAGTAAGATAAGTGGATTATCTAGTTTAAGGAAACAACTCTGAAAGTTCACATGATGTGGTTGCACCATCCAAGTGGAATGATCTAAAACCTATGTGATGTGTCTCTAGTTTAAATGTATAATCCATAAAATGCAACATTTTATAGAAATCATATCGAGCGTTGATTTTTCTGAAGTACTTGATACCTCCATCATTTCTTCTATTTCATTCATTAACTACCTAGTAATAAGGGTTATGTTCCAGAACCACTCTCAAGTATAATATTAGTAACTCCTGAACATGTACTAATTTGGCCTTCTATAGGCAGTTTGGACTGAGAATGTAGTTGGTTCTATGGTATCCATGCCTCGGGGTTATAGTGTCACCAGAGTGGGACTTCTCAGGATACCATGGAAGCATCTTAGGGTTGTGAATCATGAAATATCAATGTTTTGTAGTCTATTCTATCACAGAATAGTGTATTACCATATATATTTAGATGTCGTACTATTTTAGAATCTTATTTTGTATCCTCCTTATTATATATAGGTTAATCGCCCTATTTTTTATATGAAACAATAATGGAAAGTCTAGTCCTATGGATAGACTCTTCTAGTGGTGTTATTATTCTTTAAACACAATTAGTATATAGATCTATGGGTATAATCATGTGCAAGGAATTCCCCCTTTTGATAGTTGGGTACAACATTCTATGGAGTTTAATTATCCTTGATATTACCAACTTCAACATCATTCTTGATATAAATTAGCTTATGCTTTATTGTGCTCATGTGGATATAAATCACCATTAGGCATTGTCCAAATCACATGATAGAAGAACATGAATCCATAAATGTGAATTTGATATCTATATATGTTGATATTTACCCATGTATATTGGGCAAGGCCGAGTCATTTCCAAAATGGTCACTCTCTTTATGAAATATCAGGGAATATAGTTTTTTGGAATCCCATCCTATAGTTGACCTTTTCAGGGTCATCTTACCAGATGATTTATTTGGATTACACATAGTGAGAGTGGTCATGTTTTCCATAGATTCGGTTCTAGGTGTCGAACCTATGTCCATTATACCATATAGGATGACACCAATAGAGCTCTAGGAAGTCTAGTAGTAGCTAGACAATTTTTATGTAAAAGGTTTTATCTGACCAATCACATCCCCTTGGGGATCACCGATCCTTTTATCCATGATGGATGATGACATATGATGATTATGCATAAATTTTGGATAACAAAACTATATCATGTTGAGGAATTTGTATCCACTACCTCATATAGGAAACCTCTTTAAATATCTCCATGAAGCAACAATCTTCTCAAAGATCGACCTCAGTTTGAGCTACCATTATGTTTTTGTGAGGTCATCAGACAAACCATGTACATCATTTTATTGTAGGCTTGGATTATACAAGTATCTAGTAATTCCATTTGGTCTAATGAACAAGCTAACAGTCTTTATGGCTATGATGAATCAGGTTCTCTGGTCATACCATGATTCCATTGTGGTCGTCTATGAGGAAAAAAATTTAGTGTATTCATGCACTCGAATCAAATATGCCAAATATCTTGAGATCATATGAATACACCTATAGAGCACTGGCTATATGTGATGATCATTACATTAAAATTTTGGATTATTAATGTTCCATTATTTGGTTATATCATATCACATGAATCCACAACAATTAGCCAAGAGAAGCTGAGAATCATGGTTTCCTGGGAGCAGCCCAAGAATGTGGTCAACATACGCAGCTTCTTTTTTCTAAATGGATATTATAAGATATTAAACTAGGACATATCTTTACTTTTATTTCATCATAGTTTCTTAAACATGAAGGGTGTTAAAATTTTCTACAATAAATCTTATAGGACAAACATTTTATTCATGGGGTGATCTCGTTGAGTGTTTTCCCTTATTACCTATAAAATAATGACGCTAGTTCTACTGGGTGGACACCTTGGATGATCTCGATTACATGGTGGTTTTAAAATTCCATATGAGAGACTCAGGACCGTACATATGATACCAAGGATTGACTAGGAGAATAGTTCATCATTTCTTCGCACCATGATTAGAGTAAAACATGGGACATCATTTTTGGGTAACCATTGATCTAATCACTAGAAATTGGATATATACAAAGCCCCTATAGTGATACATGATATTCTAAAATAATTTCCACTGAAATACTCAGGGTGACTCTTTATAATTTTATAATAAAGATTAAATTGAATTTAAATTAATGGGAATTATTTTAATTAAAAAATGATATTTATGTTTTGGGAACTTTTGGGGGTTTCGACAAAACCCAAAACAATAATTGGAATATTCTACAATTTTACTCGTTATATTCCTCATTTTATCATCATAGGTTCCCTTGGATCAGACTCACCAGCATAGGCTGATGTAGATATTATTTGATGACTTTTTTTATTATAACAGAGTCCATTTGTTTTATTTAGTTATTATATATTTCATTTATTATTAATGATACACTTTTAATTTCTTATTTCATGGGATGGTTTATGCAAGACACTGTGTGGGGTTGCCTAGTAGAATTTTATTATTGAGTCAAATATCCTACTTCTTAATTTTTCATTCCTTTAGTTTTGAAAAAACAAAATTTTAATTTAAACATATTTACAGACATTGTATATCCCATGTGTATAAGAGTGCTTTTTAGGAAAAAAAAATATCCTTTATTATACATAGAAAAACATTCATGTATAAAAAAAATTAAAATTACTATTATTCATTACAAAAATCCAAATGAGTATGTGTCTAATAAACGAGACTCTCCTTTATCATACTAGAAGTTGGAATTATGAAATGTATATAATATTGACAAAAGTTATGAATACCAGTCTAATAATGGTACTGATACAATCATAATATTAATGAAAATGATTATTGTTTGGACATTTTTATGTAGGTCCACCAGAATGACTACTATTTATAATTGTAATAAAAATACTTGTTTATAATGTAAGGAATATCATTAACACTATAATGGTGTTAATAAATATGATGTTGGACATTCAATTAGGATGATAAATCAAGCTCCAGCTATTCAAGTTCATTGCAACAATCTAAAAAATATAATGCTTGGGAGGATGGCTATAAATATAAAGTCACATGAAAAGATTGAATCAAGTTGATTAAATTTAATGTCATTTCGTAAAATAATACTTAGCATGAAAATATCATATATTCTCTTTGTATTTATTTAGAGTGTCGTCATTCTAATGAAAACTTTTCTGGTTTTCAACATAAGAATGTTTGTGACTGTAATCTTATTTTGATCATTGTTATGATCAATGGATTCTACATATTTGATGTTAGTGAATATTATCATTCAAATAAATGTTTTATAGAAATAGTTATACATAGAATAAAATCATATTTTGGGTTTCTAGGGATATGATGACAAATCTAATATGATCTTCATATTAAGGGATTTCCTATAAAGGAAATACAAAAAATACTTTTTTTATAAAACAATGGATACCTCTTATTAGGGTTACTGTCTAAATTAACTTGATGGTTTTAACATGTCAATATTTTTAATAGAGATTTTAAGTCATTAATTTGTTTACGTAGCTATTCTATTAAATATCATTCCATATCTTACATTTCGCTTCATATATTACAAAATAGGTCATCATAGTCATCATTAAATTCTATATGTTTTATGTTAATTAGTCTAAATACAATAAATATATTCTAATTTATCAGATCCATCATGATTATGATTTTTACTTTTATATAATCTGAATTTTTATGTTTCTGGTTTTATGAATTTCATAATTAGACATAGTCAATGTTTGATAAATTTACATTAAGTATATTTCTGTTTTGTTTTGTTGAAATTTTTTACATAATGTTTTAGTGTAATATTCAATATCATATTGTATTTTTATTCACATATGCTAATTATTATGAACTTATAATTGGTATTAGAGTTATTTGACACTTATATAGCTTAAGGAGTAATTAATTTTAATATTTTTTTCAAGAGAACTAATTTTATTTATATTAAATTTAATTTTTATAACATATTTAATACGGAAGTATTTATATGAAAATTAATTTCTATTTTATTATAATATGGAAGACTGCAAGGTTGGTTGTATAGTGAAAATAAATCCAAACTGTTAGCATTTCTTTGATTGTGTAGATTAAGAGACTAGAGAGATATAATAAAATCTTTTGTTCTCAACATGAGTGTTGATAATTTTTTATGTTTACTATAGACTATAAGATTCTTAAAAAGTAAGTCACTTATTTTACAAATCAATAAAAACAAGAGTTTAATATAAAATATAATTTATCGAAAACATTTTTAGGTTTCATGATTAAAATTATTCACAATAAAATTTCTTCATATGAATATGAAAAAGTATAGTGAAAAAACATGAGGTTACACACTTTGGAACTTATATATTTTTTTATTATAGAATAACTATTCATTGGTAATATTATCAAAAACAAAAATTATTATATAGAGAATAAATTTTAATTATGCATCATAAGATATTGAAAATTATAAATTGTGAACAATATATTGGTTATAAGGTTATTGATGATAAAATTTCTTTATAAAAAATTATTAATATCCATCTCAATGGATGGTAATATAAAATCAATGCTTTTTAAGAGATAAGAAAAGTGAATAATTTTATGTTGGATGATTTTTTTAGAACATGTATGTATTATAAAAGAATAATTAAGAGAGATTCATAGAAAAATAATAATGAAAATGGTGGTGTTTTGTTGTCATCAACATCTACTTTAACATATAACATTTATACAACAATAAAAGTAGTAAAATATTCAAGAAATAATAATGTTATTGTTAAATATGACTCTAGAACATTAGAAAATAATGAGAATAAATTTTCAAGTGTCTTCAGAAGGATGGACATGATTGTAAAGAATAATAATTTTAAATATTTGATATAAAAAGATCCATATAGATAAAGGAAACATTATTGATAAATTTATGTGATAATAAAAAAAGAAATATGTCCATATCTAACATGATTGTACAAATATGAATAGGTACACAATGGAAGAAAGGATTCAACAAGAAATTCCAAAAGGTAATACAAATGTAATGTCATGAATGGCATGAAAGATACTAACACATGGAGTGCCACTAGAGGTGATTTTTCTTAATGTTATTTAGATAATTAATGTATTAATAGAGGAAAATAATATTTTCCCAAATTTATCCCTTATATCTTATTGTATTATGGATAAGGTATAATCAAATAAAAAATTTAATAATAGGTAATTAATTGATAATTATCCAGATGTGAAAAATTATTCATCATTTGATAAACAGTCTTCATTATAATAAGTTATTTTTCTACAAACATAAGATTATTTTTCCCATTTTTATAATCTACTAAAAAATTAGAATATTATGATTTCCATAAGATATGAAAATGCTAAGGATAAAAAAATAATTTTATTTTTGAATTAATTTTTTTAATAAAGACTTATCAGACCATTCTAAAGATTTATATATGACTATTTCTGAACAAAGAAAGTATTACAAAATATTTAGAAAATTTATCTTTTAAAAAAATAATGTTATAAAGGAGACTTTATTCTAAAACTAATACTCGTGCATGTATTGATTTATTAGTATAATAAAAATCAGAAATTCCAAGTTTGATAAATATTTTATAATACATTAACACTGTTAAAGAACATTTTGATAATATTTTAAAGAAATGAGACCTCATAGTAATTTTTATTGAATGTGTTATACTAATAAAAAACATGTTTTAAAAAATACATTATTCAAAAAAGTTATCCATTTTTACAAAATGATAATGTGATTTTTATTTGAATTTTTTTTTCATTAGACAAAGTTCAATCTATTTGTCTTTAGATTTGTTATTTTCCTAAATAAAGGAGGATTAATAATGTTAATTTTCTATCATTTAAAGACCTATTATATTTAGGGATTAAAAAAACTAATGTTTTTATTTTTAAGATTATAAACATACAAAAAGAAGAATATATGGTAAATTGATAGTGAATATTCAAGGAACATGATTGGAAATATAAATTTCTTCTAAAATATAATCATGTTTAATGTTGTAAAATTATCATTCAGAGATAATGCTCTTGTGAGATTATCAGAATAGGTAAAATTGTTCTTCTTGAAAAAAAATATTATTTAAAATGTTCTGGTTGGGGAATTTGTTAAGAAAAATCATATAAAAATAAGTATATTATGTGATAAATGTTAAAATGTGAACTATAGTAATGATAAATGATTATCCCATAGTTCCTAGGATGAATTTATTTTTTATGCCAATCGAAATTAGTATTTTTATACAATTAAAATATAGGACCCTACGATAAAATGCATACCATGCCTCAGTGTAATGTAATATCAATCCTAGTTATAGATTAGATTTTTTGGACACTATAAACGTAGAAACATATAGAAATTGAATAATAAATTACATGTTAAGAATCTACAAGAACATAGGGTTTATTTATAAAATGTTTGTGACCTTGGTTAATATGTTAAGAATTATATATAATGTTTTAAATATATTTTGGAAGTACCAACTTCTGTTTAATTATAAATAGTGCACATGGAAATATTTTCCCTATAAAAATTGGAATTATCAGTGAAAAATACTATGTATATGTCTTAAATGATTATTAAACTCGACATAAATGGATTAATTTCTCACAAAGAATTATGAATTATTTATTTATTTTATAATTTTTCATCCAGTGTAAAATATTAGGAAAAATATCTCTTGGTAAAAACATTTCTTGAACATGGGGAAGATTTTCTTAATTATGATTTCAAATATTTTAGTAGTCATAAGGGTATAGAAAATAAAATTTCAACACCTATAACCCCTAAAAAATGGTGTTGTTAAAGAATTAATAATATTCTTTAAGAAATAACTAGAACCATGATTTCTGAATTCTCAGTTTCTAAACATTTTTGGATGAAGCAATTAGTACATCCTCTAATAATAAAAATTGTGTTTTGAATTTTACTTTTCTCAAAAAAACATTTTGATACTTACGGAAAGGAATAAAACCAATACGTTATTACTTCATGGTATTTTGTTTTAATGTAATCATAATGAATTAAAAATATTATTTACATATGTTATCACTCAAATAGGATGATGGAATATTTTTTAGTTATTCTACTACATCTAAGGAATATATTGTTTTTGATAAAAATTATTGTAATTTTGAGGAAATAGGGAAGGATAATTTTGATGAAACCAAACCTTTTTTCTGAAAAACCCAACTTACATCATCCTTCATTGTTAATTCTAAAAAATATTTTCGAAAAATGTTATAAAGATCATATCATACGAAAGTTACTTAAGAATTAGTTTTTTCTGGTTTCTATAGAAATTTTTCTAAATATTATAGAAGAATTTTTTTTTGAATTCCACCAAGTGAGTTTTTTCATAGGAAACATAATAGTTAAAGTATCACTGGTGATGTAGATAATCTAGTTATGTCTTAAAGTAACATATGAAATGAAATTGAAGATATAGTTTTCTTACACTTATTTTAATAAAATAATCATGACGATGATTTAGGATATGAGTATTAGATTAAGGAAATTATAGATGAGGTCAATGAATTTGGGAAGAATACTTTATGTTCTTTACTTGAACGACCTAAATAAACTTCTTTAATTGGTGTCAAAAAGGTTTCTCGAAAAAAATGTGATGAAAATGGAATTATTTTTAGAAATAATGCAACAATTTTTATAAGGACCCAAACTTAAAAAATTACATAATATTGAATTAAATGAATAATTCACATTGAGGATCTTTTCAGGTTTAGAGTTTTAGAGAATTACGGCATAACTATTACATCTCAATGATTACAAATTAGACACATCTACTTAACTTCTATTTTTTCACAAAATAAAAAACACTAGAACAAAAGAGTCATGTCTAGTACCATGTCTTAGACATATTGACATATCCAAGATCCCATTCTTGACCGCATTCCACTTTATGTCCTGTGGAAAACATTTCAAAAACATGGGATGAGCATAAAAATCATAGTAAGGGTTATAATATAATGAAAGGAATCAATAACCCATCAAAAATAAAAATTTATGTAAACATAATTTCCAATCATAACATACCTTCTTAAATCACAATATTAATGAATAACACATAGTAATCACAATTCATAAATGTAACTTAAGGCATATATAACAGACTTACATTGTAGGTATCCTAACTACATATAGAGTCACATTTGGAATACCCATCACAGTATATTCCCTATATATCTTCAAATAAACATTCATGTTTACCTCCGTCACATTACCCAATGAATTGGAGAGCTATCTCGGGCTCACCCACGCAAGGTTAATCTCAGAACCACCTGTATATGTAACAATGGCCAAGAACCATAACATAATCATAACACATAACTTAAGCATAAAGGAATGATAAAATTTCATCATTTCATTAACAACATAACATTTTAAGATATTTTAAATCCATTCTTAAAAACCATTTTAAATAGAAAAATACATTAAAAGAGTGTATGGTATTTATTTTTCTTTTGAAAATATAACGTCTTGTTAAGGAAGCCATAGATCAAATAATACTCGCGACAGTTGAAAAATTCATTGTCACTACTTATGTTAAAAAAGAAACATTCATTTTTGTCGTTTAGTAAAATGCTTAATAGAGAAAAGATTCCCTCTGAATGAAATGAAAATTCAAAAGGGTTTTATACAACATATAAAATATGGTTGTGTCGAAATAAAAAGATTCCTCAATGAAAGGATATTGAGACGAAGTCCCGTACAAAGATGGTATCCTTAGATTAAGGATAAATCAATTACATAATTATGTGTGAAAAATATAAATACATAAAATATAAGTGGATATTATGTGTAAAACAATCATAGGTAATTCACACATATTAATATCACAACATAATCAATAAGTATAGGTTTAAACCAGAGAATTGAAAATTGGTAAATAAGTTCCCTTACAGAAATATAACAGCCTAACGACATCACTTTAATATTCAGTAAATGAGTTGATGAGAGGTAAAATGGGGTATCTCATCACTTGGACAAAAAATTTATAGAAATAAGGATATATAATAACATATCACCACATAAGAAGATGTAAATTTAAAGATATAACAAAATGATGTCTTTTAAAAAGAAGAGGGTGAAAGGTTCTCTTACCTATTTGGGTATCTTTCGAAACGTACACCCCATGAAAGAAGTTTCATATAATGAAGATGTAAATCACCATAAATTAAAGTATATTACACAAATAATAGAATCATGGGTAGTACGTACACCACACCAAAGGAAATAGGGTCAAATGTAGCATGAATCTCATATGAACAAAAAGTGAGATAGAAACCCCTTAACTCGTTGTAATCAATTGAGTCGTATGAACAAAAGATAATAAAAACCAAATGAATTATAGAATACCATGAATTTAAATAATAAAATTAAAATATATATATCAAATGGATGTACACAATACACCCCATGCAATAAATAGGTGGAAAACAATGGAAATCTCACAGAATTAAAAGTGACATAGAAAATCCCTTACGAAAATTCAGCAGCCTAACGGTGCCACTTAAAACATCCAAAATTGGATTGATGAGATCAAATAGGGTATATCATCACATGAACATAAAAGGACAGTATGATGGATATATATATGATACCCCATCATAAGAAAATGTAACTTGGAAGGCTTTACATGAAAATTGAACTTTGAAAATGAGAAGGGTGAAAGGATCCCTTAAAATATTCGGTAGCCTAACGGTGCAACTTAAAAATTCTTAAAATGAATTGATGAGAGTAAGAGGGGGTCTCCCATAATATTAAAATTCAAATTATAGTAAGGTGAAAATGAAATAAAATCCTCTATCATCAGGACACGAAACAAAAAATAAATAACATAAAAGAGAGTATTTGAAAAGGAATAGATATTTAGGATCCCTTACCTCAAGTCTGACTTGTCTTGTACATTTCATTATATTCCTGAATAATAAACTGTGGTTAATATATAATTTCATAAGTAATTCCCTTATTGTTTATTATTCAATTCATATCACATATTATCATGTTATAAGAATTAGTTAATAATGTGAGTTCATATCATACGTTTTGATGATGTTCGGTATATAAGTAAAAAATAAATGTGTTTGAAAAGCATTTCACCTGTAGTTTTAAATAAATCATCTCCAGAATGTTATTAATGATTAAAATAACATATATATCCGGTAAATATTCATTTTATACTATTCCATAACATTTGGATATAAAAAATGAAATGCACCATTCATGGAGACGGTAGGTCGTACGTACGCATGAACACTACATTAATTTCATTGTAATATTAAAATGAATTAAAACTAAATGAGAAATATATATATTATAATTCCAGTATTATATATATGTTATATAGGTAACATATGTTCAGTAATTACATTATTTATAAATTCCATGTTTGTCATGAATGAGTCACATCACTTGATGGGGCGGTAGTCCACACTTTCTCAGATGAAACTATCGCATTTGCACAACATGAAATGCATAAAGGTATGTTTTAAATATAAAATAAATAAGCATAGAGAGGGAATAAATAAATTATATATCATATATAAATATAGTTTCATCATAATGTCCACCATGAAAGGTGTTGATAGTAGATTGAAAAATCATCATTTCGTGAGGCAGTAATTCGCCATCCACAGAAACAATATGTTCATTAACCATTAGACGGAGGTGTGTGTAAGTGTAAATCAAATAAATCTCATTAAAACATCCTAGTATGTTGAAGATACTAATGTTGCTACAAAATAATGGAATAAAAAGAGTTTTTGGGTATGGAGAAGCAAAATAAAACAAAAATGACATATGTGAAGACATTACCTTTAAATCATGTAACTCCCCTTGGTTTGAACCAAAAGAGTTTCTTGATTAGCTTTCTGCCTACGTTAATGCTTCTAGGATAAATACAGGAATGTGTAGAGATAAAATGATAAGATTTTGGTTGAGCCAAAGGCTTGAGAGGTGTGGGTAATCATATAGAGTTGGGGGCCTTTTATAAGAGGGAGGCGGGGCACTCTTGGAGTCTTATAAAATGTTACTTTATTATAAAATGATTTTACGATTTTAAAGGTCCCACAAAGATATATTTATAGGTTAAGGTGATAATGGTTCCAAATCCACCCATAAAATTGGTTTTATACACGTTTATGTCTTATATTGTACATTATATTTTCATTTTATTTAAATCGTTCATTAATGAGTTAATCACTGAATCATCATGGTGTCAAAAATAAATTTATTTATTTATTGTCAAAAAATTATTTAAAAAAATAACATGATGTGGGAAATTCTTTTATATGTCTAATGAATATTTATAGTCAAAAATATGACTTGTATAACCCCATGTAAAAATTATTTTAGTAAAACAATACAAGTTTGTGACATTTTTATTTTTACTTTAAATAAAAGGTATTAATGTCATTATATTACCCAAGTGGCTCCATGGGGTCCCAAAAATTGACCCATGGATTTTATTTATCGGACATGACTCATAAAATAATGGTAGGACATGTGTCAAGATATTTTTATATTTTTATAATATCATTTTTACCTTAAATTACCATAATTACCTCTAATCACGGATACTAAAACTTAAAAGTTACAATTCACCAAAAATTATTTTCATCCCATTGAACCACATTTTATTTACTAATTACAACCATGTATGTTGGATTTTTTAAATTCAATTCACTGAAGTGGTAAATTTTCAATTAAACAAAAAATCAGTTTTTTAACTACCACTTAGTGGTTTTACTATTCATAAAAATTGATGTTTTTCAAAAAAAAACAAAAATTTCACTCTACGCTATACATGATATTCCAATTTCAAAAATGATTTCCATTTTACCAAATTCAAAACATATAAGTTTCACTAATTAATTTTATAATAAATTCCCACTGTCAAAACAAATAGAATGTTTTAAGGAAACAATATCTATCATAATATTGACATTTGTTTATGTCCAATTTCAATGTGAAATTAGTTCCAATGACCACCGTTGGATTAAATGGTTAAAAAATATTCTAATTAAACATTAAAACCAATTAAAAATATAATCTAATCATATGAATAAATTAGATCAAAAGACATTTTTGAATTAAAATACATCATTTTTCACTATTCACTAAAAAAATAAACATTATCGAAAAAATAACAAAAAATTAGACAAAGTAAATATTGATGTCTTGATTCTAAAAAAGGATTTTATTTTGTCAAATATAATATATAAATTTTTTCAAAATGTTAATTTAAAAAGGATTCCCCATCAAAAGGTAGTTAATCGACCTTTTAAAGAATATTAAAAGATTTATGCATAAAATTGGATTCATTCATATTTAAAGGATCTTACATTTATTGGATAAATGTAAAAATATTTGAAAAACAAATATAATCATTTTTTAGTTAGTTATGTTCATTCCTGTAATTACAATGGCATGGCGTTAACTACCATTTAAAATAATAATATTATATTTTTAGTGAGCAAAATAAGATTTCAAAAAAACTCGTTGTTGCGTGTTGGGTACAGCATCGAACATAGAATCCCCTTTAAAGAAATATTGATATTTTATTCACAAATATTAATATATATGAACATTTCATATTCATTATTTACCTTTTATGTTACATCCTTCCCCCCTTTTGGGAATTATATCCTTGCAAATTTAAAATTGTGCTCTGAAACATTATTGTAAGCCCCACATCAGAAAAGGAGTCAATTAAACTGTCACATTAAAAGAATTAATAAGAAGTAAAAAGGTATCCTGAGTTATCCCATAATAGTATTCCATGAAAACATGGATATGGAGGAGAAAACAGACCATCATGGTCTGATGGAGAGTGATAGAAAACATGATTAGGAGAAAGTTAACCCCAATAAAATCACAAACTTATGATGGGTTAAATGGTATTTGATTCCCCAGTAGGAAAAGCTAACATACAATATTTTTGTTTTAAGTTAATTTTCATTAAGGAATTTACTTATGAGATTAACTAAATCATAAGGAAACATACTCACTTTTCATGTAGACATTAATCTTTTACTAGATTTCTTACACAAACTCATATTTTCTTCAAAAGATGAGTATTTAGGATGACTTGTTCACATTAAGAGTGCATTAATCAACTTATTGAGAATCACCTAACCCAAAAAAGATGAACTATATATTTCACATGTCTTTAGACCTTAACCAAAACCAAAAATTATTAGTACGAGATCAGATAATACCCAAAAGGATAATCCTTAATAAAAAGAAACAAGTACTCTTAATCTTCAATATTTGTCCAAAAAAACCCAAAGTTCATCAAATACCATTCAATAAATAGCTATTCATAAAAATTTTCAAAGTAATACAAACTAAGAATTAATCCCATATCTCCGAAGGATTTAATCACATAGTCTTCCAAGATAAAATTTAACATATATCTCCAAATAAAATCAGTTACTCTTAAAGTCTCATATAGAAAAGTAATTTATTTAATCACATATCCTCCCTGATAGGTTAATCATTTCCATATATAACCCAAAATAAACATATTCCAGATTCATAAGATCATCTAACTAAAAAAGAATTAGTCAAAATAACTAGGGACTTTACGTAGCCCAGTGGTAGGCGATACATCCCAGTCACACCTTGGTTGTGGGTTTGATTCCCAAAGCTTAGTCCGACTCGACGGGTTTTTCACACAGTCTGTGTGTTGTACTTTTTTCCAAAACAATATAATTCTTAAAAAATTCCACAAAAAAGAGATGAAATATTCAAAAATAACCATATCATAAATTAACCTCAGGTTTACCTCATGCCTTTCATTTTCCACCATAACATATAGTAACCCATAATTACCTCAAAAGTAAGGATCATATAAAACCTAATGGTTACCATTATAATTATTACCTGAACTTCACCTCGAGTAGGGTCTCTCATACATGATGAATTAGAAAACTCACCAATATTCAACTTGTTTATCATGACTCATGGTAGTTAGTTTATAATAACCACGAGATTTCTCATTGAATCACCCATTTCATCCAGTCTCTTAATCAGAGAACCACCACCGTTTCCTTCAAACCCATTGCCACATTGGTGTCTTCTAGATCCATCCATTTACTAAAACCAACATGGTAAGTGTGAGTATATCAGTAAAATCATCATATAATAATGTGGAAGATAAACACTAAGATATAATTATCCAAGTTATCTCAAACTCATTCTAACTTTCAAAAATAACAATAACTCCATCCAAAATACTAACCATTCTGTTTATACACAACTTGTCACTTATGCTTAAACAACACTCTATCCTCTATGGTTTTCTAAACCGACCTCCGATAGCCACTATAAGTACCAAGCCTTACAAAATTACATAATATTGAAATAAATGAAGTATTCACATTATGTATCTTTTCAGGATTAGAGTTTTGGAGAATTAGGATATAACTATTACATCACAATGATTACAAAGTAGACACATCTACTCAGTTTCCAATTTTTTTCTCAAAATAAAAAACTCTTGAACAAAAGAGTCATGTCTAGTTCCATGGTTTAGACATCATGACATATCCTTGGTCCCATCCTTGATCGTATTCCACTTTATGTCATGTGTAAAACATTTCAAAAACTTGGGATGAGCATAAAAGGCTCAGTAAGGGTTATAAAATAATGAAAGGAAACATTAACCCATCAAAAATAAAAATTGATGTAAACATAATTTTCAATAATAACATACCTTCTGAAATCATAATATTTCTTAATATTACATAGTAATCACAATTCATAAATGTAACTTCAGGCATACATAACATACTAAAATTGTATCTATCATAGCTACATAGGGAGTCACATATGAAATACCAATCATAGTATATTCCCTAAATCTCTTCGGGAAACATTAAAGTTTACCTCCTTCACATTACCCAATTCATTGGATAGATATCTCAGGCTCACCCGCCCTAGGTTTATCACGGAACCACCCGTATTTGTAACAATGGCCAAGAACCATAACATAATCATAACACAAAACATAAGAATATAGGAAAGATAAAATTACCACATTGCATTAACAATATTACTTTTAAAGATATTGAAAATCCATTCATAAAAACCAATCTCAATACCAAAATACAATAAATGACTGTATGGTATTTATTTTTCTTTTGAAAACATTACGGCTTGTCAAAGAAGCCATAGATCAAATAATACTCGTGGTGGCGGAAAAGGTCGTGGTCACTGCTTACATTAAAAAAGTAACATTTCTTTTTGTCATTTAGTAAAACTCTTTATAGAGAAAATATTCCCTTTGGATGAAATGAAAATTCAAATGGGTTTTATATACCGTATAAAATAAAGTCGTGTAGAAATAAAAATATTCCTCAATTAATGTAGATTGAGACGAAGTCCCATTCAAAGATGGTATCATTAGATTAAGGATAAATCAATTACATAATTATGTGTGAAAAATATAAATACACCCAATATAAGTGGATATTAAGTGTAAAACAATCAAAGTTCATTCACACATATTCATATCATGACATAATCAATAAGTAGAGGTGCAACCCAAAGAATTTTAATTAGGTAATGAAGTTCCCTTACAGAAATATGACAGCCTAATGACATCACATTAAAATTCAGTAAATGAGTTGATGAGAGATAAAAAGGGGTATCTCATAAATTGAAAATAAAATTTACAGAAATAAAGATATATAAGAACATATCCCCGCATAAGAGGATGTAAATTAAAAGATATAACAAAAAAAAAATCTTTTAAAAAGAGGATGGTGAATGGTTCCCTTACCGATTTTGGTATCTTTCGAAACGTACACCCCATGAAATAAGGTTCATACAATGAGGATATAAATACCAATAAATTAAATTATATTACACAAAGAATACAATCATGGGAAGTACATACACCACACAAAATGAAATAGTGGAAAATGTAGAATGAATCTCACGGGAACAAAAATTAAGATAAAAACCCCTTACCTCATTTTAATCAATTGAGTCCTATGACCAAAAGATAATAAAAAACAAAATAATTATAGAATACCATGCATATAAATAATAGAATTAAAATATATATATCAAATGGCTATACACAATACACCACATGAAATAAATAGTTGACGAACAATGGAAATCTCACAGAATTAAAAGTGTGATAAGAAATCCCTTACGAAATTTCGACACCCTAATGATGCCACTTATAACTTCCAAAAATGGATTGATGAGATCAAATAGGGTATCTCATCATATCAACATAAAAGGAAAATATTATGGATATAGATATCATACCCAAACATAATGAAATGTAACTTGAAATACTTGACATGAAAATTGAACTTCGAAAATGAGAAGGTTGAAAGGATCCCTTACAAATATTTGGCAGCCTAACGACACCACCTAAAAATTATTAAAATGAATTGACAAGAGTAATTGGGGGTCTCTAATAATATTATAATACAAATTACAGTAAGGTGAATATAAAAAAACATCCTCCAACATCAGGACATGGAGCATAAAATAAATGACTTAAAAGAGAGTACATGAAAAGAAAGAGAGAGGTAGGATCCCTTACTTCAATTCTTACTTGTCTTGTTCGTTTCTTTATATTCCTGAATAATAAAAATTGGTCAATTTATAACTGATTAATTAATTCCTTTAAATGTTATTATTCAATTCATATCACATATTATCATATTATAATAATTAGTTAATTATGTGAGTTCATATCATATGTTTTGACGATGTTAGGTATATGAGTAAAAAATAAACTTGTTTGAAAATAATTTCCCATGTAGTTATAAGTAAATCATCTCATGAATGGTATTAATCATTTAAATATCATATAAATCCATTAAATATTCATTTTATACTATTCCATAACATTTGGAGATAAAAATTGAAATACACCGTTCATGAAGACGGTAGGTCATACGTACGCATGAACGATACTTTCATTTTTTGTCATATTAAAGGAATTAAAACTAAATGAGACATATATATATAATAATAACAGTATAATATATATTTTATATAGGTAAAATAAGGTAATTAATTACTTTTTTTATAAATTCCATGTTTGGCATGAACGAGTCACATCACTTGAGGGGGCAGTAGTCCACATTTCCTCAGATGAAAGTATCACATTTGCACAACATGAAATGCATAAAGGTATGTTTTAAATATAAAATAAAGATTAATATGGAGGGAATAAATATATTATATGTCATATATTAATACATTGACATCATAATTTCCATCATGAACGGTGTTAAAAGAAGATTGAACAATCATCATTTCGTGAGGCAGTAATTCTCCATCCATAGAAACAATATGTTTTTAACCATTAGACGGAGGTGTGTGTAATTGAAAATCAAATACATGTCATAAAAACATCCTAGTATATTTAATATAGTGGTTTATTACAAATTAAATGAATAAAAAGAGTTTAGGGGGTTGGAGAAGAAAAATAAAACAAAAGGACATAAGACAAGACATTACCTTTAAATTGGGTAACTCCCCTTGGTCAGAACCAAAAAGGTTTCTTGAAGAGCTTTCTGTGTAATGTAACTATTCTATGATGAAGATAGGGATGTGTAGAGATAAATGGATCATAGTTTGGTCGACCCTAGGGTTTAGAGGTGTGGGTAAGGGGGTAGAGGTGGGGGCCTTTTATAAGAGGGAGGAGGGTCACTCTTGGAATGTAATAAAATGTCACTTTATTATAAAATTATTTTCAGATTTTAAAGGTCCCACAAAGATATATTTATAGTATAAGGTGATAAGGGTTCTAAAACCACCCATAAAATATGTTTTATTGAAGTGTATGTCTTATATTTTACCTTATCTTTTCATATTACTTAAATCGTTCATTAATGAGGTAATCACTGCATCATCATGGTGTCATAAATAAATTTATTTATTTAATGTCTAAAAATTATAAAAAAACCTCATGATGTAGGAAATATTTTTATATTTCTAATGAATATTTATAGTCAAAAATAAGACTTGTACAACCCCATGAAACAATTGATTTTGTAAAACAATATATCTTTGTGACATTTTATTTTTACTTTCAATAACAGGTATTAATGTCATTATCTTACACAAGTGGCTCCATGGGGTCCCACAAATTTACCCACGGTTGTCTTGGTCGGCCATGACTCATACAATAAGGGTTGGAAAAGTGTCAAGATATTTTTATATTTTTATAATATCATTTTTACCTTAAATTACCCAAATTAACTCTAATTGCGGATAATAAAACTGAAAAGTTATTATTCACAAAAAATTATTTTCATCCCATTGAACCACATTTTACTTACTAATGAAAACCATGTATATCTAATTTTTGAAATTCAATTCACAGAATGAGTAAAATTTCATTTAAACGAAAAATCAGTTTTTTATCTTCCACTTAGTGGTTTCACTATTCACAAAAAAATTGATGTTTTTCAGAAAATTACCAAAAATTCACCATATCCTATAATTGATATTCCAAATTCAAAAATGATGTCAATTTTACCAAATTAAAAACATAGAAGTTGCATTAATTAATTTTTTAATTAATCCCTACTGTCAAAACAAATATCATGTATTTAAGAAACAATATCTATCAAAAGATTGACACTTGTTTATGTCCAATTTCAAATGTAAATTAGTTCTTATGACCACCATTGGATTAAATGGTAAAAAAATATTATAATTACAAATTAAAAACAATTAATAATATAATATCATCATATGAATAAATTAGATGAAAAGTCATTTTTGAATTAAAATACAACATTTTTCCCTATTCACTAAAAAATGATCTTTATCTAAAAAATTACAAAAATTTACACAAAGAAAATTTTGATGTCTTGATTCTAAAGAAGGATTTTATTTTTTCAAATATACCATATAAATTTTTTCAAAAAAGTAGATTAAAATGGATTAGCCATAAAAAGGTGGTTAATCGACCTTTTAAGTATTATTAGAAGACTTATGCTTAAAATTGGATTCATTCGAATTTAAGGCTCTAACATTTATTGGATAAATGTAAAAATATTTTACAAACATATATTATCATTTTTTTGTTAGTTATGTTCATTCCCACCATTATAATGGCTAGGTGTTAACTACCATTTAAAATAATAATATTATATTATTAGTGTGCAACGTAAGATTTAAAAGTCATTGTTGCGTGTTGGGTTCACCATCGAATATAGCATCCCCTTTAAAGTAATATTGATATTTTATTCCCAAATATAAATATATATGAACATTTCATATTCATTATTTACCTATGATGTTACAATTTTTGTTAAGGGATAAAATCAATAAGATGGAATAGATTATGAAGAAACATGTTCTCCATTAGAAAGCCTTGAATCTATTCATGTACAGATAGATTTTGTAGCATTGTAAAATTTAATAATAATTCAAAGTGATGTAAAGTATTATTTTATTAATGGATATTATAAATAGAATTTTTTGTAAAAAAACATATTTTTAAAATAAAAATATTCATTAACAAATTTATAAACATAAAAAATATTGATATATAATTAAAATAATCCCCTACTGCATGATATGATAGATTAACTGTATTTATATTAGAAAATAATTTTGACAAGAGAGATACATATTCAACCCTTTTGTAAGATATATTAATAATAATTGTATTATTTTTCAAATTTACATTTATGACATTTTATTTTTTAAAAATCAATAATATAAAATAAATTATTTTGTGGATATTATGAAATCTCTCTTTGAAATTAGTAAAATGGGAATGTTAACATATTTACTTAATTTATATATTTCAAAAAAATGATAATGTATTTGTATATATCAACATATATATATAAGATATTATTAATAAAATTTCATATGAAAAAACTAAAAGTATAAATTATCCCATATGTACCTCAATTTTTTTTGATATTCATTATGTTGGGCACAAGTTGACCAAAATATTTTTTGAGGAACGATACGATGTTTATTTCACAAAATATCTTGTAATCCACATTTAATTTTATTAATAATATTATGTGAATGTTCTAAAGAACATATATATTAATATCATTTTAAATAGTTAAGACATATATTTCGTTATTGTAAAAGGAACTATAGATTTAAGAATGTTCAATTATTTACCAAATGGTAATGATTTTAAAAAAATTTGGATACTGAATTTTTTAGATGTAGAATAGATAAGAAATTACCTTGGGAACTTTTCATATCTTCATATGTTTTTATTTATTAGCCTTGTAAGAGGAAACAGAAATTATGACATTCCATTACTGGAGCCTAATATTTACCATATTGAAGAGATTTTCCTCAAGTGTTGTGGATGTAACACACAATCATTGACTATGGAATGAGTTTTACTAGAACTAAAATACTCATTGAAAATACATGTTCTATTACCATATGTAAAAAACCCAGAATATCACTCATGTTCTAAGCTCATAGATATAAGACTCTATTTCATTCAGAATCACATACTTAAATTTGATGTGAATTTACAATTCATATGATGTCAAGAACAACTTGTTAATATTTTTATAAAACCTATTACTACTGATGTATTTAATTATATTAAATAGAGGATATGGTTGGTTAATTTAAATTAATCATTCATTTGTAATTCTATTTTACCCTTCTGCTTACATTGTTTTACTCTTTACCATAGGGAGAATATATCTTTTTTAGTTTTTTCTAAAATAATAAGTACATAATTAAATATTTATTTATGTAAATATGAAATATTTACTAAAGACTAATTTTATTGAATTTTCATGAGTCAGATATTTTAAAAATATTAATGTTATATTTCTTAAAATGCTTCTTAGACTCATAATATGTTATTAAATTTTTTAACACCAGATATTATTATTATTTTTGATTTAAAAATTTACATAATCAACTTAATTCAAAATATGTTTTGAATTATTAAACTATTGTTTTTAGTGTTCTATTGAAACCATATTATTTTGATTTCACAAAAACATTTCATAAAATTTATTTATTTTCACAATATCATAATATTTTTTAAAAAATCACGAAGAAGAGGATAACCATATTGATGGATCATTCTACTCTGAAGGGATATCATATTTTTTTCGTTTTATTATTATCTCAATACGATATTATTTTAATTTTTGTTGTTACTATTAATTTTGTTGTATAAAAAATTAATTCTATTTTAAAAAAATTTAAAATTTTCTTAATTGTATTCATTCTTAATATGATAAAAGTATTAAAACCAATCAAAGTTTAAAATTATTTAAAAATTTATTGAATCAATTGTAGTTGTTATTTAATAATGGTTTTAATTTCAAATGTAGATCATCATACATATGATGATTCCTCACACCTAATTCATATATATGGCTGGGTTACCCTTGTCCCACAATGTTTATTCTAGAGAATATTCTCCTAACATTCTACTATCCAAAAATCTCTATGTCTGCATGATGTTCATTAGAACTGATCATCAGTTTCATTTCTAGATACCATGTTGATAATTAAATATTTCACAAAGTGGATTATCTTTTGAGAAAGATTATTTGAATGATATTGGTATGTAAAATACTATTCAATGATGAATAATATGATATTTTTCAATGTCTGGAAATTGGTTTCTGTGGAAATGATAGACAAGGACTTTGAGAATAAATATCCAGATACAGTTCACCAGTTTTAAGTATATGTCTATTTTATTAAGGAGTATGTAAAATAAAAAATTTATTTCACACTGTTTATGAAGAAGTATATGGTATCCTATAATGAAGTTTTTGATCTTTGTTAGAGTACCATCTAACCCTGAAGCATATTTTTACTCTCACAATTTGCCTAATATTTATGGTATGTTTAATAAGAAAATTTGATTATTCATTGTATTCATAATATTCTATGGTCAATAATTTATTCCACGTGAAACTAGATAATCGAGTAAAAGCACTGGGTAAGAAAGGGTTGTTAATTATGAGAAATGTATATCAGGATATGTTGAGGGTCTTAGTGGGTTTTTACATGATTGCAAGGTAATATTGAGGAAGATAGCCCTGTTCATGTTATTATTTATCAATTCATAAAAAAAATAAAATATTCTAAATGAAGTTAAGAATAATTTTGTTTTTATATTTTATTTGTAAAATGGCCACTGAATGTTAAAATGGTCTCAATATTAAAAATAAATTATATACGATGAGAGGAAATTTTCTTTTATTAGTGAAGATATGATGATTGGGTTGATGTCTGTCTTTAATATATAATCCACGATGGTTGTTGAGAATGTTGGGGGAACAGTATAAGAGGAACAACCATCATGAAAATAGGTGTAATGCGATATAAAGTAGAAGAAGATAAAGAAGAAACATATCCTCTAAAAAAGAATAAAAAAATAGAAGAAGATACCTCATTACAATTTTCATGAAATTATTTGAAAGAATTATAATAAAAATCATAAATATCTAAAATTATAAGTCAAACATTCTAATGATGATAAATTTGGAATTTAATCATTTAAAATGTTAATGGAATAATATATGATATATAAACAAAATAAAAGGTTGTGATAATATGTGTTATATATGATACTGTTGAAAGGATTAGAATGGGTCTATGAGAAGGTTGGCATACCAACTTCCCACACTGACAATGTAATCCTGGATGAATAATAAAGATATAAAATGAATAATAATATTTATACAAAAAATTTGAAACAAAAAAAGAAGAATAAGTTGAAGAGGAAAAGGATGAGTATGAAGAGGCTGATGAGAATGAATCTCAACATGACAACAAACCATTGAAGTAGTAATCAACATCATATCTACTTTCTATGGACAATATGGATGAAAATGATGGTTGTTGTGAAGAATAATAATCCTTATCATATGGATAAGTTAATTAATCATCCACGAAGGAGGAAAGAGATAAAAATTCAGAAACAAGAGTTGATGATAAACCCAAGTCTGATGGTTATGTTATCAATGTAGATATTTGTAATTAAAATATATTTTATATAAAATATCATAATAATTTTTGAATGACATATAATAAGAATGTGAATGAAATAGAAATCGGTATAAGCTAAAAAAACATCCCAAGCCTCATCCCGAACTATTAGACTCACAAATAATGATACAACATAATGGTTTTTATAATATTGTTCATGTAATGTCAATGTACAAAGAAACTATCCCTCATTTTCCAAACCATGAATATCTGTTCCATCATATTCATGAATGACTCAATCATAAATTAGAATATATAATAGTATTTATACATTCAGTTATATATATTGAATTAGAGTTGAATTTTTTTAAGGAATGTTATTCGACTCAAAACAAATAAATTCAATCAAATGGTTAATTGGTAGAAAAATATTGATTTCGATATTAGAATGAATGATGAGCAGTTTGATAAAATTAAGTAATTTATGGTAGTGTGAGAAATTAATTTTCATATGTTTTTTAAAGATAGAACTAGCATATTAATTTTTACATAAGAGTTTAGGGATGAGTATGATGAATGTAGTGATGTTGTCATTGATTTGAAATATATGATCTGAGAGATGGAGCAAGAATTAGGATTGATTATTTCATGTGATTATTAATTAATTGTACTATGAAATAAGAACAAAGTGTCATCTAAGGATGTTTTTCCCTATAAAGAAAGGACTGTGAAGATATAAAAATAATTGGAGTAGTTCAAGAAGATGATGGTATTTTTAAAGACAATGATAAATAATGATTTTTTTGAACACTATGATATATTTTCTTTGGTAAATCATTTTAATGTTTCTAATGAATTATATTTTCATCTAAAGAGAATTTTCTTGATTTTTTATCAAATTCCAATTTGGCATAAATTGTTTCATACATTCATGGATGATTTGTTAGATCATATTATTGTTTCGTATGTTTTATTTTATTAATTGTATTGAAAACATCATTATATTCCCAATATCATTTTGAAAGTTCCAAAGTGTGTGAAATTATAATTAATGGGGATTTTTTTGTAATGGAAAATGTATTATAAAGGGGGAGACAGTTCATTAAGGGGAAGAATGTATTATATATAAGGGAAAATGATGTAAAGATGTGAGAATAAGCTCATCAGGGGGAGAAAATTTTTTAAGGTGGAGAAGATATCATTATGGAAGAACTATTCTCAATCTTCATCATATTCATAGTAATATATTGAATATTTAGAAATATTGGGGGAGTTTGGTTTCAAATTATAATTCTAAATACGAAATTATAAAAATCACAATGAGTCGTAATTTTTTCAATTATATTTTCTCATTTAGATTTTTGGGTTTGTTCTATCAAGAATGTGGGACATTATTGAGTAAAAAGGAGTACTTATTACAATTATGTTACATTAGTTTTGAAAATATAAAACACTTTCTTAAAAGATGTTCACTAAAAAATTATGACCCATGTGATGACAATGTTTTTGTAAAAAAATATTATCATTTACCTTACATATAAAATGGTATTATTCATAATGATATCTAATGTACTATTTATCACTAAAAAATATTAAAGATTTTGTGTTAGATAAATTTGAATTTCCATTATGATATTAGATGTTAGACTTCCATCAGGTTTATCATACTAAAAAAATTCATGATTATCAGACTGATACTGGTACTGATATATTTTGACTAAAAATAAATAAAGATTATCATAATAACATTGTTACAAAAGTCAATCAGACTGAAAAAAGAATATAATCATAATAAAAACACATTATTATAACATTATGAATATTTATTACACGCTTTCGTGTTAATCAATAAAACGTCAGATATATGAGCTTTCAAGCACTAGTTGTACAACACAATTGTAGAAAACTCATAAATAAAACTGTTTATAGGTTCCTTATAAATACAATGCAATTTTAAGAGTTAGATGATGGTTGATTTCATTCACTCTAATGTTTTTAGGAGAATACATAACATGAATTTCTCATTCTTATTTTTTTTAATAGATTGTATTCATTCTAAGGAATCCTATTTAGGATGCATTCTTCAGAAATTTTTTTGTTTCAATATGTGTCAGAGCATTATTACAATCGTGGGATTCTGGGGATAAGATGATTAAGAATATGATACATCAGACAATGGGATAATAGGGATAGACTAAAATACATGATCATCTTATTGAGGGTCGCTAGGATAGGAATATATCCAAATATTATATTGAGGAATTTCCTGGTAATGAATTTCATACATTACTCTAAGTAAAAAATAGTGGAAAACATTGGTCATGGTTATTGAATACCATACTCTTAAGGATAAAATTGGTGTTCTTTTTAATATATTTTGTAAATAATTATTAATTTTATATATCTATTAAATTTCATGTCTTTAAATGTCTTCTATTCTGCTTCATATAAATGAAATTGATTCATCATATTCAACATTCTATTTTTTTTATCTTATTTACCCTAATTATGATAAAATACGTGGATTTATCAAATCCATATTGATATAAATTTTCTATCTCATATAATTGGACATTATATACATCTGAGTTTATGAAAATGATAATTGGAATGAGTTTGTATCCTATAAATTTCCTTAATGATGATTCGGGTTTTTTAGTTTAAATCTGTTAAACTGCAGCGACATGATCAATTATAAATAAAATTTCATAGTGATTTTCTAAAATTTACATTTTATGTATTATGGTTTTATTAAACACATGAATCCTTTTGGTTTTATCAATTCATATTTAATATATCTGAAATAATCATTATCATTGATAATATAGTCATTGAATTGTGATCACATGACTAGTACAAATACATAGTTCTAATTAATATAATTGACATAAAAAATAGTAATGATAGCCCCAAGTTGTAGGATCATACACTATAAAGCCTATTTATCAAAGAAACGAAGGGAGACAGAAACATTGGTATTTTCCATTTACCTTCCAGATGTTGAGATCCATCAACAAATTCATGATTGAAACAATTTAGAGGAGATGTTAAAGCTCATCGAGATGACAGACAAAACCAAATACGTTGAACCAACCCATGGAAGTCTAATCATAAAAAAAACAAAATCATTGGGAGTTTTTTAGTGTATTAAAGTGATATAAAAGAATACAGTATAAATATAAGTATTTACATTATTTTTTATATAGAAAAAAATATATTTTCATCATATTACAGTTACATTATAAATTAATTTTATTTTGATACATAAAAACAAAACTATTTTAATACATTTACTTTGACTAATTAATTGATTTATTAAATATATAATATTTTAATAAAATATTATTATTGATAATTTTTATTAAATATCAACGATCATATAATTTTTAGGATTTAATTTAATTTGTATAAAGGTTCTGAAAATGAAATTGTCAAAAACCACGAGCATTTCTAAAAAAAGGTCAATTATGATTTTAAATGATAAAACTAAGATATATATATATATATATGTTGATAAATTGAATATTATTTTTTGAATCAAAAATGTCAGGATTTTCTAATGGTTATTTATTCATAAATATTTGAGATAGTAATATTTTTGTTAAAAATTAAATAACAAATAAATATAATGTATGTATTATAACATCATAATGAACCATAATTTATGTAATTTATACTATAAATGGAATCGAAGACAATATCTATGTTTTCTATTAAAAATAATTTAATTTGAGGTTTATTTTATTGATTTAATAAATACTTTTTGAATCATCAAAACTATTAATATATCTTAAGGTTTTAAAATTATTTCATTGGGAAACTAAAAAATATTTATTTTTTTCTAACAAGATCATATCTACTACTAAGAGTACATTATCTGTTGGTAATGAATTTTACAAACAAAATTTTCATTATCAATAATGTATTTATAAAAACACTATTACTAAATGTTATTAAATCAGATAAAATAGTTCTATTGAAATTATAGTAATACCAATAGATAATATATGTGTTGGTTATATTATTTATCAATAGTTTCACAAGTCAAATGTATATAATGATATTATTATTAGAAATACCAATAATTAATATTAGTTTTTAAACTATTAATTTTTCAATAAAATTTAGTTTCAGGATATTCCAATGTGTGTTGCTAAAATTTTATATCATTTATATTAAACTATTTACACATAATATAATTATTATATATATTATATAGTAGTATAATAATTATTGTATGTAAATAACAACAAACTGATTCCTTATATGAAAACACATTTCAAAAAACACATTAAATCACAATTTAAAGCCATATTCATGTTCCATTAATAAAATAATGATACGTGAATCATGTTACCAGCTTGCTCAATTATATTGAATCTCAAAGAGACATTATATATAACATCATCCGTAATATGTTTCCCACAATGGATGTCACTTCCTCTATCAGAGTTGACACTAGTGGTGGTGTTGATGTATCAAGTACATGCACTCAACTATGACATGGATGCAATGATGGTGAACACCATTGGTATGCTCACATTTGGTGTTTGATGTTTTTTATCCCCAATTTTTCAATTCAGGTGGGACTCAATCTGTTGACTGGAAGTGGATGATCATCCCAAACAATGTCATAAAATTTCAATCCTTTCATTTATGTAATGAATTGATTCATCTCCAATCTCAGATTATTAACCAAAAATAAGACTCTCATAGAAGAGTAGATACTTCTAAACAAAATAACACATCAATTTTGATAAGTGTATTACAGAACACAAATGTGTATTACCAAATGCATATTTAAATGACTGAATGATAGAATTCAAAAAATACTGAATATATAGGCCCTTAAAAAATTATTTAATCCTTATAATTTTTGTTGAATATAATTTTGGAGCTATATCAAGATCTTCTTATAGGATATCTGGTTGATCATATTGGCCCTACTTACTCCTAAAAAATCACAAATCATCACTATAAATTTTTTACTTCTCCCTTTAAAACTTTCTCAACAGACACTATCTCAACCACTGGATTAATTATTACCACCAGTAATATAACAAAATCCATCCACCTACCATGTTAGCAACATATAGACCCTTCTTAGTCATCCATACTAGAAAATTTATGTCTACCTAATTTAGACGCAGACTTGGTTATTATAACTCAAAATCTATTTAAACATATCACAACGACCTAATCATGTATGTAATTTAGAATTATATCCTTCCCACACCTCAAAATCGCATCCAAGACACTGAAAATAGTATATATAGTGGATTCCACAAAATAGATGGGGGGAAGTAGCTTTATTTGTTAAAAATATGCACAACAGTTATAAATTAAAATACCTATAAAAAATACTATCCAATTTTTTTTCAAAATGGTATATTAAAATATCGATAATCCATAAGAAATAAACATAGCTTGATAAAATGGCTATCTAAATATTTTCAAATAATGATATCATAAAATATTAGTGAATATACCTGAATAAAAATAGATGGAAAAAAGGATCACAAAATATTGTTAAAAATTTCCACAACCATAAGCAATATACATAAATGAACAAAGATTATGCCAAAAAATAATCCCAAAAAGATACGATAAAATACCAATGAACATACATGGATAACATACATGTATAAAAAACATGTCCATAGATTTCAATAAATTGTGCGATATGTTAATCGTAAAATTTATATTTAATATTATAGATCAAACAATTTAGAAGAAAAAAAAGAATAAACATTAAAATATAATGAGAAAAAAAATCAAGAAATCAGTAATAATGTATACCATAGAGTAGAAACTTTATGGGATATTTTTTTAATCTTTATAATATATAAACTTTCAAAAAATAGGTTTTCATTTTTATGTGTATGAATAATCACTGAATCATAAACTTGATGATAATAACACACAATACTATATTAGAAAGAAACAACCAATATGAAAATTGAAAATTAATATGCATCTGAATATTTACCAATCCTGATATAAAACAATCATGAAACTATATCACAAAATTTTTCCGTGGATTAATAATGAAATAAATTATTTATACATTCTCAAATAACTTCTTATTTTCCATGAACTACAAAGCCTCAATCATTTACAGGCACAAAAATTATTTTGAATTCTATATGAAAAATGGAATAAAATTTTTTGAAATCCAATATAGAAAATTAATGGGGAAAATTTTGGAAAACAACCGTACCAAGGGTATGCGCCAAATATAAATATATATCATAATGGGGGAGATTACCAATAGTAGGATCATCATTATACAATACGTGCCAAGATGAATCTTTCAGACTGAGAACTAGATGTCGATCAAATGATTCAACCCATTTTGTTTCAGCTTAGAGGCATGCCAGATGGTAATGGTAGGATACAACACATGGTATTTAAAAACATATAAGGAATTTTAATGAATTATAGACATTTTATAATCACCTAAACAAAATTTACATGATAGATAATAATCTATTTCCATGTTAACATATTTAAGAAAATAATATTTCACAGATAACACACATAGAGATTACACAACATATTGATATGTCATGTGTATATTGAACGAGACACATATTTATTTACGAACTATGTAGAAAAAATAAACACAGAATTTAGAAATATATAAAATATAATATGACATCCCAAGAAGTCTATATTGTTAATATTTTAATAGATATCTCATCAAATTTTTATAGACATGATAACAAAATAAAATTCACCATGAATATTCCTATAGTGCCAATAATATGTACCTCCATGGAATTTGGAATCAACCAATGAAATTTGGCTACTAAGCATAGGAATTCATCACCTTGTATTCCACCAGTCATATTTTCATTATTCCATCATAGGATCTTGTGCAACAATGAACATCATTTCACCATAAACATTTTTTTAGTTGGGTCCAATAATATCAAACTCAAGATATCATTTCTATTCCATTATCATTACAAACCTATAGTTGTATAAATAGAGAATTTAATCCTCCATTATAGAGATAAAAACATGAACCCACCCCAAACCTCAAATTGATATAGATTTAGTATAAAAAACAATTGATAGACCCATATCAAACGTTTGGTCCTTAACATAGTTTATATAGAAAAATATCTTGTAACATAACACATATTACATAATAGATAATAATTTTTTAAAAATATTACACAAATAACTCATACATAATATGTCTTAATAAATTATATGGATTGAAATATGTTAGTGCACTATAACGATTGATACAATGATATTCTGTTAATGAGAAAAGATAGATAATTTGATATAGAGAAAAAAACTAATATGTTAATTAATTATAATGAATGAAACACTGAGAATGAATGTATATTAATATGATAATACTAATTAATGGATTTTAATCTTATATAGGTACTTGGGGAATTTTAATCTTTTAATGAATTTAAATTTGATACAGATGGTGGGTGAAATATTATAAGATAATGTTGATGAATGAAACGTAATATTATATAGATAATCATTGGCTGATACATCTATAAAGAATAAATTATAAAATCTTTATTCAATAATATATATAATATTGATTATAAGTAATTTATTATCATTAATGATACACATACATTGTTATAGGAAATGAATTCGATAGTTGTGGTGCTGAATTTGAAGGATATTCATTCCTCTAGGGTGTATTAAATTTTTTGATGATATAGAAAATATAATATGGGAATATGTAATTTTTTTGGAAACATCAAACCAGCCCGAGTGCATCCCAAATAACCAACCGAGAACCTGAAGTTGGGGAAAGAATATAAAAGGAAATTTTTCCTGAGATTTATATGGTGAACACTTGAATACTATCCCCTAACCCGAACCAATTTTCTAGGGTCTTACAAGTGTACCTTCCCCATTATGTTTTCTTACTTCATAGTTTCCATTAATTTGGAAAAAGTAAAATTTGATGTTGTTAACAACCAAAATATCTATTCACCTACAAATCCAATCAACAATTTACTGAACACATGTTTGTTAATTTATATATTTTAGATAGTAAGACTATGAATTAATATAGTAATTTTTAGTGTCGTTACTATTGAATTCACCATCATGAAATTGAAAAAATATCTAATATTGAACCCTAACATAAGATGGTGCAATAATTTCATGGATATGTCATAATCAATACGTGTAAATTCCATAGTCAATGAATGAGATTATAAAAGAAGTTCTAGAGTGGGGGAAATTAAATCAAAATTGATTAAAAAACTGATGTAAAATAGAACAACTAAAAATAAAATAACCCAAACAACATCTCAGTTTTGATGATAATAAAACAAAAATACAGAATAATATAGTACAACGCTTTAGGAAAAAAATGAAAATTGATCCAACCCAACAATCTAATAACAAAACCGCTAAAAAATAAAATTTAGAAAAAACATTTCACTACTAATTCATAAATCCGCTGCACAATTGATGAAAAATGGACCTACTATAAACACTAAGAAACATTTCATTTTTTATACTATGTAAATTAAAAAAACCTTGTGTAGAAGAATGGTCCAAGAGTGAAAAAGTCAATAAATATTGTTTAAATAATGAAACACCTAATATAATTTGGGTATCTATACAAACTTAAACAATGTAATTAAAAATTCTTGATTCTACGAATGTTCTCTTAATGAAAAAATAATTGTATTGGAAAAATTCTAATAGTAAAAGGTAAGAAAAAGAGAATCGGGTTTTAGTTATTTAATATGAGATGTGGAATAATAGTAAAAAGGCATGATAATTTTTTTATTCAATACAATAAAATTCTCGACAACAAATATTAAAAGATATATAGGAATTGTGAAAGGCCTCAAAAAATAAACCACGCAACAAATTTAATAGAAATATATTTATTATATTGTAGGAGAATAGTGGTAAAAAAATAATGATAATTTTATACATGTACCTATTAGCACAAATTCCTGATATATATCATAGGACTCGACATAGATAACTAAAAAACAAACATCTTAAGAATAACCCAAACAACTAATTCGAAATCAATGAAACTCACTTCAGATGAATTTCATAAAAACCATAACATATATTAAATTCAAACAATTAATAGTCATGGATTTCATATTTTTTATTCTTGGAGTTAAATAAATAATACTTAAGAAGTGGATAAAATATGGAAGAATGGAATGAGAAGATTTTATAAGTCCATTCTCCCCTAGCATGTGATATTTATACTTTAAAGGGGAAAACAATTAGAAATATGTGGATAGGGGTGTGGGATATGGTGGATAATGAATTATTAAAAATATTATTTCTATTTTAGGGGAAGATAGTGAGGATATATGATCCATATAACTCTCAAAAACCCCCACTAGAATCATCTCACTATGAAATCGATGATAGGAAATAGCTTTACTTTAGTCAAACAGATCAGGTGGATCAAAATTAGAGCATACCATTTTCATTTAGCAGGATTAAAAAGATAGAATTAATCATTCAATTTATGTATGTAGTGATAATTAGAACGATATCAAATTTAAAATGCTCATCGAAATACTTCCCCAATATCGAACTTCTCCTACTACAGTGATCGTTGAGCACTAGATTATCATCAAAATGTAATAACACTAGAAATTCAATGAGAAAAGTTCTGATTCATGAGAATAAACCCCAACTAGAACATACCCGAGAAGGGTGAGGATTAGAGGGAATATGGGAAATACGGTTGTTTTATGTTTATTAATTTCTTCAATTTTCATATAGATTTTTTAAATAAAAAATATTTTCAATATATTATAAATAAAACATATTTTTATTGTATATATATCTATTGAGACGATTTTAAAAAAATTAAAATTTTCTATGATATATATTTTATTAAATTCACAGGTCTCATTGAATTTCACCGGTTACTCATTTTTCTTATTATTTTAGCATTCTGATTAAATTGTATTTGAATATTATCATTATTTTATATAATTTTATTTTATTTTAAAATATTAAGATTATAATTAATGATTATATAAAAATTGGAGTTAATATATTTCTTTATAATCACTAATTTAAAAGAAAACGTTTTTATATTGTTAATGGTCTATTGGTAACAATTATTATTAATAATCGATTCAACTATTAGAAAAAGAATATCTAATTGTATAAAAAATAAATAAACATAATTGTTTGTAAAGTATATGTTGGTATTAAATTATAAATACCCTTAGATTTGACTATTGGTAAAAATATGTATTTTGATAAAAAATTAAAACCAATAAAACATAATATCTACTGGAATTTCTCATTTTTTCCTATATATGTATTATCTATCTGTAAATATTTGTTGGTATAGGTCAATTTTTTCAAGGGAAATTATGAATCAATTCCCCATAAGAATTGGTATTATATTATTATGTTGGTCCCTTGGAATTATAACATAATTAATATTACTCTTATTCTCTAGAAAACAATGTCAAAAACCAGTAGAAGATTTTTGGACATAGTTATTTTACTTTATAGAGTTCAAAATATAAATTTGAGAAAAACATTAATGATTTCCACACACATTTTCTATATGAACAGACCCAATATCCCATTTCCCTTATCTAAAAATCCTTGGAGAACATCCTTATTATTCCTTCCACTCTGTAGATCCCTCCTTGTATTCTGTAAATCTCTCACGAATCCCTCTCAAGAATTTGGAGCACACACTAATGTGTGGGATCCCCGTCTTATCATATTCAAGTTTCTTTATTATCTTTTCCCTTATATTTACAATTTTTAATGTTTGTATTCTTCGTTACATGTACCTATTAATGTCCATTTTATATAAAAATGATGATAGACCCGTTTCCCTCTGATGAAACAATTATATGAATTTTTTTGAGATGTCATTATGCTGCCAAAATTTCTCAATGTTTTTCAAATTCAAAAAAATTGTGTATGGAATATCATACTCATTTCATATCACAGGTTTTCAACCATATACCCATATTATTATATAACATGAAAATCATATGTATATATTCCATACTCCATGATTGTGGAATAAAATATGGTGATGAATGAATCCATGTGTGTGATTTATGTGGAAAAATTATTCAAGATAATAAAATGAATGTGGTAGATTCGCCCAAAATTATGTAGTTCCCCAATGCATGGGGTAATGTTTAGTGTCATTATAATTCATATTGTGAATGGTAGTTAACCTTACTCATTTGTTGAATCAAAAGTATATAACTCATACCCAGGCACAATATGTGGGATGAACATCCCAGAGAACCATTACAAACTCCCATGGATGGAATTTAATACAATTCTAGGTATGGATTGGATTTACCAATATAGAGACACCATAAATTTCGATTAGAAAAAATCACTCTTTATGATGAAACAACATGTGATTATATATAATTTGAATTAAATGGATGAATATTATTTAATTCCAATATCTCAATCAAGGTTATTTTGGACTTATGAGAAAGAATATCTAGATCTAATTTTTTAGTCTATGGAATTAATGACCATTGAATACATGCCCATTGTGGGGTTTTATATGGATGTGTTTATGGAGTAATTGATTGGTATTCCATCTATTCTAGAGGTTTAATTTTTATCATGACTTTACCTAGGGTAGTGCCATTATACATGAATCCATATTGAATACATTTTTTTGTCCCTTGAAGATATCTGGAAACAACTATGGGAGAATCATTATAATGGTTTCATTTTCTCAGGTTCCCCACTATGGGGTGCAATTTTCCTCTTCGTTTAGAAGAGGGATGGGTCAATGCCCCATAGTGTTGATTATTGTGAGCTCAAAAAGATCGTGCCAAAGAAAATTAATACCTTCCCATAGATTAATGATGTTTTTTATCAGATTCATGGAGAATAATAATTATCCAAGTTTGATCTACTATCTGTATATTACCAAGTTTGGTTGAAGAAGGAGGATATCATCAATACTACTTTTCATAGATGGTTTTAGCAACATGGGGACATAGTAATTCCATTGGGACTCACTAATTCTAAAAAATATTCACGGACATGATGAATATAGTATACATGTATTAACTTGATAAATGTTTGGTTTCCTTTATTGATAATTTTATAATATAGTCCACAATTAAGGAGGAATATGATGAGATTCTGAGTATTTTGTTAAAAAACATATGAAATGTGAAGCTTTATGCAATGTAAACTAAATATGTGTTTTGGTTGATAGAAGTCACATTCTTAGGAACTATTATAAAAAATGTGATATTTATTGACCCATAAAAAAATAAGAAATCAAGGGATGACTTAGGCAAACATTTTTGTTATATATCAGTAGTTTATATGGATTAGATAGGTACTATTGTCTATTTGTGAGTAATTTTTCTTGATTTTTAAATCCTCTAATCAATATAATAAGGAAGGTATCAAATATTTCTCAGAATGATGAGAATTAATAGTGTTTCTATGAAGTAAAAATAGTCTTATCACTATGCTTATACTCACACTACCAAGATGTGGAAATAATTACATGGTATTCAACGAATCATTGAAGAAGGTCATTGGTTGCATGTTAATGTTGAATAAAAAATTCGTAATCTATTATTCCAGGCTATTGAAATTTCAAGAATATAACTACGAAGAGAATGCTCTGTAGTTTGGTATAAGAACGTTCTCTTTGGAAATATTTCAACATTTTATTTTTGGGGATAAGTGTAAAATATATATGGATCACAAATGTCTCAGATATATACTCATATAGAACGAGCTGAATATATTACAATAAAGATTGATATATCTATTTTAAGAAAATTAATAATCAATCCACTACCATCTCGGTAATGAAAATAACATGGTGGATGATCTAATTTTAATGTATCATGTAATTCTATTACTGGTCGGAATTTATAGGGATCCATTCTTCTTAGATTTGGAAAAGGATTGAAATGGGAATCTTAATGGAAAGAATATAATCAATCATTTCAGAAATGTTTTCCCAACCCCCCTATTGGAATAGATAATGAATTATTGGAGTAATTATGTTCGATTTCTGAAGAAAGTGGAAACTATATGGAAAAAGCTATCCTAGAAGTTCAATGTTAAAGAGTAATGTGTTATGATATTTGGGGAAACACAATGTGTACCATCAAATCATTAGTTAATGAATGATTTTGTGGATGATGAACATAGATCAACCTTCTCCATCCACCTAGGAAGCATAATGATGTATCTATATCTAATAAAACACAATTGGTGGGAAAATATGATTAAGGTGACCATATAATATACCTCAATATGTTTTTTATATCTATAAGAGAAAGTGGAATTGAAGAAGTCCAAAGTGATGATGCAACCACTACACAAACCTACATGGAATTGGTAAAACATCACCATAAAATCTTTTAATATTCTTCCAAAGACATCAATAAGGAATAATTATTTGTGAGTGTTTGTGGATCATCATAAAAATACTATGGTCTTCATTGTGATATGATATGATTTCTCACTCAATCAACTTGAATGGAATTACATTAGATAATTAGTGAGGTTGTGTGGAAGAACCCCATAAATTATATCTAATCGAGATCCCATGTTCAGCTCTATGTTATGGGAGAGTCACCAATAGTGTATGATAACTATGTTGAAAATAAAAATGAATTATCACCCTAAGTGGACTATCCATACACATGATAACATTTTGAGAGAATGGTTAGTTGAATTGAAAGGAGAATGGCGCCAACCTCTTCCTTTGATTGAGTTCTCTTACAGTATATATTTTATGTCAAACAACCAAATGGATGAATATAATGCTCTTTAGGGTTGGAGTTTTAGACGGCCTACATGTTAGAATGATCTTAGGGAAGCCATTTCTTGGTTCGTAAATGCTCCAGAAAATCATGTATTTTGTCAAGACCATTTCCCATCACATGAAGGCTGTTTAGAGATCATAGAACAAATTTGATTAAATCATTTAAGAGACTAATTTTATGTAGTATAAAACTTGATATTCCTCTGTGTGTCTCTATAGATTATGGTGATTAGATTTAGGAATAAGGGAAGGCTACGTCCATGATAGAATGAATCCATTTAGATTATTGAACACATCAGAGTGGTTCCCTTCTAACTAGAACTCCCAATATATCTACTTCAAATATATGATGTATTCCATATACCCCCCATGAGGAAGTTAAACAAGACCTATCACATGTATTCAATCTAGAGGTGGAGAAACCACATGTTTGGGGAAGTGACATGTGAACCAAAGGAGGTGAGGAATCAGAGTTACCCACTTCTTTTTATGTGTGGGTAATGAATTTATTGAAGGAGAAATTTAGTAGGGGGTACTATAATGACCCAGAAATTTATAAATAATATTTCCCATGGGATTTAATCAAAATTTATTATTATTTACTATGGTTATAGAAAACACCTAAACTCTTTGGTTTTATAATATCCTTTTTACAAATAAAAATATTTTACATCGATAATATAGCTCTCAAATAGTGATCACATGATTATTATAAATATAGTATTTTATCAAATAAAAATGACACAAAAATGAAGTGATGGACATAACCAGTTGGATCATACCCTATGAAGCCCCTTTATCAAATATTCCAAGGTAGACATAATCACTAGCCATTTCACTAGACCAATCACAATTATTGATCAAATAACTTGGGCATGAGAAATATCGTTTATTGGAGAACTTCAAACTTATCTATATCATGACCCAAACCATGTTCAGGAAACACCCATGAATGTATCACCATAGTGAACCTTACTCTAATGGAGTTTTACGGTGTATTAAAAGGATATGTATTAATAAACATGAAGTATGACTATGTAGATTATTTCATAAAAATTTATTAATATATTTTCATCTAATTATTGTTACATTATATGTTTTTTTTATTTTTATACAATAAAACAAAAAAAAATTAAGGCATTTATTTTGAATAATTAATTGTTTTTTAAAATAAATAATAATATACTAAAATATTATTATTAAATTTGGATTAATATATATACATATTCATATAAATATTATAAATTTGAATGTAAATTTTATAAAGACAAATGTAATTTTTATATTGGTTTGAAGACTGTTATTGTAAAAAAATAATCATTTCTCAACAAATGTAGATTCTAAATTTTTAAATATAAAAAAAATTTATAATAACATTTTTTTAAAATTTATACTATTATTTTGATTTTTAATATCGATAATATGAAGTGGGTACATTTTCATAATTTCCTAGACAGTAAAAATTTTAGAGAGAAATTTAGTACTGTATAAATATAATCGATGTATTTTGAAATCATATTGACCCAAAAGTGATGTAATAAAATATATTGAATTTTTACATGATGAAATTTAGTTTCCAATTTAATATAATTTTATTTTCTGTTTATTTTATTAAATTTATATTACAATTAAGAATCCTCAAAAACCATTAATATATTTTACGGTTTCGAAATCATTTCATTAACAGTATAACTCACTTCCATATAAGTTATGTTTTGTTTAATTTTATTCATCTCATTTCCTTATAAAATATTAAAAATATATCATTTTTCATAAACCATGGGAAAAAACTGGGTGACATTTTTTTGGTTATTTTATTCAATATATTCAAAAACCAATGTTTAAGAAATATTTAATAAATGGAAAATAATTTCATCTATAAAATTACCCATGATTCTATTTCACTTCAATAAAAATCCATTTAGAATTTCCTTACTATTTGATCCTCACAATATAGTCCTCCCATGGCACGCCCACAATCTCAATAAGCCCCTCCCTTGAATTTTCAGTCACCAACACATATAATAAATCACCACCTTCTCATCTTTATTCATGTTTCTTTATTATAATATGTATTTTGTTTCCAATTCATAGTGTTGGTATATGTATTTATATGTCTCTATTACTATCCAATTAACATCAAAATTATGAGATACCCCTTTTTCTCTCATCAATCAATTTTCAAAAATTAATGTGACGTCATTATGCTATCATAATTTTCATTTGTGTTTTCCATGTCAATTTTTTTTGTGAATACAATACCCCTTTCCTACAAAGTATGTTCACCATTATACATTTATACTTCATTAACTTGGAAAATACATGTATATATTTTAAACTCCTTTATCTTTTCATAAAATATAATGATGATTAAATCCATGTCGTATGTTCAATGTGGCACACATAATCATGGGGAAGAAAAGAATGTGACGGTTGAGCCTAGAATTATATAGTACTCTATTGGATTGGGTAATGTTTAGACTGATGAGACACCAGGTTTGGATGGGGAATGAATCATATAACATTATGTGCCTTCTTCTATCAAGATATCTTTGAATTCAGAAATGACCTATGTTTTTGATGATATGTTTTATATTGTTTCCACACTTCCCATGTTATGGTTATCATGTTATATCATGCCTTATTATTCGTGTTTGTGATTATAAAACATTTTATTCACCATTGATATGAATTTTTTATAACATGTATCACCTTATTCCATGTTTATTCTCTTAGTAGTATTTATAGTTCACCTCTTTCTTATCTATGTCCCTCGGTTATCCCATGTAGATTTAAATGCCATGGAATTTCAAAATCATGTTGAGACAGTTTCCAATAATTTTGTTGTATCCCTTTTTCACGATGTTATTCTAGCTACCTCATTCCAAAAGACACAATAATTCACAATATTTTTGGTTTTATAAGTGTACTTTTATGCAAGAAATAAATAATTATTTAGTAATAAATATCATGGATCTGGTATAGACTATTTTTTAAACTACAATTTCCCCCTTCCTCTTATTTTTATAACCATATAAGATAATTATTTGGAGACTACATTTAACTCACACCCAATTTAACCACCTTTGATTCATGAGGAATATTTAGTATCACAATAATAGATAAAGTTAAGATACTTGCTTTTGGTGATTGATTATTATATATAGGATGGATTTTGGGGCCATATGACCAAGCTTATGCTCCAAATTCTAGTTGTAATTTTTTTGTCTTTTGGTATTTTGTATATTTCATTATTCACATTCCCCGATTATTTTTAAATTTTATTATATTTTTCCTAACAATATCATATATTTTACATGTTAATTATTTTCTTTCTCCTTGTCGTTCATTTTTCCTACAATTTTTTTGTTATTATTGGGCTGTTACCTATCAATTTATTTTTCTTACACTATGGAAGTTTAGTGGTCTAGTTATATAGTCGTTTCTTCTCTAGATTCTTAATCATTTCATATATTTATTCTACACTATGACATATGAAGGCATAATCTCCCAATATAAATATCATATGCCTTCATTGCAAGTCATCATATTATAGAAACTGGGGAGGCATGCATGAAGTCTTTTAGTATAATGACCGAGACCTCTCTGGCCCATTCCTTTGTCAAAAGAAGGTCACAAAGTGTTCTGGAGGGTAAAATGGACTTTTCCCACATTTTTCAAAATTTTGAAACTACACACCGTGTAGTGTGAGTACACACCATGTACCCCCTTCTCTAGGTATACCCCGTGTTCAAGGTCGTTTCCTTTCCATGTGAAATAAATGGGTACATGTCCAATACTACCCATCGTGTAGTCCCTCCCCACGTATGTGTTACCGTCAAGCCGTGTGATGATCAGTCAACGGTCATGGGCCATGTTGGAGCTGTGTCCTTGGAATGTGAAATAAATGGGTACACACTGTGTGTCCAATACTACACATTGTGTAGTCCCTCCTCGCGTATGTGTTACCCTCAAGCCGTGTGTTGACCAGTCAACGGCTGTGTGCCGCATTAAAGGCCGTGTTGGAAGCCGCATGGAGACCGTGTGAAATGGTTGTGTACACGCCGTGTACCATAAATTACACGCTGTGTAATTTTGTTTTTCTCGCCTATAAAAGGCGGGGTCCCCTCCTCCTTTTCAACTCACCCCTCTCCTCCCCATTCCTCTGAGAAGAGCTCTCCCAAGAGACTCGAAGGCTTCTTTTCTTCCATAAATTCTTCATCCGAGCTCCGATTTCCAATCCGTCAGTGACCACAGGATCGTAAAGATGAGGAGAGACCTCTTGAGCTTGGATCCTTTGTCTTTACTTCAGCCTTTACATTCCAAATTCCACCCGAGGAGGTTTTTTCAGGACTCGACAGAAGTGACGGACGCCGACGGACATCTTCTAATGTTGATCCGGGGGAGCATTATGATCAGAACCTTTTGAGGTAGGGATATTACCTTCATCTCTCTCAATTTTGTATCATGTGGTCTTGGTATCCTCTTGTTTTCATGAGAAACGGTTGAACCAATAAACAAAGATAATAACTGGTTAATGAACGGGGATGGGGAAGTTCTTATGTTTATCTTTATATCCTGTGATATTATGTTGTGTATTAAATCAGATTCTGCCTACTGAAAGTCACTGTTGTTGGGGGCCTTTGCTTGTGCATTTAAATGTTGCCCTATCTTTCTAGACCATTTTTGTGGATGGAAACTTCGTTGAATGTGGAAATATGGTTAATCACATAAAGTTGGATGATTAAAATCTGGAACCGTTGTGTGATCAACCCGGTTGAACAAAATGGAATATTGAACATGTGGATGTTGGCTTTGATACGTGGCATGTGAAGGGGGTGTTTTGTTGGTTGTTGTGGATCGGGTGAGCAGTGGGCTGTGGTTGGCTTGGTTGTGGGTTGCTGTGAATGTTATTTTGGTGATGAGCTGTGGGGTTGTGATAAATGGTATTAAAGGGATAATGATGTTCAGGTATCGATGTGATTGTGGTTATGGTGGTTGGCAGCAGGGCTTCATGGATGGGTTTGAATGAGAACGAGCTATGGGTTGTGAATAATAAATAAAAAGTGGAAGAGTTAATGGATGGTGGGTCATGGTAATGGAACGAGATTAATAATCAATGAGTTGGTTGGTAAATAAGAAGGGACTAGTTGTGCTTCTTGGGTTTTCCTAACTTGATTTGTGGATGGAAGGTATATGTTTCATGAACGATTAATATGGTTGGTTGAGGTTGGTTTCCTAGTAGATAATGAACTAAACAAACTAATTATGTTGAAACATGAAAACATAAATGGGGTTGGAGTTATTTGTTGTATTCATGCTTCGTAGTAGCAGAACTGAGGCACGTGCTCAGTTTCTCTGTTTAGAATCCATAGGTTGGGATGTGTGTTTGGTATACATATATGTATCTATATCTTTTTTGTTTTATCGCACCCCACCCATGTAGAACACTTAATGTCGAACACTACCATTTCATGGGAGAGGGTGTTTCCCCTTAGTTACTAGCTCTTTCCTTCTCCTTCTCCCCTAGGATGTGATGGCTTGAGGCGACCTTACACCTAAGATCCATCAGGTAGGATTCGATTGTGGTGGTTTTAGCCCAAGACTCTCTGGGTAGGTTTTAATTTTTCCCAAGAACATTCGGGATGAGGCCCAGGTGTCTGCGGGCGGGATATGTGGTTGTGAGGCCCAGGTGTGTGAGGGCAGGATACGTGGTTTTGAGGCCCAGGTGTGTGCGGGCGGGATACGTGGTTGTGAGGCCCAGGTGTGTACGGGTGGGATGTTTGGTTCTTGAGGCCCAGGTGTGTGCGGGTGGGAAGAGTGTGGTAGCGTCAGGACGTTCGCCGTTAGGAAGAGAAACTATCTAATGGGAAATGGTTCGGGGTACCCAGTACTCTTATTCTTATATACTGCTACTACCTGTTTTGATTGTGTTTTTGGTGAGTGTGTCTAGTGAGGTTTGGTGAATAAATTTCCCTGCTAGGCTACTTCTGTTGTTCTCACGGGACATTAGGATGTCTCCCCACCTCTACATGAGAGTTTTAGGTTTCCCTACTGAGTATAATTGTATGCTCACCCTACGTTTACTTTCAGGTTTCTATGAGGACTACCAGGGCCATGCGGGACCCTACTAGTTGGAAAGTTGGAGTTGTTGCAGTTTTTGTACTCTTTTTTTGTTTTTGTATTGTACTTTTGAGCTTTATTTTACTTGTACCTTGTTTCAGAACTATTTAAACATGCATGTGGGATTGGTTTGGGTTTATTTCTATACACTTGTTCTTTTCCTTTTTGGTGGTTGAGTTGTACTATTTCATGATCTTAATATAATAAAAGGGTAATGCTTCCCATATTTGTGAAAACTCATACCCTTGGTGCTAGTGGCCACTCCGTGGCCTACTGGAGGCGGGACTCAGGGGTCATTATCTCCCTTTCACCATTGCTAGCTCAGGAGGGGCATCTTTGGTGGGAGGGGGTCGTGACAGAATGGTATCAGAGGTGATGTTTGAGAGATAGGATGGAGTCTGGAGTTAGGCACAGTAAAAATTACTGGGGATGGTAGGGAAATAGTGTTGGGTAATCTTGGTGCGTGACATAGGCCAGGGAGGACAGACTAGGACACGGGATATTAGGGCCCCCGTGATCTGATGTAAGGACTCTGAGCCTACCCAACGACCAAGTGAGACTACCTTGATTAAAGGTTACAGACCCTGGGGGATGGTACATGCATCATCATGATTGTGTTTTACTTCATTTGGGTGGTATGGGAATGAAATTTAAATAAAAAAATGATAAAATAAAACCTTGAAAAACTTCCTTACTACTTTTTCTTAGGCGATACTTGTTTACCATATAGCTATGGCACCTAGACGTCATCCCCGAGTGGCTCAGACGGCCGAGGCCCAACAGATTCAGGCGGTCGACTAGTTGAGGATTGACAGACAGGTGGAAGATAGACAATGGCAGAAGACTCTACATTCTTTCCAGCAGAAAACCCTCAAGAAGTACGAGAGTAGTACTTCAGATACAGAGACAGAGGGGTGGCTTGAGGAGCTAGCTATCGATTTTACCTTGATTCGTGCTCCGAGGGAGTACTAGTTTCCCCTAGCAGTCAGTCAGCTGAGAGGTGCGGCCCGACAATGGAGGACGCTCTACCTCAGAGAGAGGATAGAGGCAGAGGTTTCGTGGGCTAACTTTGAGAAGCAATTCCGAGAGGAATTCCTTTCTTCCCTGATCAAGGCGTAGAAGCGGAAGGAGTTACTATCCCTTCAACAGGGGAGTATGTCAGTACGAGAGTTTGGGATCAAGTTCAAGGATCTCATGTGCTTTGCTTCGGATCACTTTCTGGATGAGGAGTCTCGGGTGAGACTTTTGGAGGAGGCACTTCGTCCTTCTCTCCAGTATTATCTCACCCCCTTCACCCTTCTGACATACTTAGTAGTACAGAAGAACGAAGAGGTTGTAGAGAGGATGGAATCGCAGGGAGGTGCACCACGTGAGGGGATCCATCCAGGTTCGTCGAAGGGGAAGGCAATCAGCAGCAGGTCTCCTACAACGAGACCTTCTAGGTTCAAGCCAGTGGGGAGCAGGCCCCAACAGTTCTAGTTCAGATCTTCTGGTCCTCTTCCCTTTTTCATGATCCTAGGACCGAATTATTTTTCTTGTGGAGGTTTCAGGCACATTCAGAGTTGGTGCCCGACCTGAGCCTAGTACGGTGGAGGTGGGCAGGTTCAGCGCCCACCTCAGCAGCACCAGTTTCCGGCGAGGCCCTTCCTGTAGCAGAAGGACCATGCTACATCGAGGGCAGACATTTTGGGAAGAGGCCAACCTTAGGGTGAACCTCAAGGACCTCGACCAGGGCATGGTCGGGGAGGTGGACGAAATCAGAAAGGCAGAGTTGATGGGCATGGAAAATTGCACGTAGTAGAGTTGATAGCTCTGGTAGGGCCAGAGGTGGTCCGAGGTATGATTTCTTTGATCACCACTCTCATTTCTGCCTTGTTTGATTCAGGAGCTTCTCACTCCTTTGTTGCACCTGTTCTAGCCCATGCTTTGGGACTCGACGTAGAGAGACTTTCCGTACCACTAGTGCTGAGTACACCAGTTTTAGGCCAAACCAACATATATTGTGTTTGTCGGGGATGTGGACTGACGTTGGTACCACATCGATCTAGTGAGGACCCTTTTTTTCTACAGATGCAGCCATAAGATGTCATCCTAGGCATCGATTGGTTGTTTTCTATTGTTGTCGTTATCGACTACTTCTGAGGAAGGGTCTCTTTCTCTGACATGGGTGGGCATCGTGTATCTTTTGTTTCCAAGAGGAGCTATCAGGTTGGAATCCGGCATGTGAAGCCTCTCCTTTCCTTGTTAGGCGAGTTATCAGTGGTTCCAGCTGATACAGAAATGATGGACGTCCCAGAGGTTGTTGGGGAGTTCCTCAATGTTTTTCCCGAAGAGGTTGTGACTCACCCCCCCCCCAACGTGATGTTGAGTTCAGGATAGACTTACATCCTGGTGCCTATCTGATTTCGATGGCCCCTTATCGGATGGCACCTTCGGAGTTGCGGGAGTTACGGATTCAGATTGATGATCTGATAGAGAAGGGTTTTGTTCGACCCAGCGTATTTCCATGGGGTGCTCCAGTTTTGTTCGTGAAGAAGGGAGAGGGTGGTCTCAGGCTATGCATAGACTACCGAAGGTTGAACCATGTAACGGTCAATTACTGCTACCCCCTACCAAGGATAGATGATCTCTTAGACCAACTGAGGGGAGCATGTTGGTTTTCGAAGATTGATCTACGATCTGGATACCATCAGCTGAGGGTAAAGGACAATGACATCTCTAAGACGACTTTCAGGTGGAGGTATGGTCACTTCGAGTTTGTAGTGATGTCATTTGGAGTTACGAATTCCCCTTCTGTGTTCATGGGACTTAAGAACTTTGTCTTCCGAGAGTTTCTGGACTAGTTTGTCGTTGTGTTTATCGATGACATCTTGATCTACTCAAGATCAGAGGAGGAACATGTTGAGAATCTCAGGGTAGTCTTGGAAGTCCTTAGACACCACCAGCTATATGGGAAATTGTCGAAGTGTAAGTTCTTGACACAAGAAGTACACTTCCTTTGGCACGTAGTGTCTCAGCATGGAGTGTCAGTGGACCCATCGAAGGTGGAGGCAGTTGTTTCTTGGGCAGCACCCAGGAGCGTGGCAGAAGTTCATAGTTTCCTGGGGTTAGCAGGTTACTATCGGAGGTTTGTTTCGAACTTCTCTCGAGTTGCTGCTCCATTGAAAGCCTTGACTTGGAAGAACCAAGTCTTCTTATAGAGCGAGTAGTGCCGTAATGCATTCGACTACCTGAAGGAGTAGTTGGTCAGTGCTCCCGTACTCAAGTTTCCAGAGTAAGGGTTGTTGTATGATGTGTTTTGTGATGCTTCTGTCCTTGGTCTGGGGAGTGTGCTGATGAAAAATAAGGGAGTTATCTATTCTAGGTCTAGGTAGTTACTCCCTCACAAGCGTAACTATGCCACCCATGACCTAGAGATTGCAATAGTATTGTTTGAACTAATGTTGTGGAGACAGTACCTCTTTGGGGAGCACTTTGTGGTCTTCTCGGATCACAAGAGCCTGCATTATATCTTCTCCCAGCGTGACCTGAACATATGGTAGCAGAGATGGGTCGAGTTTCTCCAAGACTATGACTTCGAGATATCTTACACTGAAGGTAAGGTCAACGTTGTGGCTGATGCCCGGAGTTGGAAGTTGCACAAGGATGTGGTTCAGGAATCCACTGACGCTTGGAAAGAGATGGGAGAGTTGGATTCCTTGCACTTGGATTCCAGGGTAGAAGGTGTTAGAGGCTATTTGTTTCAAATGATGGTGCAGTCCTCCTTGTTGTAGCAGGTGGAAGAGTCTAAGTGGGGGGACTCCGAAGCGGAAGTAATGCGGGATCGTGTCGATCAAGGAAAGACTCCATAAAGATGGTCCGAGGACAGCTGACATTAGATGCTTTTCCATGGAAGGTTGTTTGTTCCAGAAGCGATGCGTGAGGGAGTTCTCCATGATTTCCATAGCATAGCCTTGGCTGTACAACCAAGAGTTTAAAAAATGTACCGAGGACTGAGGGAACAGTTTTGGTGGACCGGGGTGAAACGGGCAGTGGTAGAGTTTGTGGCTAAATGCCTAGTGTGTCAGCAAATGAAGGATGAACACTGTGTTCCAAGTGGTTTGTTACATCATTTAGATGTCCCCGAGTGGAAGTGGGATGACATATAAATGGACTTCATCACAGGACTACCCATAGCTCAGGGTGGTTATGATGTTATCTGGGTAGTGGTGGATCGACTGACGAAATCATCTCACTTGTTAGCAATTAAGGAGTCAGGACCGAGGAGTACCTTAGCACAGTGGTATGTAGACGAGGTTGTGCGGTTTCTTGGAGTTCCAAATAATATCATCTCAGATCGGGATACTTGGTTTACCTCATGAGTATGGAGGGGGTTACATCATTCTTTTGGTACCCAGCAATGCCTTAGCACTGCTTTCCACCCCCAGACAGATGGACAGACAGAGCGGACTATCCTAACATTGGAGAACATGCTGCGAGCATGTGTTTTGGATTTCATAGGATCATGGGTATGAAACTTTCCTTTAGTATAGTTTTCCTACATTAATAGCTTCCATTATACTATTGGCATTGCACCGTTTGAGGCTTTGTATGGAAGACCATGTCGTTCACCCATTTTCTGGGCAGAGGTTGGTGAGACATGTGCTCTTGGGACAGATGTATTGTAGAGCACCACAGAGAAAGTCTAACTTGTACGTGAGAGGATAAAAGTGACTCAGGACTGAAGGAAGTCTTATGTTGATCGTCAGAGGAGGCTCTTGGAGTTCAAGGTGGGAGATCATGTGTTCTTGAAGGTTTCCCCTCGACAGGGGCAGTGGGGGTTTGCGAAAGAGAGAAATCCCTCCCCTAGGATCATCGAACCTTTTGAGGTGCTGAGGTGAGTCGGTGAGGTGGAATATCAGCTAGCCCTACCACCTCAGTTGGAAAGGTTCATGATGTCTTCCACATCTCCCAGCTACATCGATACATACACGACGACTCTCACGTTATCTATTGGGGAGAGTAATATATGGGAGACAACGCGACCTTCGAGGAATGACCAGTCAGAATCGAGGATCATAAAGAGAAGGTGCTCTGTGGATGAACCATCACCTTGGTTCGTGTGTTGTGGTGGCATGACAGCTTTGAAGAGATCTCTTGGGAGCAGGAGGCCCATATGCACGCTCAGTACATGGAGTTTTTTTGACTTGTGTTTTCCCTTTTTCTTCTGAGCTTTGTGCTGATGTTATACTCTATACCATTGATATATGGAATTCTTGGCTTGTCGGTTATGAGAACTTTTGTTTCCTTGTTCTCTGGAAGTGTGTAGCATGTCCAGATGTGTGGGGAATGGGAAAAACATGACTCTTAATCGAGACACATTGATGAGGATGCGATTGAACCTGTGCGGGTGAGTCAGTGCCGCCTAAAGCGAATAATATCTCGACATAGGAGAAGGAATTTTCCCCAAACCACATGTTCGGGCAGTGTGTAGGTTGTGTGGTGTTGGGGGTAGTGAAAGTTGGAATATCCTAATATATGGAAGTTGGAAGGCCCAATCCTTAATCGAGACACATTAATGAGGATTTGATTAAACCTGTGAAGGAGAGTGAGTGCCGCCTAAAAAGGATAATATCTCGACATAGGAGAGGGAATTACCTTACACCTATGATTAGGATTGTTGGTTGGGTTCCTGTTATAATGAGAACCCTAAGAGGTATCTTGGTGGGTTCCTCTGGGTTGGGTTTTGAATTCTCATGGACAATAATGTTTTAAGAGGTATCTGATGTAATGGATCGGAACTCTCCGTCCCATTCCATTGTCAAAAGAAGGTCACGATGTGTTCTGGAGGGTAAAATGGACTTTTCCCACACTTTTCAAAATTTTGAAACTACATACTGTGTAGTGTGAGTACACGTCGTGTACCCCCTTTCCGGGTATACCCCATGTTGAATGCCATGTCCTTACCGTGTGAAATAAATGGGTACATGCCATGTGTCCAATACTACACACAGTTTTGTCCCTCCCCGCGTATGTGTTGCCCTCAAGCCGTGTGTTGACCAGTCAACGGTCGTGTTCCATGATGGAGCCGTTTCCATGACATGTGAAATAAATGGGTACACTTCATGTGTCCAATACTACAAGCTTTGTATTCCCTCCCCACGTATGTGTTACCCTCAAGCCGCGTTTTGACTAATCAATGGCCGCGTTCCGTGTTGAAGGCTGTGTTGGAAGCTATATGGAGACCGTGTGAAATGTCCGAGTACACGCCGTGTACCATAAAGTACACACCGTGTACTTTTTTTTCTCACCTGTAAAATAAGGATTTCCCTCCTCCATTTCAACTCACCCATCTCCTCCAAATTCCCCTGAGCAGAGCTCTGCCAAGAGACTCAAAGGCTCCTTTTCTTCCATAACTTCTTCGTCCGAGCTCCGATTTGTGATCCGTCAGCGGCCACGAGATCGTAACGATGAGGTGGAACTTCTGAGCTTAGATCCTTTGTCTTTACTTCAGCCTTTCCTTTCCAAATTCCACCTGAGTAGTTTTTGTACGGACTCAAAAAAAGTGATGGACGCTGACAGACGTCTTCTAAATTTGATCTAGGGGAGCGTTGTGATCAGAACCTATTGAGGTAGGGATCATACCTTCATCTCTCTAAATTGTGTATCATGTGGGGTGGGTGTCCTATTTTTTTCATGAGAAACGTTTGAACCAATAAACGAAAATTATAACTGGTTAAATAATGGGGATGAGGAAGTTTTTATGTTTATCTTTATATCCTGTGATATTATGTTGTGTATTGAATCATATTCTGCCTACTGAAAATCACGGTTTTTGGGTGAATTTGCTTGCGCAAAAAATGTTTCCCTATCTTTCTAGAGCATTTTTGTGGATGGAAACTTCATTGAATGTGTAAATTTGGTTAATCATTTAAAGTTGGATAATTAAAATCTAGAACCTTTGTGTGATCACCCCGGTTGAACAAAATTGAATAATGAACATGTGGTTGTTGGCTTGGAGATGTGGCATGTGAAGGGGGATGTTTTTGGGTTGTTTTGGATCAGGTGAGCAGTGGGGTGAATTTTTCTTTGTTATGGGTTGATGTGAATGTTATGCTGGTGATGGGAAGTGGGGATACGATAAATGGTATTAAATGGATAATGATTTACGAGTATCATTGTGATTGTAGTTATGGTGGTTGGCAGTAGGGCTGCAGGGATGGGTTTGAATGTGAAAGAGCTATGGGTTGTGAATAATAAATAAAAAGTGGAAGAGTTAATGGATGGTGGGTCAGGGTAATTTAGTGGGATTAATAATCAATGGGTTGGTTGGTTAATAAGACGAGACTTGTTGTGCTGCTTGTGTTTTCCTAACTTGATTTGTGGATGGCATGGATATGTTTCACGAACGATTGATATGGTTGTTTGTGGTTGGTTTCCCAGTAGATATGGAACTAAATAAACTAATTCTGCTGAAATGTGAAAACCTAAATGGGGTTGGGTTTGTTTGTTGTATGCATTCTTGTTAGTAGCAGTTTCGAGGCACGTGCTCAGTTTCTTTGTTTAGAAGCCATAGGTTGGGTTGTGTGTTTGGTATATATATATGTATCTGTATATTTTGTGTTTTATTGTACCCCACCCATGTTGAGCACTTAGTGCCGAACACTCCAATTTCATGGGAGAGGGTGTTTTCCCTTTAGTTACTAGATTCTTCCTTCTCCTTCTCCCCGAGGTTGTGATGGCTTGAGGCGACCTTACACCTAAGACCCTTCAGTTAGGTTTCAATTGGAGTGGTTTTAGCCCAAGACTCTTCGTGCAGTTTTTACTATTTCCCAAGAATCTTCGGGATGAGGCCCATGTGTGTGCGGGCGGGATACGTGCTTCTGAGGCCCAAGTGTGTGTGGGCAGGATACGTGGTTGTGAGGCCCAGGTGTATGCGGGCGGGATATGTGGTTGTGAGGGCCAGGTGTGTGCGGGGTGGGATGTGTGGTTCTTGAGGCCCATGTGTGTGTGGGTGGAAAGAGTGTGGTAGCGTCAGGACATTCGCCGTTAGGAAGAGTAGCTAACTAATTGGAAATGGTGTGGGGTACCCAATACTCTTGTTCTTATATACTACTACTACCTGTTCTGAATTTGTTTTTGGTGAGTGTGGCTGGTGAGGTTGGGTGGATAGATTTCCCAGCTAGGTTTCTTCTGTTGTTCTCATGGGACATTAGGCTGTCTCCCCACCCATGCATGAGAGATTTAGGTTTCCCTACTGAGTATACTGGTATTCTCACCCTACATTTACTTTCAGGTTTACAGGAGGACTACCAGGGCCATGCGGGACCCTACTAGTCGGACAGTTGGAGTTGCTGCAGTTTTTGATCTCTTGTTTTCTTTTGGTATTTTAATTTTGAGCTTTCTTTTACTTGTACCTTGTTTCATACCTATTTAAACATGCATGTGATATTGGTTTGGGTTTATTTCTATTCACTTGTTCTTTTCATTTTTGGTGGTTGAATTGTCCTATTTCCCGATCACAAAATAATAAAAGGGTAATGCCTCCCATATTTGTGAAAACACATACCCTTGGTGCTAGTCGCCACTCTGGGGCCTACTGGAGGCGGGACTCAGTGGTCATTATCTCCCTTTCACCATTCCAAGCTCATGAGGGGCATCATTGGTGGGAGGGGGTTGTGACTTTTAGCCACCATATAAGAGTACTGTTAAGTGGAATCTACAACCAGATGTTGCTATATGATAAGAGAGTATATGGAATTTTCATGTACATTTAATTTTTATTTAATTATCATATGAAAAAATAGGATTAAAACACCATGGAAAATGAATTCATTTTAATTTCTTATTATTTGGAATAATGTTTAACAATAAATTTTTTATTCAACTCATTATATTTTCAGCATTATTTTTCCTCATATGGGATGTGGTATATTATTCAATTAGTGTTTAACTTGAAGAAATAATTTATTTAATTTACATTCTCATTTACGATGAAATTTTTCTCTTGTGGAAGGAACATCATATTAGAAAAAAAATGATTTGATTAATATAATCTATTATTTTGTAAAAAATAACATTAATATTATCATTCAAACAATTTAGTATATAATTATCAAATAATAATGTAGTTTACCGCCATATATGTATTTTTAATGATTAATGAAAATATAAAAATATCCATCATAGAAATTTTTTTATTCAAAACTATAATTATGACCAAATAAATAAATAAATATATATATATACAACATGATGGATATTTTCGGTATTATTTTTAGTCTATAATTATATCAAATTGTTTTTTGGTGGTTTTGAAGAGTCAAATGAATGAATACTTTGATGAAAAAATTTGTTAATATTAAAAACAAAATGAGAACCACTCATTATATTGTAAATGATTTGATGGTAAAGAGAATATTTTTTACAGGACATAGATATTTTAATTAATATATTAAATAGATGGATATTGTAAACAATAATGTAACTTATTTATATCTAGATATATCAATGAATCACTTTCTATTTCAATTTTTAATCATATAATGATTGGATTATTATACATTTTCTTTTTTTCAAAAAAACTTGTTATCCTATAATATACCACCTGACCTACTGATCATCAAGAAGATCGTGTCTATGCTCAAAATTAGGATAACTATTATTTTCTATAGAGGATGAACGATCCAACATGTGTGGGTGAATGAATAAATTGTTTTGGGTAGTATTATAGTACATTCAATGAATGAGATTACACTGTAAATCATTAGGCATGGATTGGGGTGGAACAATGAGATTAAAATAATATACCTTAGTGTGTCTAGGTAAATACAAAATTACACTCTGATGATGATGTTTTATGTGGCGTTCTTTTATACATAGAAACAATTTATTTTTAAAACAAAATTTCATACTAATTTTAATGATGATGGATAGTTCATTATCATTATAATGCATATATGGTTCATATAGAATAACCAACATTCATATAACATTCATGAAGCATTCATTAATGAATACGATAATAGATAATGTTTGTGTTATTTTATTATTTCAATGGAAAATAATTTTCCCATAATGTCATAACTGTTTTCAAACACTGGTGATATGATATGAATGAAGAGAACATTGAGAGCCTAGAGGATATCAAGATGAATGGATTCTATAGTGAAATTAATTTATGATTTATCCATAGATATTTAATATTGAAAATTTTTTTGGGATGAATTTCATGATGTTATATTTTTTCAAAAAAAATAATTTTTGATGAATATAATTATACTAGAAGGAAAAAAAATATTTAAAACAAAAAAAATATATGATGGCCAATAATTTATATTTTGCTGAATATCTAGTGGGGTTTACTAGAAGAAAATAATCCTACTATACTATAATGATGTATAATTAATAGAACTAGTTGTGGGTTTGCTTAAAGGATCCATTTATGAACTTTTGGAATCTGATATAAACAATAAATGGGTTTTGGGAGATATATCTTATTTTTGGGAACCAATATAATGAAATATTCAATTTTGTAATTTATTTATGATTTGGGATGTGTATGTTGACCATTTCCTACCACCTTATAATTTATTACTAGATTATAAAAGAGATTTTTTCCTCATGGTTGATCCAAACACAACATGGATATAATCACCCACCATAGGTGTAGAGAATGTAAAAATACCATTGTATTTTTTTATTTAAATTCATTTTTTCATTTTATACAAATTTGTTTTTGAAAATCAATGATATATTCATCCTAATGGGTACGTTGGAAAGAATAAAAAATGTTAAAAAGTACAAGGAAATGAATTTAGTTAAACTAATCTTCAATAATTTACCCAGGTTAAGTACAATATCATAACGTACTAAGAATCTTAATTGGTATTAGAGGTCAATATACCACATATAATTGGATATAATATATATAATATGTATTTTTTATATAATGTATATTGGATGTTTATTTAGAGTAATATAAAATTGAAAATATACTTCCCCAAAATATTAATTCCAAAAAGGATATTTCTACATTGAAAATGATGAATATTTTGAAGATAAGATAGAATAAATTGAATATTAACTCAAATAAAAAATATGGTACAATAAAAATAAAAACTTGTCAACTTGAAAAAGTATTAGTTTTATATTTTGATGTATCACCTCCTAATGTTTATGATATAAAATATATCTTAAACGAGTGAATTTTACCACTTTATTATTTTAATTTTTATGTAAAGGGATTCATGAAAAATATCAAAATTTATATTGTGACATATATAGTTTCATAAATAAATGGGAAATATGATTAAAACAAACAAATAGATTTGAAAGTTTTTTTTTGATTATGAATTTTCTAAGAGGTTTAAAAAGTCTAATATTATCATAAAACCTGTATAATCTAAATTTAAATATGTATCACATTATGATGAAAAATTTTCTATTATTAATAAATAATTAAAAATACATTTATGTCAAAAATATGTGATTAACAATGTTATTATGTAATAATTACTGAACTAGAAGAAAAACACAATGATACTGTTGTTGTAATAAACACTCTATTTAAAATTAAATCTAAAATATTCAAGGAGATTAAAAGTTCATTATTATATTTAATTAATATATATATGGATCATATTTACATTATAAATAGTTAATGGGATGAAATAATATTATAGATTGCATTTGAGAATAATATTTTCTGATTAATCTCTCATGATCATGATACTAAATTAAGAAATGATGATGATAAACAACATTATATTTAACAATAAAATGGGAAAATAAGAGAAGCTCTCTGTAATAATTTTAATAATATTATTATCCTTCATAATACTCATAGTAACAGTGTGAAGATCCTGAGATCGCGAAATTATATAATTTATTTCATTCCCTTAGAGAAATATAAATCATTATATAGATATTTATGTTTGAACTAATGTGTTTTCATTTGGTAATATAGGTTAAAAATGAATTTTTGAAAAAATAAGGGTTAATATTAACTTCAAAAAACCCCACTAAATCATTAATGGTTAATATGAAGAGGAGAAAACACCTTGGCTCTGCTCAGAATGCCCAAATGATGTGATGTGTTATCCAATAAAAAATTTCACCATATCAAGCTTGATTATACCATAGGTATGAAAAAATACTTATTGGTTATTGTTTCAGATATGGTTTATTTGGACAAAAAACCATGGAATGTGGGATAATTTTTTTATAATAAGAATATAATTATTTCTTGTATCATCAGGGAAGAAATATTATGATTTGATGTAATATTTTTTTGATCAAAACTGTTAATAATAAATTTAATCTAACTGTCAATAATGTTTTATTCATTCCATTGACACATTTTTTATTACTATGATAAATATGGTTAAAATTTTTATAATTTCTATTATGTAATAACATTGAATAATTCAATTTTTTATGTAAAGATAAGAATTTATAAAATATATATGAAAAGAAAAAAAAATTTATATACTCCTTGGGGTATTAGTATGATAAAAAATTGAGGAATGTTACAACAATGAATATAGATAAAAGACTGTGTATCCTACATAGATATGGTTCTATAATTAATGAAAATTCATTACCATCAACTAAAGAATCCATATAATTGAAATGAGCATGTAACGAAAAAATCAAAAAAAAATTGAATCAATCAAATAAAGAGATAAAAGGAATGATATTGTTCATAAAATCCATGATGAAGAACTCAAATTTCAATAGAGTTTTCTAAATAATGATAATCAAAATGATTCAAATGATTTTACTGAAGGTAATTAAATGTGGGGAAATACAAAAAATAATAATACATCTCATGGTTTCCTAGATATTAGAAAATAATAAATAACCAAGGGAAAGATAAAATGAAAATAATATAGATATCATTATTGAAACGAAGGATTCAATACATATGAAAAAACATAATAATGTTCCTAATGAAAGTTTAACCATACCAAAAACAAAAACTGAATCTAAAATGGATTAAAAAACAACTATAGAATGAAATGTCTATTCTGGAAAATGTGAGGAATCCTATTATATATAATAATAATTTTAAAAAATAGAAGTGAACTATGATACAAATGGAGATATGTTTTCAGATAATCATGGGTGAAACCATGTAGTCTTATCACAATTATGGAGTAGAATTGAAATGATTTTCAGTGTTAATGAAAATCACTGAGTGCTTTTTCTCTAATTGAGAATCTGTGGGGTGTGGAACTACCATATTTAAATGTAAATATTTTTATTATTTCTCTACATAGGTAATTTATGTTTAGACATGTATTTATTGGTATTCCTAATGAAATAAATATTACTGAAATTATAAAATATACAACAAGACATCCATAATGGATTCAATTAAATACACTTATATTTCATACTATTTATAATTAAACTAATATCATAAAAATGATTATTTTTAGTTTAGAAATATAAATCAAGAAAAATAATAAATGATTCGATCTTATGAGGGGGAGATTAGAAGAATAGTCGCCCAATAACTGTATCTCAGTTTTATATCATAAGTGTCTAATTTTCAATTAAGTGATATATCTGTTGAATGTAAATGTTTAATATCTAGAAACTAATTATTTTTATGAATGAATAGTTTTATTATAGTATTTTATCTCTTTGTTAAAAATTTTTTTATAAAAAATTAGATAGACTAATTAATTAATTACCACAACAATATTCTTTAATATAGAGAAAAGTAAATTCAATTGAATATTTGTAATTTATTTTTTAATTTGAATGATGAATATTACTTGAATATACGTTAAAACCCAAAAAAAATAAAATTACTGGGTATGTATCATATGAAGGAATTTTAATGGGAAGATTTCATCCCTTTGTTAACAACTCATGTTTCATACACTAAGTATTAATTTCCTAGACATAGATTTGATTTTTTTATGTATCATTATTAAGTGAAATGTTATTAAATACTTATCTAAAAAAATCAATTGGTATTTCACACATGTTTTATCTCACCTTAATAGAGGATAATAATGATAAATAGATAATAATGGAATGAAAATTTAAATATCAATTTGTAATGTAGGAGTTGGGAATACAATATGATATGATTATATCATTGAATATTATATTTTTTAGGGGTTGAGAAAATTCATAATTATGGAATATTGATATGAATATATGAAAAAGTATTATAGTGATTAAATTTTTTAGAAACTTTTTTAGAAACAGATATTCCAAGTAATTTTTTTAATTATATGGGAATTTTACATGTCTTCGAAAGTTGACGATGCATGATTCTGAGACCCAGTGTGCCAAGAATGAATTTCTGAACATTTTTTCATGTATTTTTAGTAAACGAGTGAGCGAGTTTTTGTATCTTTGAACTAGTGCTCAGAATTAAAATCTAAGGACACCGTTGAACTGAAAGCACTGTTATTCGCTTAAGGAGACTTTCACCTTGATGGTAGTTGGTCGAGGGTGTATTCTTGTTTTCTTGTTTTTTGTGGAATAAAAATAAAATTATAAAATAAATTTTATTTTATTTTTATCCCCCAATTAAAATGCTTGGAGGTGGGGACCACCCAAACTAAAACCCCCAATTTTAATTCTTAAAGGTGGAGACCACTATACTTTTGAACTCCATCTTTAATGAAGGTAGAAAAAAGACAAGATGTATGTTTTGGTTCTGATAATTACATTTAGGGATCTTCTATTCCAATTATTAATGTTTTTATAAATAAGGATTATAGATATTGGTGATTAGAGGTGATTTTATTTCCAACTATTCTATATGTGGTCACCCAATTTATATTTCCTATGTTTTAAGAGGTGTTAATGAAGGGAGATTTGATTGAGAGGATGTATTCATAATATGAATCAAATCATTAAGGTATTCATCACAGACTATTAGGAGTTGAGAAAATAATGGTGGTTTTAGGATGTTTGGGAGTCCAATGTTTAAACTATAAATAATACATCCTCAACAATATTAATCATGTAATTCCAAATATTAATGTTCCAATCTATCAACCAAGAGAACTATTCAAGTGAGTAATTCATTTAGAGTTTATGTAATAGATATATTTTCAGACGAAATTTTTTATAAGGGATAATTCGACATAAATTACATGTTTTCTATACTATAAATGAGTTTCATAATAGGAAATACTAACAACATCAGATATTTTTACATGTATACCCTTTGAAATAAAACTCCAAGTATTCCTGAGATTTCCTTGCACACAACCCCAAGTCAATATTAATTTTCATATATTGAATCTTTATTACCTAGAACATATATTGTAATGATGGGATAATAATTACCACTTTATAGAATATATGTATATGGGGTTTTATTAATATAAATATTTTTAATTTATTCATACTTAAAAAGTAATAAGTTTCTCTTAAATTCGTTTAACATTTCAAAAATATGTTTCAATCTCAATTTGACTAAAAAATGTATATAAAATAAATATACCAAATTTAAAAATATTTATTTTTTTAAATGAATATTATTTCACCAAATCATCATTCCAATATTAAATTGATTTAAATTTTTAGTATTTTTCTAAAAATATTCTTTTATTAGTAATATATAATATGCCATTTTTTAAAAAATTACCTTATTTTGAAGTAACTATCCCATTATGTTTGGAATTGTATCATAATTCATTTTAATTATCTTTAATTTTAAACAATATATTGAATTACATTTTATTTATTATTATACTCAATTTTGGTAGAAGTTATCTTTGGAGTTAAAACATATTTATCTTAAAAACAATTTTCACATTCTCAATATGTTTTTATCATTGTTAATTAAATTAATATTATTTTAATTGTGGATTTAGTTATTCATATCAATTATATATTCAAAATATTATTTTATAATTAAATTTAATATTGTTACACTAAAATTTTATTTTTCTTAATGTTTTTTTGAAGTACTTTGTATCATTAATTAAAATTAGATTCCAAATATTATAGAAATTTAATTTAGTAAACCAAATTTTATAATTTAAATAATCATAATTAATATATTTTAATAGTGAATATTTAGTTTTTTATACTTAAAATAAAGAATATTAAAATTTTCATACTATTGTAAAATTTTAAAATTGTTTTACTGAGATGGGTTAAATAATTAAAAAAGGTCTTGATTACCTCCCAAACATTTAAAATTATTTTTGGATGAAGATATTTAAACTTCATAATATTTTAATATCTAGATACAATTCTTTTTGAGGTACATTCCCATGAATGGGAACTAAAATAATTGAAATCCTAAAAGAAATATCTTGTGTGTCCCTCCCCTAAATTATAAAAGGGAACTACCTGTACACTATTATTCTAACCATTTAAACATCAATGAATAGAAAATAAATTCCTTAAAAACAATATTGAGTCATTAAATTCATCTTATATATTATGTTATTCTGAGAAGTCGAATCCATTTAGGCTTAAGGAGTAACTCATATGAGGTCTTTCAAAGAATATTTATAGATAATAATTGAGCACTAGGAATTTAACTTCTTCAACTATTATGTATAAACATATTGTATCAATGAAATAATTTTCAATACATTTTAATTGATATATTTATATTTTAATATAAAATTATAAGAATTGTTTTCCACCAATTCTCCATCAAATGTTATATGAAAGCTTTACTTGTGTGCACCTGCAGACTACAAATTCTATATATCTACATGATTCATTCTCCATACCCATATTTATTAGTTTGTAATTATGGTGTAATTAATGAATATATATAATATTTATTAAAAAATTATTACCGTTGAGTGATTATTTAATATTAGAATTTCATTTGTACCATCCATTAAAAATGGAAACATCACTCATGTGTATGTATAGCAACAATATCCACGTAATGATGTAATTCATTTTTCATCACAACATTTTATTGACAGATATTAATATTTTTATAATGAATATATTATATACATATGTATATATATTATTGAAATCATATAGATAATGGATATTCGATCAATGTTAAAGAAACATAAATACGAAACAAGAATAATCATATAAAATGGTGTACATAAGACATCATATGATGATGATGATAAAAAATTATTAAAACAACAGAGCTAATAGATTATAACCAGAACTTGTATGAAAAAATAGCTATGATTATTACTTCACTATATATGTGTAATAAATTAAATTAAGTTATAAAAAATTTATAGTTGTTATTAAGAAAGACAAAGATGAGGTAAAGATTTTATGATATAATATTTTTTAGTTACAGGATTGATTATAATTAAATTTCCCAATGATAAAATTATTTTACCAATATAAAAATATCCTTTGTTTTATAAAATATTTATTAATTGAGAAAAAAATTTCATTTTCATCCATTTTATTACTGAATTGTTTGAAAGAATTTTTTTAAGGGAAAGCCAGCGACATTTCTCTCTTCAGCCGATAATATCTTAATACATGTCTACATTTTCATTAAAATTTTTCCAAAAAATATTTTCACTATTACCCACGGAATCATTAAATTTATATTTACCAATTCATAAAATTTATATTTTAATGAAACCATCTTGCTATTTTTGGAACAATGTTAATATGAATTATTATCGTAAATGTGAATGGTATATTTTTTCTAATATATAACACATGAAATTAAATCCATCTCATTAGTAATAATATTTAATTTTTTTTGATATTATTACATTTCTCCATTGATATTTCCAAATATATTTTTTCCCTTACTTTTTATTTTTTTTATATAATATTGTGACTTAAAAATGAATATTTTATTTTTCTCAAGAATTTTACTAATGAAACTTGATAGTTATTTTTAATATAATATATAATCCTTAGAAGAATAATATTATTTTATATGAATATGAACTAAAATTTAAATTATTATTCGTTCTCCATATTTTTTATATTTATATTTATTCTATTTTTATGAAACTTGTATCCTTTTCTTAGGTTCTTATATGACGACATAGTGAATATTTTATGATCTTTTGGAACACATTTGTATATTTTTCATTATATGGTTGGTGGGACTAGAAATATATTTCCCTTGAAATAATGAATAAAAAATGAATATCTCATGAGATAATATGGAATTCAATTGTGAGTGAACCTAGTCTAGAACGGTACTTTGTCTAATAATATTTTCCAAAGAGCGAACCTTGACTTCATATTGAATGAATGAGGAGTAAACCCAATACACTATGATAGAGTTGAAAATGAAACCTAAAAAGGGATGTTAATTTCAATGGAAGTGATTACAACAATAACCTATGTTCTATACTTGTGTTATTTTTCCATGGATCGTGAATGATTATTGACGATTCATCACTATTATGTATTTTTTATTTTTCTTAAAAATAATTTTTTCCAGGATTTCTGAATGTGATTTATGAATTTATTGACACGATTTTATAATGATTACATCATATTATCAAATAATTTTTCTTATATTACAGTCATATATTTCATTTATAAATATCTATAATGTTTACCTCTAATTAGATTAGGAGATCACCCTTTCTTATTTTCCAATTACATATTTATATATAATTACATTATATATGTTATTTATAAGTTGTTTTTCTAGTTTTTATGAACAAAAATACAAATGATTTATATTTCTTATGTACCATTTGATTATATATTCATGTTTCTGGTGATGCTAAAACACTATAGTCCCCAATTGTGTATTATTGTTACATGTAATTTTATTCATAGTAAATGATTCTTAATATATTTTTAAAATGTATGGGTTATTTTATTTGGAAACCAAGAAAAGGCTTAGTATCTTTTGAAATCTATGGTGAGGAAACATTGTTGGGAACCCTTTTGATAAGAATCATTATTGAATAATATCCTATTATGTGGAAAAATTGATTTTGGTTTCCATATGAAAATACATCCCATTATGGATACTATATATGGATGTGGTTTTTTGAAATTATTCGTATAATATGTGATGAAATCTATCTTGATACCCTATCAAATTGTTACAAAACCATGACCATTATAAAACTGAAGGGTGTTCCTAATCCCAATGGTATAATGACTAGAACCATGACATCAACAACTATTATAGGGAATTATTTCAACCAAATTAAATCAAAAACACAAAACATATATTTATATGATGGGAAGAAAAATGTATTAGTAAACAAGGAACATATGTCATATATAAATTGAAAAAATTTAAAAGATAAAACCTAAAAGGTAGTTATTCATATACATTGTAATAATCCAAAAAAGTCATCAAAAATTAAATCAAATACCGCATGCGATAGAATAAGAAACCAACCACCGTCCTTCCAAAATCTACACAGACACAACTGACATAAACCCAATGACCAAGATGACATATACCATGTTTCCAAACAATGATACCATTTATTTCCCTACATAAAAATAATTTACATGTTTTATGCATCACTAAAGGGGTGTGAAAGTTGTGAGTAAAGAAATATCAGTAGGATCGCACCCTAGTGCTCTATATCTATTATATATACAAGAATCCGAGCATTCGAAAACATTAAAAAAGAGTAATTTAAGATATTTAAAAAGTTTTAATATCAAAAATACGTTAAAAAAGTTCCTTTTACTTATATAGTTCCAGATAATCTAGGTAAAATAGTATCAGTGTATTTCATATAAATTATGATGTAAACTAAAATCAAATTATGAATCAAATTTCACATAAAACCTGTGTATGTGAAATAGTTCTAGAAAAATCACATGAATAATAATTCTAATGATAAATATAGGTTTGGAAAGACATGAAAATCATTCATAGACAAAGAAAATTTCATGCATCAAGCCACTATACATATGCATCAAATCTAGAGAGTTGAGGTACAACAAAGATAGTGAATCTCCAAATTTGTATATCAGGTCAAATTAATGATGATTCTATGGATTATATGAACACCCCATAATTGAATCAATTGATGTTTTAATTGATGATTCATATCATGAAACATTCCCAATATGTACCAAAGGCTTCCCATTGGAAACATATTCTAAAGCATTTTTTCAAAATCATACTCTAAAAACCATTACATAAATTTATTTCACAATGCATTAAAAATAAATGTTAATTTAATAAATAATGTGAGGAACCATATTTTATCAAATTACCATTTTATTAATCAAGATCCAATATTTTCAAATAATTTGAAATATAATTCATTAAACGAGGGAAATACAGTTCATCAAATATATGCTATAAACCAAAAAACATACCATAAACATGGGTCATACACACCTATGAAGGGACCCAGCAATACAGAATTAACAAAATATAAAAATTAAAACCTTATAATCAATCCTTATATTTGAAAATAAATTCAAATTATTAATCTCTTTGTAGATATGATATATCACAACATTCTATAATGAACCTCAAACACTACCCCACAACCAACAAGAATTTCATCATTTGGAGGAAGATCACATAATTGATTTTGAAATGATAAAAAATATTTTCATCATAGATATTTGGATCCATAAACATAGGTAAACCAGGATACCTCAATAAATGGAAAAAAATCATAAGGAATACTCACCGTTCTAAATGCACCGCAATGGTAATGAAGATCAACCATTGAATAAACTTATTAGAAAGGATTGGAGTTCTCCAAACTCCCCAAGGATAAAACATAATTTTGTGAGGAAATTGAATAATTTCGAATGAAAATATAATAAAATATGTATAAACTTTAAACATATATACCATGTGAATTACACATTGTGAATCCATAATTAATAATGTAAAATCTTAAAAATCCCAGCACTTTGAAAAAAAGATACATCAGATTAATAAAATCACATCATTCCCCATTTTTAGACATGAAAAATATTCATGGATTTTAACCCATTCAAACCATGATCCAATTAAAAATATCTACCCATCAATAGTTTGATAGTACCCAAATCTTCCATGATATGTTTCTCTTTAAATAATACAACAGCGTACGATGTAGGCAACACCGAGTTCAAACGCACCAAGATATGTCAAAATAAACATTTTAAAAGTGGTTATAAATTGTAATAACCACATTTGGAATTATATATATATCCCATATAATTTTAACATTCATAATTTGTGTTTCATAAGCATAATATAAGGACAAATTCAATTTTTCGGATAAAATAATTATTTTATTTCAAAAATGCTGTGTTTTGGTATTTTAAAGATGAAAAAATTTTAAATACAATATTTTAATTTTTTATATATGAAATTTTTTGAAATTAAATTCTATTTTAGAAAATGGACATAAAAATTTATTTTGGCTAACTTTTTGGTACTTTTTTAATAACTTTTATATTTTGATGACGGGTGAAAAACACTAAATTTTTGTTAAAACCCACTTCTTTAATGGAAATAATTTATAGTGTAAAATTATACATTTTAGTGGTTTTAAAGTATAATTAGATTATATTTAAAAATTTAATTTAATTTAGGTCATTTTAATTAATATTATATTTAAATTATACATAAACATATGTCAATCTTTTGATAGTTTTTACTTCTTAAAAACCCAATTTTTTGTTTTAACAATGAGAATTAATTTTAAATTAATTTGTGAAACATAAATGTTTTGAATTTTGATAAGTGGCTAAAAAACCTTGATTCATGAGGTATAAATGTTTTAAAAATATATCTTTTATTTTTATACATTATGAATAGTTATTTCTGTAAATATTTTATTTTACATTGTTTAATGGTAAATCTGATAAATAAGAGTAAAACAATAATATTAAAATAATATTAAAATTACTCTAAAACGTGTCCTAACCCTATTTATTGATACATATCTGACCATGGGAATCCTTGGGAAGATTTTGGGACCCAATGGATCCATTAGGGAGTGATAATTACATTTTATATTAATTTATTTAATTTAAAGACAAAAATAACAAAAGCATTTATCTCTTAGTAAGAAAATTTTTATATGAGGTTATAAAATTGATTCATTCCACTATAAATATCCATTATTAATATAGAATATTTCCCATATCATGATATTTTATTTATAAACAATAGTGAAAAAACATATTTATTTATGATAGAGTAATGATTCAATATTTTCCTTATTAATGAATGAATCAAATAAATGATATTATAAATATTAAAATAAATGTAAATTAAAAAATTTTATGCCTTCCAAGAATTTTATAGGTCAGTATGACATGCTTAAGATGATTTAATATGTTTTTTATGAAATAATGTTTTTTTCTTTTCACAAAAAAACCAAATACTAAATAGTGGTAAAATTGACATAAATGAGTTTTTAAAACTAATGTTATATTATTAAATTATATAATAATCCTAAAAGTCTAAATATAATCCAAAGGAATTATATAAAAATATATATATAATTAATGTACCAATTGGGGTTCTCTTGGTTTTTTATTCTTTTTATTAACCATTTATTATAATAATACTATAATACATTGTAAAAGTTAACCAATTTAACAAAGAGTTAAATCAAAAATTTAATATTAATTTGATGACATAAAATTCTCTAAAACCTATTGGTTGAGAACATTTCAACCCATTCCAATGTTATCCTCGAAATAAATACATTTTTAATGATTTTAAACTAAAAATGAATTTATAATAAAATAATATTTAAACTTTTTGTAAAGTGACCCCCACCTTTATTTTATAAGTGTACTTACCCTTCTCTCAACATCACAACTAAAATGCAATTTGGATCATCCAAAACCAACTAAAATATCCTAAAAACAATCCTCACTTAAACCTAGAGGCATTAATTTGATATGAAAGCCAACCTACGTATCCATTCTAAACAAATCAGAAGGAAGCATCTGAAGAGGAGGTAATATTTTCATCACATATTACAAAATTATTTTCATCATTCACTTCCTTTTTTCTTTTTTGTTTCCATACCAAAAAAATTAATCATGTACCTTCTAAATACTATGCTTTTATTATGAATATGGTACAACAATATTCATTATTCTTTGCATCCTATGAATGACAAAGTCACCATACATGTGTACCTACGACTTATTCTCTCCATGTTGTGGTGTAATTTGTTATTCGAAACTTCATTATTTGGATGGTAATAATAATGAGAATAATTGATTTAAATAATAAATATAACATGTTAATGATTCTTTATATAAGATATATCAATCAATTACATCTGATTTTATCATTAATATAATAATATTGTTGTTTGTGCATATGTACGGCTTACCCAATTCTTGATGCGATTAGATTTAATTCCCCTTCATAACCATTCAAGAATAATATTCATTTGATGATTAAAATTAATTTTTGAGAACTTCATATCAATTTAGATATGATTCAAATACATCCTATCAATAAAAAACATGACTTAAATAACAAAACATATAAAGTAAAATGATTCAGTTAAAACATGAAACAATGATACTACAAAAATATTATTAACAAAATAATATTAGAAGATCATATATAATATCATATTTATGCATATGGTTATTATATAATTTAATAAAATTATTTATCTATTATATGGGAGGATAACATCCCCTCGACCAAGTAAAATTACAAAGAAAGGGTTAATTCCTCGATTTCATTGTTTTCATAGATTGTTTATGTTTAAGCATTTACTGGGACATATTAATCATCCTTGTGAATGTTTCATTAAAAATTTCATAAGGAGTTTTTTAAGGGACTTCTAAACTAAAACATCATTTTTAAATTTTTTAAATATTTATTGTCATTAATTTCCATGTTTTCAAAAAAATTTAACGATTTATTTATATATACATGAATATTTTCAAATGATAATTCCTTTGAAAAGTTTCAAAGAGGTATGGGAATCTTTGATTCAAAAATATATTTTCAATTTCATCCTTTATAAATTTGTAACTTTTAATTTATTTTAAAAAAAATTATTTCTCTCAAATTGTTTCACTGATCATTTGTGACAATATCAACATAATTTACTAGATATTATTATTTATTGAGGATGATTCATTAGAATACAATATTTCATACAGTATTTAATGAGTTATGATATGTTTGACTGTGGATGTGATATTTTTATGCCATTCATGGTTAATGGTTACAGTATTGACATTTTGAATGCTAGTTTTAATACGAATGTTTATGTTATGTTTTAAAATTTTCATATGAGATATTCATTGGACATATTTAGTGATTTTTGGAGCCCTCTATAGCTCCTCGATGCATCGGTAGGTCTCATGAGACAAACTAGTGTCTTTGCATAAGGCCTGGAAAAAATCTTATTTTTAGTCAATGAGTGAGGACTTGACTATGTGGTTATGATGTCCATAATTATGAATTCCATCCTTATGAAATTATCTATTTAAATTACATGTGATTATTTTACTTGTATAATATCCATATAGATTTTTAAATGAAATTATTTGATTTATCCTTTCCATATTATGCTGAATTTTATGTTGAAAAGGTCTGTGTTTTATTCTTACACATTGCCTTAAATGTTTACGCTTATTTTTTAATGTTTTCTCTATATTTTAATCCTCACCGAGCATCTGATCTCACCCCTTTGTTATTTTTTTCTATGATGTGAAGGATAATATCTTGATTTTCCTGAAGGGATAGAGTAAGAGATATGAGTGTGTTCATAGGGGTCACAATGTTGTAGTTTTTTCATTTCAAAATGTAATGTAAAACATATGTATGTATCTAGTACATCCAAAGCTACTAAATTAATCGATCATTCAGGAATTGGTCTCTTGTGATCATTCCAATGTTATGTAATAGGGCACGGACTCTGGATAATGTGGGTGGTGGCGTTATAGTTGGTATCAGATATGTTTAGTATAAACCTCTAAAGCTAGATTTAAAGAAACTCTGATTAAAGAACATTAACCTAAGATAAAAATTATGGATTAGTATAGAACAACATCCAAGAGCATTGGTAATTTAAAGGCATTATGTATTTTCAAAAAAATAAATCCCTTATTGATACGAGTAGGTAGAGGCATCTTCGGCACTGATGTTTTTAGGATTTAAGACTCTAACAATGAGTATTGGGATTCACTCGGTGTCTTCTTGTATTTGAAAATGGGCCTTGAAACACTCTTGGTTATGAAACTCCTGGGGGATATTCTGAAGATTATTCAAATTTTATTTACAAAATATTATGAAGGATTCATGAGTTAATACATCCTGAATGAAAACATTTTATTATTATTATGGATTATATGCATAAACTGTTCAATTTCTCAATGTTATTATACTATTTTTAAATTATGTATTGAGATTAATAAACTAATTTAGTGTATGCCATTGTTTAGAAATGGAGAACTGTGGAAGGAATGCAAACCGTATCAATGCGCATAATCTATGTAGGTATTTCCCTCCATCTCAAGATAATTAAAGTGGAGCTGGTGCTGAAACAGGTGTTGAAAAACATATTACCATACCGGGACAACTCACCCTCGTTATGAATAATATCCTTACCTATTTTGAGTACTCTAATACACAATTCTGAGGATCAATGTTAGACCGCTTCATGAGTCAACAACAAAAAACATTCAATTTGACTTCAAATCCATTTTATATGAGCAATGGATAAGCTCCTTAGAGAAAATATTTCTTTCTCGGGGGAGTAGTGAAAGGGAAAAAGTTTTCTTGGCAGTTTATCCCCTCACGGGAGATGGAGATCAATGGTGGTAATTAATTCAAAACACCAAGGAGGATGGGGAAGTATCAAATATGGAATGAATTTAGTTTAAATAAATTTTCTTATAAAAATACTTTCCTCGTGAGCATCGAGCAGATATTGACCGACAATTTCCGAGTTTAAGGAAAAAGGATGATTAGAATGTCGCAATGAATGAGGATAATTTTACAATGTTGGAAATTCATGAATCATATTATATATGTAACCCAACTAGTAATATTGATCTATTATTTGATGGGTTAAAACTATATCTTCATCGAGCATTTGTCTCAAAATCCTTCTCATCATACGAAGATATTTTTTCATTTTCTATTAAGACAGAAATTGAAATCTCCAAGTCTAATGAAATTAAAGTAAAGTAATAGAATAAAAGAATAGTGGATCAAGACACAAATAATGGGAAATGAAATATAAGTATTTTCCATTATGTGATAATTTTGGGAAGAAAGATCCTGTTACTTGCCTAAATGGAATTGGAGTTTGTTACAAATGTGGATAAAAGGTCACCCAGCTCGTGATTGCAAGGAAAAAAGAGGTTATTAATGAAGAATGCTACAATTTTATAGATATGGGGAATTATGAAAATTAACATCCTAAGGACCAAATAAACATAACTCATAAAAGGACAAGGGGGCAAGGCCAAGATAATGTTGTTACTACTGTTGAAGTTGAATAATTAATGTAATTGTGTTTTCGGATTCAAGAATTATATTCTGGTTAAAAAAAAGAATGTTATATATATAAGTATTATACTACAATACTTTTTAATTTCATTAATGTTTTAATATGATTTAGGTAATTATATTTTTTAGTATGTGACATTAAGATAAACATTATGTTTTTTGGCGAATCTGATGTTACAATTGATTTTTTAATTTAGAGTCCCTTTAGAGAGAGTTTGGACATAAGTATTTTAGAAAACACTAAAGGTTGTAACAGATTATGTTAAACATTTGATTGTATTGTTTCAGGATAATACATTTCTAACGATTATTATTTTTATATTATAATACAATATTTTTTTATAAATGACAACCTGCAACTTAGGAGATAACATGTCATGTCTGACAATGATGTAGGAATCAAATCCACACCAAAGGTGCGATATGGTTTTTTCACATAACACTAGCCAAGAAAAAAAGATTGGTTATTAAAAAATAGTTTTCTACATTTAAATGGTATATGTTTATATATGGTACCATATAAGATGAGGAAAAATAGAATATTTTTGAGTTCTATTATGTTTTGTTGTGAATGATGAGTTTGTGGTAGAAATTAGGAAAACGATGTAACTCTACATGTAAAGTATTATTTTTTTTCTTTTTCTATGAATATATTAGTTCTTTAACTTTAGGGAAAGGATCATAAAACCAAAAATATTTTATCCAAATATCTTATGTTTTGATGAACTGGTGAAATTTTAAATTATCATAGATTCAGGACTTGAGGCCCTCAATGTTACACGCATCATCTTCTTTGAGATGGGGAGAATTGAAGAATCGGTCTCATTAGCTGAATAGACCTATCCATTTTGATTCTTGGAAAACCATGACTCCAAGGGATGTGCTATTTAAAACTAAGATACAAGGTGGAACAATGTTCTGATGAAGAAATTATATAGATATGATCATGTTATTGTCTATAATCATCCACGACCATTTACATTAGAAGATATGGTTATTTTTTATTCTACCCTTATCCAAGTGTGTTTTATACTGTTCAATCCAATTCCATTATTTATTCTTGTATTCTTCATTTAAAAAACTTAAAACTAGCGATAATTCATTCCATTATAAAACATCAGACTATTATTAGTCAAATATCATGTGAATCTATTATGTGTACATCTTTTTCTATATCCATTGAGGGAGGAGAGGTGAAATTTTATTTATCTATTCTTGAGATGGATGTATCTTATATAATCCTTGGTTTGGATTAGTTGAAAACATTCATGGATGATATGAACTATTATAGAAGAGTAGTTTTTTCTGGAAAAAATATGGCATTGAGCATCTCTTTCATGGAGATTGGTATGTAAAGGATGGTCTAAAGAAGTTGTTGTCCCAAGTAGATGGAATGATCTCATACTATTTGGAAACATCTTCTTTTTCATCGATGTACGAGATTGAGAAATCCATTTTTACAATAGTGGTAGATCAGTTTTCAAATGTCTTTCTCGATAATTTCATAAGGTTATCAATGATAAGATAAGTGTAATTTATGATTGTTCTATATATCAGGACAAGTATAATTTCACTTACATATTATCATAAGGAACTAATAGAGTTATTTTAATTGTATGTATAGTTGGAGGGGATGGAAAAAAGTGTCCATTCAATAGAGAATGTCTTCTTGAGAAGCACTGGTCTTATTTGTTAAAATGGAGGATGAAACTCTATTTCTATGTGTGGATTATCATAATATTAAATAAGTAATAATGTATAGTTAATATCTAATTCCACAAATTAGTTATCTATTTAGTCAATTAAGTGGATATCGGTGGTTCTCAAAATTGACTTTCGATTGGGGTATCACTAATTGGGGTTTGGAAGGAGCATATTGCTAAAAAGTATTTTAAAAGATGATATATACATTATGAATATGTGGTAATGTCTTTTTTTCTTATGAATTCACTAGGGGTCAATATGGAATTAATAAATTAGATATTTTAGTGATATCTTGATTCATTTTTTGTTGTTTTTGTTGATTACATATGGATGTACTAAAGAAAGAGGAATAATTAGGAGAAACACATGGAGATAATGTTTGGAATCTTGATGGATCGTCATCAATATGACAAATTATCAATGTGTGATTTTTGGATAATTGATGTATGCTTTGTCCCCATGAAATTTATGAAAAAAACATTTGAATATATCTTTAAAAGACATAGGTTATGATCTATTTGAAAGAGCCAAATAATGTATTTGTGATATGAATTCTTCTTGGATTAGATGGTCAATGTATACATTTGTTAGTGTTTTTTCAGGAATAGATTAACATATGATAACTTTTAAAAAAATTATTGTTCTATTCAAATTTAACAGTTAATTCAATAAGTCATTCCATTATTTTAATGGTCACCTTACTTTAGTCGTTATCTTGATAGTGTCTAGTTCGGGACCGGGCTATGTGGGGTATTATGATGCTTTAGGATTTGGGTTGGGATGTCTTCTCATGAATGGAAATTATATTGCTTCTTATAGAATAATATAGTAAGGAGTTAATGAGAAGAACTTCCCAACACATGATATGGAGTTAGTTGATGTAGTTCACAATCTGAAGACATTGCATCACTATCTCTTAGTGAGAAATTTACTATGATGACATATAATAATATATTGAAATAGATTTTCTCACAACATGGTTTGAATATGAGAGAGTAAAAATGGATGGTGTAACTTTAATGCTAATATTTTACATCATGTATACATCGGGAAAAAGAAATTCAGTGGAAGATTCATAATAAAAAAATTTATATGCTTATTTTGAAAAAGAGGCATCAGATTGGTGACAGTTGATGTTGGTCCTCACCGACATAAATGTTTAATTTAAAGACCATGGGGATGTAGTGGTTTTATTTCTTGTTTTAATGGTTCCTGTATTGTTATGGATTGTAAAATAGGCACAGAAATCATATTCAAAATGTGTTTTGTTGAGTTCTAATCACAGTGATGGGGAGACCATTGAGGGATGGAATCTAGATTAGAGTTCATTGTTATATCATAGAAATCAGATGATCGTAGCTATGTATTGTTAGGAAAAACATATTCCTTCATTACAATATTCAATATGAGTTGTTCATCAAGGATTATAGAAGATTTTTTAGGTGTTGAAAGATTAGTTTCAGTTGACCACAGGAAAAGGAATGTAGCTATTTTTTGATTCCTAACACATAACTTTTCTTAAACAATTGAAGAGAATCAGAGATTGGAAGGTATTTTGTAGACATTACCTATTCAAATTTGGATCTGGGAGTAGATTTATATGAATTTTGTAACATTATATAACATCCCGACCTGACTTACCATTCAACCAAGTAGCTGGACCGGTCACCACATGGCCTAAAGCACATCTACCCAAATGCCAGTCTTCTGACTAGCAGCGAGGTCCTGGGTTAGTCTGTGTGAAGACTATTCCCTCATTACCAAAGTATCACAGCAGAATCCCCACATACAATAGCGGAATAAGGTAACCAGTAGACAACACATAGACATTAGAAATAGATAACAAATAGAAAGATCGGATATATATAGGATGGTTCAAGTCAATACAACATAGTACAAGTACACAAAATACCGAAAAAGAAAACAAAATGTATTCCTAGTCACATTGCAAGCCTCACCTTGGTCCCATGAACTCCTACTCCGAGAAGAAAGTTAAGTACATGTACTAGGACCTTTTTCCTTCTCATTACCTGAAATCATATAATCTTCTTGGGTCTAAAACATGACTCAAACTGGGTTTGAGACTGAATCCCAGTAGGTAACCACCAATGATCCGTGCTAATATGTCAGTGAATATATAAAATAGGTAGTGTAATGTGGAAAACAGTAAACAAGGAAACTAGAATGACCGACCCAAGCTTGTGCTTTGGGTTGGCATCACTTCAAGTATCCATTCCATTCATTAATCACTTCATTCAAGTGTTCAACCATTCTTTGTGCCAGTTCCTGGAATACTCAAATCGGAAACCATGTATCGCTTAGGTAGAAAATCCACCAAAAACCTACAAGCTCATTCTGGGGAACCTCTTAGGTACCCAACCTCGCTCTAGGTGCGGTATAGTCCATCATCTGAGCTCATCACCAGGATCCTATAAATAAGATCTAGGTATCTCCCACGAAATATCATTCCCTATTGAGTCTATCCATGGAATCTCACACTGGACCCATGATTCACTCGGCATTTCAGTAACAATTCTCGTATGAGTCTGTCCATGGAAACTCACATTGTTTCCATGGATCACACATGACTTTGTTTCACATTTTAAGCAGTTCAAAAGCATTTAATTCATGTGGGCTAGAAATTCAATAATTTGCATACAAGGGTCAAGGGGAAAATCTACATCCAATACCTGAAACCATTTCAATTACAATTTCATCTATTTGAAATTACATTTATATTAAATTTTCATTTTTAACAACCCACAAGGGAATGAAAAGGCATGCCTCATTGGCATCCTCAATCAAAATCTATAAAAGGTCCATTCAAGGAAACGCACCCAAGGGGTGGTTTCTATCCAAGGTGTAAAACCTAACTCAAACACATACCATACTATTTGGATTCCCTACAACATGCTAGGTATTACTAGGGTTAAATTCTAGGTTCAAGAAACACCCCAAAAGTGGACGTGTAGCATTTGGACATATATAAGAAGCTTGAAAATCAACGAAAAGTACGAGACCACCTACCTTAGGCTCGTACTAGACAGGTCGTCTAGTATCTGGCTCTGATTCATCCGGATTTGGGAGAAATCTAAAAAGCAGACGAAGAATGAGAAATTAGGGCATATGAGCCTTAATCCAATATGTGCTCGTCATAACTAGAGGAATCTAGAAAGATTTAGAAGGAATTTAGGACTTACTGTTGTGGATCTAACAAGACTAACGACGGTTGAAATGAAGATCAGATGAAGAAGTAGGACAGTAATCCCTCAGTAGCCTCTTGAGAGCTTTCCCAGGAACCCCCCCCCCCCCCTTGCTGTCTGGTTGAAGAAGAGGTTTAGGTTTAGGTTTTTATAAAATTTAATTAATTTAATTAATTTAATTAATAAGATTAATTAAATTTCAAAACACATCAGGTCGCACTGTTTTACCGCATGTCCTGGAAAACTGTGTGGAGATCATGTGGGCCTCACTGGAAGGCAAGGGGAAACCTCGCGGCCACCCCGCATGGTTTCTCAAATCGTGCATAGGCTGTGCTCCTACCTCTGCCAGGACTTCACCAAGGGCAGGGTTTACCAAGCCTGTGCGCAGGCCCCGCGCAAACCGTGTGCCAGGCTATTTCAAGCCTAAAACATGGTTCTGGGCTCCGAACTAGCCGTTGACACATCTATAACTCCCTTGGTCATGTTACGAATCCAAATTACACCTCAACGGGATAGTTAAACCGAAATGAAAATGATCCATACCTCATAAGAAAACCCAGGTTCTTACAATCTTCACCCCTTATAGCAATTCATCCCCAAATTCCTCTATGAAGGGTCGTCAAGATTCGTCTGCGAACAGATCTGGCCACTGATCACGTATGTCGGCCTCCCGCTCCCAAGTCTCATCCTATAAACGGTCATGCTGATATAGCACCCGTACTAGAGGAACTAACCGGCCTAGGAGAATATGTGTGCTCCTATCAATGATACGAATTGGATTCTCCTCAAAGGATGCATCTACCAAAAGCTCGACCTCCTCAGGCTGGAAGGTATGAGACATGTCTAAATAATATCGTCGTAACTGATAAACATGGAACACGTCATGCATGGCTCGGTACCTCTGAGGTAACTTCAACTGATAGGCTACCAGCCTAACCCTCTCCCGAATCCCAAAATACCCAACATATCTTGCTGATAGCTTACCCTGTCTTCCGATCCACCTGTGTCCCAACCTCGGTGAAATACGCAAGAAAAACTGATCCTCAGCCTCAAAATCAAGGGGCCGTCTGCGGCGATGAGCATATGACTTATGACGAGACTATGTGGTAGCCATCGGTTTCTGTATCAACTAGACCTGCACAAAAGTCTCCTGAACAAGACGTGGTCCCAGTAAAGTTGTCTCACCTACCTCTAACCTACCCGGGGGTGATCGGCATGGCGTAACATATAATTCCTCATACGGTGCAATCTGTATAATCTCCTGATAACTGTTGTTATGGGAAAACTCATCTAGGGGAATATGCCTCTCCCATGAGCCCCCATAATCAAGGACACATGCGCACAGTTTGTCCTCAATCACTTGTATCGTACACTCTGACTGGACATCAGTCTGAGGGTGGTATGCTGTGCTCAGAAGCAGCTGTGTACCCAGTGCCCTCTAAACACTCTACCAGAAGCATGACGTAAATCGAGTATCCCTATCTAAAACAATGGTGCACGAGACCCCGTGGAGTCGTACTCTCTCCTGGATATACAACCTTCTCAGATCATCCACACGGAAGAACTCCTTGATCGACATGAAATGAGAATACTTTGTGAGCCTATCAACCACAACCCACACAGCATCATTACCTCGAGGTGAACTTGGAAAACTAGTCACAAAGTCCATCTCAACATCAGCCCATTTCCACTCCGGGATAGGTAACTGTTGGAAAAGCCCAGCTAGTCGATGATGTTCTGCCTTTACCTGCTGACAGGTGGAACATCTTGTGATAAAACTTGCCACATCCCTCTTCATACCCAACCACCATTAATTTCGGCACAAGTCACGATACTTCTTAGTGACTATGGGATGAACTAGCCAAACTGAAGAATGAAACTCCCGCATCAGCTCCTCTCTAATATCCACTGGAACCCATACAAGTCCATGGATACGAAGATCTTCATCCTCACCTATCGTCCAACTAGGAGGAGGGTCCTCACCTGACCCACCTTCCTATAGTACTAGGCCTTCCGAATCTAATAGCTGTCACTTCCTCACTCTGTCCAGGAGGGTAGAAGTAATAGCTATGGATAATAGAAAAGACTACCCTTGGATATTCTACAAATTAAGATGCATCTCAGAGAACAAGGACCTAAGCTTCCATTCGTTTCTAGCCTTCTGCCCTGCCTGTATTTGAGTCCTCCTGCTCAATGCATCGGCCACTACATGTCCCTTACCAGGCATATAACATAACTCGAAATCAAAGGATTGTAGGTACTCCACCCACCATCGCTGTCTAAGATTTATATCATGCTTAGTAAAGATATATTTGACTCTCTTGTGGTCTCTGTACACCACAAAATGCTCCCCCACTAAATAGCATCTCCAACAGTGCATCGCATGAACAACTGCTACTAGCTAAAGAACGTGCATCAGATAATTCCTCCCGTGAGGCCTCAAATGCCATGATCTGTATGCCACTACTGTATCTCCCAACATCAACACTGCACCCAGCCCAATACCTGATGCGTCACAATAGACCGTGTAACTCTTGACCTGTTCTGGCAGTATCAGTATTGGTCCTGATGTCAACCTTCCTTTGAACTCCAGAAAGGCTGCCTCACAAGCATCTGTCCATACAAATTTCACTCCCTTATTAGTCAAGCCTATCAAAGGAACTACTAAGAATGAGAAATCCTATATGAAACGGTGATAATAATCCGAAAGTCCCAAGAAACTCTGTATTTCAAAGACATTCCTAGGTTGTTCCCAATAAACCACAGCTCTATCCTTCTTTTGGTCCACAGACACTCCTGTCTCAGAGATAACATGCCTGAAGAAGTGAATTTTATCCATCCAAAAGTGGCACTTAGTAAGCATTGGGTATATCTGATGCTCTTTAAGTGTATTAAGGATGATCTCAAGATGGTTTGCATGGTCGTTTTGATTTCGATAATACCCCAAAATATCTTCCATGAAAACCACGACAAATGAATCTATGTAAGGATGGAACACGCGATTCATCAAGGCCATCAAAACCACTGGCGCATTTGTGAGACCGAACGACATAAGTAGATACTCATATAAACCATACCTACTACGAAAAGTTGTATGATGTATGTATGAAGGTCGAACACACAACTGGTGATACCCTCACCTCAAATCAATTTTCAAGAACACCTTAGCTCCTGGAAGCTGACCAAACAGGTCATCTATCCACGGCAAGGGATATAAATTTTTTATCGTCAGTTGGTTCAGATTCTGATAGTCCACAGACAACCTAAGAGTCTCATCTTCCCTTTTCGAAAAAAGGAACGGAGAACCCCACTAATAAGTATTGGGTTGTATACAAACCTTTGCCTCCAAATATTCGAGCTGTTTCTGGAGCTCTGGAGACTCGGTCATAACCATCCTATAAGGAGGAATGGATACCGGTGCAGCTCCTAGCACTGGCTAAATGGAGATCCCAACCTCTCTCTCAAGAGGTAAACCTGAAAAGTCATCAGAAAAAACATCCCTGAAGCACTCAACCACTGGAGGAAGATCAGTCTGACTCACTCCATGTTTATCCAGAAACAAACTAACGATCTGGGTTGTCATCCTGTCCAGCCCACGATCCTCTAGTCTATCTCGTCTTGCCTGGAGATCCCACTCGCCCTTAAGAGTATACACTGCACCCTCGGCTGATGTGAAAATCACCATCCACCAGTAACAATCATCATAGGCTTGGTAAGCTACTAACCATTCCATACTGATAATTACATCAAAATCTGTCATTTCTAGTCCAAAAAGATCCCAGACGAAGTAACACCCTCCAACCTCAAGGGGGAACCCTCTTCACTGACATACAACCTTTTCCCTAACTCCAAGTGGTGTGTCTACCATCAAGACGCCATCAGATGACAACACAAATAGCCCAAGGATTTTCACTATAGGTGAAGATATAAAACTGTGTGATGCACCTGTATCAAAGAGGGAAGATGAAATAATAGATGCTACTAAGAACGTAACTCTCACCATTGACGGTCCCACTCCCTGATCCTCGGAAGTAGGCTGTACTAAAAACATATGTCCTGAACCATGGCCCTATGATACAACCTCACTACCCGGAGCTGGCCCACTCTGACGTCTCGGTGTACCATGTTCCTGGCTACCTCTTCCACGACCGCTACATCGGACTAATCGGCCAATCGCACAGCAACTCCCTATCTAATGAGAAGCTGCTGACCCTGCTCCTGCATATGGAGTCGGTATGAACCCTCTATCACTGGCTGCTGGTGAAAACGTTCTGCATAAACGTCAAAGATGACCCATCTTGACACATGATCAGCAGTCGATTAGGTCCCTCAGACACTGCAGCATCATGTGTCTTAGCCTACTGCACTGGTAGCACCTCAGGTTGGTAACCGGAGATAGATTCTTATTGCTACAATCCACATGTGGAAGCTCCAGATGACGTTTCCTACAAACAGTCGCTGTAGTACCTGATCTCGATGCTGAACCTCTCTGGCTCGCACCTCCAGCCTCTCTCAGGTTACGTTCTGTGATTACCACCTAATTCACAATTCCATAAATGGAAGTCAACCTGGAGATATTTACCTTAGATTAGATGTCATATCTCAGACCATAATCAAAATGTCTGGCCCTCGATAGTTCATTGCCCATCAGGATATCTGTGAAGCACTGAAGCTCAGTAAAACGGGCCAAGTATTCCATCACTGATAACACACCCTGTTCCAGACGCAAGAACTAGTAGGATCGGTTGGACCTCAATGTATCGGGATTAAAGAAATCATAGAAGGCCTTTTGAAACTCAAACCAAGCCATCTTACGATGATGATCCAACTGGGTGATCACGTCCCACCACCTCCTGGCAGAATCACATAGCATGTATATAGCGAGCTTGACCATACTCTCTGGAGGTGTCTTCAATTACTCAATGATAGATAGTATTGCCTCTAGACAAGACTCTATAGATTGTGGTCCGACATCCCCTAAAAACATAAGTGGATGCTACTGCTGAAAATCATGCGTCACCTTTTCCATGGTCGGGGCAGGTCACAGTGCTCCTTAAACAGTATGCAAAAAATGCAACAATCTCTCACGAAACTATGCCTTAGCACCTTTGTCCGATATAACTTCTTCTGCAGTGACTGGCACAACTGGTGTTTCCTCTGGCATCTCATGGCCTACCATATCTGGAACTTGGTTGTCATTTCTCTCCCGACGTATGACTTGAGGTCGTCGTGGTGGCATGACTCTGTAATGCCAAACACATGCCTCAGCTCATGATTTTTAATGCGATTCGAAAATCTTGAGCACAAGAACCAGGACAGGACAGGACAGGTCAAGACCTTCCTATAAACCACATCAACCCACAGTCTACTTCTAAAGCCTGGAATGCATAAGGAACAGTCACCAAAAAAACCACTAGAGTCACTACCTCTTTCCAACTAAGAAGTCAGGTCTAGGCCAGGCTCAATTTTCAACATTTATTCTTTTAACATACCTTTGTTCAAAAACATTAACCAATGGTCCACCATGTTCCGTTCCCTGAGGGCCCATAACACCACATGAATCAAAATTTGGTGCCCATATAACCATTAAATTCAACTTCATTTAGCATTTACATCCCATTGGTGCATCATTTCCCAATCCATAAGGGCCCATACTCCTCAGGAATTGAAAGATGACGTCAATATTCATTTATTGTACCCAATATAGCATAACAATAGGCACACCTATCAATCAACTATCAAAATTGTATGCAATATCCATCACAACACATATCACAAAAACCTGCAATATCTAATGCATCCTAGAAAGCATGGAATGATGGATGACATGTGATTCCTAACAAGGTTCATCTATGTTGAATGAGATGGAAAAACCTTATCTCATCAGGTTGAAACAAAATGTAACCCACAATAATATAAACAGTATGTATAAAAACCATGTCGTCGCCCAACGGTGAAATCAGAACAACTATAATAATTAAAACTAGAACACAATTCCATGTGAGGCAACTTGGCTTTTACCTATATGCGAGTTTGCAACTCCCGGGCACAGTTTATTACCAAAGCCCCTTCCCTTCCTACTCTTGTGTATAGTCTCCAAATAGTAAGTCAAATCAGAAAAGGAAAACCATCTTAGACCACTTTGTGGCATCCCGACCTGACTTACCATTCATCCCGGTAGCCGGACCGATCTCCACATGGCCTCAAGCGCATCATTCCAAATGCCAGTGGCTGCCGACTAGCAGCGAGGGCCTAGGTGTGTCCGTGGGGAGACTATGCCCTCATTACCAAAGTATCACAGTGGAATCCCAACATACAACAGTGGAATAAGGTAACCAGTAGACAACACATAGATAGGAGAAATATATAACAAATAAAATATCTAATATATGTAGGATGCTGATAGTCAATACAACACAGTACAAGCACACAAAATACCAAAAAGGAAACCAAAATGTATCCCTAGTCACATCACAAGCCTCAGATTGGTCCCGTGCACTCCTACTCTGAGCATCAAGTAAGTACTACATCCTTTTCCCTTCCCATTACCTAAAATCATATAATATTCTTGGGTCCAAAACATGACCCAAACAGGGTGTGAGACTGAATCCCAGTAGGGAACCACCAATTATCCATGCTAATCTGCTAGTGAATATATAAAATAGGCAGTGTAATGTGGAATTTAGTAAACAAGAAAACTAGAAATACTAGATCGAGCTTGTGCTATAGCTTGGAATCGCTTCAAGTATCCATTCCATTCATTAATCACTTCGTTCGTGTGTTCAGCCATTCTTTGAGCCCGTTCATAGAATACTCAAATCGGAAACTAGGCATTACTCAGGGAGAAAATCCACCAACACCCTACAAGCCCATTCTGGGGATCCTCTTAGGTACCCAACCTCGCTCTAGGTGCGTTATAGTCCGTCATCTGAGCCCTTCCCCAGGATCCTATAAATAAGATCCGGGTATCACCCATGACATATAATGCCCTATTGAGTCCATCCTTGGAATCTCACACTGGACCCATGATTCAGTCGACATTTCAATAACAAGTCTCGTATGAGTCTGTCCATGGAAACTCACATTGGTTCCACGGTTCACCCATGAATTTGTTTCACATTTTAAGAAGTTCAAAATCATTTAACTCACATGGGCTAGCATGTCATGAATTTTCATACAAGGGTCAAGGGGAAAACTCCATCACATACCTGAAACCATTTCAATTACAATTTCATCGTATTACAATTCCATTTATATTCAATTTCCATTTTTAACAACCCACAAGGGAAAGAAATGGAATTCATCATAGGCATCCTATGTCAAAATCCATAAAAGATCCATTCAAGGCAACACACCCAAGGGGTGGTTCTTATCCAAGGTGTACAACCTTACTCAAGAACATTCCATCCTATAGTGGGGGATCCATAAAAAATCAATATTCATGAATTCATAATGAGGAATGGCATACCCATTATGATCGTATCAGACAGAGTTGGGTGTTTTACATCTTTTTTCTCGATATTATTATAGAAATCCTTTTAAACATAGTTGACTATGAGTATGGTCTATCATCCTCAGATGGATGGTTAATAATAAATGATTATATAGACATTCGAAAACACATTAAAAAAAATTTAATGGACTTTGGGTGCTCATGGTAAGAGCACATACCATTTATGAGTTTTCTTATAACAATAGTTTTTAGGACTCGATAAAAATGGAAACATTTGAATCATTTTATAGGGGTCCTTTTCATTCATCGTTGTGTTGGGTGGAAACATGTTTCACTTCACCTGATGTTACAATAAGTTTATAATATACAACAGGTAATATTATATTGACGTGGAAGTATATGGAGGCAAATCAAGCTCATTAGAAATCTAATGCGGCTCATCATCGATGTTAATTATCATTCGTAGTGAATGATTATGTGTTCCTAAGTATTTCTACATGACTTGGAAATAAATTTTTTTTGGGAAGCATGTAGTGTTATCTTGATAGTACATAATACCTTTTTAATAATAGACTGGGATGGTGATGTGGAACATTGGTTGGAAATACAACCATGATTCACTCCAGTGAATAATATGTTCCATGTATCTTAATTGATAATATATTATCCTGAATCTATCCATGTGATTTGATAAGATAACATTGATTGTCACTCATATCCTTTTTTTACATAGCTCTATATGGATTTAGGATAAGCAAGATAATGTATTGGGTGAAAAAAGAATCAATCTCATGGGGGTATTGTGGAGAAACGGTCAGATTCAAGAAGAGACTTGGGAAGGTGATATGATTGTTAAAGAGTATTGGATATAATTATTTCATGGAAATGTTATTTTTCTACAATCCATAAATAGAAATCCTAGTGGTGGGGAAAACATAAAACCTTTTATTTCAATTTATTAACCCTTAATTTATTTATTTTATGTTTGCAATATATATAGGTTATTATTGGAATGTGTATAAAACTATAGGAATGTTTTTAGGGATTTTATACAGGTTTATGGTTTGTGTAACCCATGAAACTACTATTGGAAATTTTTAGTAGTGTGACAGATTCAAAAAGAAAGGTGCATGGGATGCACATGATTTTTCCAAACCATGCATAATTCAAAGAGAAACGTTCTTTATTGAATGGTGAGAATTTGCTGTTTGTCACAATGTTTGGAAATTATGTGAGATAACCATGTGAGGATCATACATGAGGTAGTGGATAATGTATGGTTACCACACGGGTTTCCATACATTGTTAATAAACTATGGGATGCATGCAATGTATATCCAAAAAAATGATTATCTTTGTACGGCTTGTGTGTTATTGCCTTGATTTTTTCAAAAAAATTCACTAACTATGGATTTCTCTATATCCAATGTTTGATAACCTCTTCTCATAATCCCAAAGGAAATCTAATGTAATATCTTGGTGATTTGAATTATTATTCTTGTGGTAATATATCATTCTTGTTTTTTCATGGAAATTTTCCTAGATCTACTTCTCTTTCTATCACAGAATCTAAATCTACACCCGCTATGGTAGATATATGGTTGTGGATTAAAAATATGTAGATATTGTGCTTTTTTATTATATGGTATTATATCTAAGGGAGTAATGTTGAGATTTAACTATGATTCATTGGGATTTGAGTGACCTTCATTTTTTTATCATAACTCTCTAGAAAGATGGCTTTAATCACAACCACACTTCCTAGAATATAGTTGATTTTTTTACAATTGATTACATTATTTGAAATTTATTATGTAATTTGTGTGAAAAAACAAGGTAAAAAATTCATTAATGATGGATTTGGATATGTATGAAATGGTGTAATTGGTGTGCAAGTGCTCGGAGAATTGATTTCAAAGTATTGATTTAAAAATAGTTTCTTGGATTGATTTATATAAAATGTCATTCAATAAAAATGTAGTTTAACTAAATTTTTTTGGTATTATTATATTGTCATGGTTATTGTGAATAAATTGTGTGTGTGTTCATTTTTTATTATGAGGATTTTTTGAAATATGCCTTTGTTCTTTGTTCGAAAGGTGTAATTTCACATGGGATTTAATTATCTTGTAATGACTTGGTAGATCATTGAGAAACCTCTAAAGAGTATATAATTGTAATAAAAAATCATTCATGTGTAGATGTCTGGATGTATGTATAGGATTGGGATATGGAAAATTGGAATCAATGAAATGGATTTGGAACATTTTTTGGTTGCATTCCTATAAAATTGGTTTTGTTTGAGAAAACTATTTTTAATTGGTACTTGTTTATATTCTGATATAAAATGTTTTAGAAGTTGTTTTATATAAATTGGTTTATATAATTAGGATAACATTTTCTCTACTAGTGTCATGATTAGGGAATTCAATTAGGAAAATCTAATGAGTTTCTGACTAAAAATTATTTTTATTGAGAATAACCCCCTTTTAAGGGAAAAGAGGGAACTCATAATGACATCATTAACTTAGAAAATAAGTATCTATTGAGTTTCATTACTCACCCCTACTTTGGTAATTTTTTGTTTTTGTTGATCTTAATAATTGATACATTTGAACAGATAATGTATCAATCCTATTTAGTAGTACTTAATGATACATGGTATGTTTTGGAGTTAGATCATCGATCATTTTTGGGGATTAGAGATTTCATTGGTGTCTTTGAGATTTTATATAGATGTTCACTTTGATATCATAGTTTTCTACTCTAGATCATGGGTTTGGTTATATTTTTGTAAATGCAATTGTCTGTTGTCTTTCATTTTTATCATGAATCATATAGTGGTTGGTTTGTATATATCATGTTTGGTTTGTTTTTACTTTACATAAAGGCCAAATCAGACACCACAGGTATTGAATCCTTTATTCATTTAATTACATCCTTTGGAACATTTTTTATACCTGTTAAGGCCATGTAATGGTCCCATACCTTTTCTATCCATTAAGAATAAGATAGATGTTACAAAGTGGTTTTATTAGAACATCCAAGGGAGATAGCTTCACTGGACCTTTCCCACATCCAATCCCAAGATGATATCCAATTACATTGCCAGAGAAAAACTATTTATTGTAGAAGATCATGCACATTGAGATCACATCCCAATGCATGTTCATTGAACCACCCCATGAAATTCCAATGATCACATGCATTACCCTTATAGAATTTTTTTTTTATAAAAGTTATATGGTTCAATACGAAATAAATATGTGTATTTATTTTATTTTTAAAGAATAATGAATATATTTTTATCCTATTATTTCTATATTATAAATTTTTTTTCATTCAATAACAAACTAAAATCATTTTGTTTAATATTCAAATACAAATAAGGAATTTATTTTTATGAATGAATCTATCTTTTATGAAATAATATTTTATCAAAATATTATTATTATAGAGTTTTTGTTAAAAATAAATTCAAAAATATTTTAATGAAGTAATATATAATTTTTATAAAGGGTGGAAAACTATTATTTTCAAAAAGATAAATATTTCTAAATAAATTTAAATTATAATTTAAAAGTAAAAATTAACCTATTTATAAAATTATTTGGATAAAATGAATGTTATTTTTGAAATTATAACATCATAATTATACATAATTTTATTTTTCATAATTTTTGTAGACAATACAATTTTTGGGTAAAAATTAAATACCATATTACTATAATTTTTGTCTAATTCTATCATAATGAGAAAAAAAAGATCTAAACAATACAATAAGGTTAATTGTGACCAAATATATTTTCCCTTTAAAACAATGTCATTTTATGTGTATCTAGTTAATTTTATAAATCTTTTTTGAATACTACCAAATAAATAATATATTCTATGGGTTAAAAAATAATTCATTAAGAGTATAACTCACCTCCACTAAAGTAAGAGAATTATTTTATTATTTTTTCCCCACAGACCTAAAAAATAAAGAGAAATAGCCCCATATGGATGAAACCATGGACCAAAAACTGGTTATAGTCTATGATTTCAATTATTTTATTATGTAGAATTGAAAACATATATAATAATAAAATCCTCCACTTTTATTATATAAACCATTCCATGATCCCATTTCTATTGACTAAAACTTTTTATATCACTTTTATATTCTGTCCACTATTCTTTTGAGTCCTCTAAAACAACCCCCATTCTCTAAATAATCTCCTCTCAAGCATTTGGTGTCACACGATCATGTAAGGGATTTATCTCTTCTCATTTCATTTCATTCATTTGTTTTATGTTTTTTCACTTAAATTAAAATTTCATATGTTGGAATATATTATTCCATACTTCCTATACTGTCCTTTTTATACATAATATTTTAAATCCCCCTTTAACCTTCATTAATACACCCATTATCTATTACGTAATCTTTTTTCCATGTTGAAATATAAATTGTAATCTTTTATTTAATATGGTTTCATCATTAACTTATGAGTTCAACATCCAATTTAAAATGTATATTTTTTTCTATGTACCTTTCACTAACCATTTCATTTCCATGTTATTAGTGACCCCCATCTCTCTTATCAACCCATTTTTATGAATCATTATGTGATGATGTTATGATGTTGAAGCTTTTCTGAGATTATCCATGCCAAAATAGTTATGTAGTGAATAGAATAGTCATTTATTAATAAGGGTGTTATCATTTAATAACATATAATTTTATCTTTCAGTAATTAATATTTCTATTATACAATCAATTATATTTGAAAAATTTATGAAGTTGAATTATCCATTTTTTTTATCTACGTGTCCCTCATAATAATAAGAATGAAATGACTATGATAAATGTGCCATGAATTATACAGTGATCCAATGTATTACGCAATGTTTAGTCTCATTAGATGTCATGGTAGGACAAGTGTTGAACCTGATTCATCTTTGGTAAATTTCCCTCAAAGATGTATTATAGTTTTATCCATGACCTAGGTTTATGATCGAGTATTTTAAGTTGTTGTTGCAATTATATATTATGATTACCATGATATATCTTGCCTCATTTTTCATGTTTGTGATTTATAAACTTTTTATTCCCATTATATATTCTTATTGTATAATTTGTTTTTTTATCGCCATGTCATCACAAATTTGTTTCCTTATTGGGCATTATATCTCACCCCTTCCTGATTTACAACCCTAGGTTATGCCAGGAATTTTTGAAATTTAGGGAATATTATGATCATGTTAAGTATTTTTTCAATAAATATGTTTTTTTCATGTTCAAAATTGTTATGTAATGTACTTAATCCCCAAACACAATATACTAAAGAATATTATGAGGTTTATTAGCTGTAATCTTATATAATTAATCATGCCTTAACAGTAAATAATGTGCAGGGTTTTTATGAAAACCCATATTTTTATGATGATCACATCCCAGATCTAAAAATATTTAGTAGATAATGTGTTTTCAAAATTAGTTCCTTGATATATAGTTATTATCTATATAGTTGAATATTATTTTATATTATTCATTGATTAGATATCACTACCTAAACAGAAGTTTAATTTCCAAATAAGGGAATTTGTGTTTTATACTAAAAATAAACTTTTATCTTTATAAGGGAACTGAAATATATGAACTTATAATAGACATCACATCTATTTTATGTGTCATTGTTCCTTTTAAAAAATGGTTCATGTCTTATTTGGATGGGTAGAAAATCAAATCTGATTATGTATCCACTACGTGGGAGTATTTTGGTTTATTTTTTGAAGAGAATCATATTCTTCCAACCAAACATGATGTTATGTTCTTTATATAACTCATACTATAAACTACACCAATTTAAAATAAACCATATATAATAAACCGAAATTAGTTTTAGGAATTAGACAAAAAACTAAATGGGAATACTGGAAAGGGAATAATTTTCTCATGTATGGGTCCCTGGGGTGAACAAATTTCTTTTTGTTAAGAAACAATATATATTAATGATAGTCATAATTGATTATCTATAGTTTAATAAGATAACAGTAAATAAAAATTATCATCTTCCTTGTATTGAGGATATGAATGTTAACTATGAAGAGATCAATAATTTTACATGATTAAACATAATTCTAGATATCATTAATTATAGTTTATGAAAATAATATATACCTAATATTGAATTCAATAGAATATATGGACACTCTTACTAAGAGTGATTACATTTGGCCTACCGAAAACCCTCTCAATATTCAAGGATTTAACAAATAGATTCCATATATATTACCTTAATACATGTGTTGTAATATTAATTGATAATGTTCTAATATACTAATCTATAAAGGATGATCATTAAGGTCAGTAAAATTTTTGACTAAATACCATAATTAATGAGAAATTGTATGGAAATTTTTTATATTTTTTATGTTTTCTCTTAGATGTTTATTTTTGGGTCATATAATCTCAAGTAACATAATATTAGTGTATCCATCAAGGATGGAGGCAATTGAATGTTGTTTCGTAAAAAACACAGTGATGGAAATACATAATATTCTTGTGAACACATGATATTACTTATGATTTGTGGAAAATGTAACTTGCCTATCTAATCCACTTTCCATGTTAACTCGGAATGGATCCATTTCCCTTAGAATGCTTAATTTGAATAAACATTGAAGGATCTAAAGTTAATGTTAGTTAGAACACCAGTTTTTAGATTACCCTAAATTGGATAATTGTTTGTAATCTATAGTAATTCATCATTAAAGGGTTTTGGATTGGTTATCATGAATAATGATATGATTATTACAAATTCCTCATGAAAATTATTGGTTCTTGAGACAAATTATCCAACTCATGATTTGGAAATAGCAATCATCATTTTAAAATTAATTATATGGGGGCATTTTAATTACAGATGGATAAGTGATATACACAACGAACATATAAGTTAAATAATATATTTCCATATAAAGTGTTAATTAGGCCCTAAATAAGATAGTAGGAATTTATTATTGATAATGGTTTCCCAATGTATTTCTACCCTAGGATTGAAAAAATGGGGATAAAAAACGATCCCAACACATAATTTTTTATTATCAATTACAAGGATCAGAAAATAGCCATTATTAATAAATTTTCAATTGATGGATATTGTAATTGAGATGGTGTGGGGAAATATTATCTTTCGGAAATTAGTATCCATCCAAAAATCATACTTAACTTTGAATTGGTAGAGAAGGGACATGTAGATATATGAATGAGGGATATAAATATTCATTAGTTTAACCATTATAAGGATGGAATAATATGGTTTAGGAACCATGTATGTGTTCTATAAATAGTATATTTGATAAAGGATCTATAGGAATAATTCCATAGTTATTTATTCTCTATTAATCATAGAGGTACAAATTTCTTTTGGGATTCTAATGATTATTTTTTATAGTATGGAAACAATTGAGATATTGAATATTATTTATCTTAGTGCATTGAACATCAGCTAGTTATGGATGAGAGAAAAATTTCCAATGGGATATTACAAACACTATACATACATTATTTAATATGGGGAGACATCACCAATTTTTAGACTCCGAAAAAATCTAGCAGGCATAATTCTAGGTCGGAAATAGTTGATGACCTTGTAATGTCCCAAAACATCATCGCCATTAGATAAGATTAATCTTTGGATTATAATTCTAGGATATATATAATGGATGTGTCAAGGTTTCATGGGGTTTCAAATTCTATTATATATTATTTGGAATCATGGGTTTCCTTGATGTTTTGGAAAATATTTCAAAAAAATATTAATAAAAATTGAGTTTCTTCACTATGTATTATCCTCATATAGATTTTCAGTTTGAGAGAACAATTTAAATAGTGTAGGATACACAGATATCATGATATATGGATATAAAATGTGGTTGGGATCAACAAATTCCTCTATTTGATTTTTCTTTAAAATAATATCTTTCACTAAAGAATTCCAATAGAAATTCTTTAATACAACTAATGAATGAATTATATAAATCCAATGTTCTAGGATGAATCTTGAAAAATAAAGATACTTAGAAATAATCTACAAGAACCAATTTCAGACATTTTATGATCAACACAACAACACATACAAACAAAAATTAATAATAATAGAAAATTTATGATGTTAATAATTAGTGAAATATAGAATTTGATGTTTGATAGAAGGAATTTCAGTTAATTTATTTATTGAAGATGTCGATCAGACTCCAAAATTATGGTAATATAAGACTTATTTATGTTTTCACTATTGAGATTCATGGTATGGTAGGTATGGATACTTATCACTTGACCATTCCATCAAACCACATTCAAGTTGATGGTGTATTCCATATATATCTCATGAGGATGTACATACCTAATCATTCACATATATTAAACACATAATTCATATCATTGGATCATTATAATTTCGATTAAGAAATTTTTTTATTGATTCTAGATCATAGATAAAATGATCTATGTATCAATACCACTCATATGATCAATGTTTTTGGTTGAAACCGAATACAATATAAAAAAACCAGGGAACCTAAGGATATGAAGAGGTAGAAATATCATTATTTGTATGTATCAATTTGACATATTTTTTAGGCTGACATAAATTTTTATTGGGGGTTTGAATGTAACAAATAATTATTCCCCAAAATATATTTATTCAAATAAATTTTATTTCATCAATACCATAATTTACAAAAAACACTGGATTTTAACATAATATGAGAATATAATAAAATTATTAATTAATTATGAACATTTTATCCAAGAAAATATATATGGTTGTATGAATATGAATTAGAAATTTATTGATATTATGTATAATGAAATTCGATAATGAAAATATTTTGAAAAAAAATACATCAATTTGTAATGTCATCATATGTTTCCAAAAACACATTTTTCTCAGAAAATATTTTTATTTGTTTTTATAAGCCTATAAGTTTATTTATTTTTCCCCCATAAATAATAATTATCTAAGAAATTAATATTTTTATAAAAATATCTAAATTATGATAGGGTATATTTTTGTGATATTTCTAAAAATATTAATTTTTTAAATAAATAATGACAAATACATATTTTTATTGAAATCCGGTTTCTTTTTAAATCATTTACAAATTTATATTTTATTTTATAAAAATTTAAAAATAAAACTAGTTCCAACATGTAATTATTAATTAATATAAGTAATTGTAATCTATTTCATCAGTATTCTTTATATAAAATCTTGATCTACTAATGAAATCAATTCCCTAGGAAATCAACTTTTTCAATGAATCTGCAAGACTAATTTTAAATTAAATTATTTCAATTTTATGAATTTAATTTGGGAATTTATGTTACATAATTTTTTTCATAATAATTAAAATAATATAATAATTTCAACATACTTTTTATTTTAATGAATTTAAAAAAAATTAAAAATCATTTACAATGTTTATTGTTTAAAACATTTTAATAGGGATTTATGTTAAAAATATATGGATAAATATAAACTAAAAACATGTCTAATTACTATTTAATTCACATATTGATAACATATATAATCTATTAACTGAAAATAATAAATTTTATTATCCTTTTGAATGTTTAAAATTAGATGAAATAATTTATTTATAAAAAATCCATGTATTTATTCTCCCCAACTTATAAGATAGAAGACCATATCATCTCTTATCCACCCTTAAAAATCCATTTTTTTAGAAAATATTTTATCATCTCCATTATTTTCATCCCTCCCTATTTTTTAGATGAATTATATTTATTATTGAACACCCATGTGATGGATTTTGGAGCTAATATTATGAGATTTATTAAAGAATGTGTACATTCATAATAGTGAATTTTTATTTTATTTCTTCTTCCAAAACAAATAAATTAATTCAAATTGAATGATATAATATAATAAAAATGTAAAACATAATGAGATTTTATTTTTTTAATGTAATAACCTATTTCCATTTCTACATCTATCAATTATAAAATGAAATTGTCAATCATGTGTACCACAAAATACCACCACTCGAACTGATATAATTTTTACCATCATAACCACACATGGGTGGATATAATGATATACTAAAATTATATATATATATATATATTATTAATTGAATAATTAAAAATATTGAATTATAATATCACAACTAACTTATTACCTCCCAATTTATTTAAAAATGATAACATTCCTCATGTGTACTTGTAGGCTATATCATCCATTAATCAATGTTTTTTTAATTTATTATTTCATGGATTGTAATAATGACAATATTAATGAATAAATATCATATATATGAGAGAGATTTTATTTTTTAACGGTGATTTATTATTTACCAAATATTCATTCCATCAGTCGAGAAAATTGAAACATTGTTTTTACATATGTACAACCTACGAACTTCATGAATGGTGTAATTAATTATCTATATCTAAAATTAATGGATTAGTCAAAATACATGTATGATGAATATTTATTATATTTATATCATGTTTTAATTTTTTTTTCATTTTTTCAGTACAATCAATATAAATGAATATATACTAACAATCCAAGACATTAATGATAAAACAAAGTTGTTGTTACCTCAAATAGATATTTTAATGATGAAATGTTTTTTAACGAGTGATAAAATGGTATATTAAATCATATATTATCTGCTAAAAATGTGTATGGCCCTTGAATAAATCGATAATAAAACAATATTTTTCGTATAGGATGTTGACACATTTATGAATAATGTCGAGACTTTAGGTAATGTAAATTTTCCTCAAATTCTGTTCCGTGGGACATATATAATATTATCCACCTATCTTATTTTATAATGGGTATACAAAACTCATTTGAAATTTTATTTCTTTTTATATATTCTTTTGATATTTAATGGCTTATTTGATTATTTAATTTCATAGGTGTTGTGATTTAAACAATACCATCCTGGTAAATGTTTTATCTTTCAATCTCATTTTATAGGTATTGTTTATGATTATGTTTCTTATAGTGAGATCACATGATCTACCACTAAATAAATTATTTTATTCTATTATAATTTTCTTATATCGGTTAATTATATGTTTTCCTTCAAAATTACCATCACTATTCACTCAAGATTGCAAAATAATTTTTTAAAACAAAATCAACATTATTTCTCTCTTTGATAAAGAATCTATTTTTATACATCTTTAGGTTTTTTAAAAATATTTAGAATATTATTTAATAATATCAACTTATTTATTAGTTTTTTTTTATATATTATGAATTTTTATAAAAAAATATCTGAATTAATATTCTAGAAATTTTCTAGATGAGGTAATTTGAATTTATTTTTGAAAATTTATAATGATAAGTTATTTTAATGTATATGGAATGGAATGATTTTTCATCTTATATGACAAATAAAATATTTGAATCATCCATTTCTATTTTTATAGGTTATATTCATTAAAATCATTTTCCCAATACATGGAAATGTTTTATGTTTTAAAAAATTTATTTCAATGTCAAATAGTATTTTCCTCGTGAAATGTTCCTAGGGGTATTTTAAAATAATTATTCATCTATGATAACATACATTATTGATACATTAAATTTTTTGGGGTATGATTCAATTATATCTTCTTAATTCTATATCTATTTGTATTGTTATTATTATGAATATCTTTCACTGAAACATGTTCCTTTACCATGTGATGTTCTATGATAAATTTTTTCAATGATTATGAAACCTATTTATCTTTTATGGGTTATGCCATAATGAAATGATTATGAAACCCAATTCATTTCATGTATATTGATATTATAAAGGATTATTTCATATCATGGAACACATATTTATGATTTTTATTATGTTACTAGTGGAACCTATGTTTACCTCTAATGAATTGGGCACAAATTGATATCTCACAAGATAAATAAAAATAAAATGGGGAGTGAAAATAATTTACTAAATGAATTTTTTTCAATTATTATAATCAAGGGGGTAAACCATGACAACTATAATGGTTTGTGGAGTGAACTTATCTTAATTGGATATAATTTTCATTGATCCTTAACTAAGGAGGAAAATATTTTCTTTGATTGTTTGTATATCATAAATACTTTTTTTATTTGTGGTATGATCTAGTGATTTGTGGTATTTGATTATTATATGATTAATGTGTTATATAATACAATGTTTTATTATGTGATATAAGGTTATTATATTTTACATATAGGGTATGTTTTTCTAATGTAAAGGAAATTTTCTCATACCCACGTTCTGATGTGATGTTTATATGATCATTAATATATCCCTTTTTATCCTTACTTATTATAAGAGCTCTCACATTCATGTGTTTCTCCCATGGGTTTGAATCAATATTTAACACAAGTTATGTTTAATAAGTGCTCTACATATAATGACCTATGTGTGTGGAGATACAGTAATCATATGAACTATTTTTTATTAGTATCAGTTTATTAAGGAACCATATTGATATAATTCTTTCATAAAAGGTTTAGTTATGCAAAAAATATTCATATATGAAGATGATATAGCAAACCTTATCTTTATTTCACAGTTAAACATAATTTATGACATAAAATATTCTGTTGATACAAGATAGAATATTTATTGGTCATGTTTCTTTGGGGCATCGGAACATTTCATAAACAAAATTGAATATAAAACACAACATCTCTATTGATAACGTCTTTTACATGACCACAAAATTCCTTCGAACATATCATTGAATGGGATAACATGTGGACATGCATACGAAAAGTGTGACCTATAAGGCCTGGTAAGAAAGTAAAAAACGCATAACATGAATAATAAAGTAAATTTTATGTAATATACATATCAATAGGGCATTAGAAAAACATGATCATAAATGCATGATATAACACGACTATCATAACATGGAACTCTAGAAACAACATTAAACATGATATTAACATAAACCAAGTCTCATTTCACATGGATCATGAGTAAACCATAATTTCACACAAATATCATGATTAAAACCTCATTTCAAATGATGTATCCTGATACTAATCTTTACCAAATGCATTGGAGTGCTATCCGGGCACATCATTTTTAATCATTACATTTCATCCATAAATGTGACACATGGATCAAAAAACATCGATTCATTGAACATAATAATGTATTACCAAAATAAAAGGTGTGTAAAGAATACATGATACTATATTTTCAATAAGTAAATGTTCATAAAGGTGAATTCCCTTGATAGTGAAATGGTTATGGTATTCACTACACAATGACTTTGGATTGGGAAGTTGGGGTGCAATTCCAACAGCATAAAGGCATGACACAAGAATTAATAAAAATTATTGATGGGGGATAAAGGGGTGTCTCATCATATTTACATGAACTGGATAGTAAGGTGGTAATACAGATACATGTCCCAAAATATGTAACTCAATGTAGATTCATAATAGAAAATAATTGCTTTATTGTAAATGAGATGAGTAAAATTTCGTACGAATTTTAGGCATGTTAAAGGCTATATAGTGGAGGAACTCAAGAGATAGAAAGAGGTATCTAATATATTCATACATATGGAAGTATCTATGGGGAGGTGAAAAATCATACCCCAAAAATTTTAATTGAAAGAAAAAGGGTATAATGGCCTAAATAAATTTTGACAAAATGAGAATGGAAGAAATCCTTTAATTGGATGTGTGATCCTAAAGGATTGTGAGAAGAATGAGAAAGGATTCCACAGAGATTATGGCACATTTGGAGCATTCTATAGAGATAAGGGTAGAGGTTGGTCAGTCTCCACATACTTTTAGTGAAGAAGAAGTGGGATCTTTGGTGTGTTTATATAGGAATAGAGGGGGAATTCTTTATTATTTAGGTATTGGTCACCACGCATTAAACCAATCAAAACCACAAACCAAACCATGTTTTTTTCAAATGGTTTTGTCTAATATGGGGTGGAAAATACTATTTATTAATTCCAATGTCTCGTCTTCTTAAAATATAAGTCTTTCTTAAGTGGAAGTGTGTCACAGTCTCCAGGGAATCATTTTAAAATGACAAAATGTTTTATAAGTCTTGTTGGGTCCACTAAGGTTTTGTAAAATAAATCAAACATACCAAAAATTACATTACCTTAATTATAAAACATATATTGTCCAAAAATCCCACTTATAGTATTTTATTACATCATTATTGGGACATTACAATGTCTAAAAACACATTATATAATTAAATGCTATTTAATTTTTACCCAAAAATTCGACAGTCCCAAAAAATTATGAAAAATTCACCATCAGATAATTACAACAACCTAATCCAAAAAATAATATTCATTTTATCTAAACATGTTTCTAAAAATGTGAATTTCTACATTTAAAATAAAAACCATATTTATCAAAAATTCATGGGTTTTGACAATAAACTACATTCAATCCTTAATAAAAATTACAATTGTATTGATATAATTTATAAAATCTTTTATATATAATAAAATCTTTTTATTTAAAATATTATATTAGTATATTAGTTAATTAAAATATCCATTAATTCATCAAAATATATTTCTTAATTGAATATTAACTAAAAATACTATTTGTGCTTAAAAATTATTGACAATTTGACAATAAAAAATGAATCTATATTATTTATTATAGATAAGAAAATACATCTAATAATAGTACTATGGTCCTGTTACATAACCCCTTTATAACACCTGCATAAGACCTATTGATAAGGTGTGTGATGATGACATACTTGTGGGGTGGCTCCGATAACATCACTCAGGTGGTCATCTTTATCAACATCCACTTCTCACGTAGGCGGTTCCGTTTGAGCTTAACATGTTGATGTTCACCATGGGATTTTTCAAGAGATATTCCCAAGGACACCACCTCCATTCCAATATCTGACAAATAGGCTTTTGACGGAGGAATTCAACTATATGAGGCCATCATTTCTTTACCTATGTAAATTGGATTTCTTAAATCCCAATATTTATACTAATATGTGATCATTGTCCAACAGCTATATTAGAAACGGAAATAATCCATTATTTTTTTTTGAAATCCAAAATCACAAAAAACCAAATATGTTCCTAAATTATTTATCCATTTTACATAATGATATATTTAATTAGATCATGATGAATTTTCATTAATAAAATTTTGTGTTGTTACAATCAGCCCCAATAAAAAATTTCTACCTCAAAATTTTCTTTTCCCACACTAACACAGATCTGGGTTACTCTGATTCACCACTTCCTCTGATTCCAACATTTTTTCTTCAATCTTTGGGTTTCGTGACAACATCTTGATTAAGGGAATTGTCTAATTTATAGTAATTTTTTCCTACGATCTAAAATCGTAAACGATTTCTCTTAATAGGAGATCTCATTCTCCAATGGTACCACCTTTCGATTGTGTACATTCTATGATCCATGTATTTACATTATCAAGAGTGATACATTGAATACATCATTTAAATGATATAGGTTCGATGGGAGTGTTAGTTGATAATTCACTACTCTGATGCGATCAAGGCTCTTAAAAGGGCTAATGTATCAGGGAAAAGGATTTCACTTCATCTCATATACCCTTACTCTATTCCATGGTAATATGCCGAGGAATACCATATCTCCAACATCAAACACTATGTCTCATCGACGATTATAAGCATATCACTTTTGTAAACTTTGATAAGATTTAATGTGATGCTGGATGGTATAAGCCATCTTCACCATTTATTCAACCAATTCTGGACCTTGGAGTTTTCACTCCCCATTTCTTCTCAATGTTCCACTGTTCATCACATTTTCTTGTATAGGGATTTAAAATGATCCATTTGGATGCTTCATTGGAAATTGTTATTGTTGGAGAACTCAACCAGAGGAGGATGTTGATCCCATCCTACATTCAGTTCATTGAGCATGTAACATCCTAGGTAAATAATGAGTAAGACATTATCCATATTGTTAATATGTGTGAATTAAATATTAATTTTCCTTTAATGGGGATTCTATGATTTTATGTGATACGTGATACACAACAATGGGTTTCTTTGAAATCATATCTTGCACACAATGCTGAGTCATACTGAAAAAATATTTATGTAAAATTATTATTTTAAATAGTAGTTAATGCCTAGATGTTGTAATGGAGGGAATGAACACAACTTACTAGAATATTATTATACAAGATTGTGATATGTTTTTACATTTTAAAATAAATTCTAGAGACTTTAATAAGAAAAATCTAATTTTAAGCATAAATACTCTAATATTCTAGAAAAGGTCAATTTACTACCTCTTAATGGTGAACCCTCTTTAAATATAGTTTTGGTCACTTTTATATTTTCTATTTGAAAAAATAAAATTCTTATTTAGATTTAGGAAATAAAAATTTAATTTGGGTAAATTTTGGGTATTTTCCTGAAAAAATTCATTTTTTAATTAATAGTGGAAATACTGTATTTTAATTCAAATCTTATTTTTAATATAATTTATTTATATTGTTATAATATGTTTTTAATTGGTTTTAAAGTGTAATTAAATTATATTTTTACCATTTAGTCCAATGGAGGTCATTGAAATTAATTGCACTTTGAAATTTGACATAAACAAGTGTCAATACGTTGATTGATATTGTTTCTTAAAAACGCACTATATTTTTTTTGAAAACGGGAGTTGATTTTAAATTAATTAATGAAAATTATATGTTTTAAATTTGGTAAAATATACATCATTTTTGAATTTGGAATATCAAATATAAAGTTGGCGGAATTTTTTGTATTTTTCTAAAAAACATCAATTTTTGATGAATAACAAAACCACTAAGTAGTAGTTAAAAACCTAAATTTTTCATTTAAATGAAATTTTACTAATTCTATGAATTGAATTTTAAAAATCCATATTACATGGTTGTTACTACTATGTTTAATGTGTTTCGATAAGATATAAATAATTTTTTGTGAATAGTAACTTATGACTTTTATTTACTGCGGTTAAAGGTAAATAGGATAAATCAATGTAGAAAGAATATTATAATAATACAAAATTAAATAAACACTTGTCCTAACCTTATTATATTAGTAATTTCCTACCATGGTAATCCTTGGGTTGATTTTGTGACCCCATGGATCACTTACGAGTGATAATGACACTTTATTTTACTTAACTTAAAGTAAAGGCAAAATGACAAAAAAATATCTTTCAGTAAATTAATTTTAACATGAGGTTATATATGTTATCCTATCGACTATAAATATTATTTGGAAATATAAAAGTATTTCTTACAACATTCTATTTTTTTATATTTTTTAGAGATCAAATAAATTAAATTATTTATGACACAATACTGATGCAGTGTTTACCACATTAATAAATGATTTAATTAAATAAGATTATAAATATTAAAATAACATCCAAAACCAGTCCAATTCTTATTGTTTGAATTTATTTCAACCATGAGACATCTTATCTTTTACCGTAATGAGTTTGGGACCTTTAGAAGCCAAATATCACTATATAATAAAATAATATTATCACACCTTCCTAAAGAGCCCCTCCTCCACCTTATAAAAAGCCCTCACATCTAACCAATTCATCAAACCACTCAAGCTTTTTGGCTCATCCAAACACTGAATAAGGAAGATACATATATTCCTCTCCTCCTCCTATATTCCCTACATTAGGCAGAATGCACTTCAAGGAACCCTTTTGGATCATAAAAATATGGAGTTACAAAAATTAAAGGAAACCGTTTCTCTAAACTTATTTTCTTTTATTTCTCTTCTCCAACCCCCAAACTCTTTTTATTACTTTATTTTATAACAACAACAGTATACTCAATATATTAGGATGTTTTTATGAGAAATATTTGAATTAAACATACACACACCTCCATCTAATGCGTGAATAACATATTATTTCTTTGTTTGGAAAACTAACGCCTCGCGAAATGATGATTGTTGGTTTGTCTCCTCCCACTTATCATGCTAGACATTATGATGAAACTATATATATATATATGATATATATTATTTTTATATTTTCTTTATTATTTTGTATTTTTAATTTATAGAAAACATATATGGTTTCCATTATGAGTAAACTCGATAATTTCATTTGAGGAAGTGCAGACTACCGCCGCCTCCAAGTGATATGACTCTTTCATACCATACGTGGGATATATAAAGGATGGAGTTATTGAAAATAAATATGATATTATACTGGAATTATAATATATCTATGTATGATTATGATTTCATTCAATTAAAATATGAAATATAAATGAAAGTAGTGTTCATGCGTACGTACGACTTATCATCTCCTTGAACGGTGTTTTTCATTTCATATATATATGTGTTATGTACTATTATAAATAAATACATATACTTGATTTATATGGTATATATGATATCTAAATTATAAATAACACTCTGGTGATAATGGAATCTTGACCACATGGACAACTTGTAATTATAAGGTGTTCATTTTTTACTCAAGTACCAAATATCGACAAAACGACCATTATTAACATAAATGATTAAATATTGTTTATTAAATGGTAATAATTGATATAAAAGGAATAAAAAACGCGAAATTGGGTTATTTATCATGTATATATTAAATTAAGTTTATTATTCATGAATAACAAGGTACAAACAAGTCATGTCGGACACGAGGTAAAGAGTTTCTTATCCCACTCTTAATTTTGCGATATTTCCATTGCTTTCCATTTATTTATTTCATGTGGTGTATTTTGTACTACCATTAGATTTATATTCTCATTATTCTCATTATATTCATGGTATTATTTGATTCATTTTGTGGTTATTAGGTTTTTTTCATATGACTCGATTGATTACAACAAAAGGTTTTTCAACTCTCTTTTTATTCCCGTGAGATTCATGCTATATTGGCCACTATTTCCATTTGTGTGGAGTATTTACTATCCATAATTGTATTCATTGTGTAATATAATATAATGTTTGGGTATTTACATATTCATTTAATGAACCCTCTTTCATGTGGTGTATCTTTCGTATGTTACCCAATCTGTAAGGGAACCTTTCGCCCTCCTCTTTTTAAAAGACATCTTTTTGTTATGTAATTTAATTTAAATATTATTTTTTTGGGATATGTTATTTAATATCCTTATTTATATAAATTTTATTTCGAAGTGATGAGATACCATTTTTCTCAAATCAACTCATTTTATGAATTTTAAAGTGGTGTTGTTAGGCTGTCGAATTTTTGTACAGGAATTTCTTAACCCAATTTCAATTCTTTGGGTTAAACATAAACTTATTGATTATGTCATTCTATAAATATGTTTGAATGAACTCTTATTGTTTTACACTTAATATTCACTTATATTGGGTGTATTTATATTCATCACAAAAAATTATGTAATTGATTTATCCTTATTTTAAGGACACCATATTTATAAGGTATTTCATCTAAATTTACGTTACACTTAGACTTCATTGTTGTTATGAACTAATTCACTATTATATGGTGTATGTACTATCCTTCGGCATAATATATCATGAGTACCATTATTATCACAATATTATAATATTTTTCTTAAATGTTATTCCTCATCATTTTGTATTGAAGCATCTCTCATTTTGTTAAAAACACTTTAACTAAAATATAGATTTAAATGATTTCAAGATTTTTTTCTTCTAAAAATTTATCATTAATTTCCATGTTTAAAAAATTGTTTTAAGGATTTATTTATATAGAAATTAATTTTTTCAAATGATAATTTATTTAAATGTTTCAATGTGGTATGGGATACATTGATTCAAAAATCTCTTTATTGAATGTTTTAAATGGTTTTTAAAATGGTTTGATAAAGCAATGATTATATCAATATCTAGAAATGATATATTGTGATTTCAAGGTGGAAATTTTATCTTTCATTTAGGATTGTTTTATGAGTTATGTATATGTTATGTTTATTGGGCATTTTTTACGTATACAGGTGGTTCCGTGATAATCCTAGGGCGGGTGAGCCCGAGATAGCTCTGCAATGCATTGGGTAACGTGACAGAGGTAAACGTTAATGTTTCTACTAAGAGATTTAGGTAATATAATATGATGTGTTTTCCAAATTAAATCCCTATGTAGCTGTGATAGATACAATGTAATTATTTTATATATGCTAAAATTTACCTTTATGATTTATGATTTCTATGTTTGATTCATAAATCTTATGATTTCATGAGGTATGTTATGATTGAAAAGTATATTTTCATTGATTTTAATTTATTGATGGGTTATTGTTTATTTTCCTTATTTTATATCCCTTAATAGGATTTTTATGCTCACCCCAGGTTTTGAAAAGTTTTTCATAGTAATTAAAGATGAATTGGGTAAAGGATGGAATCATGGAAAAGTCATGTTTTCTAAAACATGGAAGTAGACATGTTATTTGTTTTTATGTTTTTATTTTATAAAAAAATGGATTTTGAGTAGAAGTGTTTAATTTGTAAATTTTTTTAGATTTAATAGTTATGGCCTAATTCTCTATAACTGTAAACCTGAAAAGATCATCAATGCGAATTATTAACTTAATTAATGATTATGTATTGTTTTAAGGCCGGTTCCTTGTAGTTAGTATTCGAGGCCAGTTTAAACAACTTTAGGGATTATAAGTTTTTTTTAAACACATGGTTAGTCCCTATATCTATTATTTCAGTAAAATCCTTGTTTTATAACTATTTTTGATCGGATAAATTTAGTTACAAATCGAAGTAGAAGGATCTCAAACTATATTCCTATCTCTTCCTGATGACATGATTGCAATAGTTAATGCAATGTCATGTTCGGATGATTGTGAAACTTTTTGTAGTATACAACTCACTTGTAAGATGTTGTTTGAGATATCAAACTCCTCCACTATACCTTGATATCATCGATGATCATGTGTTGTATTTAATTAAATCCTATTTTCACAATACTCTTATATTTTCCTGAATGGTAAATATTATCAAGGAATTTTCAAATATTTTACCATATCACAATTTATTGAAGAATATTATGATTTTTAAAATGGTACTGAAGAAGGAAACCATTGTGCAACATATTTGAATTTACTTTTAAATTATAGTATCTCATAACATACTTATAATATTTTAAAAGGACTATTCATTGAATGTTTCTGCTCAAACTCAGTCCGACTATTTTATAATGTGAAATTTTTATCAGATGTTTTGAAATTATATGTTATACATGGTTATTTTCTGAAACTATATTTATGTAAACACCCATATAATCCATGATGTAAAAGGTGTGTTTGTTTGGAGGAAGCAATTGATTTTTATGGATCTCTAAATCATTTTTTCAATGCAAAGTACTTCTACCAACATGAAAAAAATGATGACGAAACTATATGGACACCTTGATCAAGGTATGATATTCTTTCTTTCGGTAGTAGTTTTATTTTATAATATGGAGGTCAAAAAATGACATCAAATAATATGTTTAGGACTTAATGTTTTGTGATGTAAATGAATGGTATAAAAAATCCTTGGAGGATAAAACATGTTAGGGTTATTTCTGAGTTTTTAAAAAAGAGAAACCTGTAAGATGGGTGAAAACCCATTGTGTTTGGAAAGGCTATAGGAATCAAACCCACAATCGAAGGGCGACAAGTGTGCATAACCTACCACTATCCTACATGAAGCCCCAATTTATTATGGCTTATTCTTTTTTATAAATGATTTTATGGATCAAGAATAAGTTTATTTTTGGAACTTATTTTCTTTTTAAAAAGGTTATCATAATTATAGGAAAATAATTTAGTGATTAAGTGATAAATGATATTTTGGAAGACATTCTCTCTTTTGGGAAACATTATATGCTTAAGGGAAATATAGTACATTGGGATCTCATTTGTGGAGTAATGGTTGAAATTTTATTTGGGAAGAATATATCTTTTTATTGTAGACATAATGTGATTTGGGTTATTTATGTAAATGATTAAGCTATCATAGAGAACATCTGATTAGGTTAATTACTTTTTAGTATGAGACTTTAATTATAACTGATGTTATTTAAATATAAATGTTAGAATTTATCTGGGAAGACTATGTGATTAAATCCTTCTAAGATTTTCAATTCAATAGTAGTTTGAATTACCTTGAATAATTTTAAAAATAGTTGTTTATTGAATAGTAATTATTGAACTTGGGTGTTTTCTGACAAATTTTGAAGATTAAACGTAGTTTTCCTTTTTTTTAAAGATTATCCTTTTGGTGATGATCTAATCCTGTACTACCCATTTTGGTTTTGATTAATCTCTAATGACATGATAAATATATAGTTCATATTTTCTGGATTATGTAATTCTATAAAAGTTGATTATAATGCTTTTAATGTGAACAAGTCATCTTCAATACTCATCGATTTGAGAAAAGATGAGTTTGTGGTAGAATTTTTTTAAAGGATGACACTCTACATTACAAGTACTTATATTTCCTTACGATATTTTTCTAGTTATTAATAATAATCATCAACTCTATAAAAAGGATCATGATGAAAAAATATTATAAGCTCTCTTTAACATCACACTTTTACCCAACAATAAATTTATGGAATTGTGGTGGTTATCTTTCCGTGATCGAGTTCTCTATCACTATCTATTTATCTATGAGAGTTAGTTTCTCTTCCATATCCATATTTTCATGGAATCCAATTACTTGTTGTCATGACTGACCTTTGTACTTCTCTTTATTTTTTAAAAATTGATATATTTATTTACTATTTTTTCGACTTGGGACATTCAATTATGTTTGCAATCCCGGTTTTAAAATTGCGAGGACACAATTTCCAAAAGGGGGGAAGGATGTAACATCCTAGGTAAATAATTAGTATGAATTTTTCATATTTATTAATATTTTTAAATTAAATATTTATTTTACTTTAAAGGGGATGCTATGATTCAATGATATACCCAATACGCAACAATCAGTTTCTTTGAAATCTTACGTTGCACACAATGCAAAGTCATACTGAAAAATAATAATATAATATTATTATTTTAAATTGTAGTTAAGGCCTAGCCACTATAATGGCGGGAATGAATAGAACTATCTACAATATGATTACACATGTATGTAAATTTTTTTTACATTTATGCAAAAAAATCTAGAGCCATAAATGAAGAAAGAATATAATTTTAAGCATAAATACTCTAATAATCTTTATAAGGTCAATTTACCTCCTTTCAGTGTAAAACCCTCTTTAAATAAAGTTTTGATCAATTTTATATGTTGTATTTGAAAAATTAAAATTCTTTTTTAGATTCAGGACTTCAAAATTTACTTTGGGTAAATTATTGGTATTTTCCTGATAAAATTCATTTTTAATGAATAGTAAAAAATACGGTTTTTTAATTAAAGTGTAATTTTATTCTAATTAATTTATATGGTTGTATTATCTTTTTAATTGGTTTTAAAGGGTAATTATATTATATTTGAACCATTTAATCCAATTATGGTCATTAAAATTAATTTTTCATTGAAATTGGACATAAACAAGTGTCAATCTTTTGATAGATATTGTTTCTTAAAAACACGCTATATGTTTTGACAACAGAAAATGATTTTAAATTATTTAATTAAAATTTTTTGTTTTGAATTTGGAAAAATGGACATCATTTTTGAATTCAGAATATCAAATATATATTAGGCTGAATTTTTAGAATCTTTCTAAAAAACCTAATTTTTTTATGAATAGTAAAACCACTAAGTAGATGTTAAAAACCTAAATTTTCCCTTTAAATTAAATTTTACTAATTCATTGAATTTAATTTTGAAAATATTACATACAATTTTGTTATTAGTAAGTAAAATTTTGTTCAATAAGATTAAAATAATTGTTTTTGAATAGTAACTTTTGACTTGTATTTACTGCTGTTAAAGTTAAATAGGTTAATTCATGGAAAAAAGAATATTATAACAATAAAAAAATTTCTTAACGCTTTTCCTAAACATATTTTATGAGTCATGGCCGACCCTGGGCATCCTTGGGTCGATTTTTTGACCCCATGGAGCAACTTATGAGTTATAATGACACTTTATTTTAATTAACTTAATGTAATGGTAAAAATGACATAACAAATTTCTTTTAATACATTAATTTTATATGTGGGGTTATATAGGTATTATTATCTAATATAAACATTCATTGGAAAGCTAAAAGGATTTCCAAAATAATGGTATTTGTATTATAATTTTTAGACTTTGAATAATTTAAATTATTTATAACACAATAATGATGCAGTGTTTACCTCATTAATAAATGATTTAATTAAATAAGAATATATATTTTAAAATAACTTCCAAAACCTGTCCAATTCATATTAGATGAATTTATTTTGACCAAGAGTCATATAATATTCTACCTTAATGAGTTTTGGACATTTATAAACTGAATATCATTATATAATAAAATAATATTATCACATATTCCTAAAGAGCCCCTCCTACCCCTTATACAAATCCCCCACTTCTAACTAATTACTCACACCTCCCAAGCCTTTAGGATCGTCCTAACCCTTCCCAATTAATCTACCTACATCCCTATCCTACTCCTAGAATCCTTAACATAGGTATAAGTCACTTTAAGAACCCCTTTTGGTTCATACCAAAGAGAGTACCCCAAAATAAAGGTAAAAGTTTCTCTTAACTTCAGTTTTTTTATTTAACTTATCCAACCCCTAAACTCTTTTAATTACATTATTTTATGACACCACAATTATGAAAAATATACTAGTATGATTTTGTGAGAATTATTCTAACTACACTTATAGACACCTCTATCTAATTTGTGGAGAACATACTGTTTCTGTGGATGGAAAACTAACGCCTCAAGAAACAATGATTGTTCGATTATCTCCTACCAGCTATCATGGTGGCCATTATGATGAAACTATATCGATATATAACATATATTATGTTTATTGTTTCTATATTTTTCTGTATTTTTAATTTATATCATACCTTTATGGTTTGCATTTTTAATAAATGTGATAATTTCATTTGAGGAAGTGTGGACTACCACCCCCTCAAAGTAATTTTAATCATTCATACCATACATAGGACATATAAAGGATGGATATATTTAAATTATATATGATAATATACTGGAATTATAATTTAACTATGTATCATTATGTTTTCATTCATTTAAAATACAAAATAGAAATTAAAGTAGCATTCATGCGTACTTACGACTTACCGTCTCCTTGAATGGTGCATTTCATTTCTTATCTCAAAATGTTATGTACTATTATAGATACTTATATATACTCGATATAAATGATATATATGATATCTAAATCATGAATATTATTCTGTAGATAATGGACTCTTGACCACATGGGAAACTTCTAATTATAAGGTGTTCATTTTTACTCAAGTACCTAATATCGACAAAATGACCATTATTAACTTAAATGAATACATATTTTTTATAACATAGTAATAATTGATATAAAATGAATAATAAACATGAAAAGGGTGTATTAATCAAGTATAAATTAACTTAAGTATATTATTCAGCAATAACAAGGAACAAAAAACTCATGTCGGACACGAGGTATGGGGTTTCTTATCCAACTCTTAATTTCATGAGATTTCCATTGTTTTCCATTTATTTATTCCATGTGGTTTATTATGTACTGCCATTTGATTTATATTATCATTATTCTCTTCATATTCATTTTATTATGTGATTCATTTTTTGGTTATTAACTTTTGGTCATCAACTCGATTGATTACAACGAAGTAAGGGGTTTTCATGTCACTTTTTATTTCCATGAAATTTATGATATATTGGCCATTATGTATTTTTTTATGGTGTATGTACTATACAAGATTGTATTAATTATGTAAAATACAATAATTTTTGTGTATTTACATCTTGTTTGAATGATCCTTCTTTCATGTGGTGTATCTTTCTTTTGTTACCCAATCAGTAAGGGAACATTTCACCCTCCTCTTTTTAAAAGACATAATTTTTTATGTCTTCTAATTTACATATTATTTTGTTGGGATATGTTCTTCAATATCCTTATTTCTGCAAAGTTTATGTCCAAGTTATGAGAAACCATTTTTCTCTCATCAACTCATTTTTTGAAATTTAAAGTGGCACCATTAGGCTGTCAGATTTCTATAAAGGAACTTCTTAACCCAATTACAATTCTTTGCGTCAAACTTATACTTGTTGATGGTTTCTTTCTATAAATATATGTGAATGAAATCTAATTGTTATACACTTAATATTAAATTATATCTGGTGTATTTATATTCTTCACACATTATTATGTAATTGATTTATCCTTAATCGAAGTATACCATCTTTATAATGGATTACGTCTCAATTTATGTTCCACTAAGACATCATTATTATTATGAACCAATTAACTATTATATGGTGAATATAATATAATTTTTCATTATATATCATTAATACATTTATTATGATTATATTATAATTTTTTTATTAAATGTTATTCCTCAACTATTTGTATTCAAGCATCTCTCATTTTGTTAAAAATACATTTACAAAAATATTGTTTTAATTGTTTTAAAGACTTATTCTTCTAGATCATTATCATTAATGTCTATGTTTTAAAAATTTATTTAAGGATTTATTTATATAGAAATTAATATTTTTATATGACAATTTATTTAAAATTTTCAAAGTGGAATGGGACACTTATATTCAAAAATCTCTTTATTAAATGTTTTAAATGGTTTTGAAAATGGTTTGATAAAGCATTGATTATTTCAATATATTAAAATGATATACCATGATTTCAATGTGGAAATGTTATCTTTTCCTTTATTATTGTTTTATATGTTATGGATATGTTATGGTTATTCGGTATTTTTTACGTTTACGGGTGGTTCCGTGATAAACCTTGGGTGGGTGAGCCCGAGATAGCTCTCCATTGCACTGGGTAACTTGATGGAGGGAAACGTTAATGATTATTCTTAGAGACTTAGGGAATATTATGGGATGGGCATTTCAATGTAACTCCCTATTTAGCTATGATATCTATAATGTAAGAATGTTATTTACGCAATAAGATTCATTATGATTTATGATTTCTATGTGTTATTCATAAATCATATGATTTCCTGAGGTACGTTATCATTGAAAAATATATTTTCATTCATTTGAATTTATTGATGGTTTAATGTTTCCTTTCCTTATTTTATAACCCTTACATATTTTTTTATGTTCACACCATGTTTTCAAATGTTTATAACAGGTCTTAAAGATTAATAGGGTCAATGATGGAATCAAGGAAAAGTCAAGATGTCTAAAACATATAACTAGACTTGTTATTTTTTCATGTTTTTATTTTATGAAAAAATGGATACTGAGTAGAAGTTTCTACTTTGTAAATTTTTGAGTTGTAATATTTATGGCCTAATTCTCTAAATCTATAAACCTAAAAATATCATCACTGTGTATTATTAACTTAATTGAAGATTATGTAATGTTTTAAGGTCGGGTCCTTATAGGGAGTTCTGTCAACATGTACTCTTGTGTTTGGATAGTCCGCTCATATTGTCCATTAGATTGAGGATGATATGCCATACTGATGTTCAGCTTAGTATTCATAGAATGTTGAAGACTCTTCCAAAACAAAGAGGTGAATCTTGGATCACGATCGGATACAATAGATAGTGGTACTCAATGCATCTTTACCACTTCTTTGATATAAATCTTTGGAATTTTATCCAATAAAGAACTCTTCCCAAATTTTCATTAATTGTGCATTCTTTGTAAGTCGATCCACAACAACCCATATAGAATTGTTTCTTTTTTATGTATTTGTAAGTACAATGATGAAGTCCATAGTGATGTTATCCCATTTCCATGAAGGTATGGGTAATTGTTGCATCATCCACTTAAACTTCTTCTTCTTATCCTTCACTTGTTAACATAACATATAATTTGATATATACTCATCTATCCCCTTCTTCATGTTTTCCCACAATTAATGCTCTCAAAAATCCTGATACATCTTTTTGAACCCTAGGTGAATGGATAAATTAGAACTATGTGCATAATCCAAAAGTTGTTTCTTCAACTAAAGATTTGATGGAACACATAGTCATTTCCCAAATATCTCAATTCTGTCTTCCTTAACATTGAACTCTAAGGATGTCCCTATTCTAATTGTTTCCAGATTCTTTTGAATTACTAGATAATCATTTTGATAATCCTTTATCATTTTTAAAAGAAATGGTTGGGAAATAATTTGTTAAATTATTGATGATGTTCCATTATTTTTGATTCTCATATCCATCATCATTAAATTTACGAAGATTAGATCCTTTAATTCTCGTCAATGACTGAATTGTTGGGTCCTTTCTACTTAGAGAAACTACCACCTTGTTCTCTTTCCTAGGGTGGTAATGTATTGAGAGGTCATAGTCCTTAGTCATTTATAACCATCTTCATTGGTGCATATTCAACACTTTTTGTGTGAATATATACTTGTGTATTTTTTAGTCTCTATATATTTCAAACTTCTCTCCAAATAGGTAATGTCTCCAAATTTTTAAAGCAAAGATCACTGAAAAAATTTGCAGATAATGTAATATGTAGTTCTTCTCATGAAATTTCAATTAGAGTGAAGCATAGGCAATTATGTTATCATTATGCATCAACACACATCCCATTCCCTTCTTCAAATAATCACTAAATACCACATAATGTTCTCCACTTGTGGGTAGTGTGAGCACAAACACAATGATATGCCTCCTTTTTATCTCCTTGAAGAATTATTCAAAATCATAACTCTAATCAAACTTGACTCCCTTCCGAGTTATCTTGGTAAGAGGGTTTGGAAATCCTGAGAAAATTATCACAAATCAGAAATAATATCCAGCTAACTCCTGGATTCTACAGATATCTGTTACCGCTGTTGGCCTCAGCCATCCACCAATAGAAGTTTTCTTCGAGGGATCCATAGATATCACTTTTATTTTGATGATATGATAATGGAATGAGACCTCATAGAACCAGAATTGTCATTTGATGTACTTTTCGAAGATCATATCCTTTTTCATGTTCTCTAGTATAGTTCTTAGATGAACCTTATGATCCTCCTTATTTTTAGAGTATATTAGAATATTTTCTATAAATATTACCGAATATTTTCAAGGTAATCTCTAAAGACTCTATTCATCATGTCCATGAAGATTTCTAGATCATTTTTGAATCCAAAAGGCATTATTATGAATTCATTATTCTCGTATCTTGTACGAATACCAGTCATGGTGAAAACCCTTTTCTTCACCCTTACATAGAAATATCTAGACTAAAAATCTACCCGAGATAAGTATTGTTCTCCAGGTAGATGATCAAACATGTCATCAATTAGGGGAAGATGATATTTTTTGCTTATCATGATTTTGTTGACTTCACGATAATCAATGCAAAGGCATGTTGACCCATCCATCTTCTTAATGAAGAGGACTGGTGCACCCCATGGTGAAGCACTTGGGAGTATAAATACTCTATCCATATTCTCCAGTATTTTTTTCTTCATCTCCTTAAGCTCCCCAATAGCCATTGAATACAAAGTATTGGATGTTGACATCATCCTAAGAATAAGATCAATTATGAAATTAACATCTCTTCTAGGAGGAAGACCGAAAAAACTCCTTAGGAAACGATTCAGTGAATTCCCTCACAATAGGGATGTATTCGTGGATGGTTCTTCATTAGTGTCAATCATCTATGCCAGAAACTTGTGATCATAGGGCAGTAATATCCACACTTTAGATGATGGTGCTAGGGAAGATTCATCCTCATCCTTGAAATTGTACAGAATTGGGGGTTGATTCTCCATATTGAGAGTGATTTCCCGCTAATGGAAATTTATATTGGATCTATATAAGGAAAGGTAATCCATCACATGAATTGAATCAAATTACACTAAGGGAGTATGAAGAGTTTACATAGTAAGTTTAATCATGTAATTGTTACTGGGGGAGTTATACTCATGGGTTGTAATTATTTTCCCATTAGTCGTACACACTGACACCATTAATGCCATGAATTGTGGTGGTGTTGGGATAGTTCTACTAAACATTTATGATTTAAAAGAATTCATATAACCAAAATAAAAAATTGTGTTCTCTATTCATGAATGAATAACTAGAATAGCTTTCACTACACTGTTTTTGGGGTTCACTTCAGCCGTAGTGAGGGAAAAAGTTCCCCCTTACTGCCTTAGAGGTTGTTGGTTGCCTCCAAAACCCTTGTCTTAGGGAAATGGTTTGCAATGTTCCTCGGTTCATTGTAGTTGATGAAATGGACAATTAATTGAGGGTAAAATGGAGTGATCCTCCCCTCTATTGTAGGCGCGAGTTTCTCTTGTTGGATGTAAATAGCCCGGTTACATTCTCTTACACACCTTAAACATTTCCTCATCCCGTTTAGGAAATTTATTGGGTGCTTCTTTTCATACCACTGGAAAGTGGGCTGCAGGAAATTTCTAGCACAGTTAAATTTATCTATCAGACCACAGGATGTGAATTCCACAATATTCTTATTATCCCCAAAACACCCCTATAATTCCCATATCTCCATTTTGATTTTGGGGGAACATCAAACAGTTTAATCATTACTATCATTGTCACAGATCGCTAGGGATTTCTGCATGCTAGGTTTTAACCCAAAAAAACCATTCAACCTGGAATTCGAGGGTAACGACAAAGCCGAATGCATACCGTACATGCCTTGGGATGTTTATCTCATACACTCTGATGGATCTGTCATCGTTTTTCTTGAGAGAAAGAATGTCCCTTTCTATATTAATTAGGAGGGTGCAATGAAAATATTTATCAAAAAACCTCTTCCAAAAATTGTTCCATTCCAATGCCTCAATCTCCTCCTCAGGCATCATATATTTTTATCAATTTCCACCATTTATGAGCTTTACCCTCAATATGATAAGTATCCAGAAGAACATTTTCTTGTTCAGAATATTTAATGATGAATAAGATATTTTAAATGGAGTTGTTCTATTATACGGTGATCGAGGGATCCGATGATTCATTAATAGTAGGAGGCCTTTGATTCATGAAGCTCTCGATTTCATCTTGTTATTTCTAGGGGGTTGAATTTTCCTCTTGACCCATGTTTGTATTCAAAACATGATTTGATTAAAAGAGTATTGGGACAATGATCGTGATTCTCACTCTCATTAGTTTGTGGAATCTCATTAGAACAGTCGTCACATTGATCATCACATCGGTTGTTAGCTTGAGTCCTCCTATTACTGGCCATTGGATGGAATAAAATGAATTTTAGCGGTAAAACATTAAGGGTAATACAAAGACAAAAACAGATGACTTAAAAATTACTTTTATTTCCTTAACTTATGAATTTATAGGCTTCAACTACGACATACATGATCTACATCCCAATATATATTATTAGGGGAATTATATTATTACCGTAAATTTTTTTCGTACAAATATTATGAAATTACAAAAGCATATCCCATATGAGTCTCGTAACCAAGAGTTTAGCAGGGGCCCTTTTTTTACACCCATTCCCGTTCGAGTCTAGCTCAAAGTGGTGTTTTTGGGTCTTACCCCTATGATACATCTGGGCCAGACCCACCTGTAGCTGCTCATATATAAATATGGATGTATTTGCATGACATACCAATTACTCAATAATACCCAAAATTTAGAGATTTTTTTATTATTCAAAGTCTTATCCCAAAGGTTTCACTGGAAATTTCTTATCTTAATCCCAAAAATAACAAAAGTTATCCATTGAAACCAACTATAACACCATGATCTTTAATTCACACATAACATAATTTATTACAAAAAATATTCACTAGATATAAGATAAAACATCTAGAGGTCTATTTTCTTTGGGGACTAGGATCATTACATAACAACATAGAATAAAAAACAAAACAAATTTATTGAAAACATCATTTACATGACCAGAACATTCTTTTATACTTAGCATTTCATGGGATAACCTGATAACAAGCATAAGAAAAGGGTGAGATATATATCCCAATAAGGGAGGGAGAAAGGCTTGACATGAAGAATTAAGTACATTTCAGGAAATAGGCATACCAATAGAGCATAAGAGAAACATGATTATAAAGGCATGATATTGAAAGATTATCCTAACATGGAAGTGTATAAAATCATTTAACAAGATATTATCATGATCCAAGGCTCATTGAAAATAGAGAAAGAATAAACCATCATTGCACATCAATTAGCATGATTAAACCCTCATTTCACTTTTTGTATAATGATTCTAATCATTACCCAATTTAGTGGAGCACTGTCAGGGTTCACCCTTCTTAGTCATTACATTTCATGCCTCATTGTGCCACATGGATCATACAACATGGATTCAATAAACATCATAATTTATTCCATGAATAAGAGGTGTGTAATCAAAAAATTAATCTATATAATAAATCTGTATATGTGAATAAAGGGGACTAACCTTGATAGAGAAATGGGTACGGTATTCACTACACATGGACTTAGGCTCGGGAAGCCATAGTGCAATTTTGGTAGCATACTGGCGTGATAAAAGAATTCATAAAAGCGTTTGATAAGTGTTAAAGGGGGTTCTCATCATATATACATGAATTGGACTGTAAGGAGGTAATATATATACATGTACAAACATATTTAGTTGAATTTTGATATATAATACAAAATAATTTCTTTAATATAATGAGAAAAGAGACATTATACAAAATTTTGGCATGGTAATGGGTGTGCATGGTAGTCACTAATGAGGGAGAAAGTGGTCCCAAATAAAAAAAACATAAATAGGGAAGTATGGAGGAGGTTATAAAAAATACACTAAAATTTGTAATTGAATGAAAAATGGTATAATAACTTTACGAAATTTGGACATAAATGGGAGTGGAAGAAATCCCATACTTGGAAGTGTGATCACAATGGCATGGGTGAGGCTTTAGGAAGGATTCTTCAGAGCATGGGGATCATTGGATAGATTCTAGGCAGAGGAGGGAATAGGTTGGTCTAGATACAAAGTATTTGAGTGAATGGGAAGTGGGAGCTTGGGTGGGTTTATATAGGAATTGAGAGGGAATTATTTATTATTTAGGTTTTTTCCACCACACATTAAACTAATCATAACCTCAAACCAACCCAATTTTTTCCAATTTTTTTCAAAGGGTATTTTAAAACACTATTTTATACAGCCAATTTCCAAACATCTTAAAATATTATGCATGAATATGTTGAGGTGAGTCATGCTCTCAAGGTAATCATTTTAAAATGACCACATGTTATATAAGCCACGGAGGGTCCACTAAGGCTTTGTAAAATAAATAAAACAAACCTAAAATCTCATTATTTTAATGGTAATAAATATTTTTTATGAACATCCTTTTTATAGATTGTTATTACATCACTATTGTTTCATTATTATATCAAAAAACAAATTATATAATTAAATGGTATTTAATTTTTACCTAAAAATTCGATTGTCTTGGAAAATTATAAAAAATCATATTTTGATAATTCCAATGCCTCGATTCCAAAACTAATATACATTTTATCAAAACAATTATCTAAAAATGTTAATTTTTTCTTTTAATACAAAAGATGTTCTTTATTGAAAATTTACGGGTTTTGATAGAAAACTACTTTCAAACCATAATAAAAATTAAAATTGTATTCATAAAAATTAAATGATTATTTATATTTATTAAAATGAAATTTAATAATAATATTTTATTAAAATATTATTTAATTCAAAATTCCATTAATTCATCAATATAGATTTATTAATTGATTATTAACTAAAAAACTATTTGGTCTTGAATAATTATCTATATAGTTACATTAATAAAATGAATGTATATTCATTATTATATAAAAAAATAATACACATAATAATAATGTTAAGGCCTTTTTTCTTAACCCCTTATAAAATACGTATAAGACCTAAAGGTAAGGTGTAGGATCCTAACATATTCTCGTAGTGGATCGGATAACATCTCTCGGGTAGTAATCTCTATAAATATTCACTTCCCATGTAGGCGGTTTTATTCCAGTTTAATGCATTAAAGCTCATATTGGACTTAGTTAAGAGTGAATCCCAATGATTCCAACTCCTTTCCAAGCTCTGAAAAATGGGTTTCATACATATCAATTCTACTAGATGAGGCCATTGGGTCCACTGTCTGAGTAATTTCGATATGTTAATGCCTTATATTTATACTAATGCTATGATCACTATTCAATATATATATTTTCAAAGGTAACAATCATTAACAATATTTGGAAATCTAAATTCATTAAACGATAGATATTAATATGTTATATAACCATTTTAAATAATGATACATTTAAATAAATCAAGAGGAATTTTCATTAATAAAATATTGGGTCGTTACATATAAAATATCTATTTATGTTAGGTTTGGGTCTTTGAAAAAATGTGTGTTTTGGGGAGTTCAACAATATGATTCATCTTATTAAGAAATATCACAAATTTATTATTATTTATGGCTATGTATTTGTTTAATAGATATATATATTGGTTTAGAGATGCACAAATTGGGATTAAGAAATAAGGGAATTAGTTTGTTTCCATATAGGTGAATAAATATTAAATGTGGTGAGTGGGGTGATAATTTGGGATTGGTGTTATTTTTTAATTATAATTGGTGCATGGAATGGTTATAAATTTTAATAATGAATTTGATACTCATAATATCAGTCAAAATGTGTGTTCCATAATTGGTTGTAAATAGGATTTATTTAATGGCTAATAATCATATAAGACATTAGAGAGGAGTTCATGAAACAACAATGTTCTTACATTGTGGATTTATATAAAATTACATAATTACAATGTATCATTCATCAAATAGTTCACCATACATTTTGATATATTTTGTGATTTTTTAAATAACAATTTCATTGAAATATGAAATATTCAAAAATTAATATATATAATGATGTAATGGAATTTAAATTTAAAATAATCATAGAATTACTGATATTAATTTTCTTTCTAATCATCGAAATGATTTATCTCATTGAGAAAATAACGTCCACTCTTCTATGTATGGTCAAAAAGTTATAAAATATTGTTAATATGTTATTTACCTCATGAAAAACAATAAATACATTTCTTGTTTGAAATATTATTTAACGTTAACCTAAGGAAAAATATACAACAAATATTGTTCCATATACCCAACTCAATATAGAATAGATCAGGGTTATGATTCTAATTACCTTATTAATAATACTTTTATGGGGCCCTATTGTTACATGAAAGAGACCCTATAAATATTTATGATCCCATATGGTTGTTACAACACAATTAAATCATTGTGAAATTAGTTTATCATTATTTGAAGACAAATCGTCTTTTTATTCATGGATTATATATTGGAATAGTTTATCCCAAAAAAGTATTATTCTAGGATACTTTTTATGTCTCTATGGTCACATCATAACACCAATTTTTATTTACCCCTAAGATATATTTTTCTTTTTTACAATGATCCATTATTATGCAATTAGTTATCATGATTTTCATTCGGCTAGAGTAGTTATTCTTCCCATCATTTTGTGGAATAATTTCTCTTATATGTCAAGTAAAACACATTGTAAAATTTATAGGTAAAACGGAATTTTGGAATAATTTATGGCATTATAATGTGATTCTAGAAATAAATTAAAAAGTATAACTATTACCTTAGTCATTTAATATAAACTAATGTAACATATCTCTATGTACTAATTCTTCATCACAAGAGAGTACATGAGGGATAAGAAAAGTAATTATTATTCAAATTTTATAGGAGTCTCGAAATGATACATGTACTCTAAAATCTCAATCATAATTTATAAAGTTATTCAATAATTATAAGAGTGTATAAATATTGATATTTTACTTGTTCTACATCCAAAAAATTATTTTTTAAATTTCAAATGTTTGGAATACATAGGTCCCAATTATTAAATTTAAATGGGATTATGTTATCATAATTTGAGTAAAAAATACATTTAACTAATAACATTGTATTCAAATTAAATAAATCCACATTATTATTTTGGATCTCTGTTGTTCTATGTGGAATGTATCTCTTCATAATGATGGTTTCAGACCATTTGATCATGAGATTCGGAAGAATCAAGCTTAAACATAAGTAAAAATTATAAATTTCATTTATAATTTATATAAATATTTTATAAAAATTTTAAAATTATCAAACGTAATTTTTTTCAACTGGTAGATATCAGAATTTAAATTTTCACATAATCTTTATAGACTCATCTAACTAATAAAATTAAATTAACCCATATTTAGTTACATTCTATTTCACAAAATTGGAAACACAATATAAATTATTTCCTTACTCTATGAAATAAGAACATGGTTACCCATTCACTAATAATAATGGAGTTATACACAACCCTATTTTGTATGATTTATAAAATCTATACAATTTATTATCCTGATTTTATAAAATATTTTTTAAATATTATATTTATTATCTTCTCTATAAATTTCATATGTCATGGTTGATGAGATCCACATATCCACAAATTTTAGGGAAATATTGTGTATTCATGATATAATAATATATATTTCACCTACAAGCACAATAGTAATGCGAAAACAAATTTGGTCCCTTATCATTGATCAACAACATTGGAACATTAAAGAATTAAATGTTTTTTTCTTGAGAAACATTGATACCACATGATTTCTAATTTCTGAATTATATTCTAACTAACAAACATTGGAAATATATTCCAAAAACACAATAATATTATTTTGTTTAGGATAATTTTTAATTTAACTAATAAAGACAATTCCTGAAATATCATACACTTTGACCTATATTATTATCCATTATATTATTATTTTACATTTTATAATTTTTATGGTCCATAAATAGTGAAAAAAGGATACCACATCACTAATTTAATATATTTGAAATGTAGATGAATTGAAACATTATTACGTGATATTAGGAAATATGTTATCTCAACCATGAAGCAAATTATTAGTGAGGATTGAAAAATGTAACACATGTTTTCCAATTTATTTTTAAGCACACATTGGTGAATAAAACTGTAACCTCATTCCATAAAGAGTAAAATATAATATAAAAATTTGGTATACACATTATCCAATAACTATTTCATCTTTTTATATGTGATTTTTGGATATAATGTATTATTTTGGATATTAATAATAATTTCTACAATATAATGTATTTCCATCAACCATACTACAAAAAATGTTTTCAAATTGTATATTTTTATATTAAATTGAATTTATAGTCACCATATCTATTTAGAAATATCATATTTTAGGAATAATTAGTTATAATATTATTTCAACATTTATTATCAGTGTACTTAGTTTTTAGAACACAAAGTAATAAGTTTTAGAAAATATATTATGAATTTTTATCCTTCTTGTTAAATAAGTTTATGAATTATATTAATGATTATGTTACATGGGATAATAGAGAATAATATTTGGAATACCTTTTTAAAAGAAATAAAGATGAAAAGTAATGTTTTTCTTCATGTTGGTTTTATTCAATATTTATTTTATAATAGTCTTTTAGGTATATTATATTATTAAATTTATTTCCATTCTCTTTACAAACACACCCCTAAAAAAATATTACATAAATTTTATAAAAAATAAAATGGTTCATAAAATATTATTTGTAATTTAAATGTATATATTATTAAAAAGTTCATAAAATAAAAAACTTCATCCATTCATATATGATTAAATAAAAATAAAATTTGTTCTAAAAAGAGATAGTGGATATGATAAGAAATATGGAAGAAATAACTGATATATCATTAAAATAAACAAGAATATCAATATAATTTCAATGAATATATAATTATCATTGGTTTTTTAACTTCATTATTCACTTTTATCTTTTTTGGATCACCTTTGAGCCCATCCCTTTTGAATTTATGTCAAAATAGACTTCCATATTCTCCTATAAAATAACATTTCTCTAAATTATATCATTATGAATGTGTACACACATATTTTAAAGAGAATATAAATGTCATTAGGAAAAACGTAATGTTTCATTATAATAGGAAATTTTTTCTATAAAAAACCAGGAAACCCTTTAACTATCTTTCAAAAAAATCATACACCACTTAAAATTGGTAGGGTTGTTACAAAATCTGCAAGACTACCATCACTAATAAAACATTCTAAAAGAGAATGAAAAATGATTCTTACTTGATCATCTAGATTAATATGATTTTTATTGTTCTTGATGTAACCACATAGATTGAAATATGACTAGTATTAGGATTATAATTTTAGAATATGAACAATGCATAGTCAGTTAAAGTCATCCTTCCTCATTGAATTATTTAAAATCATACAATAAAGTGAAATTATACATTCCTTAGGTACCTTAACGGATATTATGTCATCTTATTTAAAAAAAACTGATTTCGTCATCTATAGGTCCACTTGCAATGGTATCAGTATGACACCCTTGATATAATATGATAGATTCTTCTTCAAAAAAATTTATTTTCTTTAATAACATGAGATATACAAAATCCCTAGTTTAAATGAACAATGATATAAATAATATAATTTAATCATGAAAATTATAATCTAGAGGTTTAAATAGTAATTATGAATTAGAGTATTGTTTTCTACAAAATTACTACTAAATGAAATAGATCATTTAAATATATTGATAAATATGTACATAATATTCAGTATTGAATTTTTTTGTGTCCAAAATTTATTTTTCCTTAAAAAATTTATTTTTATTCCATTTTTAAAGATATATAGTGTTATATTTTCTACTTTTTGAAACATTATTTTAAAAAATTAATTTCATTTTTTAAATCAAATAATAGAAAAATCAAATATATAATTTTTAAAAATTAATTGATCAAATTATTTTTTTGATGAATAATTGAAAATTATGTTCTTTATTTACTATTTCAATTTCATTCAATGAATTTAAAATATGAATTTATTGTCAATATGGTTTTAATATTAACATTATTATAATTATATTTTAATTAATAAAATTTATTTCATTGTAATTAATTTTATGTGTAATTGTTTTGCGAAAACATTTTATACTTACAGGATAAATTCTTCAAAAAAACATTTTTTTGCACCTGTAGGTTTGATATTGAATTTAATAAAATAAAATTTAAGAATTTTTTTTGTTAAAATAAACTCCTTGTTATTAATTATTCTAATTAATATTATACCATAATTTATAATAAATTAGTTTTAATAATTAATATTAAAAATTGCACAAATTAGTTGACACAGTTACAGATGAAATTGGGTTATGGGTGGTTAAACTAAAGAGAAAAATATAAAAATAAACTAGAAACCAACACAATTACAATTGAATAGAAATAATTTCAGAATAAACCATATATATATATATTATAATTATGCAGATATTATTCTTTTCACAAAGAAAGTGACGTGAATTTTTTTTGAAAAAATGAAAGATCATATTTGTTCAACTCTTCTCAATTATAAAATAGAACCCACTCCCCTCTAATATTACCTCCTAATAATCAATTTAATTCATTTGGAAACATCTTAAATGCCTTAATTTATTTCATAAACATTTCCTAATGGAATTATTTATATTACTTATGCATATTATGAAGTCGTTAGGAATAATCCTACTGAGGTTCCCTGAAGAAGTGGTATATATCCTAACAAAGATTTTTTGTTTTATTTATTCAACTACATTATTCATATAACATTAAATTTTCTACAATAAAAAAAATATTACATATATGTATATTTTATTATGTGTAAGGTGTAACCTATACCATCTTCATCTTTAATAAAATGTGAATCTAAAACCATTAATCGCGTTTATGGAGGACTACCACCTCATGAACCAATGTAATTATTTTTCCATCACCATATAAAAATAATAGATATATTCCCAAAATTAATATAAATATAAATGATATATAGAAAATAATTTTACTTTGAAAATTTTAATACCACCACTGCGTTATGACCTTATAATCCTTTAAAAATTTATATTGTTACTTGTGCATACTTGATGACTATCGCCTCCATGAAGCGATGTGATCCGTTTTTTAATTTATATTTACATGGATTGTACTAAGGATTAATTTAATCAATATATGATATAAAAATAATTCTATAAAGGTCAATTAATTTTTACATTTCATTTGTTCCATAAATTGAAAAATGAAAACAATGTTAAATTATATGTTGGTTCTATTGTTCCCATGAATGGTGTAAATATATTTTCTATATATACATTCAAATATTAAAAATAAAAATTTATATAATAAATATATATCATATTTTTATAATTATTATATTTTTTATATAGTGGAACCAAAACCATTGTTTCAAGAGTTAATCCCACAAACCATAATTAATTAAACAAATTATGTAATTAGTTACTAAAATAGTGTTTTTAACAAAGAATTTTAAATGAATGGGTGATAAAAAGAGATAATAAATTAATTTATGGTATGTTATATATTAATATATTTTTTAAATTTATTTATAATCATACTATATTTATTATGAATGTGCGTTGATTTTTTACAAGAAAATTGGAGAGTTACAGTCTACGATTTGTGTTCGCCCTCATTAATATGTGACACATGTCATATTCACCCCTATTTTATTTTTTTGTGTACATACTCACCCTTAATACATTAATTGATAATTAATTAATAATTTATGGGTATATTAATAACCATATGAGTTTCATTATTTCTTGGGGTGTAAAATTCAAAATTTACCAATGTGGTAAAGGATTTGTTTAACAATCTCATTGATTATCGTGATTATTTTTACATAAGATGAAAATGATGATATTTATTTTACTACATCTCAATTATCCAATGAGATCTATTATCCTATGGTTATTTTTGAATAATTCACAGCTTCTTTTCAATTTTATATCGTTAGGAACTATACATAAATTTGAATATTTATAAGAAAATTTAATTTATTTATCTCTTTAGCTGAAAATTAATTATCCTCCTTTTCTAGAATTTGAAAAACAATTGCCCAAATAATTTTATAAATATATAATCATTTTTTATAGAAATTATTAACCTTTTCAGTTTTTATGTATTTTATTGAATGGATTATTATTTTCATTCACATGATAAAGGAATTTTATCCTTTTAACAAAAATGATAAATGAATAATTATTTTAATATGTACTACATGATTGGTACATTCCACCATAATGAATGCTCTATTTTTTAATTTTATAATTATTATTCTCTATTTTTAATATAAGAGATATTTATTTCGTTAAAATTAGTGATATTTGTATGTTTTAATGAACAGATTTCAAAATTGAATGGATATTATCCTTAATAATGATTTAATGATCACAAAAACTACCTCATATGTTACCTAGGATTTATATGGGATATCATCTAATGATATCATCCATGTTATTTGATAATATGGTTTATAATTATATATGACAGATATTTCTGAAACCTTTTCAACTTCCATAGGTCAAGCAATGATGAATTAATGAAATTATGATGAAAGACATTTATTTTTCATCAGTTTTAACATAATTAATTTCTTATCATCTAGTGGCACACACATGGATGATTTTTATTATGTGAATGATTTTACTAGAATGAAATTGGAAAATAGTTTTTAATCGGGAAAATATTATTAGATTTGGCAGTGAACCGTGTTCATTAAGGGACCTTGACCACTAGGATTGTCTTGGAAGTGAAACAAGACTTCTATGATGGTTTGGGTATTAAACTCATTCCTTAATTATATTTTTGGAAATGATCATAAAATACAACAGAAATGATTTTTGTGTATAAACCTATTCAAAAAATCTATGTGTTATGGAAATATGTATCTCTCATGTTATATGATCATTGATTCCTTTATGATACATGTTTCATGAACTCACTAGATATATGATATGACTCATTTAATGATATATTGTATACAGTTTATTGTTTTCAAATGTTATACTCATGTTCTTATAATGTTATGTTTATCTTATATGGATATATCCATTTTTAAACCATAATGAGCATTTGAGATCACCCTCACATAAGATTCATTTCCTATTTTTAGGAAGAAAATTATTACTTATGATTTTTCTATAAATGGATATCATTATTAAGAGCTAAGAGGTAGAAGATTTATCTCACGTATGAAGTAGTTTTTTAATTGTATAATTTTTCAAATACACTAGAACAATATGATTCGGGAGTGGATCGTTATGTCATGTAATGAATATTTATATGAAAATATGTAATATCAATGTATATAATTTATGGTTCACTATAATAGTTGATGCAATATGGTGTTATTACCTTTGATAACTATGATTAGAAAATATTAGTTAGAACCATATGGTTTTTTCAAAGTATTGGAATATGGCCTATAATTATGGCAGTGTAAATATTGAGTGGGTTACAAGTAAAAAAATCCATATATCCTTACAACATTTAGATCTAAATTTAAAATAGTAGTACATATGGGTAATAACTCAGAAAATGGTGCATTTGGACTTGTATCATTCATTAATTGGGGCATGATAACCGAACTTTGTTTAGACATTTCGTGACACTACTTGGTATTTGTTTTGGAAATTCACTTATTCATTAAAAACCATAAATTTGGATTTGAAAATATAATTTTCATAGATAACCTTGGGTATATTTATGGTGTCAATGAGTAAAAATAATGTGTTCTTATTTAGTCATCCCAAAAATTATTATTCAAGATTTAGTGGTTTCTCAATAAGATTATTTTTTATCTCACCATTCTTGTTGGTTTTAGTCGGTGGATGGAACCCAATATATCACATTAATGATAAATATGATGTATTAGTTAACGATTTTCTTATTGGGATGAAAAATCTTATTAGATATGGAATGAAAAATATCAATACTAGGCTTACACACCATCTTCATGAAATGAATCAAAATAATCATCTAATCAACAATAGTAGGGAAGAATGTTTTGTTGAGTCGGTGGAGAATAAACATTCGCCTTTATTTATTGTTTCTACTGATCTACTAGTTTCTACAAATTGTATTAGTACCATTAGAATAATAGTTTCTATTTGGTATTTTTTGTCCTTATTTTTAGTCATATATTTTGGAATATGAATCATATCAATGTATGATTATTATAAATAACAAAAGGAAACTTGATAAAAAGGACACTATATTGTGAGAATAGTTTATGATTTTTTTCTATATTCTCCTTCCCCATTTTCTTTATATGAAAATGTAGAAGGAATTACATGAGATAAATATTAATTATTATGAATCTATTAGAATATTTTAGGAAACATTTACAATAATTTTGAGTCAAACTTCGCGTATTATCATCCAAATTTAGCGTAAGGTTGATAAATTATTCAGTGGAAAAAAACTATGTCTCCGAAGTCTGTTATCCATAATGGAGTTCATTAGTTATGATTAAAACATTATATTTGATATAATTATAGATATAGAAATTTGAGTTACCCATCAATCTCTTGGTATTGATATGAAATGAATTATTAAACTCCAATGAAACTCTAGAAATTCTTAAGAAAAGAATATGAGACTTACTTCAGGCTCTAATTGAGGAATGAAACGATAGATATTTTCATAAAGGTACCTATAAATTATTTATGAGTGGAAAAGAAATTTTTAGAGTAACTGAATGCCAATTTTATGAGAATAGTATAGATAATGATTCTATTATCCATAATGATCAGAAAATGAACCACCAACATTATAGTCTTCAAAATTAAAGGATTTCTTTGATAAAGAAAAAAAATTCTCCAATATAATGGTTAATGATGATGATTGATGTTATAAACCTATTATGTATAGATATATTTTTAAATCTATTCTTATCACTATTTATGATGATTGGTATAAATACAACATTAGGAAAGGTTCACCTACCATTAACTCTAGGACTACTATAGCCCTATCTTACTCTGGAACTATCCACATTATAATTTATGCTTAATTTTCTATGGGTATTAAAATTAAACCCAAAAGGCAAGATGTTAATATATTAGTGAGAAAATATAATGTTAATTTGAAAATATCTCATGAATATCAATCTTATTTGTTGGGTGTGTGTGGGAATGTTCTTTATGAAAATCAAATTATTCACCCTCTAGTTGGGTTTATTGTTATTATTGGCATGGATTATATAAATATAAATATATATATATATATATTCAACATAAATTTACTAGCAATGGAAATAATGTCTGAATTTATGAACTGACATACGGTTTTCAATAAGTGAGACAATAATATTGATCTTATTACGGAAGCGACTTCCATTATATGGGCTATGGTTCCATTAAGAATGGTGGAAATTTCTATGATATTTAGAAAGAAACTCCAAATCAATGATATACCAATTTTTATGGAGTTTTATGATGTTTTTATAATTGAGATTCCTAGAAATTATCTAAATCCTTAAGCTAGTATAAAAAAACATACTGACACACAGATTTCAAATAATCAATATATATTTACCTAGACCTAGTTAGCAGAATTGAAGAAGAAACTCTTGGAGAGTATTGAAAAAGGAAATAATTAGATATTTTTTTATATTGGGATTTAAAAGATATTTTTTTAATAATAATGTTAGGTTAATGAAGCTATGCATTTATTTTTAGGATCTCAACATGACAATAATAATTAAAAAGTGTCCCTAAACACATATTGATGTCTTGTTTTATAAAGCACATGGAACAAAATATTATTTAATGATTTTACTTAATTCAAGATATCCCCATTTAAGGGTTATGAAGGAGGACATACCCAAGATAGTATTCCATATAATGTATTGACAAAATGAATATATAGTGATGTAATTTCATCTTAATAATTCCCTCTATATCATTATAGATTTAATTAATTGAGCCTATAGATATTACCTTAATCTATTTTTTTTATTATTTATAGATTATATTCATATTCATTTGAATAGTGTGGAAGATAATGAAGATCACTTTATGATTATACTACAAAACCAGTGGAAGGAAAAGATATACGAAAAAATTACCAATTATGAATTGTAGCTACAAAAGGTACCATATCCGTGTCATATAATCTCATGGGTTTGTATATATATAGGTCCATTATACAAAGATGTTATTTAACATTGGACTAGAATAATTGTTTTGACTAAGATACGATGTTTTTTTTAGGATCGGTTGGATATTATGTATGATTATAGGAGAATATCGTATTTTTATATAATCAACCATATATGTTATCTTAGATAAATTCCATGATCCAATTAAAAAATTAGTTTGAATAATTTTAATTTAAATAAAGATAATCTTATTCAATGGGAATTGGTTCACATTACCATGTAGTGGGAAATAGTTTATAATCTATAGTGATGAATCAATGAAGGGACTTGGATGGGTTTCCATGCATAATGATATGAAGAAATCATATGTCTCACAACCCTTGATGGATTAAGAGAGAAGATTAAGAACTCTTCATTTGGATTTAGATGTGGAGAAATGTGTGATATATTCACTAATAATTTATTTTTAATGTATATACTAACACATAATGAGTAAAATATGTGCTAGAGATAATGGATAGAGCTATTTTATTTTTATTAACTCTCAACATATTAATGCAATCAAAAATTGTCCAATGTAGCTGATTATTTGATTCAATATGATCAAGTTAGATTATCTACAATGAGTATCACAAAAGATCAAATATATATATTTGAAAAGGACGGATATGGAAATCATGATAGAAGGGGGGGATTATATATTTCTCAAGTTAGTGTTTAACCATTTATACAATTGAAGATTAATGTTTCTTAGAAGGAGGATTTAGAAATATAATAGAACGTGGGATATGATCCCCAATTTCACCTTGAGTATGATGGAATGAAAAGTTATAGGAAGAAATTATGTGTTAAAAATCAATATTTGATGAAAAATATGTTATATGTTGTTCATACTTGTTCATTATCTTTTTATATAATTATGTTTATTCATTTAAATGAATATTTTTGTTGAGAGATCATGATGTTAGATATTGAATAGTATGCCTCACAGTTCTATATTATTTTAAATATATATGTATGGAGATAAATTTCTAAGATAATGAAACAACAATTACCATTACTGTAATATAAATGGAAAATTTCACCATGTAACTTTTCATCGATCTCCCCAAAAAATCTAAATACCATAATAGTTTTTGTGTAATAGTTGATCACCTTAATAATTCACCACACTTTACTACCGTTAATTAAGATTTTTCACTCTATCATATTGAAATAATATGCATTATAGATGTGTTATGGTTTTATAGAGAACCACATTCTGTTTGTATCTCATCTAGATCAGAGGTTTACATCAAACCCTAGAGGTTAATCTAAGCTGATATTTTAAGAATTTATAAGTTGGTTGTGATCAAAACCATCCAATAGTCTTGTTATTGTACAACAATAGCTTTCACTAAATTATTTTGAAGGAACATTTTGAATCCCACCATGTGAATATATGTATGTAAAAAATGATATTGGATTAATATGGAGAATTAAATTCATTAAGACCATATATAGATGAGAAAATCATAGAAAATTCCAGATCCATTCTATAGAACATCTGCCATCTCAGAGTCAACTAAAAATATATATTGGGAATTTCATGGGTGAAATATTATTAGATGTTGGTGAGAAGGATTTTATATTAATTTGAATTGATTAATATTATGATGTTTAAAATACATTGAAATATCTTCCATTGTTATATTGGAGCTTCCAGGATTATGTATCAAGTTTTGTTGGTATCTTTTTGTATGGTGCATTAACTGAACCTCTATCAAAGCCATGATATTTTTAGTGTATCTCTCATAAAGAATTATATACCAGAAGAATCAAAGTAAATAAATTTATCGGTCATACCACTGTGGAATTATCACTTTTTTGAGGAAGAATCAGTGGATTTTTGTATCAGAGAATGAAAGATCCCTAAAATAAGACCACATATATAGTCACTATTTTACGGTGAAGCCATCATATTAATTAAGTTACAAAAGAACATGATGATATGAATAATATAAATTAAAATAAGTTATTATTTTATCATTAATTGAATTTTGAGGGATTAATTATTTTTATCTGTGGTATAGTGCTAAATACCATTATTTAATGAATTGTTTTTCAAGGAAATTAAATTTCACCAATAGCTTGTTATTAATAAAAATTGTTCCTTAAAAAACCACAATATAAAAAATATTAAATAATGAGGAACATTTAAATACAATTGGTAAAAATGTTGGTGTGAATAGGAATAATAAAATTTAAAAAATTATTTATAATTATTTTAGATAAATTATACATAATGTTAAATATGTACTTGATTTTTGGTATAATATTTATTTGGATCTAAAATTATTTTTCACCAATTTCTATTGTATTTCCACATATAATAAATAAAAATTAAATTTTTATACATTTCTGAAAATTTATTTTATAAAAAAAGTACATAATTTTATTGTTTTTCATGTAAAAATTATCTTAGATTTAATTTTAGAGACTCTTTTGAAAAGAGTAGCTTTTATAAATATCGAATAACATATATTTTTATAAGTAAAATCTTTTATTTTTAGTAATTAATGATTTAAATTATGTATTTAATGATTTTAAAAGTGAATATGGTTTAGTTATAATATTATTATAATTCAATTTTATGTCATTGGAATAAATTTTATGTTGGATTTTGATATAATATCATTTAATTCTTATGATAATTTTTTCACTGGAAAACAATTTTTTCATCGGGTATATAGATTTAATTTTAAATTATAATATTAAAAATTCATCAACATAATATATTTAAATATCTCTAATATTTTTAATCATCATAATTAATATTATATAATAAACATAACATAATTTTGTATCATATTTAATAGTAAAAATAAAAAAAATTAATAATATTGACAATCATTAAAATCTTTTTACATAGTGGTAAAACTAAAATGATAAGGGTTAAAATAAAATAAAAATTGTTCAATTATATTTATATTTAAATATTTATATTTTACAACAAATTGTTTTTAGAAAACGCATTTTGGAGAATTTGGCTCATGAAGAAGGCATTACAATTACTATAAAATTTTGAAAAATTATAACTGTGCAACTCACCACAATTATAAATAAGAAAACCCATTCCTCTCAACTTAACGCTTCAAAATAATTTTGGAATGGAAAATAAATATCCAAATACCACGCATAATTTCATTATCATGTTATATATGCATTATTTTTATTATAAAACCCTCCTAGTAATTTTTTCTCTGTAAAAATAAATAGTTTCCCTAATAAAATGTAATAGTTCTTAACCATGATTTTTGAGAAATTCCCACTTCAAAATTGTTCGAATACTCTTGTAATATTATGATATAATAACCTAAATTTATTAAATATAATTATATTTTCATAAGTCAATTTCATATCCTACATGCATATTCATTTTTTTGAAATGGGAAATGAAATTGTCGATCTTGTGTACGACAAACTACAATACCCCGAACCGATATAATTCATTTCCCATCATTGCCTCCCATGGATGGATATAATGATTTATTTTAACAATATATAAATATATATATTATATTTATAAAATATTTATACTTCTATACTTCTAATATCACATCTTTCTTGTAACCTTCTAATCTGTTGATAAATGAAAATGTTGAAAATGTATATGTGTACACTTCCACAAAAACGATGCAATGTGATATGTTTTTAATATTATAATGACATAGTTGATAATAAAAATCCATTTAATTAATATAAATAATATATTAATGATTTCTATAATTTTTAGTTAATATTTTAATTTCATTTTTTCCATTCTTTAAAAAATGAATGTATCATTGATGCATACGTACAACCTATCATTTAAATGAATGGTATAATTAAGTTTTAAATATAAAATTTTATAAATAAATATACATTATATTTATATCATGGATAAAATTATAGATACGATGCAACCATTTTCAACATACAGGGACTAAAAATATCAAACCAAAAAGACATGAAAAAAGATGTAATTATTTTCCAATACAGTTATATTAACAAAGAAGTGATACTTAATGGGCGATGATAGGGTATGAGTAAATAATATATGGTGCGATATATATTAATTTGGTTATTTAATATATTTATAATAATATTTTATTTAATATAAAGGATGATTAAATCTATATTTTAAAATCATGACGTGAGTTACAATAATTTCATCTCAGTTTTATTTTTATGGAACACATTTTATATTAATAATTCTATTCATTTATATGGTGTCTATGTTTCCTATGGATGAATATTATAATGACTTTAATGGATGTTATGGGGATTTGAATATCTTTTAAAGGGTTTTTAATTTATGGGGAATTTGATTAAGAAGTATCCAATATGGTATGGGATTTATGTTACATTATCCTATTTATCTAGAATCTCCATGACTATGATTCTGATTTTGAAATTTCTTGATCTACCTCTTATGAATATAATTAAATTTATTACCCTGGGATTATATTTTTAAAATAAAAATTTTCATTACTTTTACTCTCTTAATGAACTAATGTGTCCAAATTTTCATTTTTGAGTAAATTCAATATTATTTATTTATTCGGACCAAAATATATTCTCATCCTTGTCTAGTTTCAAAATGATATGAATATATTTTTTAATAAATTTCAATGATTATCTAAATATATATTTACGCATTTGGGAATATTTTTAATTTTTTAAAGAGATGGATCTTGTTATTCTATGAATATGGTACTTTTTAATTTAAATGAAAATGCGAAAGGAATATACACTTTTATAAGCATGAAATTCACGTTATTTCCAATATCAGGACACATCATTGATTTAAATATTTATTTATAATTTCTATTTAGATTTTGATTTAATTTTTTTCTTTAATATTTGTATGTTTTTTATTTTTAAAATGTGATTTCAAAATAGGATGTATATTTTACTCAACAAATTTATAAGAATATTTTTTTATATTTATTAATGAAAAATTCCACATAATCCATTTGTGATTTACTGATGCTATTATTTAGTGATACCATCCGTAATCTCTCACTAATTTTTTTATGATTATGTTTAAAATATGGGTATGAGACTTATTATTTTTCTATCATTAATGCATTGAAAAAATTATAAAATTATCATCGAATTTTTTTTCCATGTCTTTGTCATGATGAAAATTTTATGAAAGCCATTTTTTTTAATTTCTTATGATATGATAAATATTTTATGATCTTATAGCACACATATATATAATTTCCATAATGTGGTAGGTGTTACCTAAATTATATTGTCGTCAAACAAATTTGATGGAAATTGATATCTTAGGTGGACGGTATGACGAGAATGGGGAGTAAATCATGTTCAGTATGGTACATTGTCCTCCATTATATTCTTGGGTGTTATCCTTTATTAATAAAATTGTTTTTTGAGTGAGGACATCCCACTGTAAGAGTATTGGGATTGACTATTGACTACTAGGGCTATGATTTTCTATTCATATATATGTACCATAAATTTCTATTTGATGCCAATGTTATGCTCTCATGAGTAATATTCCTTGATACCTTTAGGATACAAGTTTTATGAACCGACAATATTTATTTCATGACTTGTGTTTATGATCTATGAAATGAAGGGTATTGTCTTAAAATGGTTTTTTTTGTTTTCTCAAATCACTATGCCTATGCTGTGTTGAAATCATCCTTTCTTACCCTTATTGAGCATCTATGATCACCATTTCTTGTGCTCCCTTTACCAATGATATAATGATAATTAATTTTTATAAAATATATATTAAGGGTGTATTTGACGAAGAACTAATTGGTAAATTATGTAGTTCTATTATAAACTAGTTGTTTGAGTCTTTATTTATAATGATACATGACACATAATAATCACGAAAAGATATTTAAGTAATGTAATGAATATTAATATGTAAATTATTTATATCTATTCATTTAATTTATGATTTTTTATAAAAAATATTTTAGTACTGAATATTCGGTTAATGATCATAGAATCAAAAAAAATTAAGACCTCTGACATGAATAATGCAAATTAGGTTCATGAAAATCTAATAGTTGGATGTGTGTACTATCCCAAAACCTACCACCAATATGTGAATGGGTTTTGACCACAACCATGTTGTTATATCACAATTTATGAGTAGATTCAATCTATATAAACAGAAAAAAAATTATATCATAAATAAAAATGATAAAAAACAAAACCAATAAATTATATATAAACAAAAAAATTATATAAAATGATTGAGATATCACATCATTACTACATCATTATGTATGTAAAATATGATAAGTAAAGTAATGTTTTAAATATATTTGAAATCAATTAATTTAGGATAGTCGTAGATCCCTTCTTCTATTAGGTTTCATGGGTTGGCCTCTAAGTACAACATATATTTCATCATCATGAACCACCAAGATATTACAATAATGAGTCAGCTCTGAACCACTTGAACATTTATCCAAATCCACAAACACGATTAAAAAATTTAGTGTCATATTCCTAGACAATAAAATTTGGGTGAAATCTTTTTATGTGGTGAGTAAAAATATAAAATGTAGTCTACATCAAAAAACACAATGTATAATAAAGAATCATTTTAACTCAATCATTGAAATTGGGGAGTTAAAAAAAATGAAATTTCACTATCTCTAAAACTAGAAGCCTCAAATAAATATGTATTCATGATCCATCCAATATAAAATTTTCAATGGATCTTATCTCATGAAATACATAGGAAACTTTGGGTATCAACTATTCCACTATGTTTGATGTCAATAACATACCTATTAGTTATATCTCTAACGAAAAGAATAGGATTCATACTAATTAGTAATGGTTAATGTATCTAAACTACCATGAATTTCATGTGTTCACATACCACAAAAAATTATAATGATGAACATTATCCTTGCAGAAGTATTTATATATTTTGAGGGAGTACTCTATCACCTCATATATAAGTGTCATGTACTATTATATAGGAAATTTTGGGGAACCTGATACCTCGATGTATGAAATAATATATAAAAACAAGATATATATGTATTATCACTTAAAATACACCAAAAATCATATCACAAAGATCATAATGGTGGTCCTGCGACTCATTGACGTAAAATCTTCAGTCAAGAAATTACCAAACCCTGATTTGTAAACCAAAAATCATCAAAGAAGAATATATAAGTTGAAGGAGTACCTAAATACATGGATAAATTAATCTATCCTTTAATATATATATAAACTAAACACTAACTATTGTATGGGGGTCCCCTAACTTATCAAGGGACTAGATTAACTTATACTAGCCTTGTTATATAGAAACCATTGCATGAGTACGTTTGGGATTAATGAAATTCCAAGAAACAAATGAGAACCTTACACCCGAACATTGGATACTAATGATACCAAATTGGAATCAATATAAAAACATATGAATATAATTTTTATTGAAATATATCAAGACATACACTCATTGTAAAGACGATGTGTATCCCCTCAAAATATGATTCATTAATGAATATTTATTACATGATATATATATATATATATCAAATCACAATTTATAATAGAATACATGATATGTGAGACTAGTTGGGGTACTAAAAATATAATTACAATTGATCATGTAAAATTGGTTCTATACGTATATTACTTATCTCAAAGATCAAATGGTCTATGGTCAATAGATTAAATCATCAGCATGTACTTGTACCTACATATTTTCATGTCATTTTAATATAACATGTCCCCCTAACATTTCATGTACTCTATGTACATTCTCTTACGATATGTGTGTACATTCCAATATCCTAATAAAATATAGTCTTATGTATTAAATATTATATATGAGTTAATATCATTTAACAACAGGGAAATCCAAGCCACACATGGATTGAAATATATAATCAATTAAAACCCTAGATGAATTCCTATGAAAATACATGGATTGTCTTCATTTAAAAATGAACACCATGTTGTCAATTTTTTTTTAATTTTTTATCACAATGATTTATTTTTATTAACCACTATCTATAACATCATTTGTTTCTTTAATATAACTTCTTCTATTGTTGACCATATGCATATTCCTCTACTTCCTCTACTAGAATCATCATGATTGTCCAAAATCAACCCCCATAAAAATTCTTAGAGTAATCTATTCATCACATCAATTAAAAAAAATTTCCTTCACTATTGGATGACTATTATTCATTTATTTTTATCACCATATAATCAATCCACCATCCAATATAAATGATAGTGTTGGTTGTTCATCACATGAAAGAAATATTGGGATCACATAATGCTGTCTTGGGAAAATTCTAACATCACAATAATTAATTTACAATGATCAATAAATTATTTTTTAGAATAATTAAAATAATAAAATTGGAAAAGAAATAATATGATCCGTGAAAAACTGCACGGATAGTTGTTTTGAGAATATGTTTAAGCATTTTTTAAAAATTAATTAATAAATGACCCTAGTAATATCAAGGCTCGATAAATTATAATGATAGAAACTGGAAATAAAATTTTTAATTAAGGGGATTTCATAAATAATATGTCGTGAATAAAATATAATTAATTAAATGAATGAATCCTTAACATGATAGTGAATCACAATAGCTTCATGTTTTTCATTCCATTAATTCACAATCTATCATTAGTGTCTTATGAATTCATTACGGAATTTCAATCAATGAATTACATATCCATAACCATGAAGAATGATAATATCCATCCTCTCCAAATCTATCTAGATATTTCATTACGAAATATATCTTAACCAATAAGAATCATAGAAGAATGGTTTTTTTCGAACAATAAACTTTAAAAATATATGAAATAATGTATTAATAAATAACCAATCAACATTAAGAAGTTTGTGTGAAATAATTATAACACTCTTAGGAAAAATACCCATTATATATAGAGACAAGCTATCAAAATTATCTTTTAATATCCTCATTATAAGTTATCATTTTTTGTAGTCAGAAGATGTTTTTTAAAATTATAAACATTAATAATTTATTAAAATAAAAAATTCCCTAAAATTGAGAAAACATATTTACAAGGCTGAAAAACAATCATTTATAAAAAATAAAAATATTATTAGGTCATTTTATAGTTTAAATTTATCATTTTTATCATTCATAATTTTATTGACTATGAAACTCCTAATTGATTATCTGTCGATCAGAGAAAAAAATAGTTCACTAATTTCATTACACATTTACCACCTTTTATTCATTTATAGTAAAAAACTAGAAATTATAAATTGGGATGCTAAAAAATAAAAATCATATAGAAATGCCATTCATCGCCTCATCAACTTTCTTCACCCATGAGGAGTTTGAGATCTGACTATAACATCCTAAACCAGGTTCCGCACACTGAGGATCCAAGCTAGATCACTACATAAAATCAAGTAGTACTACCAGTACACTAGAGACTTCCAGCTAGAAGTTATGGTCTAATAAGGATCATGGGAGGACTATACTCTATTTTTCAATGTAGCACAATGGTTAGAAAAAATAAGAATAGCCAAAATATTTTTAACAATTACCAAATTGAACAAGTAACACATGATGACTAAATAAGAAATAAAATATCAAAAACTAATCATTACATATGTTTCATGACCCCATCCATCCAATGTTGCCCTAATTAAGCTTTAAATATAGAAAGAGAGATAATGAACCCCCAAGTCCCTACTCTAGTAGGCCTCGGGGTGGTCATCAACAGCAGGGGTATAAAATATCAAAAAATGGGTGGCATTACCATTTTGTAGTAAAGATGATTGGTATAAAAGAGGTATTAAACTCAAAAAAACTCCTTTATATATATATATACATATAAAAAATTTCATCAAATGTGAATTTTTGAAATAAAACTATTACAAGTACAATAAACACTACAATTTAAATACCAAAAAAGGCTATGTAATGGCACAAAAACTGTCCCAAATTCCAATCTAGTAATTCCCAAAATGGTCCATGTAGTTCTCCTAGAATCCTAGAAGATGTTTTATATATGTAGGCTGATTATAAAGGATTATTCAATAAGAAAACCATATTCTCTCATTCACAATTGAGATAAGAATAATAATGATCTCTTAAGGAAACAACATAACCAAATATCCCCTAAAAATGTATAATAGACACCCCATACTCACTAAGGAATTATCAAAAAATAATAAAAGTTGATTAATATATTACAATGAACAACAATAGTAAGGTACCTCGCACTACTTTACCACAAATTAGCCACCCTCACACCCTAAAAACAACCATCCTTGTGCTCCCACCTCTTCTCAAAGAACCACGTCCCAACCCACCCATAGACACATGTGCCTCAGAACAACATATTTTCTACAATCACATGTTCCACATAAAAAATCTCATCCCACCAGCACATACCAAGGCCTCACAACAACATCTTTCCCACATACATCTGGGCGACATACCACATCCCATCATGATGAAACCTCAGAACACAACACATCTCATCCCAAAAAAACATGGGAAACACAACTCATCAGAAGGAACCAGGGACTCCAAAATCAAAACCTATCTGAATAAACATGGGCTACCACCACCTGGAAGAGGGGTCATTTAAATTGGATGGCTATCCATCCATCCTCCCACCTAGATGTTTGAGTATGACACCATCCTCTATGATAATGGGGGTGTTCGAAAAATAGTGATCAACTATAATGGGGTGTGTATAGAAATAATCAAGGAAAACAATTTTATATTGATATAATATTAAACACTCCTCACCAACCTATGGGTTCTAAAACGAATGGTCAAATCCCAAAACATCCATTATTACTACCTCAAAATGAATTTATTAGTATCAATACTAGACACTTTGGTGTTGATAAATTGAGGCTGATTCATAAATCTCCTTCACATAACACCCATTCACAACATTATTTACCTCAATCAAAATCTAATTCACTATTAACAATTCATTTGGTTTATTCCATCACAACCTGGTAAACTAATAAACCTAATCCTCAAAAGGAAACACAACCGAAGTCATATCAGATATTGTAGATCCATGTAAACTATATTTCATGAGATTCCTATCCATTTAAAAACTATTCATCATATAACATACATTGATCCTATGGAATGGGGTGAAGCATTCTCAATTCTACACATAGAGAAACTTCGAGAAAATTACCCATACTAATAACTTCCATCATCATTCTTCAATGATATTCTAAAAAATGAATCATCTCAACCGCAACAATTCATGGAATCACTACAAAATAACCACACTACACCCATCAAATTCAGAAATAAAAAAATATCAAAACTAAATCACAACACTGCTAGCGAACATTTTCCATCCATTTGAAAATTAAACAATCTCTCATCCTAAGATTCCAATACACCACCTAATCCACCCCACATCACTCAACCATTCCAACAACAATACCACCAAAAAAATAATACAAAATATATACATATATAAATAAAATTATTTCTTTTATTCCACTTGTTAACAATTAGGTTTATCATAGATTTAGATTGATTATGGAGAATCCATTTATTAGCGGAGTGTATGTGGTTATCTAATCTCAAAAACATATATTCATTAAATAGAATACCAATATTAAGCATTATGAAGACATCATATGTATGCAAAAAAGGACCACCAATAGATATGATTTTTAGTACACATATAGCCCGTAAAATTCACAACATCAGCAGATAACAATGAAGATAATAGTTCACTTTTCAAGGACCTTGATTTTGATCTTAAACAGATTCATTTCCTTTTATTTATTTGTTATTCATCTATCTTCACACGGAGAAATTCATTCAACCACCCCACAAGATACATGAATAAAATATATTTTAAGGAATCTCTACCTCGAAGAATAGACATTCAACACTTCCTTATTGTTCCAAAATAGGGGGTTCACATGTAGAACGAAGTAAATCAAGGGAAAACATGAAAAAATGGATACAACACAACAACCACCTCCTTTGGGAATATTTTTTCGAGGTGAGCCAAGAGAAAATGGGAACATAGAATTAATATAGTGTGTCATATATATATATATTTATTTATTTATGAACCTAAACAAATAAATGGAAATGTTTTTGAAATCCTTTAATGGAGGATTTTTACATAGACCACATGGTTTGGAAGGTCAATGGATGGTTGAGGTTTTTTAAAGATATATAAAATTAAAAAATGATTAAATATAATTAATTTTTTTATTAAACTCATCCTCTGTCATGGGAAATAGAAAAGGGATGAAATTGGAAAAAACTAATTATGGAAATTTAACAATCTATTGAAAAATAATTACTGTTTGGGGAGTCATCAGTGTCAATCAATGATGGGAGTCACCAGTGCGAGCTACTAGTGCGAGTCACCTGTATCAGTCATCCGCGCGAGTCATCGTTCTGACTCACCATCCCTGACTCATAGTTGGATAACATATTGTTGGATGTGTCACCATTTTGTGACTCACTATTATACAAATCACCATTGGACAAGACACTATCAAACCACTCATTGTTGGGTGAGTCATCACTGGGCAACTCACTATGCGCTACCTAATGTCGCAACCTACAATCACGACCTACCATGAGAAACTCACCATTGGGACTCACCATCTCAACTCATCATCATGACTCACTATAATGAAACACCTTCACGACTCACCATTTAAAGTTATTAGTGTGAGTCACAATTTCATTTAACCAGTGGAAAAATTAAAAAAATTGAAAACTATTAAAAAAAGCTATTTTGACCTCCTAGAACACTTGACACACTGAATTATCCAAATGTAATGGACTAGAGGGGTCTGGGACATTACATCATATATCTCTAAACCTATTCTCTCCCTTAATAATTAGTATCCAACCACAATGGAAAGCGGGGTCTGAATAACCACCCCATGATATACTGATCATGTATTCTCCAACAATTGAAACACCACTACCAATATCAACGTTCTATGATAATCTGACCTGTGTTTTTTGAAATATGGTTTGAAAACGTTGCATCTAAAGACACCTCTCTAACATATTCTATCCCAATTAACCATAATACACAACACACAAGCCCAAAGAACACAATGCCTGACCCCACGACTTAGATAATAAAATTTTCTTTGTCAGGATACTTTCTGATCCTAGTGACACTCACTAATCCACATTTGTTTATGTGCATCAAAATTAATGTTACTCTATGAGGAATATGTTCTTCCCCATTTTTGCATGTTGTAACATTTTCTCACATTATTGAACATTGAAAAAAGTCTTCTCCTAACAAGGTTTAAACATTACATTTCTATGAAAAGAATAACATGGTGAAACTAAAAACAACTATGTGTAATTTTCATGCAACAGTGTTTCCCACTCCCATGTACTCTCATCCATGCCACCATGCTTCCATAACACATGAACCAAATGAATATTACACCCACAAAGGAAATCCTCTCGATGAACCTAGATATCTAATTCTCACTCCACATATGTCACATCGTCTTCGATATCCTACTCTCCCCATTTGATGACATGAGATGCATGATAATGGTACTGGAGAATCTCATTGATGTGAAATACATCACAAATCCTCTCCAAATGTAGTGGAAACACCAACTTGTATGCCACTTTAACAACGTGCCCCACTGCCATGAAGGGTATAATGAACTGGGGAGAAATATTTCGCAATATGCAAAAACATGGATTCCAACATCAAGGGGAAACCATCAAGAATAAATGGTCCCCAACCTCTAACTCCATGAACCTCCTCCTATGATCAACATCCGACATCTTCTACTCCTCCACTACCTTAATCCTCTTATGAATGAACCGAACATTCTCTATCATTCTAAACACTACCTCAGGGCCATGAATAGCTATCTTCTGATCCATTGTCCAACACAATGTTTGATGAAATGGTATTCCATAAAAATCAAAAAATATATCTTTTACAATGGGAGGTTTATCATTATTGTTATAAGAAAACTTGTTGAGGGGTATGTTTCACATCGAATACATGAAAAATTCCAAGACACATGCTTTCAAAAAATCATCCAATGTAAGAATAGTATGTTATATCTTCACATCTGTCTGAGAGTAGAAAAAAGTTCTAAGGTGTAACTGAGCACCAAAATCATGATGTAATCCCCTCCAAAATCGTGATGTAAAATTGGTATCCCAGTCCAGGAAAATGGATCCTGGAACTCCATTCACCCACACCACCTTATCTGCATACCCCATTTCCAAAGAATCCACTACACTGAACTCCCTGATTACTATGAAGTGATAATATTTCACCAGTTGATCCACTACAACCTAGATAGCATTTTATCTTCCATGATCACTAGGTAACCCTATGGACAAATCTGTTGAGATGACATCCCACATCACCTCAAGAACATCCAAGGGATGAAACAAACCACCAAGAACATGGTGCTCGACCTTCACCCAATAACATACCAAGAGAATTGTTGAAAATCCCACTACATATTCATTCATCCCGATCCACAATAATAGAATCCTAATGAAGTAGGGAATATTGGAAACTTCTAGATGTACCTCTAATGGTGCGTTATGAACCTCATGAAGAACTCCCTCTTGTAAAGTTTTCAAAATAATCCACCTCCCCTGAAACAACGTTTGATTATCTATATCTTCTGACCAACCCTCTGGAAAATCACTAAGGACAACAAAATCACACAAATCCTATGCCTCTAAGTCTCCCCACAAAGACTCCACTACATATGGAATCCATGAAGACTGCATCGTCATTTGAAACCAATAACCCCTTCCATTTTCCACTCTTTCATCCAAGAGAAAGGATTCAAAATCCTCCATCACATTCCAAGCCTATGAAGATCATGGAAATACCACTTTTTGTTAATTCATTCTGAAGGCATTGGACACAAAATTTTCCTTTTATATGGTATAAGTGATCTTAGAATGATATTCCCAAATAAACCCTAGCCATATCCACTGTCGCAAGTTCACATATAGATGGGAAATGATATACCTCAATATATTGTGATACTTCATGATCAAAAAGTGATTCTACAATGTGGTAATATATCCACAACTTCTGCACAAACACAACTGCTTTCAAATATAAATCATGGGTGGCATTGTTACGTTCCTGAGGGTGTAACTACCGAGTCCCTTAAGTGATCATTTCTCATTGCTACATCAAGGTGCAACCCAAGTTCAATCACAAAGCATCACAACACACCTCAACCATCACCCCATATTTTTGAAATAAGAGTACAAGGTGACTATCCAACATACCCTTCATATTTCAAAATGCTGCCTGAAACTACTAACAACCCACAAACTTCTAGAGTTTCGTGGTCAGATCTATCAAAAGATATGTAACTTGAGATAAATAACATAAAAATATTTAATAATATCCCACAAGATTTAGAAAACTATTAACCTTTGTAGCCTTAATTAGTGAATACCAGTAAACAATTGAATCATATATTGACGGATCCACTACTTCATCTTTATACAACATGACATGTCCATGGAAATGCACCTATCGTGTCTAGAACATTCACTTGAACCACTTTCTGTAGAGATGGTGGAGTCGAAAGACCTGCAAGACCATCTTTAGAGGCTCAATATCCTCTTTCAATGACTTCATGAAGATAAAGATCTCATCAAGTAATATGATGATATAACATTATAAGAACTCATGGTATATAGATTTCATAATCCCCATGATCTTGGCTTCTGTGTCTATAACTCCAAACAGAATGACTATGAACTCAATGTTATTATACACATTTTTGAAAGTAGTATTAAAGATATCCCCAATACATCACAATCAAATGTAGATATATATACGACATATCTATATTAAAAAACCTTCTTTCTCTTCTCAACTAGTGAAATAGATTTTCTATCCTTAGGGGAGGGTAACTATTCTTGATCGTCACATGATTCAACCTCCTGTAGTCTATGCACAACCTCATAAAACAATATTCCATCTTTAAAACAACACCAGGGAACATCATGTCAGTACACTAGGAAAGATAAATCCTTTCTTCAGTAGTTCATTCATCAATATACACAATTAACGCATCTCATAAGGTTCCTTATGGTAAGGATCCATCAAAACTGGAGAAGAATTGGGTTATAGGTCTATCCGGAACTCAATGTCATGTCGAGGGGGTAGAGACAGAACCAACATGAAGAATGATATCCAAGAACTTTTAAAAAAACCATAGGGACTTTAGTTTCTACTAATTCCACTAATAGGTCTTCCCAAAAAAAGAATATTATCGACACACTAACTACCAAACTGCTAGTTGTGATTACCGATGAAATCCACATGATGACTATCCACATAAAATAACATGAATCATTTCTAGAAAAATTTGATAATGAAATTCACAGAATAAAACCAGTATATGGCCAACATAATATCATATGGATGCATCTCTAGAATGAAATTATCCACACGAGACTGATGTGGTACAATCTGCAATCTATATCCCAAACTCACACCAAACAAGCTTGTATAGTCTATTACCGATGTACTAAACTCTAGGGGAAAGAGATAAATCTCTACATATAGTCCCAAAAAAATTGGATATAAAGGGTAAAAAATAGGAGGAAGAAGCTATTGGGTCAAACAATTAACATGAAAGGATACAATATTAGTTGATCGTACCTCGGACGATCTTTAGACTTGATGGAACAACTGCCTCTAATAAGTTTTACTATCCATGACTCACTCTAAAAAAATTCTTCTAGAGACCACCTCTTCTATACACATGTGTTAGTGCCCCTATGAAATGCCTTGTGGTTGGCCTATATATACTCAGTCTCCCATTGGTGGAGCAAGAGACTACTATCCGTAATGCTAAAATGGACAGAATGAAAAATTCTCTGAAGGCAGGCACTAAACCTACCAACTAACATAATATTGAGAATTAATGACCATTGTATGTTGATCCTAAAGACTCTCACAAACTCCAAATATAAAACATATTGGTACAATCCCACAAGAAAATCATGAGGAACAGGTAGTCAAAAAAGAAACTGCTGAGGATGTATCCCTACCAGTCAAAACCTCGAAGGCCCAGATGCCTAAGACCTGCTAATGGTAACCCTACATATCAAAGAACATTGATGTATCCCCATTCATGGTATAAATCTTCATGAATACATACACTCAATGACCTCCACCTTCTTCTGGTCCTAAAAGTATGTCAGTAATGGAAAGAGGGTAACCGCGTACTGAATAGAAAGATGAAGTGTGTCCTCTTGGAATATCAAATGTGACTCCTCTTATAGAATGTTATCTAGGGAAAATTACTGAGATCCTAGAACTTGATCCCAATATTCCATACTGACATACTCCTTGCTGGAGGGACAGTAACACATGCATCTTCTCAGCCTTCATGGTTGATGTATGAAATTATACAAGGAACTCTTTCTCTAAATCTACCCATAGAACGTTATCCTTCTTCTACTCTCGTATCTACACCATCCACCACTGATGCATAGCTCCCTTTATCGGGATAAATAACAAAGTAATCTAATACTCTATCAGAGCCCAAATCAATATGAAAGTGATATAAGATCCTTGACCATGCTCTCCAATTTATTTTCGGAAACACTTCCCTTGAACTTTCCCATAGTCTGCCTCTAGACATCCAATAATGTTATATGCCATTGGTCATCCTCCTCCACTAGACAAACCCTTTTCTGATAAACTGGGTTGGCCAGCTGAGCTTCAACTATCGAAGCCACATATGGATGATGACTGGGTACCATATCTAAAAAGTTAAACATTGAACTCCTAATCCTAAGTTGCATGGATGTTTATTTAAGACACATTTTAAATCATTTAAAAGTTTATTTATTTCCAATTCCCAAAAACACCCAATTTATACTAGAATATAATCCATTAAGATTCATATACCTTTATTACGGTCTCTACGCTAAAAAAGGGTACCCTAACATTCTTGTTTGGAAGGCTCAGTGTCCTTATGTCAGATCACTGGGTAAGCATTAAAATCCCATGTTATATCTGATCTTCCCTATCCAATGACACAATCCATGATCACCTAACCCTATTTCCCAACCAACCCATCCAACCATCACTACTCAAAACTTCAAAATCCATCATATTTATCAACAATAGCATTCTATACTATCCTGTCATGACTCCTCCCACCAATGATTCCCCTCATGATCTAGAAATACTTTAAGAGATATAATGAACCCCTGAGTCCCACTTGTAGTAGGCCTTGGTGTGGAGACCAATACCAAGGGTGTACAATTCTCACAAAAAAATGAGGCAATACCATTTAATTGTATACTCGATCTGGATATTAGATGTATCAACCCTAAAATAATCAATGACATATAAATAACTGTAATCTAAAATCAATCCCACATGAATTTTTAAAATAAATGTGTTATAAATTAAATAGAAACTTCAAGGTAAATACCAAAAGTAATGCTAAGTAGTAACACCACAATTGTCCCAATGTATGAAATAGCAATGCCCAACATGGTCCATGTAGATATCCTATAATCCTAAAAGTGTTATTATATATGTTGGCTGATAATTCAAGTATACTACATTAGAAATCCAAATTCAATCATGCACAGGTGAGATAAGCATACAAATGATGTTTTGAGGAAACAAAAAAACCCAAAAAACCATACAAGGTATTCTGGACACCCCGACCTCTCAAAGGCACCCCAACCAAATAATGTAACTCAAGTAATATATTATAATGAACATTGATATTAAGGTATACCACACCACATTTCCATGGATTAGACACTCTCCCACAATAAAAAAAAAATATCCTCTCCCTCCCAGCTATTTCAAAAGAACAACGTCACAACCCACTCACGCACACATGGGCCCCACAACCACATCTCACCGATAAACACCTCATCCACAAATAACATCACACCCAAAGACACCATGTAACACAACACATCGCATCTTGAAGAATCTTGGGAAACTAAACTTCACCACATTCACCCGGGCCTCATTAATTAGAATATACCCGAAGATACATGGGAAATCATTGCTTGTAAGAGGGGGTAGGGGAGAGTAGTGGGCCAGCCATCCATCCCCCACCTATGATGTTTAGTAAACCCAACCTCCACCATGAAAACGGGTTAATAAGAACATTTTTCTCAACTAGGGAGTGGTGCACATGGAAATCACAATGTAAAATACATTAATATTCATAAAATGAAAAACACTTCTACCCAACCTATGGTTTCTAACAAAAAATTACATCATAGAAAGTCTCCTTTACAGCTACCTATAAATTCATTTACTAGTATCATTAATAGTCACTTTGAATGTTGATAAATTAAATCAGCTTTAGAAGGCTTGTTAACATTACACCCATTCACATCATAATATAACTTGACCAAAATATCACTCTCTATGAGTAATTCATTGGTTTATTCCAACACTATTTGGGAAACTACTTAACCTAATCGACAACATGAAACACAAACAGGGCCATCTAAGAATGTGAAGATCCATATAAACTAATGTAACTTCACATTACTCTCCTTTTTACACACGTTCTTAACATAACATACATTGATATCGATACATGGGGGGAATATTTTTTCATTCTACTGATGGAGAAACACTAAGAGAATTACCCAAACCAAGAACTTTCGTATTCATTATTCAAATTCATTCTGCCCAATAAATCATCTCAAACACATCTATTCTCAACAGCAATGATGCATAACAATACTACAACAATCACATCTATCAACATGAACATATCACCATCCGATCACCACTACACATCACAATACTTACCATCCGTTTCACCATAAAAAAAATATCTACCTGAGATTCTATTACCTGCCCCCCAAACAACCCTGCATAACCTATCCATTTCAACAACTATACCACCTCAGAAACCAAATAAAAAATATTCAAATTTAACAAGGACCGGTTCATTAATTCCCATTGTTAACATCCATGGTTATCATAGAGAGTATTTGATCATGAGTAATGCTTTTCTAATATAACGGTATGTGGTTAACTGATTTCATACACATAAAATATTTTTACAATAGACAAAAAAAAAAGAATTCACAAGCCATCAAATGTGAAAAAAGGACTTCCAACAACTATGATTTTCAGTAGGCATATAGCACATAAAATTCCAAACATCAACATATAACAAAGTAGTGCATAAGCCACTTTTACTGGCCACTCATGTTGATCTTAAAAAAATTAAATTATTTTTACTTATTTGGTATTATTCTATCTTCATAAGTAGACATTCATACACCTTCCTCGGATGATACACTAATAAAAGAGAGTCAATGGAATCCCTTACTCAAAGAAAAGATGATCAACACTTCATTACTGCACCAATATAGTGGGTGCACAAGTAGTATGAAGAACCTCTAAGGAAAACTCGATCCAAAGGCTAAAATACACATGATTTCTCAAGGAAGAAAAGTTTAGGGCACACCATAATAAAATAGGTTCACACAAGGATGAGATAATATTAGCTATCAAATGGACAGATCATTAATAAATAATAGGATTGATATTTTAAGGAAATTAATGGAGAATAAGGACCAAGAACACGTGGTTAGGATGGTAAAAGGAAGTTTCATATTTTTAAGTAGATATATATGATTCAAAATGGCTCAAAAAACCATTAATCAGGGTATTAAACTCATTTAGAGTTAAGGGAAATGTAAAAATGGGGAAATGGAAAAATAGATAATTCATGAATTTTGAACACTATTCAAAAAGACTAACCATTAGTTGAGTAACTGGTGTGAGTCATCAGAGCTAACTACTGATATGATTCACCAGTGTGAGTCATCATTATGTATCATCATTCATGACTCACCATTAGACGAGTTACTAGTGGATGACTCGCCATTGGGAGACACACCATTGGATGAGTCACTGTTGGACGATCCATCATCTCATGACTCACAGTTATGCAAGTCTACATCGTACCACTCACCACTAGAGACATGTCATAGTGATATACCATCATAAGATTCGTCCAGTGATTGACCATCATGACTCACCATCACGACTCTCTATTGAGAGTAACTATGGAGACCTACCATTAGAAAAAAGAAAAAAACTACAAACTATTGAAAATAGCCAACGTAACCTCCAAAAAAAACATCAATAACTGAATTTTCACTAAGTAACGGACCTGAGAGGTATGAGCCCTTTAAATATGTCATTCTAGATAAGTTTATTGATTTAATTTGAATAAATTAGAATTAGTATGTACACTTAAATCTCCCTAGAATGGTCTTGAATTACATGTGTTTCCCTCATCCATGCTCAATCCCAACTTTTCCATTTAATACATGGCCATTTCTTGTATCCATCACTACAAACATGAAGTCTTATTCTGTATTGATTATCTGGTTTGAATAGGGTGGAGTCAGAATTTAATAGGCCACCACCAATGTTTACTGAAACAATATACAACCCATAATAGGGTATGCAATTGTATAGGAATAAAATTCATGAAATAAAATAGAAAATTTATATTTATTCAATTACGATTTATTTAACCATATAAATCATGGGTTATGAAGGACTCCCAAACTATGAATACCTTCTTTTGATTATTCAAAATTCTTAATCATGTCAAATATTTAATTAAAAATCATTATAACAAAAAATATTTCATTAACCATTCAATTACAATTCATATAATCCTAATTGTATATATGGTACAATTTAAATATTTTTGCTTTGATCGTCATGGATAAGACTCCATGGTTATTTGAATCAAAATTCTATAAACCACAACTCATTTATTAGTAATATAAAAATGTTTTATTATGAAGATCTAGTCCATGTCCTAAATTAATTTGACACTATGGATGTTGATGTAGCATACCATCTATTACAAATGTGTAATAATAAAATTATCAATATGGTATTTTGATGCAGAATACTATATCCCACAAATTAATATACATTAATCAAAATATGAAATTCCAATTAAATAACATATTCCACATCAATCAATGTAAATCAATACTATCCATCTCCTCATAATTTCATAAACATCATTGTTAATCCAACCATCTCATAATTATGATTGTTAATTAATTATAAAAAAATTATTTGACAAATCAAACATTCAATTAATTAACTAAAAAGTAATTAATCCAATTCCATGATCAAAAAATTCAATTAATTAATTCAAAAATTAATTAACAAAATTTCCACTATCAATACATTCCCCTAATTTATTCATAAATCTATTAATATACATCACCAACCATAATATACAGGTAATAAATTCACCAATTAATTTGTCCAATACCACAAACAAAATATCTCATTTATTAATTCACAAATTAATTAATTCAATTCCAAAAATATTATTATCTGATGAATTACACAATAAAATAAATTTCATTAATTATTTAACCAATTAATTATTTCAATTTTACTTTCCCAATATTACATAAATCCATAAATTAATTATTCAATTAATTTATTTAATTCTATTTTCAATTTTTAATCACTATAAATGAAATTTCATGACACATAAACCAAATTATAATTGAATAATATATTAATTAAATTTATACCGTCCACTTCAATGTCATTTAAAACTCTCACCAATGTAAATTCCCAATCTAGGAAAATGGTCAAGAGTTCGATGAAGAAAAATAATGTGACATGAAACTGGTAGAGGTGAAGATCTTCAATCTGGGATTCAAATTAGTAGTAATGGAAGTTGGAAGGGATCAAAATTTATCCAAGACCCCTATGAAATGATATACCTATTTTAGGGTCTATCTAGGGTCTATTTGGGGTTATACATTGTTTTATAGTACATTTAATCTAATTTCTGACCTACTTTAAACTGTGCACACAAATTCATGAGAGGGACACACATTTTTCCAAACCATGTTAATTTACCATGATCATATTATAGTGGTGTGAATTACTTACCCTAATATGGGGAATGATTTCAAAATCCATGTTTCGGATATATGAACATCTCTATTTGGTTTTTCACGGTATCCTATACAGGGTGCACAGTTTCGAGAAACCTTGCACCATTCATTCACTATATCTCCATTATATATTCATTAATTTAACCCAAAAAATATTTACTATAAAACCATAACAAAATATACTCAAAAAAAGAAAAATAATACCTATTAATGATCTTGACATAGATCCATAAAATGACTATATATTACAGTCTCCCCATCATATTATAGCTCATCCTCGTGTTGTACTCCCAAGAATCACTGAGTATCCGAGTCAAAAAGGTTGGTACATTTTTCATGCATGTTCTATTAGCTTCCCATGTTCTCTTATTCACTATCTCATGTTTCAAAAATACAATAAATATCAGTATAGTCTTTCCCTACAACATCTTCTCATTGAGATCCAACACACATATATGAGGATCTTCAAATGATGACTCTATTTCATGATTAATGTCATCTACACCAATCACATGAGAAGTTTTTGGGTGATACTTTTGAAGATAAGACACATTGATAATGAAATTCATAACAATATACCAATGTTTAAGATCAAATCATTATTCCACCAACCTGATTCTCCCCACAACCTCAAATAGTACTATAATCATGGGCACCAGTATGACCGGTCTCCATATCTTGTGGTGACCTAAAATAGGTGAGATCTAAACGAATATAGGTTAATCATCTATAAACATAAATTTTCATCAACATATATCATCATCTAAATTATGTATACTATGAGAGATATCCATACACATCCCAACTGACTGAACATTCCCAACCATCTCACTCATGAGACTCAGTCCCAAAAATATCTAACTCACCTACCACCGTCCAACAGAGATGTGATATGCATCGGCAATCATAAAGGGACTCATATGGTGCGATCTATATTTCATCTTGATAACAGTAATTATAGGTTAAATCCAAAAAATATATTTGCATCTCCCAACACCATCCAAAGTCTGGAAAATGTATGAACCATATACTCATGAACAAGTATCATAAAATCTGACTACCAATTTTTCTTTGGGTGGAAAACCACTACTCTATAAAACTTTTTTACCATGCGCATTCTATAGGCCCATCCAAAAATAAATTTTTAAAACACGATTAATTATCTTAAATAATAATATATGGCACCCCATATAGATGTAAAATCTCCCAAACATACAAGTCTCTCTACTATCCCACTTATAAAATCCTTGTGTATAGTTTAATAAATGTATTCCATTTATAAAATGGTCTACATTACCCAAAATTTCATCATTATTTTATTTATTCCTTAGGAGACCAAAAAAAAACTCCATTGTTACATTGTCCCACATCAATTAAGAAATTAGCAATGGCTTTATAAATCCTCCAAGCTATTTATTCTTAGCCTTCAAATGTCAAAAACTATAGAATGGTTCCATGAAACCTGAAATCACATTTTCCATTATCATTCACCAAAATTTACGATGTAAGACAAGGTACATTTTGGACACAAATAGATGCACCAAAATCAATGAGGAATGAAATTCACGCATCAGATCCCCATACATACTCATTGACACAAAATAAATTTATCCTTTCATTGATTATCTCATAATAACCTATTGTATAGTTGAATGGTGACATGCCACCTTCAAGGATTTCCCTCAATTTCAATCAATCTGGATCCCAAAACATCCCATATATAACATGACTCAATAGTGTAGACTACACTGAATCTAATATGATATTAACCACTTACTGAATATCCTAAACTACAACATTCATTTTAGCCAATAAATTAATCATCTTAAACTCCTAACTAGACACCTGAATGAGAGGACAAGTTTTGGGATATACCTAACACTGAGAGGGGGGTGAATCAGTGTTGGGGACTTTTTAAACCAATTCCAACTTTTATCCCTGTACCTCTAGACCTATTAGGATCTTGATTCTATTATTCTCTTTTCCTTGTCGAATTCAATAATATAAATTGGTAAAGATATGCACACGATATTTTTACAAGGTTCACCGCTCAATAAGAGTAGGTATGTTTTTCCATGCATGAGGATGACCAGTGCATGGATTCTCCATTATAATGTAAAATGTTGTTAAAATGGAGTGGCTAGGAAAACAATCCTCTAGCCAGTGTGAGTCCCTACACATTAGAGGGGGTGGGACACAATCCTCTTCCCTGAACTGGTGATAACCTAGTCCCACTTGCAGCCTCTAGCTAGTTCTTTTTACTGCCTATCGAGATATTCTTTTATAGCCTCTAGCTGGTTTTTTATACTGCCTCTAAAGATAGTCTTCTCTCTGTTAAAAGAGTTTGCAACACCAAAAGAATCTTTCACCTGTTTAGACCTATTGGATCTCATACTTTGTTCTTCCTCTATTCAATTATTACCTACCTAGCAGCTTGCAGGTAAACAACCACTTCTTTCTCTGTAGAAAACCTGAAAGCTGCACAATCTTCTCCCCCTTCTTCTTCAGTGCAAAACTAACTACACTGAGATCGCTTCTGCTTTAATCTGCTGGAATCACAAACTCCCTTTGTGATTATCAGAACAATGAAGACCATCATATCTTAGCATCATCATAATTAAACTGCCCTGAATAATTGTTATCCTTCAGCTGGGCATACTCTCTTCTTCTTCTTCTCTTATTTCTCTTTGACATAGTATAATTATAGTGTTCTATTCTCATTCTTTAATTCTCTATACCAACACAAGAGTGTATTGGTATACTACCTTCTTCCTTGGTGAAGATATGAATTCAATTGCACATCTTGTTCTTCTTCACTTCACAATGCACAATGATAGTGTTAAACACCAGTCATGTGAGTGCGGTTCATCTTCTCTTTGTGAAACCGAATGGTTCACAGTTCTTTCTTCTTCGTAGAGCTGCTTCGAGAGTGCTATGCACCTATACAAGGCCTACGAGACCCTCAAATTTTTCGTGCAACCTTCTAGGTGGCTTGTGCATAAAATTCAAGTCTTGTGCATAAAAACACCTTTTGGCGCGAAATACCCTTTTCACGCAACTTTTCTTTTTCGCGCAGAACTTCCTATTTTGCACAGCAGTTCATTTTTCGCGCATCACTTCTTCTTTTCACGCAATACTCTATACTTCAATTTTTCCGCGCATCAGAGGTCGGGATTTGTCTATGTGTCGAGTTACTCACAATGAGAGGGGGTCACCTCATATTTATAGGCAGTTTGGACCTTGAGCGTAAAACCCCTTTCTGCTTGTAAAACTCTCCCTCAATTCTTGAGATTATGCGCACCTTCCTAGATTTTTCGTGCACCTCCGGACTTTGCTAATTTTCGACTATCAAATCAAAATACCCCAATTGCGTGCAAAATTCCACATCACATTCCATATTGCACGCAAAACCAATCTTTCCCGTGACATAATATTTCGTGCACTGCTACAATATTTCGCGCATTTCATGCATTTTCCAATTTTCATCATTCTAAGTATGAAGCACTAATTGCACGCAAAATTCCACAATGCATTCCATTTTGCGCGCAAAACCATCCTTTCACGCGACATCGTATTTCGCGCAATGATCCATTTTTTCGCGCAGCTCATACCTTAGAAAATTTTTATGCTTATTATCTCGAAACAACTTTTGCGCGAAAAACATCATTCCTCTATTTCATGCATCCCACAGATATTTCGCGGAAACCGCTACTATTTCGCACACCACTTTATTTTTTCGCGCAACCTGCCTAAATTTCCGCGCACTCCACGCCTTTTTCATTTTTCGATGTTCTGACCTTGAATAATGCCTTCCATGAAAATATCTAGACCATTTTCAATCTTGCATGCTCCATCCATTTCCAATCACATTTCTTCATCTCCCGATTTTTAGGCCCTAAAATTTGTCAAACACTAGAAAAAGGTTCCACCTTAAACTGTGCTTTTCTGCCATCCCCAGATTGTCCATTGCTATGTAATTTTCTCTCTTCACTGCTTCCCATAACTATTATTCTTCACATATCATGAATCCCACTATCGTTATATTTATCCTTTGATAGATCAGCTTTAGCATCGTCAGAGTTGTAATAGGAACTAAAACATCCCTGTCCTCCAGCAACACCATTCCTTCCAATCAAAACTTTATATGACGGGCATCATCATTTCTCCCCCTTTCCTTCATAAGGCTTTCATCAAAAGTTCTCCTAACTCATGATATGTGTGAAATACATACCGGCAATGCATCGTCTAATTTAGGATATAATGTGAAATACATGAATACCTTAGAATTCCATGTCCTTCCACATTTTCTTGTCTTTATAACCATCGTTCTGCAAATCATGTGATTCTATTCGTCAAGTAAGCTCTTGCATGATTGACATGAAATCATGAATCATTACATTGTATTCTTCAAATCCTCATTCTTCTTCAACCATCCTTAGATAGATGATACTTCACCATTCTTCTCCAATAATCCACAAATGGATGATACTTCTCCATTCATCGTTGTTGTAAACAATGTGTCAACTTTGACACAAGTTCTTTGAACTTAGGATCTGTTCAACAATAGTATGAATTGATCTTATTATAGAATTTCTCAAGTATGACATCCACTTCTATGATTCCATAACAATTCTCCAGGAAACCTCACTTCAGCTGATCTCCATTAACTTTGGAGTTATTCATTTTGACCAGCATTGACAACTATTGACAACAAATACAATCTTCAAACACAAAGTGGTCCCAATAATCTCCCCCTTTGTATTTTGTTGTCAATACCTTAAAGTATCTTCAAATGAATGTGTCAATGCCAAAGTGAGAATCTTATCTCCCCCCTTTATTTCTGTCTCTCCCATAGACATTCATTTCATTTATCTCCCCCTTATTGACAAGAAATACAATGTTCATGGTAGAGAGGGTATCATTCCATACTTAAACAAAGTGCCATCAATCATTTCACTATAATTCTACTTGAGAAATTCTCTATGTAGAAAACAAGAGGATTTGATTTAGACAAAAAATCTGTCTTTTACCCAATAAATATGACACCTCATGAGATGAGAACTTATACACTTGTCTCCAAGGGTGATCCAATTACATCCGAGGCCGAATATATTTAATGTTATAAGAAATAATCAACCTGAAATTCCAGCACTCACTACAAAAAACAGATCAAAAACATTCAAGTGCAATTGGCAGGTTAAGTGGCCTTTGGGCAGTTTCACTCTTCTTATGTCACTGATTATTTTCATTACTCCCCCTTTGTAGAATGATATTTATTTTGAGTAACCAAGGATGAGAGATTTAGAAATATCATACCATTTCCAATGACGTGATCTTCAGACAATCATCAGATTAGTAGAATTTAGTACCAACTGAAGTTGATACTTATTGAGACAATGAATCTGGAAACGTATTCACTTTTCTCCCCCTCAAGGGAACACTTCTCGTCACTGAATCTCAGATTCTCCCCCTGAGATCTTACTTCACCTTCAACTTCCTATATAACCAGAAAAAATACAATACGCAAAGATTTAAGGGAATAAGGTGGATCCTCCATGCTTCTTCAATGTGAGCCGGATGGCTGAGATGATTTTCTCAACCAAGATGATCCATTTTCTCCACTCCTCAGACTTTGACATTTGATATTTAATTTTTAATGTGTCTGTGTGGATCTTAATACTTCTTCCATCTCTTTGTGTGTGAACCTTCTTTATTCAAGAATTTCCAAGCACTAGAATCTACCAGTGCTACTTTCATTCTCTTCATGCATTCTTGTTGTGCTGGAATAAATTCAAGGCACTTTCTCACAGTATGACCGCCCTTGTTGCAGCTCACACACCGAACATCATTGTCTTCATGTAGAATCTTCTTTTTTCCATTCAGAACTAGCTATAGCTTGTGCATCTTCCATTTTCGTCATTCTTTCCAAATATTCTGGCCAAAACACCAATATATCATTAGGGATTGATGCATTAAGATTGAATCTTCTATATGGATTTGTCTAAGTGGATTCTTTCTTTGTTGTTCTTTTCGATGCACCACACTTCACCTTTTTGGATTTAGAATCCAAGGACATCTCTTCTTTCCTTCATGAAATCTTCTTGGGATAATTTTTTTTCACATTATTCATCTGATTACTTTTCAAGGATGGTTCATCATTCTTGGCCAGCTCTTCTAATCATATTTTATTATCATCTTTGGGTACCTTTTGAAATTAGCATTTACCACTCATGTGACAACTCCTATTGCATACATCACATATGATACCTAATATTCCAAATCTGTTTGGAGTATACAGATGTTTCTGGATCTGTGGATGTTAATTATTCTTATCTGGATTATCTCCCCCTTGATATGGGATTTCTCTATGCTTTTACATTTAAGGGATTGTACCAACAATACAGTGCACAATGACCAAACCTGTTGCAGCACCAGCATTGACAAACAAACCTTAACTTCTTGTCATCTTCTTGATAAGTTTGCTGAGTCTTCTTCTTCTTGGTATGTTGTGATTTCTGTGGGGGTCTATCTTCTACACTCATTCCCCTATCCATCCTATCCATGGTGATAGGTTTTATCTCACATTTCTTTATCCAAACTTGTTTATAATTTTTCTTCCTACCTACACTTTTTGTAGGAGCAATTTTAGAAACATTAATACAAGTTGGTATGGAATATGCCTTTGCATTCTCAGCTTCTTGTGATAGATCAACGAGTGAAGCCATGATCTTCTTATCACATGTTCGAGGTCTTTTGACAATAGAATCCTCTAGTGAGCATTGAGTACTGACATCAACTATTTCCTTCTTTTGTGGAGACTCAATATGTGTCTTCTCAAGATTGGTATGTTCAACTTCCAATTCTAGAAATCTCATATTTAGGATGACTTCCTAGTTTTCAATCATAGTCATCTTCTTTTCACAATCCTTCTTTAATCATTAAACTTCATCTTCATGCATCATTACTTTGTTTTGTAACAAAGATTCATGTTCATTTATCTTCTTGGATTTATCTTCCAAATATAACTTCTTGATTTCATTGCCCCTTTTCAACTCATCTTCTAGTGCGTGGATCTTCTCTTCTGGAGTCATGTTGACTCCATCATTTTCTTCAACATCTTTGTGCCACTTTGAAGAACATTTTTAAAATACCCTCTTTGTTACTTCAAAGGATCCAACCTGTCTAGAGAGATTTAAAAATTCAACAATATTTTCTTGTAAGACTTTCTCCAAAACATCAGTTTCTTCTTAAAACTGAGTGATATTTTCTTGCAGGCATTGAAATACCCTGAAAACCAGGGATGCACTCTCTTCAGGAATACCATGAAAAATCATTCTTAATCTATTAACTAAAATCTCTTGAGATGTTGTAGAATGTTCATCACCACTTGTGCTAGAATTTTCATCATGAGGGTAATTTCCAAATGTACTAACACATACCACTTGATCAGTTGAGGAAAGAAGGTTTTCCATCTTCTTGGTGGGTACTTCAGCCACTTTCTCAATACTTTCCAAATCTTGTGTGTCTTCAATGTCAGCCAGATATGGAGAACCAGATGCTTCCTCTTCTTTAGATAAGAGGGAATTCTTCTTCAAATTTCTCTTCTCTTTCTTTTTCCTGTTCACTATGGTCTTGGTAGATATAGCCTTCTGATCAAAGGTACCTAAATAATCACCAACACTGCTCTTCATTGTTGACTCGGGAATGGAACTCAAGTTTTCAAAATAGAATAACTTCACTTTCAAGAATCCAACAGAGGTTAACCTCCCTCTGATACCAATTGAGAGGACCAGTTTTGGGATATACCTAACACTGAGAGTGGGGTTGAATTAGTGTTGGGTACTTTTTAAACAAATTCCTACTTTTATCCCTGTACCTCTAAAGCTGTTATGATCTTGATTCTCTTATTCTCTTTTCCCTGTCGCATGCAATAATATAAAGCGGTAAAGATATGCACATGATATTTTTACAAGGTTCGCCACTCAATAAGAGTAGCTATGTCCTTGCCATTCATGGGGATGACCAGTGCATGGATTCTCCACTATAATGTAAAATGATGTTACAATAGAGTGGCTAGGAAAACAATCCTCTAGCCAGTGTGAGTCCATACACATTGGAGGGGGTGGGAAAAAATCCTCTTCCCTGGACTGTTGATGACCTAGTCTAACTTGCAGCCTCTAGATGGTTCTTTATACAGCCTATAGAGACAGTCTCTTGCAGCCTCTAGCTGGTTCATTATGCTTCCTCTGAAGACAGTCTTCTCTCTGTTAAAAGAGTTTGCAACACCAGAAGAATCTTTCACCTGTTAAGACCTATTGGATATCACAGTGATACTTTGTTCTTCCTCTATTCAATTATTAAATTCCTAGCAGCATACAAGTAAACAACCACTTCTTTCTCTATATCAAACCTAAAAGATGCACAATATTCTCCCCCTTCTTCTTCAGTGCAAAACCAGCTTCAATGACATCACTTCTTTTTCAATCTGCTGGAATCACAAACTCCGTTTGTGATTATCAGAACAATGAAGACCAGCTTATCTTAGCATCATCAGAATTAAACTTCCCTGAATAATTTTCAGCCTTCAGTTGGGCATACTCTGTTCTTCTTCTTCTCTTCTTTTTCTTTGACACAGTATAATTACAGTGTTCTAATATATTTCTTCAATTCTCAATACCAACACAAGAGTGTATTTGTATACTACATTATTCCTTGGTTCAGATATATATTCAGTTGCATATCTTGTTCTTCTTCACTTCATAGTGCACAATGATAGTGTTAAACACCAGTCATGTGAGTGCGGTTCAACTTCTCTTTGTGAAACTGAATGGTTCACAGTTCTTTCTTCTTCGCAAAGATACTTCGAGAGTGTTATGCACCTATCGAAGGCCTACAGGACCCTCAAATTTTTCACGCAACCTTCTATGTGTCTTGCGCGTAAAATTCAAACCTTGAGCATAAAAACACCTTTTGGGGCGAAAAACCCTTTTCGTGCAAATTTTATTTTCCGCACAGAACTTCCTATTTCGCGCAGCAGTTCCTTTTTCGCGCAACACTTCTTCTTTTCGCACAATACTCTATACTTCAATTTTTCCGCACGTCAGAGCTCGGGATTTGTATATGTGTCGAGTCACTCATAATGAGAGGGGGTCACCTCATATTTATAGGCAGTTTGGACCCTGCGCGTAAAACCCATTTCTGCGCGTAAACCTGTCTCTCAATTCTAAAGATTACGCGCACCTTCCTAGCTTTTTTCACACACCTCAGGACTTTGCCATTTTTCAACTATCTAATCAAAATACACCAATTGTGTGAAAAATTCCACATCACGTTCCATATTTCACGCAAAACCGATCTTTCCCGCGACATAATATTTCGCGCACTACTCCAATATTCCGTGCATTTCATGCCTTTGCCAATTTTCATCATTCTAAGTATGAAGCACCAATTGCACGCAAAATTCCACACTGCATTCCATTTTGCGTGCAAACCCATCCTTTCACGAGACATCGTATTTCGCGCAATGATCCAATTTTTCACGTAGGTCATGCCTTTGCAAATTTTTGAGCTTCTGATCTCGAAACACCTTTTGCGCGAAAAACATCATTCCTCTATTTTGTGCATCCCACTGATATTTCATGAAACCCACTACTATTTCGCGCACCACTTTATTTTTTCACACAACCTACATAAATTTCCGTGCACTCCACACCTTTGTCATTTTTCGATGTTTTGACCTTGAATCATGCCTTTAATTAAAATATCTAGACCATTTTCAATCTTCCATGCTCCATCCATTGCCAAAAACATTTCTTCATCTCCTGATTTTCAGGCCCTAAAATTTGTCAAACACTGGAAAACGATGCCACCTTAAACTGTGCTTTTCTGCCATCCCCAGATTGTCCATTTCTTTGTCATTTTCTCTCTTCACTGCTTCCAATAAACATTATTCTGCACTTATCACGAATTCCACTATCGTGATATTTATCCTTTGATAGATCAGCTTTAGCATCGTCAGAGTTGGAATGGGAACTGAAACTTCCCTATCCTCCAGCAGCATCATTCCTTCCAATCAAAACATTATATGAATGGCAACATCATTTCTCCCCCTTTCAGCCATAAGGCTTGTGTCACAAGTTCTCCTAACTCATGATATGTGTGAAATAAAAACCAGCAATGCATCATCTAATTTAGGATATAATGTGAAATGCATGGCTACCTCAGAATGTCAAGCCCTTAAACATTCCCTCATCTTGATAACCATCATTCTGCAAATCATGTGATTCTATTTTTCAAGTAAGCTCTTGCATGGTTGAAATGAAATCAGGAATCATTGCATTGTCTTCTCCAAATCCTCATTCTTCTTCAACCATCCTTAGATAGATGATACTTCACCATTCTGCTCTAATCATCCTCAAATGGATGGTACTTCTCCATTCTTCATTGTTGTAAACAATGTGTCATCTTTGACACATGTTCATTGAACTTAGGATCAGTTAAAAAATCTTCTGAATTGATCTTATTAGAGAAATTCTGAAGTATGACATCCATTTCTATGATTCCATAACAATTCCCCAGGCAACCTCACTTCAGCCGATCTCCATTAACTTTGGAGTTCTTCTTCATATCCTTCTTCATTTTGACCAGCATTGGCAACTGTTGACAAAAAATACAATCTTCGAACATGAAGTGGTCCCAACACTGAATAGCCTGGGCCTGGGTTTACCATCTAAGAGCATTAAATTTTTTTCCCTTATTGGGAATATATTCTAGATCAATGTCAAGTAAAATCATATAATCAACCCATCTCCACTTTCGGATATTAAATTCACATTGTGAAAAGGTGTAATGTAATACTTTTTAATCATTATACACATTAAAAATTTCCCCTAACCGATAATTTAACCAACACATCAAACCATTATCAAATGTAGCTAATTTGGGGTTCTCTGTAGGGTAATTCCATTTATGTGGCATCATCCTAAAAGAAGATCAGGCCAAAACACTATATCCTTATATAAATACTGATCTAAACCAAATCCCATAAGATTAAAAGAACATAGTATACTCATTGATGATCATTGTTAGGAAAATGTTTTTTAACATTCAAAAGCTTCTTCAACTATATGAAGGAATTATCATATGATCCAGACCGTTAAAAAATTATCCCCTTATCATTCAATCCGTAATGGGGTTTTTCCAAATAGTAAAACCCATGGATGAACCTATAATAATATTCTTCTAGTCCTAGAAATATATAGATATTAAAAATATTCTTTGGATACACCAAATATAGAAATTCTTGAGCATTCTCTAGGTGCACTGGCACACCTTCATTCGATATGATGCCACCCATGAAGTGTACTTGATCAATAAAAAATTTTCACTTTGATATATTTTCATATAACAAATTCTCTCTCAATTATACTTTGTACTATTTAAAGATGTTGGTAATGATCATCATGAGCCTTAGAGTACAAAAAATTTCACCAACAAATTAAAAAAACTAATCTAGGTATGGGTGAATGATTATATTCATAAAGACCATGAAGACTACTAGTGTGTTAGTCAACACAAACAGCATCACAAAGAACTCTTATATGTGATACATATGTTTTAATGTAATCATCAAATTTTCAAAATGTGGAACACTCAAATGATGATACCCTAGTCTCATGTAGATATTGGTGAAAATTCAATATCTCTTCAACATGTAAAATAGATCATCAATATGTGGAAGAGGATACTGGTTCATCCTTGTAATCAAGATCATCATATGATATTCAACACAAAACCATTGTGTCTTTTCAGCATTATTTGATGTCACGAATCGTCTCCTGGGGCCCGTGTTGCAACTACCCCAATCCCACCTTCTATAGGAAAAGGGCGGGATACTAGCACCAAAGGCGTAAATCCCAAAAATTGGGAAAGAATTGCCTTTATAACCTAAAAATGCACACAACAGAGTACAAGTTGGAAGCAAAAAACTAAGTAAAACTATATAAAAAATGTTTACTAAATGTAAAAGGGGGACATAAATACATTCCCAAATGAAAATTATAAGGAAATAGAAAGTAAAAAATGATGAAAATAAAAGCTACCACGGGGTCGTCCTCTGAGGCTCCTACATGAAGGGTAGGTACATATCGCCTCCTCAGCACTCCAGGTCTATCTGTCTCCTCAATGTATCATCACACTATATGGTCCAGCTACGGGTACTGTCTAGTCCTAGTTCTCTCAGCCTCAGTCAGCACTGTCTGTCGTCTGCATCCTACACAACAAGGTGTGGCCATTTCCTGTGCAGGGGTGAGTATAACGATACTTTGTAGGGACCCCGAGACCCTCAAGGTAAAACAAAATCCAACAAGGATAAATCACAAAGTTTTAAATAAAAAGATAACCCCACTTAGGTATATGCCAATACATATACCTATGTTATCATGCAATCCATCTCAATCATGAGGAAAACACAAAAGTTGCAGACTCAGTTCACATAAGTATACATCTATTATTGAGTGTTAGAGATGAATAGATGTAGCTACTAAATCATCTATTCTGTCGAACCCACACAAGATCCAGGAACAAAAATTAGAGTTGTTGAACCCACACAGGATCCAGGAATAGTAGTCAGAGCTATCGAACACACAGAGGATCCAGGCATAGTAGTTAGAACTGTCAAAATTACACAGTGTCCAGGAAAAGTAGTTAGAGCTGTCGAACCAACACAGGATCCAGGAACTGCGGTCAAAACCGTCAAACTAACATAGGATCTAGGAACAGTAGTTAGATCAATCGAACCCAAACATGATCCAGGAATGCAGGTTAGAACTATTGAACCCACACAGTATCCAGGAATAGTAGTCAGAGTTATCGAACCCACACAGGATTCAGGAACAACAGTCTGAACTGTTGAACCCACACAGGATCTAGGAACAATAATTTGAGTTTTCAAAAAAACAATGGATATAGGAATAGTGGTTTGAACAGTCGAACCCACATAATATCCAGTAACAGTAGTCAAAGCTATCAAGCCCACACTAGATCTAGGAAGAGTATTCAAAAAGAAGCCTACCATAGGGTATCATGAGAAAGCTCGCTTGATCCTGGGTGGGTTCGCTCCTCAAGAAATGTGTCGATACATCAACATCCAAAAATTCCCATGAAGAAATATCCCAACGGTTTGTCACTTCATAGTTTTCTCATTGCAACAGAAGACATGACAATCGGACGTCCGGTATATTAGTTATTAGCCTTTTAGTCCTGGGGGCCCGGTTGGATTCGTTCACGATCCAACCTGACCGTGAGTCAACTATACCTCGAACACCAGTGGGGTATACTACAAGGGACCTCCATGCTCCAAGATTACCAGTGCTACTGTTGGTTCATCAAACGGATGTTTGGTGCCAAAGATATGGATAAAATAAAGTAAAAGTTATGTAGTAGGTCCGGGCCCGGTCCGACCCGGTCGGACCGACCCGTCCCGACAGAGTCTGGGCCGACCTAGTTTGGGTCGCACGACCTGACCCACTGGGTCCAGCCCGACCCTTTGGTTTAGGCCCAACCCACTGGGTCGTGCCCAGCCTGCCCGAGGGAGGTCCGTCCCAGGCTCGGGCTGGTTAGGCCTGTAGCGCCACGAGGGCGCGGCCCGACGTAGCTCAGCCCACAAGGTGCAGCAGGGGCTGGATCGGCCGGGGCACCATTAGGGGGTCCGTGGGCCGGTTCGGGAGGCCGGCGCTGCCAGGGAAGCGGTTCGGTCGGTAGGCGGCGCGGCTTGGCGGTCATCCAGGATGCCAATTCAGAAGAGATTATGGGGCTGCTCAGGAGGCTGGGATTCCGGGAACTATGAGGCATCTCGGGAGACAAGGAGGTGGAAAAGCATGTAGGTAGGTGAACGAGCAATCCGGATGGTGGGAGCCGTCTAGGAAGGCTAGAAGGTGGCTGGGGAGAGGCCGTGGGGCAAGCCAGCGGGTGGCTTGGGGGCAGGCCGGCGGGCGGCCGAGCTGGCCGGTGGGCGCTCGGTCGGGGTCAGTTTGGCCGGTGGTGGTGCGGTACACCATGGGTCAGTGTGGGACATGAAGGCTGCGGGTAGCGCGACCTCTGTCTTTTCCACCTTCGACGCCTCGTCGTTTCATTGCCGTGATGAAGGACATCACAATAGAGATCGACAGAGGGTGTCAGGACATGTTAGTTTGGCCCGCACCCTCTACGCTTTGGGTGAGAGAAATCAGTCCTCTAGAACAAACAACAAAAATCCACCCGTATAAAGAAATCATTCGCATTATTAGTTTTTAATGGAATGAAGAACATGTAACTTAAATTAAATTAACCCCAAACTTGATCGTCCTTCATCAACGATGTCACAGGGAAGAATACGGAGTTTTCGTTGTTCATCGTGTCCACCGCACACTTCCAATCCCGATCTCACACATCGGTTGTGGAAGGCACTCCACATTGTTTGCAGTCTGGGGAAGAATATTGAAGGATATCATTGCCGTTGTTCTTCATTGGAACAACACATTCTTTGTTCTTTGTTGGGAGCTTTCTCCCAATAATCCTTATCTCAAATCACCCATGTGAAATGTTAAGCCAAATAATATTTTATAATATATATCATTCCGTTGGAAAGAATTCAAAAATAATAACTAAACAGTTAGTTGGAACATTAAAATTAAAGGGGAGGGTTTGGCACCATTAATTCAGTGTGTTGGAAACATTAATTTGAAGAAAGCTCTAGAGGATCCTCCATATTAAAGTGGGGGGGGGGGTTAGAGGTTTTCCTCCCCTACCATTTAATTGAGGTCGGGTTGTCCCAGCTCTAAATATTCAAAATGGGTGGTTATGTGGTATCAGGTTGTCCCCACCTCATTAACCTCACATGGGAGGTTGAGGCATAGTGGTCCTCAACACCATGACCTCTCATTAGAGGTTATGGCCGGGTGGTCCCCACATCCATCCACCATGTGGAGGTTATAGTTCCAGTGGGTCCAACCTCCCAACATCCACATGCTGGATCAAAATTAAAATAATGTGCAGTTCATTTTATTTTGTTAATTTCCACGAATAACCCAAAAACCATCTTTTATTTCCAACCAACTACTATAGAGGTGAAAGTTTTCTTAGGAAAATATTGGTGCTGAGAGTTCAACAGTGCCCTCATATTTCAATTCTGAGCACCATTTCATAATTTATAAAAACCTGCTCATACAATTTCTGAATATACCCAAACCAAACTTCAGAAATTGATTACAGGCTCACCGGGCCTCAAAATCATGTGCAGTCGGTTTTCGCGGACTCGTAAAATTCCCATGTATTTAAGAGAAAATATTCTACAAACATTATAAGTCATTGAATTCTCCCCACCACTGGGCTTTACATCCTTGAAAGCTATAACTCGAACTAAGGGAACAAGTGGGGGTACTGGGCATGCAGCTGAGCCTCACGTTCCCTTTTGCTCTCCTAGAAGTTCTCGTGCTACCAAGGAACACGCTCTAGAGGTATCGACTGTCCACGTAGGACATGATTTTGTCAATCCTCAATATCCAATTGAACTTTTCTGAATGTATCTCTATCTTCGATGTCCATCTCTCCAAGGTCGATGATGTGAGAAGGTGCGTGCATGTATCCCCTCATTTGGGATACATGGAAGACGTCGAGCACCCAGTGAATCTAAGGTGGAAGAGTAAAGTGGTATGCCACCTCTACCACTCTGATAAGGACTTGAAAAGGTCCAATGAATCTCGAGACAACTTTCCAGCTTGGCCAAATCTCTGTAAACCTCGTCGAGGTGAGACCAATAGAAAGACATGGTCGCCATCCTCAAACTCCCGAGGTCTCCGTCTCCTATCAGCATACGACTTCGGCCTACTCTGTGTATTCTTCATCTTATCCTGGATGATCTGCACCTTCTCTGTGGTAGCCTGTTCCATCTCTGGTCCCACCAGTGCTGACTCCCCTGGGTCTATCCAGCACAAGGGTGATCTTATGGTCTCTCGTACAACTCCTCAAAAGGCGCCATCCCTATGGTGGTGTGGTTGCTATTGTTGTATGAAAAGTCCACCAATGGTAAGTGGTCCTCTAAGATGTGACCGAAGTAGAGGACGCATCCACGGAGCATGTCCTCAAGAGTCTTAATGGTCCTCTCAGTCTGGCCATCCGTCTGAGGATAGAAGGAACTGCATAGACGAAACTACATCCCGAAAGCCTCTTGTAACCCCATTCACAACCGGGAAGTAAACCATGGGTCATGATCAGAGACAATAGAAGAAGTACTCCATGTAGCCACACTATCTCTTACACATAGAGGCTTCACAATCTCTCCACTGAACCCTGCTTTCTGATCGGTAGGAAGTGGCCCAACATGGTGAGTTGGTCGACGATCACCCAAATTAAGTCATGAACTTCAGATGTACATGGAATTCCTATCACGAAGTCCAAGGAAATTGCATCCCACTTCAACTCTGGGACCCCTAAAAGCTGGTCTATGTTTTCTGGTACCTTGTGCTCTGCCTTAACTTGCTGATAATTGAGGAACTGAGTGACAAACTCTGCCTCTGCCTTCTTCATTCCCAGCCACCAGTGTTGTCACCGGAGATCCTAGAACATCTTCATCAATCCTGGATCTACCGCTAGAGGGGATTTTTTGAACTCCCTAAAAACTTCCTCTTGATGTTACAATGTCACCATTGTATGTTTTCTGAAGAGGCTGACATGCTCCCCTCCTTCAGAAAATCCATCTGGGGTATGTCCTGTGGATATCTGAGCACGTTGTGTCTGGTAGTCAGTGTCCTCATGATGTGCCTCCCTGACTCATTGAAGAAGTGGGATAGTGACAATATGAGACTGAAGGAAGGCTTTCCCATCTCTATACAAAAAGGATATTTACAAAGAAACAAACATCTCTGTCGCCTCACCTTGCAGCTGTATACCATATCTCCTACTAAGTGAATTTACAAAAATGTTCCGCTTCTTAGGAGTATAGACTATGTCGAAGTCATAGCCCTGGATAAAGTCAAGCCAACATCAATCTCTCAGGTTCAGGTTCTTCAGGGGGAAGATATACCTGAGAGTCTTGTGATCATAATACATTGTAAAATGTTCACCCATCAAATAGTTCTGCCACATATTCAAGGTGAAGACCGATGTTGCTAAATCCAGGTCATGGGTAGTGTAGTTATGCTAATGTTGTCTCAGATACCGAGAACCATATGCGATCACTACTCACACCTATATCAGGACACACCCATGTCCGGCCCCTGATGTATCATAGTAGACTACATACCCTATGCTTTCTACTGGAAGACTAAATATGGGGACACTAGTCAGCCTCTACCTCAGCTCTTGAAAGCTTTGCTGGCATCTCTCTGACCACACAAATGTTTTCCCCATCATCATCAATGCTGATAGTGGTGATGCAACTATGAATAAGTCTGACACAAACCTCTGGTAATACCCGACCAAACCCAAGAAACATTTTACCTCCAACACACTTCGGGGTGGCTCCTGAGCAAGTACCGCCTCCATCTTCACTGGATCTACTGCAACTCCAGCCTCCAAGATGACATTTCCCAAAAATTGATCCTATCAGATCCAAAACTGGCACTTCGAGAGCTTTCCATAAATCTAGTGCACTCAGTGTGTGTCTAGTACTACCTTCAAATGGTATTCATGCTTCTCATTAGTAGTCAAGTAGATCAGAATGTCGTCGATGAAGACTATGAAAAAGCGATCGACATATGGCTGGAAGATCCTATTCACGAGTCCCATGAACACTACTAGAGAGTTGGTTGTGCCAAATGGAAAACCCAAGAACTCATAATGGCCGTAACAACACCTGAAAGCCATTTTTGCACATCCTTGTCTCAAACTCTTAGCTGGTGATATCCTGACCAAAGGTCTGTTGTGGAGAACCATCGCCCTCCCATTAGCTGATCAAAGAGGTCATCAATACTTGGTAGTGGGTACTTGTTCTTCATGGTCACCTGGTTCAAGCGATGGTAGTTGACACAAATCCTCACACTCCCATTCACCTTCTTGGCGAAAAGAATTGGGGCTACCCCGGGAGAAACACCGGGCTGGATTAATCCCTTCCCCTACAAGTCCTCTAGCTGTACCTGCTGCTCGCGAAGCTCCGCGAGAGCCATCCTATACGCTAGTGTAGATAACAGTGTCGTCTTAGGGTACAGGTCAATGTAGAAGTCAACATCTCTGCAAGGAAGTAGACCTGGGACATCATTAGGTAAAATATCCACATACTGGTCCACCACTAATTGGTAGCTTAGACTCTCCACATCATCTGCTTCAAGGGTAAGGCTGGCCAACTGATGAGTTATCGGCAGCACCCTCCTCTGAGTAAGTCTTTCATGTGCTGAAAAGTCTCCATTCTTGCCGGTGAAGGTTAAACCGGTCCCATCTGTGCAAACACAACACACTTTGCGCCTAATACATTCGATGTGAGCATGGATTGTAGATAACTAGTCCATACCCACGATGATGTCGTAAGGCCTCAAAGCCGCTACTATGAGATCCCAGACGAAGCTCTTGCCTCTTAAGTAAGCTCACAATGTCAACACGAGTGTGTAATCATCAAATCTGCTCATGTAGAAGCCTCTATCTGTAAGGATATTGGCAACAGCTCTGTCGGAATCTTTGAGCTTTGAATGAGGGAAGTGGCAATGAAAGAGTGGGTGGAACCTATGTCTATAAGAACTGTAGCTATGGTGAAGTAGACACAAATCGTACATCGAATCATCTCCAGAGCACAATGATCATATGATGTTGCTTCGCGGAGCTGATCTCTCTCATGTCCACCTGCTCCCTGTGGTCGGGGTGGACCTCCCGGTGGTGGTGATGGTAACACCTCAAAACATCGTCCACCACCAGCTGTACAACAGGATCCTATGCCACGTCTGCCTACTCCCTGTAGACTGCCTCATTCGAATTTCTGTCTCTGCCTGGGAACTACTTTGACAATATGTTTATCATCTGAATGGCGGGTCGAACATTCATGAGCCATGTTACCATGCCCGCTGCATGAGTAACACTTCCCTATCCAGGCATGTCTGTCTCTATCTCTATTTCCCCGCAGAACCAATCCCGAGTCATGTGGTCATCCACCTATAGGTTTGGTCCACTTAGACCTATGTGACATTTTTATGCTACCATCTACAGAAGCCTCTACTACATGTCGAGTGGTGGTGGATCTCACTGTTGGAGACAACTCAGCAAGGAAACTCTCCACTAGGAGGGTTCTCTCTAGCACCGCTGCCTATGTTGGGATGCTGATTGAGATCCTCAGAGCTCTGATCTCCCATCTGAGTCCCTGATCGTAGGTCTGGGCCCTGAAGATTGGGTTATATACCATACCTGTGGAGTAGCACGAGAAGTTGGTGAACCTCAGTGGGTACTAAAACACCTTCATTCAGCCCTCTTGCAGGTGAAGTAGATCCTATATCCGCACTACACGAAGGTTGGTAGGGGAAAACTCTACCCGAAATAGGATCTCAAAGTCTGCCCATAGTAGAGTCACCTTGTCATTCACCTGAAGCATCAGGCTCCACCATATTCCTATTGCTGCTAGAGGGAGACTTGCACCAAGCATCACCATTAGGTCGGTTGTTGTCCCTACTAGTCTGGATACTCTCACCACAGCCTCTAGCTAGTCCTCAACTACCTGCGTGTTTGTCTCGCCCCTTAAATTGGGCAGCCCCTGGCACTAGAACTCATGAATCGCTCTTAGGTGGTGTTCACTCTCTACTGTTGGGGATGGTTTCATCAGTGGCCCAACGGGTTGTGGTACCGCTGGTGCCTCCGCTGTGATAGGGCCCTACACCGAGGTATCATCGCTCGGTGGGCTGCAATCTCGTACAACTCTCAAAACCCTAGCTGGCTGTCTGCATGGAGGCATCCTGAATAGAAACAGGTGCGCCACAATGAAAAAGTTATACCTGGTGAGTTGACTCAATTAATTCAAAGAAAACTCTTCAAAACACACAAGTAATCAGTGTTTTCGTGCAATTAGTAGGAAATCAGAAGTCAGGGTCATGGTGTATGGATACGTCGGCTGTCACACCGACATTGGACTCCCTAAATTGAAAACCACACTCACTACACATAACACTATTCCTTCACAGAAAATATCAGAGTCATATGTTCTTTAGTAGAAACGAATCCTCTGATACCAATTTGTCACAACCCGTCCCCCGGGGCCCGTGTCGCGACTACCCAAGCACGCCTTCTATAGGCCAGGGGATGTGGAACAGTAACAAAGGCATAAATCTGTAAATCTGGGAAGGCATTGGATTTATAACCTAAAAAAGCACATAACAGAGTACAAGATGGAAGAAAAACACGAATTAGAACTATATAACAAAATTTACTAAATGAAAAAGGGGGCTGGAAATACAAGCCCAAATGTAAAGTACAAGGAAACGGAAATTACAACTAAAGAAGAGAAAAGATGTTACTGGGTCGTCCTCCAAGGTTCCTACCTAAAGAGTAGGTACATATTTCCTCCTCAGCACTCTAGGTCTGTCCGTCTCCTCTGTGTATCATCACACCATATGGTCCACTTCCAGGTACCGTTCGATCCTGGTTCCCTCAGCCTCATTCAGCGTTGTCCTTCATCTGTAACCAACATGACGTGGTGCAGGCATAACCCATGTAGGGGTGAGTTTAATGATACTTAGTAGGGACCCTAAGACCCTTAGGGTCTCACAAACTCTAACAAGGATAAATCAAAAATTATGAAATCAATATATAAACCCACATAGGTTCATGCCCATACATATAGATTTGTTATCTAGTAATCCATATCAATCATGAGGGAAACACAGAATTTACTGACTCAGCTCACATAGGTATACCAAATTTTTTGACAGTTAGAGATGATTAGATTTATCCACAAAATCTTCTATTCTGTTGCACCCACACAACATCTAAGAATAGAAATCATAACTGTCGAACCCACATAGAATCTAGGAATAGCAATTGGAGCTGTCGAACCCACACCAGATCTAGGAAAATTTGTTAGAACTGTCGAACCCACACAGGATCCAGGAACAAAAGTCCAAGATGTCGAACCCACACATGATCCAGGAATAGCTGTCAGAACTATCTAACCCACACAGGATCTAGGAACAATTGTCAAAGATATCAAACCCAGACAAGATCTAAGAATAGTGGTCAGAACTGTCTAACCCACATATGAATCAGGAATAGTAGTTAGAGCTGTCGAACCCACACAGGATCCAGGAATAGTGGTCAGAATTGTTGAACCCACACAAGATCCAGGAATTGTAGTTAGGGCTGTCGAACCCAAACAGGATCTTAGAATAGTGGTCAGAACTATTGAACCCACACATGATCAAAGAATTGCAGTCATAACTATCAAACCCACATTGGATCCACGAACTACAGTTAGAAAGAAGACAACCACATGGTTTCTGACCAATACACGCTTGATTCCGGGAGGGTATGGTCCACAAGCCAAGTGTTGATACATTAGCTTCCACGAAGTCCCACGAAGATTTATCCCAATCCTCTTCCATGTTATAGGGGTCTCAGTGCAATATACGACGCGTGAATCGGATGCCCGTTCTGTGGGTTATTAGCTTTTTAGTCCTGGGGACCTGGTAGGATTCGTTCAAAATCTAATCTGACCGTAACTCAACTATACCCCAAACTCTATTGAGGTATACACAAAAGGATTGTCACGCTCTGAGATTATCAGCACCACTAATAGTTTGTCAAACGGTCGTTTGGTGACAAAGATATGGCCAAAAGAAATCAAAGGGTCGGCAGTAGGTCAGGGTTTGGGTCGACACGGCTGGACCCAATGGGTTAGGCCAGGCCCGTTGGGTGGGCCGACCTGTTGAGTGTGGTCTGGCCCGCTAGGCCCTGCCCAGTGGGCTGTAAGGGAAGTTCGTCCTGGAGCGCCACGAGGGCGCGACATAGTGTGGCTCGGCCCGTAGGGCACGACCGGGGTTTGTTCAGCCAGGGTGTTGTGAGGGGGGCTGTGGGCTAGCTCGGGAGGCTGGCGCGACAAGGGAACCAATTCAGCTGGGAGACCCAGTGTGGCTTAGTCGTTTGGATAGGACACCGGTTCTGTCGGAAGCCAGGGGACAGCTCTGGAGTCCTAGCGTGCAGGAGCTGGGAGGCGGTTCGGGAAGTCGGGAGGCAGTCGGGCAGGCCGAGAGGTGTGCGGGCGTGCTGAAAGGCTGTGGGGTGGTAGGCCGGGAGGTGGATGAGAGGGAGATGGGCTGGCCGATGGTCGGCCGGTGGGCAGCAGGGGGGCAATCCGGCTGGCGGCGGGGCGGGGGGGGGGGGGGGGCAGGTTGGCGAGTGGCCAGGAGGTGGTTGGGCTAGCCTGCGGGGGCTCGTCTAGGGCCAGTTCGGCCGATGGAGGTTCACGATCTGGTGGGGTGACATGGGTCATGGAGGCCGCGAATAGGGAAACCTTTGTCTTTGCCTCCTTCGTCGCCTCGTCATTTCATAGCCCTGCCGAAGGACATCACAAAGGAGATCGACGGAGGGTGTTGGGACATGTATTTTTGGACCACACCGTCCATGTTTAGGGTGATTGCAATCAACCCTCTGTATCGAACCACAAATATACACCTGTATAAATAATGAATCCTCATTCTTCATTTTGAATGGAACTAAGAACATGGAACATAGATGAAATTAATCCCCTGCCTTGATCATCATTCATCAACAATGTCACAGGGAAGAAGGAAGACTTGTCATCATGCATCACATCCTCCGCAAACTTCTAATACCATGCTGGCATGTCGATTGTGGAAGACGCTCCACGTTGGTAGGAGTCTGGGGAAGAATATCAAAGGAGTTCTTTGCCGGCGTTCTTCGTTGAATGAACATGTTCTTCATTCTTCTTAGGGAGATTTCTCTCAAAAATCCTCCTCATAAATCACCCAAGTGAAAAGATGTTCCAAATAATAGATTATAATATCTATCATTCCATTGGAAAGAAGTCAAAACGAATAACTAAACACTTGGTTGGCACATAAAAATTAAAAGGGGGGATTTGGCACCATTAATTTTGTGTGTTGGCAACATTAATTTGGAGGATTCTCATGCTGCTCCTCCACATTAATAAGGGGGGTGAGTGGTTTTCCTCTCCTCCCATTTAATAGGTGTCAGGTGGTCCCCAACCCTAATATTCAAAATGGGATGTCATTTGGTCTTGGGTGATCCCCACCTCATTTACCTCAATGGGAGGTTGAGGCATGGTGTCCCCCACCACCATAACCTCTCATGAGATGTTAGGGCCTGGTGGTCCCCAGATACAACCTCCACAAGGAGGTTATTGTTCTAGTGGGTCCTACTTCCCAACATCGACATGGTGGCTCAAAAATAAAATAAAGTGTAGTTCATTTTATTTTATTAATTTCCAGGAAAACCCAAAAACTATCTATTATTTCCGACTAACTTTCTTCGAGGTGAAAGTATTCTTAAGTGATTATCGGCGTTGCAAGTTCAACGGTGCCCTCTGATTGCAATTCCGGGAATTGGTTCATAAGGTATAAAATCCCACTCATACGTTTAATGAACATACCCAAAAAAACGTCTGAAATTGATTTTGGGCACACCGGTCCTCGTAATCAAGCACCGTCAATTTTCACGGACTCAAAAAATTACCATGTATTTATGAAAATAATTTCCATGGAATTTCCAGGTCTTTACAATTGAAACCATGAAAAGTGATCCCCATGGAGATGAACTAGTACAATGAAAACCCAAATCCAACAAACTTTCTATTTCATTCTTTAACTCATGAATATCTATTGGTGACATTCTATAATGTGGAATAGAAACTAGATAATCTCCCATTAGGATCTCAATCATAAATTCTAGTTCTTTATCAGGTGGTTGCCTTCAGAATTCTTCTAAAAGTACCTAGAAACCTAACCCATATAGTTGGAAAGAAATTTTTTTCTTTCACCTATGTCATTCAACATAATACCAACAACCTAGGATATGATATACTCCAGTTGTTGATGAATTGGACAAGCTTTGTCTACCTCGATATCCCACTCCCCATGGTGAATATAATATTCACCCTTCAGATATGTAAATTTCACTCTCCATAGTTAACAATCATTTTGGGATTATTATAACACTAACCAGTACATACCCATAATTAGACCAATGAATAAAATTACAAGGATACAAAGAATCCAACTGAAATGATACTCCCCTACTTCGATAGAAAACCCATTTCAGATACATATGCCTCTCAACCTTACTTCTAAATTATTATCTATCATCATCACCCCACTCAAAAACTAAACATCCAGGCTCAAACTGTACAAATTTTTTAAATATATAAAATAATTAGGGTAAAAATTATCAAATATGTAATATGATATAATAAAATATTCATGAATATTACCTCAAATTGTTGACTGTTCATCTTCTATATCCAATAGTTTAGGTTGACCATCATGCAACTATCATGTATTTCTTCCCTATGGTGTAGTTTGAGTCCCCTATGATACACCACTTGGTTGATATGGTTTCTCTTTCCCCAAATTACATTATACACTAAAATTACCAACACAACGTGTATAAATATAACAACTATTATAGAATTTTCTAGAAGATCCACTTCCCAAACTCTTGCTCTTCCAAGCTACTCAGGTAGTAACTTTATGCCATGGGTATGTTGAAATCATATATAGATTTCCCATCCTACCCCATCCTCAGAAATCTACCGATGGTGGGGAAAATTGTCTTTGGAAGTGCGTCGATCAGTCACGCTGGTGATGTATCTCCCAAGAAATGTCCTATATAAATTACCCTTATCTTGGATACTAATCTATCTATCACCTTGGATAAAATTCTATTAATGTGGCTTCATACTATTGGATGTCGTGCCTCCTAACCTTCCTTCAGTGACCATCAGTCTTCCACTAGATATGCCTTTTAGGTTCTTCTAAGAAATTATATCCTGATTCACACCAACTATAACATCTTATGCCCGAAGATATTCACCTGGGACATTATTTCTCTGTTAATACCATCATAATTTTTTTTTGATGTTGCCTTATCCCAAAACAACACAAGGTATAAGTGATGAAAATATATAATGAAACCATCATAATCCATCACAAATATATTCCTTTGAGTCAACCTCATATTCTCAGCTGCTCCATCCAACCTAAGCATCTAAAGGTAAAATTTCACAAAAATGTCTATTGAATGTCCTTCTACACAATTTTCTCCAGATGTCCATCTCGATTTGAGATATCCATCCATCGCATCGCATAACCCCATAATATCAATTAAGCCAATTTGACTCTCTTCTTAGAAGAAGTATCCATGTGGTCATGTATCATTTGGAATGACTCAATCTAGAACTCATCTACCTCTGGTCCAAAGTATTCGTAAAATGACATAGGGTAATGAAACTAGATCTCCCATTTCAAAAAAGACATGATTCTCACATCTCTCCCCAAGCCTATTTATATGAACTACATAAACCAACCAATGATATCAAAAAAATACTCTCTGACATTCCCACCCGACACTACCAATGCCTAATGTTCCACTACTGTTATATCATCTAAATATATAACCTATTTTATTCCTATAAATAATCAACAATGTGGAGGAATATCTATAAAATTAAAAACAGATATATTATAAAATAGTTCAGAACACTAATATAATTAAAAATATTTTCTCTCAAAGTCCCTCACAAGTCGTCCCCCAAACCCTACCACATGGTAATAACTTAGGTTATATCACTACCCTAAACCATCAAACATCATTGTTATGGATTAGATGGTTAAATTGAATCTAATTTCTAGTGTTTCAATAAAACCAATTTATTCTCATCTTTCATATTTTCACCAAATTGAATTACACAATAGGGATCATTTTCATTTCAAATCCATAAGAAATGAATGACATTTCAATTTCAACAGGTATCCTAAATCAATTATCTGGTGTCTGACTAAAAATGATTCTAGAAAAAAAAATTATGAGTTCCTATAATGATGCATGCATACTAAAATGTTATTTCATAACGGGTCATGATTAAAATCTCATAAGAACTCCGAATCAATAATCACCTCACACAAAAATTGTGTCATTCAAGGTTAAATGGAATCTAAATGTTACATCATAGAATAATAATATAAATCAAACCCTTTGTATATTGTTTTTACCCTCATCCAAGGTTTAGGTACTCTATTTCATGAGTGAATTAACCTAGGATAGAGAAATACTATTCTTATTTCTATATTTCTACAACAGTAATTAAAAATAACTCCTCCGATACAATATTGTAATTTACAAACCCAGGTACCACACATCAGTGCCCTGATTTATTTCACTACAAGACCTCAGGTGTGCCTCCACCAATGCCAGAGGCTTCCAAATAGTAAAAAGGGTGTAATATCAATCATTGAGATAATATAACCTATTTATAAATGTAGCACAATATCATAAATATATATGAATAAAAGAAGTTAATATCAATAACCAAAACAGACTAGTATTACATTCTAATTAAAATAAGAAATATAGAATCCAAATAAAAAATAGTTTTCTAATGAATTTTGCTTTCTAATTTCAATATGAAATACCAAAAATAAATAAATACACAAAAAACAATAGAATATACTTTATAATCATGTCTAAATCCCTCATCCATTCACTATCCCAACTCGTTCAGCTAATATATGTCATTTTCCCTTTTATTATCTTAGAAACATGATGTCTATCTATGTACTTGTCATGTAGTTCGAGTAGGGTGTGTTTACTACTCAATAGGCCACCTCTAATAGAATGTAAAAAAATAACCATTAAATACCAATATATTATGTTATATAATGACGAAAATACAGCCAATGAAGTAATCATACTATATTTATTAAATTAATCATTATTTCACCACATAACTCCCAGTTTCCTATGGACACCAAAACTCTCAATACCAACTTTGGAACATGCATGAGTCTCACATATTCAACTCAAAATTCATTATAATAGCAGGTATTTATTTATCCATTTTATTTCAATTCATATACAGCTAATTGGAACCATTGTCCAATGGCATCATTTTTTGCCGAGATCTTCATTCCTAACACATTGTTGGTATTTAGAGAAGTAGTTTATGACCCAAAACTCATTTATCAAACAATAAAACATGTGGTATTTCAAATTTGTAGACCACATATCAAACCCATTTATCACAATTGGATTTGTATGTATAATACAACGTTCTACACACGTATATCAATTAATTTATGAATACGAACTTTAGATACATTAGTCCTTGTCCCACACTTGAATACCAATCAATCAAAATTACACCTGTTTAAAAATATAAAATATATCACCTCATTAAATGTTAATCAAAATTAACTATCTCATCACAATTTCATAAACATCAATGTTAAGACAACAATATCATAATTTTGATTGTAAATGAATTATAAAAAACAGTTATTTATAAAGAAACCATTTCATTAATTAATTTACAAATTAATTAATGAAATTACATAATCATGGCATTAAATTAACTATTTTACCAATTAATTAATCCAATTTCAACAATGAGATAAATCCATTAATGGATTAACAAATCAATTAATCTAATTCAACGATCACTATATCCAATAAATTAATTCACTAATTAATTAATCCAATTCCATAATCACAATATCCCATTTATTATTTCACAAATTATTTTATCAAATTCCCCAATCCAAATATCCACGGAAATCCACATTTAAATTATTCTATTAATTAGTTCCCCAAATAATTATTCCAATTTCAAAATCCCAATATTCCATCAATCCGTAAATTAATTAAACAATTAATTTATTCAATTAAATAATCATTTTCCAATACCGGAAATTGGAATTTCATAACACAAACCTGAAATAAGAATTAAATACTATCAGATGTGATTTTAGACCAACAACCATAAGATCATTTAAATTCTATAGAGTGCAATGATTAATAAGATACAAATAAAAAACTAGGAGAGGTTCATATCATCAATAAAGAATTTGAATCTTCATGAATAGATTTCAAAAGGACATAGAATCCATTATGGGTTCTAATAAAATTATACAATACATTTACTGGTCGAGATAAGGTCACTGTTTTTTTCAATACTAGTGGTTGGGTTCTTTTAATTTAATTTTTATACTATGTAAAAATCTGTGAATTTTTTCCTAGAAAATGGTTCATAGTTTTCCAAACTCTCCTCCTTAACCATGATCATATTTTAGTGGGGGATTTTGGTTACTTATAATAGGGCACACAATTTACAAAATTGTGTCAGAACCATGGGAATCTTCTTTGTTTTGGTTCACACAGTTTATGGGGCAGGTCACATGGTCTAGGAATAATATGCACCAAAAATGAACCACCACTCCCCCTTCTAATATTCTGTAATTTCACCCATAACTCCCCCAGGTAAAACCAATTTTTTTTACTAAAAACCATGAAAAAAATAAATGTAAATGAGCTTCACTCAGATATAGAAAATATATGGATCTTACACTAAGTAGACATAGTAAAAAACCATCACATAAATAATTTCTTCCTTTATTAAAGTATCTATCCTCTCTAGCCTAATTTATATATATAACATTGTAAAATCATAGTATTTGTACTTGGAATCCATTGAATGCATTCATACTAAAAATTTCTCAATCAATTCATGTCTAAATGAAACAGTAATCCCTAAATTTATAAATAAATGATTTCTTTCCAATGTTAACCTCTGTGTGAGTGAATTTGTACACACCATTAATGAAATTTAATAATGGATTCTATATAAAAAAATCCACCATAGATTCATTCCACCACTAATCACATTATATTTATTTTTCCCAAATTATAGATGATCTATAAGTTACTATGATTTTCTATTTATGCATTAGATCCTATATCATCTCTAACTAGTGTGGAATATGATAAATTTTATTAGTTAATAACAAAATAGAAATATATTCCTTCATTACAAAGCTCTTCATAATCATCTTTGGTAACTCTCCATATAGTTACCCATGCATTTCAGAATTATATTTTTCATCTGTGTAGTAAAATTGTTTTTCCTAAAATTTAAATCCATGCTCGAATTGAATGGATCAAGTATAATTGTAATGTTTGAAACATAAAAAATAGTTTATAATTTGTTTTTCATAATCTACAAATTGGATATTTAAATTTTTAACCCTTCTGGTAATTATCTTATATAAAACCATTAGTGTTATCCTTTGGAAGGAAATAGATGAAAAGGGTGTGATTAAATTCTAACTAAGGGAAATCAATGGATATATCAATTATCATATAAGAATAAGAGGAGAAAATGTGTGAGAACAAGAGTTTACCATTTGGAAACTATACCCAATTTGTGATAGATCATAAAATTTTTTCATGGAAAAGATTATGGTATTTTAAATGAGATGAATCATAGTAAATTATAAAACATCCACCGTGAAATCATCACATAGGCATAAGACATTGTATTTTTGTATACATATAACCAAGAAGGGTCATTACATCAGTAGTAAGGTATTGTTTCATATAGTATCATTGTTGAATTTCTTTTCACTCCATATACTATCAAACTCTCAATGGTCTTTTCATAGAAATATCATCATTTACACATTCCATTATTGAATAAGGATGACTCCCTATTCTTGTCCAATTTATATAATTAGATATCAATATTTTCCATATTCATTGGATGGATTTATAGGATTCAACCATCACATAATGAAAATAAAATATATGTGTGCCATAATATAATAAGCCATTCAAAAAATAATATCCCATAAAAAATAATTGGTTTCTTAAATATTTCATCATTTCATCAAAGAATAAATTATAAAAAATTATATAATTTCATAAATATTGTCTCATCATATTAATGATTTATCTACATAATTAGTAAGGATAATATCCGTGTATTAAATGACTTGTAAAGAATAAGTGAAATTAAGGGCTTCATTCATTGATTAATAGAAATAATAGTATTATATCATAAAATCATTGTTGAGGAAAATAAAAATTCCTTTTTGGAATCATGTAATAAAAACACATATCAAATAGAATGTAATAATTTTTTCATTAATAACAACAAAAAGACATTTAAGGAATTATTTAATGTGAAAATTGTTCATGATGGAAGGATAAGGAGTTCATTCCATATATTTCAAAAACATTCCTTGAGTATTTTTGATGGAAAAGTCAAAAACCAATACATTTTGAAAATGAAATGAAAATTCCTTTTAACTGATTTTTTTTAAAATTTACAAATGGTTAAAATTAATAGTAAAATTAGTAGTCCAACAGTAAAATATTTCATTAAAAACATTTCGGAAAAAATATTTATGTAATGAATATCTTTTTGATTGAATATAAACATAATTTAATTTTTGAAAAAAAATATTTCATCTCTTAAGTACTTAAGGTGGTAAACGAGAGAAATTTAATGTCAATAAATAAAAAAAAATTGAAAAAATTTCATTTGATTGATGGGAGATTTAACATTATATTTTTTCATTCAACACATAATCAAATAAAATTCTTGACAGGCAATGAGATTTCATAATTAAACTATTTCCCAGATTTCATATTTTATCAAAATAACTATAACATCCAATATTTTAAATTCATTTTTATTCTAAATATCAATTAGATTCATGTTATTGCCTATAATATAATATATAGTTTCCTTTATAACATTTCAAAACTCTATTTTATCAATAATTACTTATTTAAATCATCAATTTTAATTGTTCATTGTTTCATTTTTCATTTGAAATACAGATAAGTAGTTCAACTAACTATATATTAATCTGGGTTACATTATATAAAAACATTTATTCATGAAATAAATAATATATATTAATTAGATAAAAAATTAGTTTAATCAATAAAATTTAGATATAACAAATTTCATTACACTTTTCATGGAGATCGTAGGTCGTTTGTATGCATAAACCCAATTATCAGTTATAGACAGATGGAATTAATGAAATATATATTTTAAATACAATATATAGAATAATTATTATATTATATATATAATATTTATTCATTAGATTCATCTAACTTAACATTCTTGTAAAAAATAAATTAAAACTGAATTAGATCTCTTTGTGAAGGTGGTTGTAAACACGTACACATGAGGGACATAATCATTTCCCAATAGATATAAAGATTTGTAGGTATATGTGATATTATAATTTTAAAAGAATATTTATTTCATAAATATAAAACATAAATTTTATAACTATCATAATACCCATCCATAAAAGAGAAATATGCAAAATGGATTGTATCACTATGTGGATATGATTAGTCGTACGTACATGCAAGCAATACTTTAACAAAACATTTGATGGGAACGAGGTTTTAAAATGTATTTTTTATAAAAATAATCCAATTTAACCACATATATGACACTAAAGATATTATTTTATGATAAATACAACATATTTAGGATATAATAAAGGGTATAAAACATATCGATCATTTAAGGTGATTACATATTCTTTGAGATAATGCCTTTTGATCACTTAAAATGGACTTATAGTATATCTTTTGGGAAGATAATAACCTCTATAATGTGAATACAGAAATTTAATAGAGTTTATATAGAAATATTTCAATATATAAGGATCAGTTCATTGTAATGATATGGTTGAGAAGGTTCCATTTTATAATTAATGTGAGGTACAATTTTTGAATTTCTCCATATATTATATTCTAATAAACTAATTATCCATCTAAATGCATCCAAATGGATTGGGAGTCAATTATATGGTTGGATATATATGTAATTCTAAAAAACGTATTTATACAAGTTTTAGTATCATTATAAATATTATCAATTTTATAAACAACTAGATATATATTTTTTAATTTTAACATGGGTAACAAAATTTACAATATTAAAGAAATTTAATTTTTTAATTATATAGAAAAATGGCATATTTATGAGATTTTTTACCATATAAAAAATAATCTAGAAATTTTTCTTGATTATAAAAATTTCAAAATATTTTAAAAAAATATTTTTTTATTAAAATATCATTATTGTGAACATGACACTATTCATTTACACTATCTTAAAAGACACAATGAAAATTTTACAAGTCAAATATAATATTTATAAAAATAATATGACATATCTACATATAAAATTTGTAGAACACTATGAATTTCTAAAATTATAAATATTTTAATACATTCAATGTAATTTATTTTATTTTTTCAACAATTGAATTAATAATGTTTCAGCGTTGTGTATGAATTTATGATAAATATATTACACCTAAATTAATTAATTACGAAATAGTTGGAATATAATTTAACAATATAAAAATTGATGGGTATTATAATATCATAGACATTTTATGTCCCTATGTGACAACATAAAAAATATTTTAGACTATGAGGGTTACATTTTGGGTCATTCTACAAATAAAATAATATATGAGTCATTTTATTGGAAAAGTGTCCTTTAGAAAAATAAAATTAAATCCTATGGTGATAATGTTTGAATATAATTCATCCAATAATAATTATAACGAATCACTATGGAATTATCACATATTTATAACCTAGAGTAACATAATTTTCCTATTAGCTAAATGATAAATTTTACCATGGATAATAATATTACTGAACAAAAATAAAAAGGTCTAATTTATCAATTTTACCCTCCAGATAATAAATATTAATTAATGTATTCTAGTTAAATAAATATAAATAGTATATATTTATATTAATTAAGGTATACTCAGTTAACATAACGATATTTTTAGGAACAATTTCATTTTTAATAATAAAATTGGATTTATTCATTTCCTATGATTAGAAAAAAAATTGACTAATTAAATAATGCCCGAATAATTAATACATAAATTTAATTAGAATAATTAATTAATAAAATTAATTTAATTTAATAACTGAAAAACATTGCATGCATACAAATAGTTTTTTAGAAAAAGTAAAAAGTTAATTTTAAAATATTTATTGTTGTTTATTATAATCATTTTATAACTGTTGGACTAGTTTTATAAATGTGTGACCTTTTTATTTGTTATAATAAATTTATTTTTACTCATAACATCAAAAACAATAGTGAGGTGGTTACAAACACATAATATTTTAACAATGTTACATTTTTATCTATACATAGTGTTGAATGTAATGAAAGATATCAAATATAAATAATTATTTAATGAAAATGATTTCATAAAAATATAATAGTGATACTTTCTAGACCTATTAAAAATAATTTCATATTAAAGATATGATATTATTATATAAAAAAGATGATGATAATTCTTCTATATCATATCATATGTTTCCACATAGCTACCTCGTATTAGCGGGTTATCCCCAAAACATTGACTATGTGAGTGGTATTTTTCATAACACTTTCACACTATGAAATAGAATCTATAATGTCCATTATTTATATAACGAAACATTTTCTATATATACGATCTCTATGATCATTACATAGGAGAAATTAGGTATGTACTTCTTCAATAAAGATAAATTAAACACATCATGAACATGAAAAATAATTAGTTGAGGCATAAATAGATAATAAATTTTCTTGATTCAATGAGAATATTGAAAAGAAATTATAATGATAGGGATTAAATATCACATATCTCCAAATATCCACATCCTCTTCCAGGTAGATATTCATTAGAAATCAATGTCACAAACTTCAAACTCTATATATTTCTAATGATTTATTGAATTAATTTATGTCGAACATAATATTATCAGATGTGTTTTTGAATGGATATAACCATCTCTAAAATTACCATAGTATGAATGGGTCCCAAAACATTTTTTATTCATGTGAATTCTTTGATGTGTTAGTTATTTACTTATTACCAGAGATGACATAATAAGGAGCCATCTGAATATTGGAGTGAAATCTATTGTAGTATGAATATTCCACCCATGGAAAGTGATGATCTCAAAAACAACTAATTTCCATAGAGAAATCTCTCTTTATTTCTTATATATTTTTAATGGTATACTTAGAAAAAAAATATATATGGGGATGATATATAGTTATGAAGAATTAATCTATATTAAAATCATGTTTATGACTTCTCCAAAACATTGAGATAATCCTTAGATCATGATCAGATAAAATTGATAATGGTACACCATGAAATAATACAACTTCCTTAATATATAACCAATTAATTTCATCAAGAGTTAAATTATATCTAATGTAAATAAATTGGGATCATATTGTAACAATATCAGCTAAACCCATATAACACTATTCCCTTCAAATATTTTGGGGATTCTGATGAAAAAATACATGATGATGTTTTCACACTTCCATTATTGTATGGTTAATGGTTGTAATATCCCCTTATAAATATGTATCCCACTAGTAATAAAAATAAAAATTTTTATATCTCCCAATACATCCATGAATAATAGTTGTTGAAAAACTAAGAATTCAGTCTATCATATCCCTCTTTAAATATGCCAGCGAAGGGATAAATACACGGCTCCATGACCATATTTTTCTATCACAATCATAGATGTACTATGGAGCATTTGTTACAATATTTTTATAATCTACATCATCATTATGGACCACTATAGTCTTTACCTGGATTTATATCTAAAAACATGTTCTTTGAAATATATGATTTATCTCATTCCTTCACGATTTGAATATTCTTCCTTTTTTTATCAAAGAATACTGGAATCTTTTTATCCTCTTCATATATCATGATCCTTTCAACTCATGAAATCTAAAACCTTGTTTTCAATTCCATGGTGAAATTGCATTTAGAAGTTATAATTTTTAATCATTTTCTCCTGTATTCATTTTCACTTGTCAATCACATATTAAGAATAAATATACATTATGATATTTCAATCAATTTATATCTCAAACAATTATCCATAAAAGTAATTCATTCATATCTTTAATGAAAATATTATAATAGATAAATCAAAATCATGTGTTATGTATTTTTTCTCACATACCATCAATCATCATGAAGAATAAGCTATAATATTATCATTCTGCATGGAAAATAATCTAATACCTTTTATTTGATGTTTAACAATAAATTTAAAGCCTTTCTCTATAGTAGGGCTGTGTATGAACCATTGAATTGGATAGACCTAACATTTTTCCTCAAAAATTCCACATATTATTCCTTCCTAATGAACACATATCCCATAAAATTTAATGTGGTGATTTGATTTTATAGAAAAGAATAATTCAACATATATATATATATATCTAAAAAATCATGCACAACCAAGAAAACTACAAATCAACATCACAATGGTTGTTTTAGTGTATTGTTCATAAACTTATTTATTTGAGAAGAATATTGGTATACCATCACATGAGAATATATGATCCATGAATTAAAACATATTTATTGAAAAATCCCACTTGGTAAATTTTTCATAGTGAACATCCTTCCTCCAGTTCTTGAGCAAGGTCCCAGCATAATCTATATTGTCTTCCATTATCAATTAATAAATATGAATATCATCTATTAAAACCCAAGAACATATCATGGTATTATATGAAGGATCCATTTAATAAATAAATAATTATATTGGGAGAATTATTAATATAATATGGCATTGTTATAAATACAAATTTTTTATAAATTTTATGGACTGTATTATTAGGTATATCCTTCATCTTGACCATCATTTGATGATATCAACTGAAAACATGAATCATGGGAAATTATTTAGATTTTAACAGTTGATAAAACATGTCATTAATATGGGTTAGATGATAATTGTTCCCCATATTGATCTTGTCATGTTCTAGATAGTCCATGTTGATTCACATTAATTAATCTTCCTTCATGACATACTAAACAACCTCAACCAAACCTGACAGACTTTTACAAATGAATACCCAATTAAGATTATCCTCAATTGAATTATCACTTACTAAAAAATACATAGTGATATTCTATATTTATTATTTTAAATAGATATATCATCATGTATGATAAAAATTGAAAACAAAACATCATGATTTCTTATAAGAAAATGAATATATTTTGCAATTTCATCAACAAACTCTCATACATTAGTGATATATTCAATATTGAATACCTCCGGAACAATATGATTTAAATTTCCCATTTTAATTTGAATCAAGAACTATATGGTATATGTTATTTCCCTCTAAAATTTTATTTTTTTCAAAACTATAATTGGAGATCATTAGTTGGTTAAAAATATCAATATTAACAGACCTTACTCATAAATTGAGGTGAGAATTATATAATTAAATTTAATACGGTAAAAAAATAATGTAAAATTCAACTAAATGAAAAATGATACGATTTTCATTAGATAACATACTATAAATTCAAACTCGATAAAAATCTTAGACATGGGATGTGATCATCATACTAGTACAGTTTTTTACCACTTACATAGCTTCAAATATATGAGGTGGTATTAGGATACCCTAAGAAAATCGTTTAGATACAAATTTTTTAGTATATCATGTAACATCCCATGTATTTATAGAACAATATTTTTTCATATCTATTAATATTTATGAATTAGATATTAATTTTACATAAAAGGCGGCTCTCTGTCTGATAATGTACTTTATAGGAAACAATGTGTTTCTCTGAAATCATATGTTACAAACAAGATTGAGATATATCAAAACATAATATATTATTAATATTGTTATTTTAAATGGTATTTATCCCCTAGAAATTTTATTAAAGAGAATGAAAATAACTAAGTATATTATGTTTAAAATTTTTTATTAGAGGTACTTCATTTTTCATAAAAATTATAGATACTTAGAATGAGAATATCTCCAAATTTGAGCATAAAATACTCTATTATTTTTTAAAGGTAGTTTTACCAAATTTTAATAGAGAACCATTTTAAATATTCTTCTTCACTTTTATTTATTATTTTTTATGAAATTAACTTATTTGGAATAGGGACATCAAAATTTACTTGGGATAAATTATTTGTATTTTTCTTGTAAAATAAATATTTTAATGTATAATGAAAAGTATTAATTTTAAACTACCTTTCAATCTAATTTATTTATAATTTGTTATTATAATTTAATATGGTTTTAATGTGAACTTAGATTATAATTTTTTTAATATAATTTATTTTATTTAAAGAAATTCTATATTGATATTTAATAGAAAAACTATGTGATGTTATTAACATTTTACACGAGAAAACACAGTTTTCTCGACTAGTAAACAAGATTAGTGTTAAACATCATTTAACCAATTATTTGAATTTAATTTTCATTTATGGAAAAAAATGGTTGTATTTATTATGATAAATATTGACCCATAAGATCAAAATATTTTTTTGTGAAGAGTAATGTTAGTGTTTTTACCATATTTAATTGTAAATAGCGTAATTAATTGTAGAAATAATTGTATAATAATATTAAACTACCCTAATAGTTGTCTTAATCTTATTACATGGTTTATTATTAACAAAGAAAAAACATGGGCTAAAATTTTGACATTTGGAAGCTACTAGGGAGTGATTACGACATTTATAACATTTAATTTAATGTAAAGGAAAATATAGCATAATCATGTTTCATATTTCGAAAAAAAATATAAACATGGGGTTATATAAGTGATATTTTCTAATATAAATAAAAAAATCTAAAAATATTACCTATATTAAATTAAATCATTTTTAATTTTTATACATTAAATAAATAAATTGAATTGAGATATAATAATGATGCAGTAATAAATTAATTAATGCATGAATCCAGTTAATTATATTAATAATATTAAAGTAAATATCATCAAAAAATATGATTCCTTTCAAAAATATTATAGATTAATTTGAAATAATATAATTCCATTAAATTTATTTGTTCAATGTTATCTATCTTTTTGGATATTAATTAAATTCAATGAAATGAATAGTATATAAAATGACACTATAGATATTTTATAAATATAGTATTTAATTAAATTATTAAAAAATCATAAAAATATTTATATATTAAAATGATAATATTATATGATCTAAATGTTTATAAAGTATCCCTTTATGTGCTATTGAACCCTTTTATATAATATTTATAGCCTCTTTAAATTTAAAATGTTATTACTACAATTAAAATTAAAAAAGAATAATTAATGGTAAACCAAAAATATAAGGTTTAAAATAAATTAAATATATATCTGGATGTTATTTTATGGTAGTATTTCAAAAAAATTTCATCTTCTCATTTATATAACTCATCTTGGAGTCATTGGGATTTATAATTTAATTTATATTAATTTAATATTTTAACAATTTCCAACTATACCACACCCATATCCTATAAAAGGGTACCAAATATTCTCTAATACTGACACATTAAAAACCATTTGTTTTGATAAATATATTCAAAAAAAATTCTTAATATCCCTCTCTACAATCTTGAGGAGTTATTTCATGCAGAATACCCACCATAGTGGTGTTAAGGTGTTCATTAATGGCGATAAAATGAATAAGACGTATTGTTTTTTTAAAACATTTCTTTTTTTCTTTCCAGTCCCACTTCCATAAAGTCTTCTCCAACCTTGACGAGATAATTGACCTAGTATAATCAATATATTTAGATGTTCTAAAGTTAATATTTTCACCTAAATCCATCCACACATCCCTAAAATGGGAAAAGAATTAGTCATTCATGTTTAGGTGTCAACTATCACATCCATGAACTGATATATTTTATTCATTAACATCAATCATGACTATTTTTAATAATGGAATTAATTTTTATATGTGATATTATTAACATATTAATCATTTTGTGATAATAATATAACAATTAAACTCTTAAGTTCCATTCACATATAAATGATAATGTCATCCGTGTGTACGAGTGTACTTATACCTCCATGACACAATGTGACTCGTTTTATATATTATATCATTTTTTACAATATATATATATATATGTTTAAATTATTTATATTATATTAATTATGATATTACCATTCCTGGAATATAAAACAATACTTAAATTTGTTCTATAATGAGCAATCAAAAATGGAATACATTACTCATGCATATGTACGTCTTACCACCTCCTTCATTAAAATGATATTCATTTTAAATAAAAATACATCAAGGATTTGTTTAATTGTATAATTTTTGTATAATTATGAAAATAATATCATGAATCTTATTCTGCATATCAGGGACTTTTGACCACAAGGACTTGCGACGTCAAACACTATACATTTTTTACTCATGTACCAAATATCTACAAAATGTATGATATGAATTGAAATAATTATATAATTTTATTATAAGATCATCAGTGATATAAAAGGAATAATAAAAATTAAAAATGTTCTCAATATAGTAGAAATTAACCAATGTTTATTAGTCACAAATATAAAAATTATATATGATGAGTTAGATTCAAGGTTAGGGAATTTGTCTCAATATTCATTCAATGAGCAATATTTAGTTAATATACACCATGATCATTTCTATGTTGTATAATTAACCTCTTTTTATTTTTTATCATTCAAATGTTTTTGAAATAAATATTTTTTAAGAATCATTTTACTGAATAAAAAAGGTTTGTTTTTTATCATACATGGCAAGAAGGAATTTTCAACCACTATGACCATTATTTGATAATTGGATTCCTCTATGAGACATAATGTTTTAAAAAGGAAATAAATACCATTTTCCCTTTTCATGTGTTTTTTATAGAAAATGGTTTTGAGAAGGATTGATTATGTAAATGATATATTGTGATTGCAACATGGAAATGTTATTTTCTCTTTATTCTTGTTAATGTGTTATGATTATGTTATGATCTTGGGGATTTCTTATCTATATATGGTGGATCCATGATAAAACTAGTGAGGGTGATCATGTGATATCTCTCCAATGAATTGGGTAATGAGATAGAGTTAATCAATATGTTTTCTCTTACTATATTTTGTGAATATACTGTGATGGGTATTTCAAACATAACCATTAAGGTTACTCCTTATATAGCTATGAATACTACAATGTATATTTGATATGTATTCCACAGGTAACATTTATGATTTATGATTACTATGATGTTTTTAGGAATATTAAAATTTCATGTGTTATATCAAGGAACTTATGTTTTATTGGTGAAAATTATGATTTCGTGAAAATATTTTCATGAGTTTAATGTATTCATGGAATAACTATTTCAATCCATATTTTATATCCCTTACTTAGATTTTAGTGATTATACAATGTTTCTGAAATTTTTTTCCACAAGATATAATGATGGGTAAGAGAATGAGATTAGTCAAGAATAATGTTAGGATGTTTTTTAACAAGAAAAAAAATCATAATTTATTTTCAAATGAAATAGTTTATGAAGAAATCGATATTGAGTTGGCTTCTCTACTTTGTAATATTTGAGATTTTATATAATAGTTGTGGCCCAATTCAATAAAAAACTAAAATTTAAAAGATTCTCAATTTGAATTCTTTATTTAACACATGAGTATTTAATTTTTATGGATGGGTCCTTATTGTTTGTTTTAGAAGTCGGTTTAGATAACATTAGTGGTTAAAACAAAATTAATAGAATAACTGACGCACGCCTATCGTAGGGCGTGGCAAAACAATTATTTCCTAAGTTAAAATGTAGTAACGTGGTTGACCTAGGATGTCTCCCGAAGAGGAGTGCACACAAAATGGTTTGTCACTTTAAAATGGGGGTAAAAATGTTGTGAAAGGAAATTTGAAATTCAAATGATTGAAAAACTATGAAATTAAAAAGGGTGATTAGGTCGGGATCGGTTTCCTAATTATAATGCTATCCTTGTTCAATTTAATTCAAACCGCTTCTTCTTAGTTGATTAAAGTGAGTTTCCACAATCGTTTCCTCTCACTTCCTTGGTGAAATTATTATTGTGAGAGAAAACCTTACCAAGATCTTGGTTTGGTCAACTCTCCTTCCATATGTAAAATAGTTGTATTGAATATCCTTAATTGAAATGGGCAATTCCCGATCGGGTTTTGTTTATCCCAAACAAACAAGAATATTCACTACACCTTTTACACGTACTGACGATCGTCGAGTACTTCACCACTAATTCCTAGTTTATTCCATCGTATATAAACCAGAAATTAGTGGAGGGAGATATTGATTATTTTACCAAGGAAAAAATAAATAACGGAATTAATATTCAAGAACGATCGCACTTGATTATAAAATCCGCTATAAGAATTTGAAAACAACTTTGAAGAAGAAAGAAATTTATTCAATTGTGTCCAAGAACTCAAACATTACAATGTAGAAAACCAACCCTTCCCCAATCACTCCAAATGTTTACCCCACCATGGTAAGGGTAATCGAGTTGAATGGGGAAGAAGAAGGCATTACAAAACTATGAAAAAGAAAATAAATAAAAGAGAAAGCCGAAAAGTTCTCCTTCTTGGTGTCCCGGAAGGAATGGGATGGAGAATGGATGCTTTGAGAGGGTGGAGCTCTCCTCCTTTTATAGCCAGAATTCTTCACCCGACTGTCGACGCGTTTTAGCCCCATTAAATGACATCTTTACGCGTTTGGCCCTTCTTGAATGTTGTTAATAATTCCCTTGGCCGTGTCCTCTCAAAATTTCAGCGGCTTTGGACATGTATTCCGAGAGTTATGACCGTTTTACTATGAGCATTTATTCTGTCCAGTCAGACTCTCCAAAACGAAATCCTCCGGATTAAGGTGCTTTAATGGCCACATAAACGGCCCATTCACTCGGTGATTCCTTCATAAAAGATGCTCCAAAACCCCTTCCGCGTCCACCCACCGAATTTCACAAGCTTTTTCCCCACAGTGGATGAGTTATGGATCCCACATCAAAACTAGGCAGAACTGAAAACAGTTTTCTTGAGCCCAATTGTGAGCTTCTTTTGAGCTTCCATATGGCCGATTCAGATTTTGGTCCAAATATATTAAATGAATCCCTGGATGTGTAGAATCTGAAAAAGAAAGAATTTTGCAATTTGGATCAGTGTAGTTATTGTTATGGCCAATCCACCGAAATAAGTTAAAACTGTTAAAAATCCAAAATGGCCAATTTTTACAATTCAGCTCAAAATAACACCATTATCATAAAAATGAAACAATTCATCTTAGAAGAACAATTTTGTGGGTTTAAAACAATGATATTCAATATAAATTAATTGAAAATATTTGCTCTATCAATTCCCCCACACTTAGCACTTGGACTCCTGGACAAGTAAAAATCAAATCAAATCAAAATCAAAACACATATCAATGAGATCAATCAAATCAATTTCACGAAACAAAAAGATATCATGCCTCATCAAAAACTGTTATTTCAAGTTCTCCATTTAAGATTTTAATATATTTCCACTTCATTTCTTATCCCATGCACACAAAACACCTACCTCACATGATTTTCTCTCATCTCACAAATGTAAAGGCTGAACAAGGTTTTTCTCATCCAAACTCACACAAGAGTCACCATAGGTTTGATAAATTCCTACTTCTCCACCCGATGTGAGTCAAGAACATGTGTTTCTCATGAGGACTTTTCAGGGTTGTTCTGTGGCTTCCGGTTGGTAGGATTTAGATGTTAAAAGTTCTGAGGCCGAAAAAGGAAGGCTTGGCTCTTATTGAAGCAAAATTGCAAGATTCTAGTTTTTACTCAAATATGGTCTCCTTCACTTCCCCTTTGTTGAAAATAGGCTCCATCATCATTCAATCAGCTCAGCAGCAAACATTTCAATCTTTTCAAACATGATTTTTTTTTTAATGCTCCAGATAGGCACAGCTTTCTTTTTACATTGGAAGCTCCAGAAAGGCACAGCTTCTCTTTTTACATAAAAGCTCCAGAAAAGGCACAGCTTTCAACAGAATAATTTTTCAGCATCACACACATCTCTTCCACAATTTATTTTCCACCAAAAGTATAACCAAATGAGGTAGTACATCACAAGACATCTTCCCCCACACTTAAGTTCAACAAGATCATGCAATTTTACTTCAAGAGCAGGTATGATAGGGAAAATTGGCTTGTAATGTGGCTAACCTAACAGGCAATTCATGGATACTAGGGGCTACAATGAAGGATAAATGTAAAGGTGGGCCATAATGAAAAGGATTATTTTGAAAAGGGGGCTTTAAACAAAATAAATGCCTCAGTCATTTAAAACACATGTACCCCAACCCTCAAGTTTTGAAAGGAATAAATCAAATTCTAGTTAAAGAAAGTATGGTCTGGTTCTCTCAAGAAATGAGATGAATGAAAAGAATATAATAAAATGGTTCAGAAGCCTCACAGGAAAGTGATCTTAAAGATACAGACAGTGAAATATGGCATGAGATTCAAAAATTAGTGTACTTTTCTTGAATTTCTAAAAGATTTGAACTTGAAAAAAAGTTATTTCAGCATTCATTTAACATCAGTTTCATGAAATAGACTGGTTCTCTTTTTTTTTTTTTTTTTTTTTTTTTTTTTTTGAAAACAAACATTTTTATTTTTGAAAACAAACATCAAATAAAAATCCTATACGACAAAGGTTCCCTCCCCCACACTTAAACGATGCATTGTCCTCGATGCATTCAAGTGGATTTAACATGTAAGCCAATTTTCAAATTAATCACAACATCAAGAAAGTGTGAAAGAGAGGTACAACCTGATTTATTCGTAGTGAAACATTGAGTTAAGCTTCCAAGTGTTGCACTCTGAAAACCTACAAATAAAAGAACAAAAGAAAACATAAGATATTTATTGAAAGAAATAAAAATAGAAAAAGGATGAGAAGAGAAGGATAAAACTTGGTTTAATCCCCCAAGTGGGCCCTGGGTTTTGACTGCCTCCAGTGGGGCAGTTGTAATTGATTATCCCCAATCTGATGGTGGATGAGGTTTCTTTGATTTGAACCACCACATGTGGCTCCTCCCATCTTGAAGTTCATTGTTTTTGTTGATGAGGACTCCATGAATATAGTACACCAGATCCACCCCCTTCACAATTTGGTACAACTTGCATGGTGGGGGTAGGATGAAGTAGGGAACCTCTTCTTCTTTTGTTGCTACTTGTGCAACCATCTTGTCTTCTAGTGCCGGCTTCAAGGAGGCTTCAACCTCTTGTCTGTTTTCCTCAGGCTCAGCAACTTGGATCTCTTCATGATCGGGCTCTTCTAGTTGATATTTAGTGACTTCAGGGAGCTCCAGAAGTTCCTCAACAGGTGCTGTGTTTTTCACATCATCCTCCAAGGTGTAGTATGAGTTTGATGAATCTGAAAATCCAATAGATTTGGGAGAGATAGTCAAATTAGTTTCAGAAAATTTTAAAGAATTCGAGTTTAAGAATGTATCATCTCCCTGATTTGGTTCGACATTAATATCCTCTTCAATTGAAAGTTCCTCTTGGAGTCGATCATCAATGGATGGAGGTTGGTAGTCAGGCTCCTCCACCTCATGTTTGGCATCTACTTCATGGGTGTTTTTAGTGAAATTTGGGAAGACCAGTGACACATCCTTCTTGGCCTTGAATATTTTTAAGTCAACTTGTAGTTCATTGACCATGGCCATCAAATCTTCTGGTGAGATCCATGTTGCTATGCCTCTTTCCAACTGCTTGAACATTATCATTAGTGCATCAGCTCTTCGTTGGAGGGCCTCTTCAGTGTAGTCTTGTTCTTGCACCTGTGAGTAATTTTCATTCCATGTAGAATAATAATCATTTGAATTCATTATGGAAGATTTTTTTTTGTGTTTTTTTAAAGAAAAAAAAATGTCAAAAATTTACAAAAATATTGCGACACTACCTCCCCGGCAACGGCGCCAAGTTTGACGCACGCCTATCGTAGGGCGTGGCAAAACAATTATTTCCTAAGTTAAAATGTAGTAACGTGGTTGACCTAGGATGTCTCCCGAAGAGGAGTGCACACAAAATGGTTTGTCACTTTAAAATGGGGGTAAAAATGTTGTGAAAGGAAATTTGAAATTCAAATGATTGAAAAACTATGAAATTAAAAAGGGTGATTAGGTCGGGATCGGTTTCCTAATTATAATGCTATCCTTGTTCAATTTAATTCAAACCGCTTCATCTTAGTTGATTAAAGTGAGTTTCCACAATCGTTTCCTCTCACTTCCTTGGTGAAATTATTATTGTGAGAGAAAACCTTACCAAGATCTTGGTTTGGTCAACTCTCCTTCCATATGTAAAATAGTTGTATTGAATATCCTTAATTGAAATGGGCAATTCCCGATCGGGTTTTGTTTATCCCAAACAAACAAGAATATTCACTACACCTTTTACACGTACTGACGATCGTCGAGTACTTCACCACTAATTCCTAGTTTATTCCATCGTATATAAACCAGAAATTAGTGGAGGGAGATATTGATTATTTTACCAAGGCAAAAATAAATAACGGAATTAATATTCAAGAACGATCGCACTTGATTATAAAATCCGCTATAAGAATTTGAAAACAACTTTGAAGAAGAAAGAAATTTATTCAATTGTGTCCAAGAACTCAAGCATTACAATGTAGAAAACCAACCCTTCCCCAATCACTCCAAATGTTTACCCCACCATGGTAAGGGTAATCGAGTTGAATGGGGAAGAAGAAGGCATTACAAAACTATGAAAAAGAAAATAAATAAAAGAGAAAGCCGAAAAGTTCTCCTTCTTGGTGTCCCGGAAGGAATGGGATGGAGAATGGATGCTTTGAGAGGGTGGAGCTCTCCTCCTTTTATAGCCAGAATTCTTCACCCGACTGTCGACGCGTTTTAGCCCCATTAAATGACATCTTTACGCGTTTGGCCCTTCTTGAATGTTGTTAATAATTCCCTTGGCCGTGTCCTCTCAAAATTTCAGCGGATTTGGACATGTATTCCGAGAGTTATGACCGTTTTACTATGAGCATTTATTCTGTCCAGTCAGACTCTCCAAAACGAAATCCTCCGGATTAAGGTGCTTTAATGGCCCCATAAACGGCCCATTCACTCGGTGCTTCCTTCATAAAAGATGCTCCAAAACTCCTTCCGCGTCCACCCACCGAATTTCACAAGCTTTTTCCCAACAGTGGATGAGTTATGGATCCCACATCAAAACTAGGCAGAACTGAAAACAGTTTTCTTGAGCCCAATTGTGAGCTTCTTTTGAGCTTCCATATGGCCGATTCAGATTTTGGTCCAAATATATTAAATTAATCCCTGGATGTGTAGAATCTGAAAAAGAAAGAATTTTGCAATTTGGATCAGTGTAGTTATTGTTATGGCCAATCCACCGAAATAAGTTAAAACTGTTAAAAATCCAAAATGGCCAATTTTTACAATTCAGCTCAAAATAACACCATTATCATAAAAATGAAACAATTCATCTTAGAAGAACAATTTTGTGGGTTTAAAACAATGATATTCAATATAAATTAATTGAAAATATTTGCTCTATCAATAACCAATAAAATTTAATTTATGTTCAAATTGAAATGATATATAATTTTAATATTACTATGTTGTTTCATCTGTGATTTGTTTTTACAGAGTTATTTTTTATAGAGGAAATAGGTCAGCTGTTCTAGGGCGACATCCAGAGGGAAACAACCTTCACAATTTGCAACATGAGATGGTTGGAATCAGAACTGAACAATTTGTTGTATTGATTTCATAGTTGACTCGGTCTATAAATGGATTTGGTATCTATGTGAGAGATCATATAGATCAACCACATAGAAACACGTCGGTAGTGGGGAATATGATGAGGCAACATCATCCATCATTCAGAGTATCTTATGACCTTGTGCTAAAATAAAGGAGGATTACAAACCTAGAAAATATTTTCAATGTCATAGTGTATTTAGAAAAAGAAAAGGTCAGTCATTCTATTTACCGTTTTAATGGTGAAGTGGAATAGTGGTGGCCTATGGTTTAGAATTTCAGGTACAAGGGGGAGATTGATGCTCTTGAGTGGGTTGAATTCAAAGATATATTTCTTGAGAAATAGTTTCCTTAGGTAGTTCGAATTAGGAGGGAAAAAATTCTTGTAATTGAGTCTTGATGAGGAATCAGTGGCTCTATATGAATTAGTATTTACATGAATGAAATGGTATGCCCAAAATTTCATCTGAGGTCATGATAGTAAAATCGATCATTTTTATACAGGATTAGAGAATAGGTATCAAAGGGAATTGTCTTCACATGATTTCAAAAGTAATGACTTTTTTTATATGCAGAGAAGGTGGAAATAGAGTTTTTCTTATGTTTCGGTGTTGGTTGAAAAACTGTAGAATTAGGGGCTGAGATGGCTGAAAAAATAGAATAATTTTTCAAAAAATTCTAATGCTGAGAAAATTAACTTTATAGTTTTTGAAAATTCCTGTAAAAATTACAATGAGGAATGCATTTGGAATTCTAGTAAGTGATTCTTATGTGGAATGATTGTACATAAAGCTCATAATTTCACTATAAAAGAACAAGGTAATCTTAAAAGAATTCTGATTTTCGATCATTAAAATGTTTTTAGAGTATTGAGATAAGTCATTATGTGAACAAGTATTCAACGAAAAACTCTAATGATGAGAAGAATACAGAGTACAAGTAGAAAGTTGTGGTGAAATCATTTATATCTACTTCAACATATGTTGGGCTATCAAATGAAGTAGTTGTAGGACCCCGAGACACCATAAGAGGGTAGGTGTGAATCCGGGTGTCAAATTTTTCATTCAAAAAAAGGATCCTGTTCCCACGTTGGTGGGAAATAGTTAAACCTGTATGATGTAAATGATCAGCAATGAAACATTCACATGCAATGAGATGACACATCACTTTTTTACTTGGTTCACCGCTGAGGGCTACATCTAAGGAGCATACGCTGATAGGTTTTCAATCGTACCTAATTCCACTATTCTTCACTAGTGGTGGATTACAATGGTTCGGAATGAGTAACTATATCCTCGGATAAATGCCTTTAAAATGTTCAGGGATAGCCCACTGCATCCCTCGGGACGTAACTATTGACTCCCATGCCTCACTGCCTTCATTGAAGTCTCATTCAGTTTATAGATGTGAGGGTCTCTTCAATAGATTTGCATTGAAGTCTTTTTGTCTACTCAGCATGAGACTATGCTTTCATCGAAGTCCTTAATTGATGCTCTTGAACACACTGAACCACTGATCCATATAATTATAAATTTTTGGACATGTTGTACTGATGATTTCACTCCAATCTTACCCTTTGCGAGAAATAATTTATTTTCACGCGAAAAAAATGTCACACAACAACCTCTATTTCACACATATTTTTACGCAGCACAAGTTTCGCGAACCTTGGACTTTCTCACGCAACCCAGCCTTTTCCACACATCTCTAACTTTTTCATGCAACTCGGCCTTTTTCACACCACTTCCTTTACATGAACATTTTACAGGAATCAGCACATGGAACTTCTCTAAGTCTTTAGCCGTACGGAATGAGGGGTTTTATCTCTTATTTATTTACATCGCTGACCCCCGTGCGTAAAGCCCACTGTGGCATGAAAAACCTCTCATTCGACGCGTAATATTTCACGCATGTACCATTTTTCACTCACATAGCCATGTTTTTGGCGTAGCCGATGTCTGTTATTTTTTGATGTTCTGATTCTTAAATAGTACTTGAAGGAAAAACCTTACTCCACTATTTCGCGCACACCGCTATTTCGTGCACCACTTACTGGAATACATTCTGAACATCCACTGAGAATTGACAAAAAACACAAACCATACTCAAATTAGTGCAAAAAACAACCATAGTTCCAATAGTGGTATTAGATACATTTATTGTTTATTCAAATTATGTAAATGTGTTGTTTGATTTAGTGTATATATATTTTTTCATTTCTGAGAAATTTTCTTGAAAATTAAAAATTTCACCTCAATAAATGAATCCAGAACATATAATAAAAACACATTAGGAAATATTAGTGAAAAAATAAATTCAAATAATATTTATATCCTTATATATGGAATGAATTTACTTACAAACATTTTTTTTCCTCTAGTAGAGTTTTTTGTTATTTTATGTATGAATTAGCTTTCTATTAACCATGTTATGATTTCCTGTACAAATAAAAAGATTTATTTTTAAATATGTTTTCAATATCTACAAAATAATTATCCCATACCTCTAATAACATATCTAGATGTCGAGAATATATTGAAATATTGAAATAATGTTTTATTGAATATATTTTTAAAAACAAAGGAACTGTTCAGATTAATGATGTGGCATTGGTAAATGTGTATCTTTTTTGTTTTTTCATGATGAGTTACCTGTTACTATACCTAATTATAAAGTTGAATTTACTATTTAATTAGCTCTTGATGATAATCCAATTTAAAAAATTCATTATCAAACGTCTCAAATTGAACATATATAGTTAAAGAAGTACTTGGAGAAGTTATTTGATAGAGGTTTCATTTGACCTAGCACATCATCGTGGGGGGATCTGGCCTTGTTTTTTAAAAATAAATATGGTTCAATGAGCCTTTTAATTCATTAGAGATCCTTAAAAAATAGCATTGTTAAGAAAAAATATCCTTTTCCTCATATCGATTATTTTATTGTTCACCTCCAAGGAGCACAGAATTTTTTGATGGATGGCGTGAGGTCATGGTACACTCAAAAGATTTTAATGGAAGAAAAAATTCAGAAGACTATATTTTGTTCTAGATATGGCCATTATGAATTTTATGTTATGCCTTTTGGGTGAACCAATTCAACTACAGTATTCATGAATTTAATGAATAGAATATTCTGTGAGTTCATGGATATATTTTTCATTCAGTTTTTCCAAAATATTTTCTATATTATAAAAGTAAATAGGATAATGAAGGTCATTTAAAGGTTGTCTTGAATACATTAAATTGAAAGACACTATATAGGTAATTCATAATGTTTTATTTTTTAAAAAAATAATTCCATCTCTTGTCCACATTGATTCTAAATATGACATAACTATTGATCATTCTAAAATAAAAGTTATTTAATAAAGTTTATGTCCCATAAATATAATAGAGATTCATAGTTTTCCTATATGGTAGGTTATTACCAGAGGTTTTTTGAAAATTTGGCAACGTTATATATAACACCGACTTAGTTTACTCGAAAAGATGTTACATTCATCTAGAAAAGGTAATGTGATGACTGTTTCAGGAATTGAAAACAGGATTAGTGAATTCTGCAGTTTTGACATTACCTTCAAGAAATGGTTATTTATATATCTATAGAGATGTGTTATTGAAATGGAATGGTTGTGTTATAATGATGAATGATCATATAATTTCTTATGAATAATTTTAGTAAAAAACGCATGTTTTAAATTAACCTACACATTATTTGGAATTAGCTACTATTGTTTATGCTTTAGAAAATTGGAGCATCATCTCTATGATGTAAAATATGATACATATACTGACCATAACAGTTTTTATTATAGATTTCCTTAGAAGTAATTGAGTATGAGGAAGAGAATATAGTTAGAAAAAATCAAGGATTATTATTGAACGATTCATTACCATTCAGCAAAAGAAAACAATGTGGCTAATAGTTTGAGTTAGAAAAGTAATGCTACATTAATCATGCTACATTTACAAGGTTACCCTTTGATTAACGATCTGAATATATTTGGTATGAATGTTATTGGTGTAGGAAATTCTTCAATTTTGTTTCAGGTGTCAGTGAAATAATCTCTATCAGACAGGGTTTTGCAAACATAGGAAGATGACCGTGAGTTGTAGAAAAATGTAGAATTAGTTTAGATGGGTAATTTAACAAAATTTAACACTGATAAAGATTATTTTTTAAATGTGAGAAGAGGTATGTGTGCCTTTATATTGACAGTTGGAGAAATTGTTGTTTTGGAAAGCTAATAGTTCTTGGTTTTCAATTTATCCTAGGAGTACTAATTTGTTGAGTGATATTATAGAGTATTACTAGTGAGAATGAATAAAAAAGATATATTGGGGACTTAATTATGAAGTGTTGGAATTTACAAAATGTTAAATAAGAACAAATTTTTTTAATAGGGTTGCTTCAGCATTTACCAGAACAAGTGTGAAACTGGAAAAATATATTTATGGATTTCATTTTGGGATTACCAAAAACATGTCGAGATAATTATAATATTTGGGTTATTATCGATAATGTTTATAAATATTATCATTTACTTCCTATAAATGATACACTATATCGAGATAAACATAGTTTGTTGTATCATAAATTTATAATAAGGTTACATGGAGTTACTCCTTCCATTGTATCTGATCGTGATATTAGGTTCTCTATTATATTTGGGAAAGGATTTCCGAAGTCATGGGGTACTGATGAAAATTCTAGTATAGGTTTACATGCTCAATTATATGGTTATACATAATGAATAATTCAAACATGAGAGGATATGAAAAATTATTTTTTAATTGATTACTATTGAATTTGGGATCAACACATTTTTTTGGGTGAGTTTTCATATAAAAAAAATTTAATTATAGTATAAAAGGGAACAATTTAAGTCATTATATAGAATGATATGTTGAACTATGGATTTTTGGGATGAAGTAGTTGAAAGGATGTTAATGGAACCATAGTTGGTAAAAGAGATGGTAGAAAAAGTTATGTTTTTTTAGATATACATGAAGAAAACTCATAGTAGGTAGAAAATTTATGCAGATAAGCAAAAGAAGGACCTTTCTCTCTATGTAGGTGATAATTTTATTATCAATGTTTCACCATGTAAAAGTGTGATAAATTTTGGTATGAAGAGGAATTTGAGTCCATAATATATTGGACCTTATGAAATCCTAGAGAATTTTGGATTTTCTTCCTACCAATTAGATTTGCGTCTGAACCTATCATTGGTACACATTGTTTTTCATGATTCTTTGTTAATAAAGTATATGTCGGTTCCATCAAATGTTCTGAGTCTAGAGGTAGTTCAGTTGAAAGAGATATTTCTTATGAGGAACAACCAGTCCAAAATATTGACCACAGATAGAATGTTTTGTGGAATAAGTTGATTAATCAGTTTATTAATTTTTGGTAAAACCTTATGGTTGAAGAGGTGACATGGGAATCAAAATATGATATAAGGAATGATAACCCTAGTTGTTTGATAAGTGTATAAAATTGTGAGGAACCAATTATCAAAAAGGGGAAGGACATATCATCCTATTTAATTATGGAACAATACATTTTCTAATCTATTAATATTTATGAATTAGATAATAAATTTATATGAAAGGGAAATATTTGTCATATATTATACCCGGCATGAAACAATGGGTTTCTCAGAAATCTTATGTTGCACACAAGACTATGATATACCGAAAAAATTATATTAATAATATTACTATTTTTAATGCTAGTTATCAAATAGAATTTTTATTGGTTGGAATGAGTAAAACTACCTATATTATGTCCACACATGTTTATATAATTTTTTTTACTTTCCTCTAAAAAAAATTTGACGCTTAAAATGATATTAAATTCAATTTTAGGCATAAAATATTCAAATATTTTGAAAGGTAGTTATTACGAATATTGATGGACAACAATTTTAAATAAAATTATCACTTTTATATGTTATTTTTGAACAAATAAAATACTTCTTTGGAATCCGGACATAAAAATTCAATTTTTTGATTTATTTATTTGGATGATAAATTTCATATTTTATTTAATAGAGAATATTATTTCCCTTTAATTGAAAAATTACTTTTCTTATAATTTATTTATATTTTTATATTATCCATTAACATGGTTTTTTGGTATAATTATATTATGTTTTTATTAGTTATTCCATTTTAGTTCATTGAAATAAATTTCAAGATGATTTTGAATATAAAAACTATGTGAACTTTTGAACATTTTACATTATTTAAACCTGTTTTCATGACCCGTTAATTAGATTGGTGATAAATCTAATTTAACAACAAATGTAAATTTAATTTTTAAAAATGTAAATTCATGATTGTAATATGTATGAAAAAAATTTTCCAATAGGATCCAAATATTTTTTTGAATAGTAACATTAGTATTTTATTTACCGCAGTTAATGGTAAATATGAAAAATAATGGAAAAAATAATGTTATAATTATTTAAAAATACACTAAAAAATGTCTTACTATTTTTTTATGAGTTATTTTAGACCAAGAAAACACTTGGGACGAAATTGTAAGCTTTGGAAGCGACCTACAGTGTGATTATGACATTTATAACATTTTATTGTAATTAAAGGCAAATTTGTCAAAATCACACCTTTTGTTACCAAAAAATATTACATGGGGTTATATAAGGTATATTTTCAAATATAAATTATCTCTAGAAAAATAATAATTATATGAAAAACATTGTAGTTTGTTAATAATTTTTAGAAATTATATAATAAAATTGAATTGCGGAATAATGATGATAAAATAATATATTAACTAAAGGAAGAATCAAATAAATGATAATAAAAATATTAAAACTAAACATAATTTGAAATATTTAATTCTAACAATGAATTTTATGGATGAAAATGATATTTTATAAGTCCATAAATCTTCTTTTTTTGAGGTTATCAATCTTATGTTATTTTATTAATCTTCAATGAAATGAATAGTGTCAAAATTTACACTATTAATATTTTATGAAAATAATATTTTATTATATTTTCTAAAAATAATAAAAACATTTAAAAATAGAAAAAATTATATGAAAAGGATAAAATGTTTTAAAAAATCAATTTATGGGATATTTGACCTATATAAGTAAAATTTATAACCTATTAATATTTGAAATTTTCTTACAATTATTTAGATTTAAAGAGAATAGTTAAGTTGAAAATATATTGATAAGGTATAAAATAAAATAATAACAGGTCTAAAAATTATAGGATATAGGAATTTATAACTATTCTCATCTTAAATTAAACATATCTCAATTTGGAGTCATTGGATTTTAAAAATTAATTTATATTAATTTAATATTTTAAAAGTTTCCCGGTTGCCCCTCCTCTCTCTTATAAAAAGGTACACGATCTTATCTAATAATCACACTTCAAGAACCATTTTTTTGAAAAAATACGTTCCCAAAAGAATTCCTAAAATCCCTCCCCATGGGCTTGAGGAATAATATTAGATAGAACATCCACCATTGAAGGGTTAATGACTTTTTCTGTGATATAAACTAAAGAAGATGTATAATTTTATTTAAGTATTTCTATTTTAGTTTTTCTTCAACATCCTTCATGTCTCTTCGAAACATTAAGATATAATAATTATAGTATCATTAATAAACTGATATTTTATTATGTTATTATCATCACATAAATCTATTTCCACTTCAAACAAATGGTAATGGGATTAATCATTTGTTTTTATGTGTGAATTATCACCCCACCGAACAGATGTAATTAATTTTTAATAACCATCTCTCATGACAAGTTATAATAATTGGTTTAATGTTAATATGTGATATTAGTGACATATTAATCATTCTAAAATAATAACATATAATTTATATTTTTACTTTCAATGTTCATAAAAATGAAAATGGCGTTCATGCGTACGTGTGAAGTATCACCTCCACAAAGCGATGTGACTCGTTTTTATTCATTATACCACTTATATGACTTATATAAGTATATTTAAATGATTAACATTATATTAATGACTATATGATGTTTATAAAATTGTGCAATAATTATTATATTTTTTTGATAATGATCAATTAAAAATGTAATTGTTTCTCATTTATACGTACGACATAACATCTCTATGATTATATCATTGTTAATTTTTCATAACCACACAACATGGTTTGATTTAATGTGATAATTTATGTATAAAGATGATAATAATTTGATTAAGATTATTATGTAGTTGATTGACTTATGACAAAATGGACTAGTGACATCAAACCATGTTCATTTTTGACTCAAGTACCTAATATCCACTATATTTTTTATATGAACATAAAATATTTTAGAATTTTTATAAGATGGAAATAATGGATATAAAATGAATTATAAACTTCATAAAGGTTCTATATAAATTGAATATTAATCAATGATTATTATTAAGGAATATAATGATTGTATGTGATGATTCAGACCCATGGTAATGAATATTATCCCATTCTTCTTTCATTGAGGCATATTTTGATAATATACACCACCATCTTTTAAAAGGTGTAAAATTATCCACTTTTAATTTTAATTTATTTCAATAGAGTTTGAAATGAATATTTTTTTATAAAGCACATTTCTAAATGAAAATGGAATGTTTTTAATGTATTGAGAAACAATGAATTTTCCATTGTTGTGACAATTATTTGATATTTGGCTTCCTCTATAAGTCATAATTATTTTAAAAAGAAAATTAATACCATATTAAATATTCATGTACTTTTGGATTGTAAATGGTTTTGAGAAGATATTGATTATGTTAATGATATATTGTTATTGTAATGCCTAAATTTTATTTCTCTTTTATCTTTGATAAACAGTAATGATTATGTTATGGTTCTTGTGAATTGATAATGTATAAATGGGAAGTTCCATAATTAAATGAGGTCTAGTGAGGCCTCGATAGATCTGCAGTGAAAATGGTCATTTAATTTTTTCCCTTTGGATAAAAGATTGGGTTAGAGAATGTAAGTAGTAATGATGAATGTTATGAGGATTTTTATTAAGAAATAAAAATCCTGATATATTTTAAAATGATTTAGGCTTTGTATTAAATTATTTTGAGTAGACTTGTCTACCTTGAAATTTGTTTGATTGTATGTGATATTTATGGATTAATTCTCTAAACCTAAAAATATCCCTAATTTTAATTCATGATTTGATTAATATTATATAATGTTTAATTTTGGGGCCTTATAGATCTAGAATCAAATAATACATTATTATTCCTAGAGATAATTTTAAGTGTTAATTTCAACATGTTTTTATCATAACCCTCATTATAAATCGTAATACCATGATATTTCCCTTTATCACTATGCATAAGAGGTTTTTGAAGTCTATTATTGTCACTAGCAATCATATTTGGGAACTGGTTACCATATTGACTACACTCCATTAATCTTAAACACTTACGAGTTGGTGGGGGTATTTTATAGTGATTAACCTCTACTGGAATCATTAGTAAACATATCTGATAACATCAAAATTAGATTTCCTAATGACCATCCTTCCCACAATAAAACCATCTCCTAATTCCTCTAACGAAATTTCCATAATTTTCTTTCCAATCATAGAGTATGAATGGTAAATTTTTCATCTTCCCTTTATGGTTATTAAAATATCTATTGAATTCCATTTTTTAATATCAATACCCAGATACTAATGGGTAACTCCAATATTCATATCAAATTTGAGAGCACATAGAACAATTTATTCAGATCTATTGATGTCCCTTATGGCTAACACACATAAGAGACTTGGAATTAAAACACTAAATAATCAGCCAACCATACATTCAAGAAGGTTAATAATACTACAAGTGTACTTTAATGTCTTGAAACATTTTCCTCATTGTTACCAATAGAATCATCATCCTTCTTCTATAACTCAATGCATTCGTTCTTAACTTTGGTATGAAAAAAACTAGGAATGTTCCTATTGAAAAATAATCATTTAAATTAATCATATATGACATATTAAATTTCATTTTACCTCCCATGTTGTTTATAAGATACCACCTGTAATATAAAAAATCTTCTATATGAATAATTTTCAGAATTACAATATCATGTTACTAACATATGAGAATGAAAAATATTTTTTCAATGGTACAAATTCATTTCCCATGTACTAATGGATCAATAAAATTACATAAAAAAGTTATATTCTTATTCATGATGGTATCAATAGATTATTGTGCCATATTTTGATAATTTGGAATCTTATTTTGATTAAATGATTCCCAATTTTGTGATAGAAAAGAAAAGGTAATTTTTATTCCACCTCACATTCCATTTAATTTATATGGTGGACAATCATTTCATTTTCAATCATATTCCTCATTAAAATTGTTCTGTTATATTGTAATCATTAACTAAAACCAATGTCATAGGGAGTAAAACAATAATAGTATTGGAAAAAAAACATAATAATGGAAAACAAATATGTAATGTCAAAATAATTCCACAATTTTTTTATGAAACCATAGTTTTAATCTCATTATATCATGATCATTAAATGAACTAAAAGATATTTCCTATACATTGAGGTATTAATAAGGTTATTACAACTATATTAACATAATATTTTTTAAATTTTAATTATATCATTCTATGATTTCAACTATAGAAAACTAAACATTTTATAGAAAAATGACACATCTATTATGATGAATATTAATTACATAACATAAAAATACCCAAAACAATTATATTCATACAATATATTTGGAAACATGGAAACAAAAATTAATTGTTATGAATAGTTCTAAATCATATCACATTTATATCTTTATAACTAGAACCCTTCTATGACATATCATACATAAAACCTTTCTTCATAACCTAATGGAAGGAAACATATTAAAAGGATGAGTTCGAATTCCTATTATGTGTAAAAATGGAGACATCAATGATCATGTATTAATAAAAAGTGAAAAATTGTATAAAAACCAGAGGATATAATTTTAAAAACATACCTCCTACCTCATATATATGAATAATGATTCATGTCATAAATCATGGTATTTTATAAGATATATACCATAAAATATTATAACATGCACCAAAAAACTGTAACATAAACAAAATGCATTAATTTTTTCTATTCGTATATGTATGAAAACTCATTTTCATATTAGTCAAGGAGCACATATATGGATATTATAGTGGAATGGGTTCACTCCCCAAATTATCATAGCATCCAAAATTCACTCCCAATACTACCAAAGTGGACATATTCTTGTACTAATCTGGGTTCACTTCCCATTATAGCCCTTTTTATCTCATGATATATGAATCTTTAAAAATGAATTTGGAGGATTTATATAACACAAAAATGAATTAATGAAAATAATACCTATATTTAAAACTATAAAATGCCTTATTTTTCATAACTAAACTCTTGAAAGTGAATTTTTTTTCTTAAAAATTTCATAATTTCATCATTGAATTACCTATAAAAAAATTGGTTTCAGAAATATAGTGTCATCATAGTTATAAACCTCCCAAAAGGAGAATACGGTGGGTATACATAGATTATATCCATAATAAACCATAATTTAAAACAAGGGGTTTTGTACTTGATGAGTAGACCCAACAATAATATATCATTGAAATATTCTTCATAAAAATAAGATTCCTATTTTTAAAAAAATTGCATTATAATGAATAAATATAAAGGAGAAAATTTCTAAATAAATATCCTTGTAAACTATAAATGTAATCATTAAATAAAAAATTATTCACGGTGGTAGTAAATTTATTTTGTGTCATATATGTTAAAAACATTACTTCCGTTTTCTAAGAAAATTAAAAATGGCCCTCACATGGAAAATGAAAATAAGATTCTTTAATTACCATTTTTTTAAAAGTGAAAAATGGGTACAATTAACATTATATAATAATAAGATAATTTTAAAAAACATTTTTTGAAAACTATTTTAGAGAACATGGGTATGAAAGAAATGTTATTTTTTACCAATGATTGAAATGTAGTTTATTTTCATTAAAAACATATTTTTGGACTTTTTTGTACTTCAGTAGAGGTAAATTAAACGAAAACATTTATTTAAGAAAACCAATAGTGAAAACATTCGAATGAGTTTATTGACATATTTAAAAAAATATTTCCTCACTACAATCTTATATATAAAAAATCCTAATAAATAGTTAGATTATAACATTAGAGACATACCTCATACTCTCATTATATCAAAATAAATGTCAAATACAAAATTATAAATTAAATTTTATTATTATGCTATTATAGAAATATTTTGATATTTAAAAATCATATATGTAACATTTTTATAATTTCAAACCAAATTTTATAGATATTTACTTATTAAATTTGTTATTTTTGGGTGTTAAAATTTTTTTATATTATTATTTAAGTAGATTCAGTAATTGTATGTTTATCCAAGATCCATAATCTTGAGAATATTAATCATGATATTATGAAACAATAGTTCATTATATAATTTTTTATATTTATTGATAATTGTTATTGATAGAATAATGAATTACACTATTCTTGGAGATTGTTGGTTGTGCATATACATTAATGGTTAATTCATTTTTTAATAGATGGAATGAAAGATATAAAAATATTAATTAATATTTACAAGGTCATTATTATATAAAATAATTAATATATATTCATCAATCTGAACCTCATTTCTATCCAACTAACATATATATGAAAAATGTAACATAATTCTTTAGGGAGGTGGAAGTCTCCACGTACTCAAGAGAGACATTACTATTTCTGAAAGTACTAAAAGGTAACTAACGAAATGTGAGTTTATATTTGGAAGAGTATAATATATAAAAATTAGATCCATCATAATACCCATCCATAAATCCTAATTATGATAAATTAATTGTATTATAATGTGGAGACCATAAGTAGTATATATGTATGGGTGATACTTTCAATTATCATTTAATTGGAAATATAGTGTATAAGGGTGATTAAATAACCTCAATGAATAATTATAATATTTATGATAATGAACTTTTTTATTTCATGAATGTTTAAATAATCTTAAAATATGTATGGAATCATATAAAAGTAGGTGATTTGTTGAGTCGATTACCTATTCTTTGAGATGACTTCTTTAGATCACCTCTTATAAGATTTATGGTTTATCTTTTGTGATATCAAATAACAATATATTTTTTATAACTTTGTTAAGAAGATATATTATAGTGTTTGGTCAATATATTAGGATAAATTTGGTTTAATGAAATGAGGGAGGAGGATCTCTTTTATAATAGAGGTGAGAGTCACATTAGAAATTTCAAAAAGGTTAAATTATAAATGTAATCTCAAAATTTTTTCCATGAAATGGCATGAGATTATAAGGTAAGTAAGGAAAAGTTTTTCATCTCATATATCATTATATTTTTGAAAATCCTTACATTCATTTTAATGAATTGCATTTTGATCAAGTGTTACTTAACCGATTTATATTGTTTTACACAGTATGAACGTTTTCAATATTAATGAGTTATTGTAATAAACAAACAACTGAAAACTAGAAAATAAATAAAACATTTACAAAAATATATTCAATATAATATCCAAATTAACTTATTTAGATTTTTTATTTATTTTTAAATTATTTAGTAAAATATTATTTTGATAAAATATCACTATGGTCATTTTTGATAGTAAGCATATAGTTTGACTTAAAATATATATCGATTGAATTGGATTATAAATTTTTTTAACATAACTAAAATATTTCATTTCCTTATATAAATTCATTGAAAATAATAATTAATCTAATTATAACAATTTTAATATATTCCAAAATCATTTATTTTCTTTTTTCATTTAGTGAATAAAAATAGTTTAGGTATTATATAAAAAATTTAGTAAATTATATATTACATTAAAATTATAGATAAATAATATTATTTAAAATAATAATATTATTAAAAAAATTACTATTAATAGTCATTTAAATATATATTCTCCTATATGAAAAATGTTATTTAAAAATAATAGACTAACATTTTGTAACATTATAGGATTTAAATAATATATAGTTAATTTTCATTAAAAAGGGTATAATAATCTAATATAATTCAATTCTAATTTTTTTATGGTCAAATAAAATTCATTCAATATGTATTAAAATTAAAAATAATGTAATTTTCACTTATATTTACTCTAGAGTAATTTAATTTACCCATCACCGAGTAGATAAATTTTACATATGATACTATTCATATTGACCAAATATAAAAAAGACAAATTTTCTAAATAAAAACATTCTGACAGTAATTATTTAGATAATTTTATCTCATATAAAAAAATTTAATAGTAAAATGAAATTTAAATGTATATGATAAAAAATGGAATAAATTGTTTTTAGAAAAAATACATTTTTAATCAAAAAAATTAAATTATTATTATCATACTCCTTCAAAAAATATTCCAGAAATGATTAAATAATTTTATAAAGTAAATTATATATAAATTTAATTAATTTCAATTATAAATAGTGAATAATTTAATTTCTTAATAAAAAAATACACAGATAAAAATTATCTTTCATAAAATTATTGACATTGTTTTTGAAAAACAATTTTATTTTTATGTATAATCACTTTATAACAATTAAATTCATTTCATAAGTTTAAAGAATATATTTTTTAATAAGTTAGTTATTACCTATAAAAACATCCTATCTAATGGATATACTATAACTAAAACCAAAAAATTTAATATTGTTACATGGTTCATCTAGACTCACAATTGCGTGTAACTTAATAAATAGAGGAAATAAAAATATATGAATAAAAATCTTAAATAAAATATTCATGTTTTTAAACACTATAAGAATATTTATATATGAAAAGAGTATATCTACCAAAAATAACTTTGATTAGTTATAGATTCATCATCATGAAATCTACTAACACACAAAACTAGTTACATTACTGAACTCCTTAATTTGTCGATAACTATACCACTACATGTATGTTTTTCTATTCCATAGAAATTTTATAACACATCCATGGACACTCACTTCACATTTTAATATTATCTATATTCATATCGATAAAATATAATAAAATTTATGTTATGAAAAACCACAACCTCTAAAGAATACCAAACCCTTCATCAAAAAAGGATCATTTTCCATTTGATGGGAATTTTTATATGGATTCAATAGAAATACCAAAGAGATGGACATTTTAAACATTTTTGGATGACTCCTATTTTATCCATGATGATATTCAATATGAACAAAAATGTATAATAATTATACACTAAATTATTTTGATGATATTCCACCTAAATTCATGGAAACCCTTATGGTTTATCATCTAAAACATATCATCACAAAAGAATGTATAATTGAGACCACTAATACTGGCCTATCTAACATATAAGTAGGGTTTGAGGACACCAAATTTGATAGAATGTGAGAATTATTTTCCTCACCATAAAAGAATCATTTGAAATAGGAATACCTATTCAAACACCTCCTCCTTCTTCTAGACATATATTTTTTTCCATGTGAATTAACCAGAATAAAATGTTTACACTACACTGGTCTTATCAATTTCAAGGGAATAATCTTCTAAGTGTTTTTCCACTATACTATGAATCTAAAAAACACTCGAAAAAAGATTATAACATTAATTTTATACTCCAATTGTGAAAAATTAAAACATAGCATGACTAATATTATTTTTCATAAATAAAAATATGGAATGATTTAGTTAAAATGTTTTATACAGACAACAAGGGTGTAAATTATTTTATAAAACAACACATCAATTCTATATCAAAAAATAAATTCCAATAAAAATTCTACCATTAGGGATTTAATAGGAATACCTATTTAAAATAATTATCATATTCCTCTACATTCATAGATAATACATTCTTATTGATGGATAGCGAATTTAAATTTTTGCTTACTACCAGATTGGTTTTTGGGGAGACTCAGACCCTCACTAACGATCCTAGTTCCAAATACTCATGCTCTACATATTAATTTTGATACCTACTATTACATCCTGAATAAAATAATAAATGTTTTTAAAATAAATATAGATTATTGAATTTATTAATTTCAAACGAATGTTTTTGGTTTTGACATTTATAGTGTTTGGATACAACATTATCAAATATGTCCAATAAAATTTGAATTGTCACCCCATGATACTAAGAACTAATTTAGACATAAAAATTCTTCAATAGAAACCTAAAATTAATATAGATATAGTCCAATTAGAAATATAATTTATGATAATATTCATCATAACATGGGGAAAATGAAATATTAGATGGGTTCAGCTCAAACTCTTGGTAAATAACAACATATGACATAGGATATAATTGAAGAAACATGGAATAAATATTAATGAATGAATATGTATTGATCATTATACTATAACTGATAAAATAGAGTGAAAAATATATCTATTTATAGTAATAAAAATAAATAGGTCACATGGATTACAATAACTGAATTATTGTTGAAGAAGTTTATAACATTGGACATCTTGATCCATTAATGAAAGAGTATTCTAAGACATCATTCATTCCATCAATGATATATCTTAGAAAACATAACTGTTCTCAATAATTTCACCATGAAATCATACATAATTGGGAGAACATACACAAAAATACAAAAAAATATCAACAATAGGAAACCAATGGTGGTGTCAATGGGAATATAATGTTAGGATCCATCAATCAAATTTTTTCTCAATGAAGTTTCTGTATGAGAATATTATTTCAGAATATAAAACCATAATTACCAATAATCATCAATATTTTCCATAGGAAAAACACCAATAAATTACAGCATGTATATAAACTATTTAACATCATCATAACCCATCCAAAAGAATGAAAGGGGATAGTTAAATAACTCATCGTATATATTCATGATTGAAAAAAATTAAACTATATTATAATAAAAAATGAATGAATTTTCAATAGTCCTCAAATAATGAAATGGAATATTTTTCTACAATAATACTTCATCAAAAAAATATTTAATTGCAATATTGGTATATAGTAATTATAACGGATTCCCCATTCGATATATGTATGGAATCCAGGTGAAAAAATTCAACCACTAGAATGGAAAATATGTATTAACAAAATAAATAAAGTAGATGAAAATTAATTCATTTTCATATTGAAAAGTGAGGATAAACAAAGACAGTAATAAAATGTTTCAATGATAATAAATAATATTACATAATACATAAAGAGAAAAATGGTTTATGGCAGAAAATGAAATTATCCCCATTATGGAAAATGAATCACATGAGGACGTGTAATTAGATTAAAAACCTCAATGAAAAATAATTCTTCAAATTGTTACAAGAAACAATGGACCTATAATCAAGTTTTATGATAATAATTTTTAGCCTATTTTTTTAATATTTAATTTTTTTATTGAATAAATCATGTAAAATAAATAAAATAATTCTAAATCCTTGTAAATATTAAAATCAAAATATAGGTGGAATCATTGAAGTGATTTTAAAAAACATTTATAACATTGACAAAAAATAAAAAAATAAAAAATAGTTTAAAAAATTAATATTTTTAATTTTGAAGTGAAGGTGTTTAAAAAAAATATAAATTTAAAAGGGATATCAAATAACTAATTTTTTAAGGAGACAAAATTTTTATGATGGAATTATATACATAATAGTAATTTCTTTTATAGATAACGGAAAAAAATATTTTTAAATTATTTGAAAATACCTTCATTGAGAACCCATATTGTTAAAAGAGTAATATAATTTTATTTATATTAAATTATTTTTATAGAATGTTTGATTATATAATTCCATATAATAAAATATTTTTTTAGAGAAGTGAATAAAGAAAGATAAATATCCAATATCAAACAACATAACTAAATGGAATAGGATTTGATATATAAAAAAACCATATAGGAAACATACACCATAATGTTCAAAATATTAGAATGTTTATTATTTGGAAGGAATTGAAAAACAATAAAATCATTAAAAAAATAACACAAAGTACTATAAAGAGTATAATATACCCAACATAAATTAATGAATTTCTAGATAGTGATCACAACTCAATGAAAAAAATAATTAGTGCCTATAAATCCATTAAACTTGTTAAATAAATAAATTAATAGATATTTAAATATGGTAATATTATTTGATTTATTATAGCCCAAAAAATAATAAAAATAACATAGAAATATATCCATTTTCAATAATCACTCCATCTAATGAAAACATGGTGCACAAACTTTATTATGCCTCATTATTTAAAAATTGTGAGTAAAAAAACCCAATATATTTTATTTGCTATATTTTAAATCCATTATATCATATTGTATAAAAATAATAAATATATATTCAAATTAATTCAAAAAAATAAATTCTATTTTTCCATTTATACTATTCATTTATATTAATTCCCTAATATGAACTATAGTTAGTTGTTGTCTAATTTCATTATTAAGGTTAACAAGACTTTATTATTTTGAAGATGATTTATAAAAAAGGAATCATATTTCATGATTGTTAAAATGTTCATCATACTAATCCACTTAATTTAATGGAATATATGCTCAATTACAGATATAATTTTATAATTTTATTTCATGGTAGTTTTTTTTCAATTCTAGATAGTGAAATTTATATTAATCTTATTATGATGGATCATAGAAAAATAAATTACAAAATAATGTGATAAATAATAATGAAAAGAAACACTTAACCATAATAAAATAATTAATTAAATATCTATATAATTTTATTCTTATAATTTTTCCCATTTTATTAAATTATATAAATTCATATCATAGTTCAGGTAGGTGGTTAAACTTACAAAAAGTTTACCATAAAAAATTTGTATGATTACAAGTTTATTCATTTCAAATATAATTATAATAAAAAAATTGATATTTATTTTTTTTTACTAATGTGATATATAATAATTTTAATAAAATTGATGTACAATTAATCAATATGGAAACATTACATAATTTAAATGAATATTGTTTCCACTTCGTATACTAATATAAAATTCTTGAAACAAGAATGATTATAATTAGATTATATATTAAATTGGTTCCACTAATTTTCAAAAATGTCTTAAGGAAAATGTAAATATAATATTTAACATTTAAAACAATTCATAGGTGCATCCATGAAAGGCTTTGATGGAAATTGAACATGATTCTTCATGGAGGTAGTTGTTTCCCCATACAAACGAATCATATTTTAATTTTTCTTACTGGAAGTGTTGAAAGGTTATAAGTATTTATTCCATTATCCTAATAAAATTAATTATAAGACCAATAGTTATTTTGTTAGTTAATTATTTCAATGTTGTAAATTTATATGTAAAATAGTAAGGAAAACTATTTTGGATGAATGATTTCTCATGATGAGAGTGTGGGGTTTCAATGGAAAATTCTTTGGAAAATGAGAGAGTAGGATAATCCCATATGAATAATATATATATATTATGAAATGAGTTATAAGGGATGTAAATGTCTATGGGTATTAGATATAAACCCAATTTTACGTGATATGTTTAATGGGAGGTTAGAGGTACCTTTTATAACTAAAAATTGATGACATTTCTATATTTACCAATAATGTTTTAATAAATGATAGACACCATAATGAAATGTTGACCCATAATTTAGAAATTTTTTAACAATAAAGTGATAATTTAGTTTATGGGATCAAACATAGATTTGAAAAAAAAAATCTTCTTAACATTTTTTATCCCACTTCCATGGTAAAATAGTTCAAACACCAATTCACCCCCTCCATTATAACAAATTTTCAATAATTTGTTTGTACATTATAACTAAAAATAAAATGGTACTAACTTCATAATTTAGGCATAATTATTTAAAATGTTAAATCCAATTTATCTAATTCAATTTATAAATTTTATAAAAATTAATTTTTAAAAAATATATTTGTAATGAATTAAATTCTATCTAGTCAAAAAAACATTACATACATGCTATATTTTCTTATAATGGTTAGTAAATTGTAATAGATATATTAAGATATATGATTTAAATTTTTAAATTGATAATTTTTTATAAAAATTAATCACAAATCAGTTTGACATGATTACTTACAAATAATATTTTTAAATCACAGAATTTGTATAATTGTTATGTTTTACTACATACGTTGAAATAAATATTTTGGAATAGATAAAAAATAAAAATAAAAATAAAAAATTAGAATGATAAATCTTAATATTATGATAATTCCACCAAACTCAAATTATCACAAAAAAATATCTTAAAAAATATAACAACAAATGAATAAAGTACTTTAAAAATGAAAACAAAACTTCAGAAAAAAAAAATCAAAGTTTCCCTTTATTTTTTACGATTTGATAATTATCATTATCAAACTCTTCAAGTAAAAATATATTTATATAATGATATAATACGATTATTTTGAAACCAAATAATAGAGAATATATAAATTCTTCTTGTAAAAATAGAATTCTAAACATAAAATGATCTTTTTAATAAATTTAGTGATTAGAACGGAATTCCATTCATATTAAATTTATTTATTATTTTCATGATATAAATATATTCTAAAGTTGTTACTACTATAGATTACCTCTAATTGAATAACTATATTTTAATATCCAAACAATAGTATTTCTATTTTACCTAAATACATCATAATTTAATTTAATTTAATTTTGTGAGTCAAGTAATATATTGAACTTATTAGCTTATTTCTGTAACGCCCTAACACCAGTTACCCAGAGTCGGTGTGTTATTGAGTAACATTGGCATGATCACAAATATCAAGTCTGAAAAGACCGATTAGTTTAGTAGCCTTGGAAACACTAGATAAATTCATAAGTTTTGCATTACATAATAAAGTAATTCAAAACTACAACAACATCTTGTCTTCATATCCCCTTATATTATCCCTTCTGGTCATTCATAAAATACTTCTTCACATCCTGGAAAAATTAAAACATTGAAAGGGGTGAGCTCAGATTCTCAGTAAGGATAAAAATATAGTGGAAGCTTTTATAAATAAACATAAACATTTAAGGCAATGTATAACTAAAAAAATCCTTTTAAACATGAACTCCAGCATAATTTGGAACAATTAAAATGAAATAATGCCATTTATATATTCACATGGATATTCTACTAGTAGAATAATCACATGAAACATCAATAACCACTTTCATAATGGTGGAATGCATAATTCCAGACTATCATAACCACGTAGCCAAGGCCTCGTGCCAAGACAACAAATAAAATTTTCTCAAGGCCTCGTGCCAAGAAACTAGTTTGTCTCATGAGACCTGCTGATGCAACGAGGAGAAATAGCGGGCTCCACCCATCACTTATGAAGTCCAATTCATTCCTCATATGAACAGGTTTAAACATATCATAAACCATAACATAATCATATCACATAAAATATGCATAAAGGAATCATAACAATTCCACATTTCAATCAGAAGATATCAATAAAACACATTGATATTATAAAAACACTTTCAAAACCATTTTCAATACCAAAATAAAATAAAATTAAAACATGATATTTATTTTTCATTAAAAAAAAGTTAAGGCTTGTAGAGGAAGCCAAAACTCAAATAATGGCCACGGGGCAGAGAAGTCGTTGTCACCTCATACGTACAAAAAACATTCATTTTTTCATTTATTATAAACACTTCGTATAAAAAGATTCCTTTTTAATAAAAGTTAAAGTCAAAAGGGTTTATACACCGTATAAAGAAAAGTTGTGTATAAAACCAAATATGCCTCAATGAAAGGAGATTGAGACGAAGTCCCTTACAAAGATCATTTTTTAAATAAAATAGATCTATTATGTGTATTCACTATAAGTACACATAACGAAAGTACAAATACAAGATAGGACATAATAATATCCCGATATAATTTGAAATTAGGAGATTAACCCAAAGAATAGAAATTGGGTTAAGAAATTCCCTTACCACATGTCTGACTTGACTCGAGCATTCTTTAACCTCCTGAATAATACAATACAGTAAATTTATAATTTCTTAAGAACCTTATTCAAGTTTATTATTCCTTTTATATCACTTATTAATATGCTATGAACATTATGTAATTATTTATGTTAATAACGGTCGTTTTGTCGATCTTTGGTACTTGATTCAAAAATAAACTTCTTAAAATTACAAGTTGTTCTTGTGGTAAAATATCCATTATATACATAATTATATTTATGATGTAGATATAATATACATCATATAAATCCAGTATATACATTCATTTATAATATTACATAACATTTAGAGGTAAGAAATGAAATGCATCGTTCATGGAGACGGTAAGCCGTACGTACGCATGAACGCTACTTTCATTTCTATTTAATATTTAATGGAATTAAGTTATAATTATATAAAGGTATAATATAATTATAGTAAAATATAATTTATAATACCATTTACTCTATCCTTTATAATCCCAAATATGGCATTAACGATTCAAATCACTTTGAGGGGGCGGTAGTCCACACTTTCTAAAATAACAATATCGCGTTTAACCATAATGGAATCCATAAAGGTATGTCATAAATGAAAAATACAGAAGCTTAAGTAAAACATAAACATATTATATATCATATATAAATATAGATACTTCTTAATGGCCACCTCTGATGGTGTTATATGAGTGTTGAACAATCATCGTTTCGTGAGGCATAAATTCACCATCCACAGAAACAGTGTGTTCTTTAACCATTAGATGTAGGTGTGTGTAAGGTTAGATCGAATACATCTTATAAAAACATCCTAATATATTGAAGATACTTCCATTGTTACAAAATAGTGGAATAAAAAGTGTTTAAGGGGTTGGAGAAGCAAAATAAAACAAAATAACATAAGAGAAGACATTACCTTAAAATCTGGTAACTCTTTTTTGATTTGAGCCAAAGGATTCCTTGGGAAAAATTATGCCCAAAGTGAGGCTTATAAGAGTAAGAGAGGGAAGTTGAGAGAGTATTTTGGCAGGGGTTGGCTGAGACAAAAGGCTTTTAAGGTGTGAGTAAGGTGGTAGTGGGGGGGGGGCTTTATAAGAGGAGAGGAGGGGCACTCTTGGAATGCCATGAAATGTTACTTTATTATATAATGATTTTTGGATTTTAAAGGTCCCACACTTATATATTTCTAGTATAAGGTGATAAGGGTTCTAAATATACTCATACAATAGGTTTTTGACATGTGTAAGTCTTATATTTTACATTATCTTTTTATTTTATTTAAATCATTAATTAATGAGGTAATTGCTGCATCATCATGGTGTCATAAATAATTACATTTATTTAATGTCTAAAAATTATAAAAATTGATCATGATTTAGGAAATCTTTTTATCATTCTAATAAATATTTATAGTAAAAAATATGACTTGTATAACCCCATCTAAAAATTGATTTAGTAAAACAACTCATGTTTGTGACATTTTTATTTTAACATTAAATAAAAAGTTTTTAATGTCATTTTCCTACCAAAGTGGCTCCATGGGGTCCCCATGCTGACACATGGACTTTCTTGGTCGTAAATGACTCATCCAATAGAGGTAGGATAAGTGTATAGGTATTTTCATATTTTTACAATATCATTTTTACCTTAAATTTCACTAATTACCATTAATCACGATTAATTAAACTTAAAAGTTACTATTCACCAAAAATTATTTTAATCCCATTGAACCTAATTTTACTTCCTAATTACAACCATGTATGTCGGATTTTTGAAAATCAAATAACAGAAGTGGTAATTTTTCATTTAAACGATAAATCGGTTTTTTAACTACCACTTAGTGGTTTCACTATTAATCAAAAATTGAAGTTTTTCAGAACAATGCCAAAATTTCACCATAAACTATAATTAATCGTCCTAATTCAAAAATAATGTCTATTTTACATAATTCAAAAAATATAAGTTGAATTATTTAATTTTATAATTAATTTCCGCTATCACAACAAATATCGTGTTTTTTAAAAAGAATATATATCAAATGATTGACAATTGTTTATGACAAATTTCAAAGTGAAATTAATTATAATGACCCCCATTTGATAAAATGGTAAAAATATATTCTAATTACACTTTAAAACCACTCAATAGTATAATTTATCACTATAAATTATATTGATTAAAAAATTTGTTTTTAAGTATTTTTCACTATTCATAAAAAATTGGATGTTCTCAGAAAAATACCAGAAAATCAACATAGGCTAATTTCGATATTCCGAATCCAAAAATGAAGTCCATTTTGAAATATAAAATATATATAATTTCAAAAATTAGGCATTGCTATTCATAATGGCTATTTTTATTGTTCATGGTGTGTTAGAATCTCGAACATGCGTACAATGCAAGCTATTGCATTATTGAAAGAAAAGTGTATCGTGGAAGCTCGGGGTGTTACATTCTCCCCTACTTCAATAAATTGCGTCCTTTCAATTTCAAATTTTGCATTGAAAATAAAATGTCGTAAATAGAGAATAACTTTGTGGAAAACCCACATCGGAAATAAGGATAATAAAAATGTAACTTTAAAAGGAAGAAAGATAAGTACCAATGTCACCCGAGATAGCCCATACTAGGATTCTATGAAAATATGGATATGGAGGAAAAACAAACCATCAATGTCTGCTAGAGAGTTGCATAAAATAGGATTAGGAGAAAGTTAACTACAAGAAAATCACAAACTTGTGATTGGTTAAACCGTCACTGATACCCCAATTGGAAAAGTTAACCGACAACATCTTTGTTTTAAGTTACCTTTCACAATGTTGAGGAATTTATTTTGGAGATTTACTAAGAAAGTAAGGAAATATACTTACTTGTCATGTAGAGTTTCATTCTTTAATAAATTTTTACCACAAACCCATATTTCACTCCAAAAGGTAATATAACTCAAAAATATTCTATTTATCATAATTGTATAAGGTTCAAAATATTAAAAAAATAACATTTAGATTAGGGAAAAGTTTTTGTAATAACCCGGGACTTCATGTAGGCTTGTGGTAGGTAATAAAGGCCTGCCGCACTATGGTTGTAGGTTCGATTACTACATATTTGTCCGACACGACGAGTTATACCCCCAAACTGCAGGTTTTCCTTTTCCTAAAACTATAGTATTATAGTTTCCAAAAATAATTTTCATAAATGTTTTAACCTTAAACAATCAATACTGGAAATTCGGGCTATAGCCACGGTTCTAAACCGTGGCTATAGGCCCTCAAACCGTGGCTATAGGTAATAGCCACGGTTTGGCGAACCGTGTCTAAGTTTGGCGTGGCTATAGGCCTAGACCTAGAGCCACGGTTTGGAACCGTGGCTTTAACTCTAGAGCCACGGTCCCAACCGTGGCTATAGGTTTAGAGCCACGGTTTAAACCGTGGCTGTATACCTAATGCCACGGTTTCAACCGTGGCTATACTAAAGGCCGGACAAAATATATAGCCACGGTTTTAAACCGTGGCATTATGTCTATAGCCACGGTTTAAAACCGTAGCAATAAATCAATAGCCACGGTTTAAAACCTTGGCTATAGGGTGTCCAAATCCATAAAAAATACCCCCTTCCACCCCCGGCCAGTCCCCTCTGCCACCCTCCTGCTAGTCCCCCCCTGCCAGCCCCCCCCCTGCCCACTGCTTGTCCCCCTGCCATCCCCCCCTTCTTGTCCCCCTGCCAGCCCCCCCTGCCCCCTGCTTGTCCCCCTGCCAGCCCCCCCTGCCCCCTGCTTGTCCCCCTGCCAGCTCCCCCCTGCCCCCTGCTAGTCCCCCCCGCCAGCCCCCCCCCCCCCCCTTGCCCCCTGCCAGTCCCCCCTGCCTGGACACCCCTCCCCCCTGCTTGTCCCCCTTGCCACCCCCCTGCCAGTCCCCCCTGCCCCCTGACACCCCCCTGCTAGTCCCCCCCCCATTGCCACCCCCTGCTTGTCCCCCTGCCAGCCCCCCTGCCCCTGCCACCCCCATGCCCCCTGCTTTCCCCCTGTCACCCCCCCCCCCCTTCCCCCTGCTTGTCCCCCTGCCGGCCCCCCCTGCCACCCCCCTGCTTGTCCTCCTGCCAGCCCCCGCCCCCCCTGCCCCTGCCAGCCCCCCCTGCCCCCTGCTTGCCCCCTGCCAGTCCCCCCCCCCCTTCCCCCTGCTTGTCCCCCTGCCAACCCCCCCCCCCCCTCCCCCTGCTTGTCCCCCTGCCATCCACCCCCCCTCCTTGTCCCCCTGCCAGCCCCCCCTGCTTGTCCCCCTGCCAGCCCCCCCCTGCCCCTGCCAGCCCCCCCCCTGCCCCTGCCAGCCCCCCCCCCCCCTTCCCCCTGCTTGTCCCCCTGCCAGCCCCCCTTCTTGTCCCCCAGCCAGCCCCCCCTGCCCCTGCCAGCCCCCCCTGCCCCTGCCAGCCCCCCCCCCCCCTTCCCCCTGCTTATCCCCCTGCCAGCCCCCCTGCTGTCCCCCTGCCATCCCCCGCCCTGCCCCTGCCCCCTGCTTGCCCCCCTTCCAGGCCCCCCCTGCCCCCTGCTTGTCCCCCCCCCCAGCCCCCCCCAGCCCCCCCCCCCCCCCCCGCCCCCCCAGCCCCCCTGCCCCCTTCCCCCCCTGCCCCCTGCTTGTACCCCCCCCCCCCCCCCCCAGCCCTCCCTGCCAGCCCCCCCCCCCCCACCCCCCACACCCTGCCCCCCCTGCCCCCTGCTAGGCCCCCTCTCAGTCCCCTGCTAGGCCCCCTGTCAGTCCCCTACTAGTCTCCCTGCCCCCTGATCTGATAACCAAGTTTATCTGATCTGATAACCACAACATCTTCAGCACTGCCAGATTCAGGTTTAACAGGTACCAATTCACCGATTCTGACATGTTTAGCAGCATGAGATAAGACAGGAACAGACTGAACTACATCAGATTTACAGACCATGTTTAGCACCCCTCCCTCCTGCTGGACACCCCCCCCCCCCCCCCCCGCGACAGTTGCGGGCCACAAGCATTCGGCCCAACCGGATCGGGCAACACCAATCCAACAAAATCCTCATCCGCGACAGTTGCAGGCTACAAGCATTCAGTAGGGATTAATGGAAGAAATCAACATGAATACAATGACAAATATGTTCCTTTGAGGAACAGATTTCAGGGGCTACATGTAGAAAACTCTTATGCTGACAGTAATGTAAAAAAATCCAAGAGTAGTTCTAAAGCACAAACCTCCTGGAAAGACACAAAAAGGGATTGGAAGCATGAGAAGAACTCACATGATCCTAAAACTAGAAGGATCCATGTGAAAGGGGTGCCCCAAGGCAAGGTATGTACTGAAAATGCTTGTAGGGACAGTCCAAGCAGCAAGGTAATTTGGAGAAAGAAAAATCAACCTATAGTGAAAAGAAAAATCCTTGGTGGTAAAGCTGTCCAAGGAAAAACAGGTTGTGTTTTGGGTTGTGAAGAAGAGAACAAACCTAAAGAAGTGGAGATACAATCCATGGGGTAAGTGTGCTCACAAAGCATATATTTTAGAGCTGAAAACAGATCTGGTTTAGAGCTGGAAGTTGCATGCAGCAATGATGCTAAAAGTGGACACCCCAAGACAGACCCCCCCCAAACCCAGACCCCCCAGGACAACCCCCCCCCCCCCCAGACCCTGGACACCCCAGGACAAACGCCCCCCCCCCTCACTGGACCCCCTAGACACCCCATGGACAGACCCCCCCCCAAACCAAAACCCACTCCCCACCCTTGACACCCCCCTGCACCCCCAGTACCACCTGCACCCAGCCCCCCCCCCCCAGGATATTATTTGACATTACATCTACAATTGGCATTCCCATCAAAATGGATAGAGAAACTGAGGAGGCACATTATGGGTATTTTTCTAGAATAATTATTTTGCTAGAGTTCTTCTAGAAGTGGACCTTAATTCCACCCTCATTGATCGGGTTGTGTTATCCACAAATGAAGATGACATGTTTTTGAAAATTGAGTATGAACAACTACCTGCATTTTGTTCCAAGTGTCTGTCTATAGGGTAATCTAAAGAGAGATGCAGAATGAAACTTGTCTGCTCTTTTTTCTCGCAGAAGGGACATGATTTTCAGACTTTCCGTAAGAAGAGAAAGAATGGTCCTGGAGCTGGGAATGGCTCTGGTCAGGCTGTTGCAGGAAATGGAAGTGTGGAACTTGGGCGGGGTCTTGCAGGAACAGGTTGTGATCAACCAGGGACTGGAGTCAGCAATATGAAGGGGAATGCTTCTGATATTTCAGGTGAAGGTTTTTAAGAGGAGGTGAATTTTGATGATCCAGATTTGCAACCTGGACTGGGGCTGGTGAGGTTCAGGGGCAGGGAAAACTAACAGTAGCAGGGGCTGTTAGTGGCCGGCTTGAGGATGAAAATCAGAGGCCAGGAGCAGATAAGTCAAGGTCAGAGTTTGATGCTGCCTCTCAGCAGCGGGGTCAAGGTCTGATCCCATCAGGTGTACAGGTGAAGGTAAATGTTAATGATCCAGGCTTGGAGCAACCTGGAATTGGGTCTGGAGAGGTTAAATCTGTTCAAGGGCAGAAGAAACTCTCAGTAGCACGAGCTGATTGTGTCCAGTTTGTGGATGAAAATCAGCGGCCTGTTGACTTCCAGTCGCAAGGACCTGCAGGAGAAGGAACAGGAGATCCAGGCCCTGGGCCTAGGAGCCAGTAACCTGGGTCAGAATCTGGGTGCTTCACTGGGGCAGCCTCAGTATGGGTCTGAGAAGCATGAACCAATGGTTCAACCTTCTCAGATCCAGGAAGAGATCAATCGGCAAATGGAGCTTAATAATATAGGGGGAAGTTGGGCCGGAATAGAAAATGATGATTATGCCCATAGAAGTGATCCATGTAAAGATATTTTAAGCAAGGGAAAGTTTCCTTCAGTTGATAAAGAGGGATTTCAAATTGTCTATTCAAGGAAATCAAGGAAGAAGAAAGACTGCTCTCAATGGAGAACAACGATGGTGACTAGGTCTCATAGCTCATCTACCTACAACTTGGAATGGGATGATGATGTCGGGGAGGGGGGTTATAAAAACGAAATGCTTTATTATGAAGGCAGTTTTATCAATGTCTAGCCCCGTCTCCTCTCTTATGTCATCTTTTGTTTTTAAAAAAATGGCTTTAGAGCCTTTCGGCTCGAAGCTTCTTTCTGTTTCGATGGATTTGGGGAGTTTGAACATCTCACATAATCGTTTAATTTAAATGTTAAACGATTACTAATGGGATTGAGCAGTACACTTCAAATGAGCTGAAACGTTTGGGAAATTTGTGTAACGTACCATGAATAGGCTGAACATTTTGAGGTTCTCGAAGGCCTATATGAATTGGTTCAATTCCTATGCAAGTGGTTGCACTTGATGGATGAGATCATGTGATCGTTAGAACCCCTCAAAGCCGATTCTCTCTAGCTCTTGTTTCTCTCCCACCTTTAAACAAGGTTCTAACAGACTGTGGTGTTGATAGAGACCCTACCTAAGCATCGGGTGATTCCCATGAACCTTGGATACCTCAGAAGGAGTCTTTCGGTGACTTCTCGGAGATCTCGATCAAACGCTTGTGAAAACTTCGACAACCAGGAAGGACTGGTATTGAGAGAGGTCCTACTAAGTGTCGGGTGATTCCCATGATTTGTGGATACCTCTGAAGGAGTCTTTCAGCGACTTCTAAGTGATCACAATCAAACACTTGTGAAAAGCTTCGAAAGACTGGATCGAATGGTGTAAGTTACACCATTCTTATTCTTTGTTTAGATTGATTACAAACGTATAGATAGATTTCGGCGTGACTGCGGCGTGACCGCGGACACCCCTCCCCCCCTGCTGGACACCCCTCCCCCCTGCTGGATGTGGCTGGAGCAGGGCCACATCACGGCGTGACCGCGGCGTGACCGCGAAGTGACCGCGGCGTGACCGCGGCGTGACCGCGGCGTGACCGCGGCGTGACCGCGGCGTGACCGCGGCGTGACCGCGGCGTGACCGCGGCGTGACCGCGGCGTGACCGCGGCGTGACCGCGGCGTGACCGCGGCGTGACCGCGGCGTGACCGCGGCGTGACCGCGGCGTGACCGCGGCATGACCACAGCGTGTTGGTCCGATCCAGCGACCACAATAACCACAATAAGAAAATAACCAATGACCTTGTCAGGAAGATAAACAGTGACCACAAAAACAGAAAACAACCCATGACAACCAGAATAAAAAATAACATCACATTATAAAAATTAAAAATAAGATTATCTAAACAGTGGCCACAAACTATTGAGAATGACACTACTTTCAATTGACAATGAAACCTAACTCAAAATTCTGTAATCTAGTAACACCACTTTCAATATTGTAATCTTGTAACACTACTTTCAATTGAGATCCCATTGAAGGAACATAAATCAATCCTCTGAGGATAAATAATTATTGATAATGTCAATAGCATTTGCAAACTCCACAAAGAGAATAGATTATATGGGTCTCTTTTCCTGGGAATGTTAACAACAAATATCATAATTAAAAAAACAAGGTTATTAAAGTATGAAACCAGATAAATTAGAGGACCACGTGGTGGCATACCTTAATAAAATTTAGTATGACTATAGTATTTCCATATCTCTGGTCTAGATTTTCAAAATGCAGCCTTGTTGATTTATAACGAAGGTCTTTCCATAATACTGGGAAACAAAAACAAAACTTCAATAAGAATGGAAACAGATCAGAAAATTAAAAAGCAGCATATTCATGGGAAAATGCCAAAAAAAATAATATCCGGTTCAATATTCCTTCATGATGACTCCTGAGATTAGAAAAGTTGAATTGAACACCGATTCTGGACAACAGAACTTATTTATAAATGGAAGCCTTCAGATATATACTCCGGAGCAAATTGTTTTGTCACAACATAATTAACTGCTTGAACCATTTCATTGACACCTCATTTTAATTATCTAGATGAACATAAATAAATGTATAGAAAGATTAGTGTAAAAATCAAACAGAACAGACAAGAGAAAGGAAAAAATATGTCAAACACTAAATAATTGGGAACATCTGCCAGCTAAAATTAGTCATTCTAGAAGATGGGTTATAACAAAAAATTGATCTTCAAAAGAATCACAGTGTTTGATCTTATATAAAGTCGTATTCAGAACCCAAACCCATGTAGGAATGCACACATAAAAAACATAAAACAACTAACATGTATCTATCCAACCTGGTGCCAGTAAAATGAAGTGACCGCCTAGCAATAAGGGTTAACTTGAAGTCCCTGCCACATATTGAGAGCTTCACCTGGATTCAAACAGCACAACCATTAATCTCATAGTGATTAATTATTGATTTTCACAAATAACTCAAATGATCCAGCATGATAGTTGGTAAGAAATATTTAGATGTGACCCCCCTACCAGTCCCCCCTGCCCCCTGCTTGTCCCCCTGCCAGCACCCCACCCACCTGCTTATTCCCCTGCCAGCCCCCCCCCCCCTGCCCCCTGCCAGCCCCCCCTGCCCCCCCTGCCCCAGCCCCCCCTGCCCCCTACTTGTCCCCCTGCCATCCCCCCCTGCCACCCCTGCCAGCCCCCCCCCTGCCACCCCCGCCAGCCCCCCCCCCCCCTGCCCCCTGCCAGCCCCCCCCCCTGCCCCCTGCTTGTCCCCCTGCCAGCCCCCCCTGCTAGTCCCCCCGCCAGCCCCCCCCCCTGCCCCCTACCAGTCCCCCCTGCCTGGACACCCCTCCCCCCTGGACACCCCCCCTGCCCCCTGCCAGCCCCCCCTGCCCCCCCTGCCAGCCCCCCCTACCACCCCTGCCAGCCCCCCCTGCCCCCTGCCAGCCCCCCCCTACCCCCTGCTTGTCCCCCTACCAGCCCCCCCTTCTAGTCCCCCCGCCAGCCCCCCCCCCCCCTGCCCCCTACCAGTCCCCCCCCCCCCCCCTGCCTGGACACCCCTCCCCCTGCTAGTCCCCCCCCTCCCCCTGCTAGTCCCCCCCTGCCCCCTGCTACCCCCCTGCTTGTCCCCCTGCCAGCCCCCCCCCCCCCCCTACCCCCTGCCAGCACAACCCCCCTGCCAGCCACCCCCCCTGCCCCTTACTTGTCCCCCTGCCAGCCCCCCCTGCCCCCTGCCAGCCCCCCTGCATTTTTCCTTTTCTTCAGAGCCTTTATTTCTAAAATACCTTCTAATGTCATGACCATTGTTATTATTAGTGTTCTGTTCCTATTCATTGTTAGGTATGACAGAGTTCTTCTTTATTGGTTCATTTCTTGAAGCATTCTTAATTGAGTTTGTAATGTTCATGTTATATAGCATCAACGAAATGGTATTTTGGTTAGATAACAGGGATACAGGCTGTTCATAATAGTTCATATTATCTACAGATTTAGCACCAACAAAAGTTAAATTAATAGAATGAAGAGTAGGTGTACCTGGGTCCTTTGAATCATCTATATTCTGTATCTTGATAGCATCCAGATCTAATGAAAGGGGCTTCTGCCCGATAGGTTCAAAATGTGCCTGCATTAGCGTGGGGTCTTGTACAGAGGTTGTTCTTCCTTTTGTATGTTTTATAGGTTCCAGTGTCAAGGTACCTTGTTTATCAATGTTAGTGTGTTTTGTTTGTTCCTTAGCCTAAAGAGACTTTAGACTAATATGAGGATTCCTACATTTTATAGGACAACCAGTGGTATGAATGACGTTTAGATTAGTGGAGAGTTTTCTGGTTTTTATAGTAGTGCCAGTGGCATCCAGAGTTTTAGAGTCATAGGTGTAGTGAGCAGAGGAAAAAGAACCTAAACCATTTGTCTGATTGTTAGACTCATTTATTATCTCTTGGTTTGGTGTGAAATTCAGTCAAAAGCAGACATTGAATTTTCATCACAACAGGCTGATCCGGTTCAGACGACATGTGCAGAGGATGAGGATGATCTGGTTCGGACAACATGTGAAGAGGATGAGGAAAAAGAAGAATTACCGAACAAATATTATGTGATACATGTACAATAAAATATTTCAAACAATTCCAAACCAATGTTTTCAGTTGAATTGAGCCTTTGTTCCACCTTCTATGCACGTTTTGTGGAAAGATGGATGAGGCAGCGCTGAGAGGAGATATAGTTTAGGAATGAGGAAATACGAAAAATTAGAGCTAACCATTCAATGTTTCTCTAAGGAGGAGTAACCGCCGCAGGGTGTCGTCCTGGAGCAGGGCCAAATCACGGCGTGACCGCGGAGTGACCGCGGCGTGACCGCGGCGTGACCGCGGCTTGACCGCGGCGTGACCGCGGCTTGACCGCGGCGTGACCGCGGCGTGACCGCAGCGTGACCACAACGTGTTGGCCCGGTCCAGCGACATCTGCGGGGTAACATCTTCCACTTAGTTTCAAATAGGATGATATGGGTATGTGTAGACTACCGGTCCCCTCCCCCATGTCTGGACCCCCCCTGTCTGGACACCCCCCCTGTCTGGTCAGATTCTCACTTGCACCTTTACTATTGATGGTACTCGTATTTACTACTCCTTTGTTTATGCTAAGAATAAATACCAAGAATGAATAATTCTTTGGAATGACTTCTCTTATTTAGGAACTAACACGAATGCCCCCTGGTTTCTTATGGGAGACTTTATGTTATTCTTAATTCTAGTGAAAAAATTGGCCCATCTCACGCCTCTATCTCCACGAGAGAATTTAAAGCCTCGATCAAGGGAAACAATCTTATTGAAATTAATCTCACTGGTGCGAAATACACCTGGTATAGAAGACATCACAATAAATTGGTTGCTTCCAAATTGGACAGAGCCTTTACGAATGTTCTGGCTCTAGATAAATAGGACACTATCTCTAGAATCGATATAAAGTAACTAACGGGTCCCTAACCAAACTAACCCTGCTAGTCCCCCCCCCCTGCCCCCTGCTAGTCCCCCCTTCCAGCCCCCCCCCCCCCCCTGCCCCCTGCTAGTCCTCATCCATAGGTACAACCTGTGAGTTTATACTCTCCAAGCCCCCTAAAGATATAAGTTCCAGATCACTAAAACATAATTCTCAACCATGAAGACAGGAAATAAAATAGATGCTGAAATATATATATTTTTTTGCTACAATCAAAGTATAAGTGTTCAAAGATTAATTGGAATTTGATGCAGGCCAGAAAAGAGAAGAATAATAAAAAAAAGTGAAGCGTCATAAGGCAGTGGAATTAATTGAAAAATATATAGTTTTTTAATACCGAAAACACTGTATCCTATTAGCTTGACACGCTCACCCTATTCCAAATATAAATACAACTCAAAGATGAATAGATTGATCACAGATAACTCAATATGACTTGAAAGAAAAATATAGATACAAAAAAACACAACAAACCGCAATAGAGATAAATGATATAGAATTCTTGACAAAGTTAATAAGTTTATGAAATTACAGAGGAATAAGTATTTACCTGAAACAATAGAGATTCAAATTATAGAGAACTGAGTATTTCACCTAATACACTAAGAGTGATGATACAAAAATCTTGACAGGGTTAATAAATATAGAAATTATAGAGGATGAAGTATTTACCTGAATCAATAGAAATTCAAATTATAGAGAACTGATTAACAATTTTGTGCTGGAAATTCCTCTACACATTTCCTAGTTGTGGCAATGCTACATCCACTGTTCCTATTTCTCGAAGTTCCTCTACTTGTTCCAAGAGGATCTTGATTTTTTCTATAGCACATATTTCTGGAGAGAGGTGCTTTCCCTGTTTTTCCTCCTACAAAGCTAAAACTATAGTCCACAAATCAGTCCAGAAGTTGTTGAATTGCAATGAACAAATGACAAATGTAAAAAAAACTGTACATGAGTATCATTTTATTGCCACAAAAATAGTGAAACAGAGAAGTGATTGTCTTGAATTTGCATATTGACATCAGTCACATCCATGCAAATTTTAGTTAAAATATGTTAAAATTACAGCTTTTGTGATAGATAATAATGAAAAGTAGATAAAAATATGTTAAAAAATCAGATCATGTATCATAAATTATAAATGAAAATGAATGAAAATGGAAAAACATGATGTAAAAAGATACAAAAAGGATAAAATTCTGTACATTAATTTATCAGCGGAAAGGGTAGATTGATGGCTTATACATGTGTTGTGACATGGCTGCCACCCCCTGCCAGCCCCCCCCCCCCCCCCAGCCCCTCTCCACCCCCCTTCTTTTCCCCCTGCCAGCCCCCCCTGCCCCCTGCTAGTCCCCCCCTGCCCACCTGCACCTGTCCCCCCTCCCCAGCCCACCAGCACCAGCCCCCCCCCCCCACTAGACCCCCCATGGACAGACCCCTCCCCCCAAACCCAGACCCCCCAGGACAAACCCCCCCCCCCACCCCCTGCTACCCCCAGCCCCCCCAGCCCCCTGCTTGTCCCCCTGCCAGCCCCCCCTGCCCCCTGCTTGTCCCCCCCCCCCCAACCCCCTGCCCCCCTGCCCCCTGCCAGCCCCCCCCCCCCTGCCCCCTGCTTGTCCCCCTGCCAGCCCCCCCTGCCCCATGCTTCCTGCCACCCCCTGCTTTTCCCCCTGCCAGCCCCCCCTGCCCCCTGCTAGTCCCCCCCTGCCCACCTGCACCTGTCCCCCCTCCCCAGCCCACCAGCACCACCCCCCCCACTGGACCCCCTAGACCCCCCATGGACAGACCCCTCCCCCCAAACCCAGACCCCCCAGGACAGACCCCCCCCCCCCCCCTGCTACACCCAGCCCCCCTACCAGCCCCCCTGCCCCCTGCTTGTCCCCCTGCCAGCCCCCCCCCCCCCCCCCACACACCCCTGACACCAGCACCCCTGCACGCCAGCCTCCCCCTGCACCCCTGCACTGGTCCCTCTCCCCACTTCACACCTGATCCGGCCTCCCTCTCTCTTTTCACTGCACTACACCCCTGCACACTAGCCTCCCCCTACATCCCTACATGAGCCCGCACACCTTCCCCAGACCAGACCCACCCAACACTGAACACACAAATCATTATTTACTTTTACTTCAAAATTATTACATGTAGCCACACACACATATCTCTGACGAAAAATAGCATCTAATTGGGCCAAAATTCCAATAAGGAATGCTTAAAATAAGGATTCAGTGCAATAGTTTGAGCAGGAGTATATAAAGGGGGAACTTATATATGTATATGCCTACCTATGCATACACATGTAAGAGGGGAGACCGAACATGTGCTTCCAAAGGAGCTCTCCAATCAATGATAACATCCTCAATCACTTTGCATGAATGAGACCATCAGAGAGAGAGCAATTGCTTCAGAGATGCTAAATTTAAATACGATTTGTTCTTTCATAATGATGGATCTCAAAAGTGAACTAATTGCTTGGCCTCCTCTAACTCACTACAAATTATCATCAAAATCGAAGATTACTTAAAACTGGATTTTAATAGATAGTGATAATAATGTGTCGAGGCTGGACAGCCCCCCCTCCCTCCTCCCTGGACACTGGACTCCCCCTGCATATTTACCCCTGATGGACACTGGACCCCTGCTGGACACTGGACCCATACTCTCCCCCACCCCCTACCAGCCCCCTTGTACCCCTGCTGGACACTGGACTCCCCCTGGAAACTAGTTCTTGGGATGCCCAAATCATATTTACCCCTACTGGACACTAGACTCCCCCCTGGACACTGGACTCCCCCTGCATATCTACCCCTGCTGGACATCATTAATATAGAAAAATGGAACTATTGTTAAAAAATACAATGATATTGTCAATTGAAAAGACAAACTAAAAATAGAAAGCTTGTTCTGTTTTAATTAATTCAACTGCAACAATCAAAAATCACACCCAATCAAACAAAACCTAACAATGTATGTATAAACAGCGAAAAGAAACCTCTGTGGTAGAATAAAAAATGATCAGCATCATTCAATGTACAGAACTCTGGTGGGTACGATCAATCATAGAACGTCTCATGGTGGAAGAGCAGTACCTCAGACGTTGTGGGCCGTCTATCACTTTTCCTCGATTCTACTGATTCACACATCAGGATACAGAGATGGAAAACTTAAATGGCGTGCATATGCCCCGTTTGGTCAGTAGAATAGTGTAATCTCCATTCCATCAACCCATATTCCAAAAACCAAACAGGGTCTGAAAGTTTAAACCTTTTAGTGGTAGCAGAGCTGATGTCAACAACAATGTGATTTACCTGCCCTGATGCACCAGCTGGAATTGTACATATCGACACGTTTTGGCTTGCTGCATCTTTTGATGGAAGGGTAAGGCACCCCCTGAAACACTAAATGGAGAAGAGAGAATTTAGGAAGCATTTTAAACCCCATAAAATAGTGTAATCAAACATAACAAACCGTTTGATGCTATCATCAGTGACATTGCATGCAGCAGTTTAAACTAGAAGTGATAATTTTGAACATGACACAACATAACACAAGCTAAACATGTTTTGGTCAAACATAAATGGGTTCAGGTTGTAATCGGGTTGAGTAATCTGACCCAAATGGTATTCAGATTGGGTTCTGGTTGACCAATCCTGAACCGTCTAACCAGATTAAAAATATAATAATAATATAAAATATTAAAAATAAAATAATAATTAATTTTATAATATATTTTATTCTTATAATCAACTTAATTTGAAATAATTAAACATATTTATATAAAACATTATTTATTTTAAATGGTTTAAGAAGATCGATTAGTCATGATCCAATTTATTTTATATATTAAAAGCTAAAAAAGTTGGCAGGTCAGGTTAGGCTTGACCCCTTTATAAATGGATTGAGTTGGGTCAACCCGTTTAATTAAATGGATCAGGTTACTGTTGAGTTTAATGGGTTCATGGGATTGCCAACCCCGATACGGACCTGACACATGAACCCAACTGCCACCTCTAACTTGCTGCATTATAAGCAAAGCCTAAGACTGTGTATGACGATACTTGGCGAAAAGTGCTTCTAGCGCTTGTACAAGTACTCAAGTTACCATGTCAATTCTATAGTTGGTTTTCCCTATGAATTCAAGTGCAACTGATTGTTCAAATACAAAACATTATCAAAACTGTAAATACTTAGCTTAGGTTAGTTCTCAATTCACACAAGATTATGACCATCTTGCATTTCCTTTGATCCACTAAAGAGCCTTCCAAATGGAAATGCAAATCCATTTCATACACTGAAATTCCATGACTTCGAAACCATGTTTAATTTTGTAAACACTTTAAAAGATCATAACAAGCAAATCATTAGATTAAGCACAGATCCATTAAAGTTCAAATTTATTCGGTCATGTTCATAAATATTTCACGTCATAAGCCTTGTTGTGGCTGCCACAATATCGTCAAGTCATTAGAAAGTTTTTTTTACCCTTACCTTTGTCACACAGTAATATGATTTCTCTGATTCCCATATTCGACGACCAATAATGTATTCTCTGTCACTCCAAAAACATGAAAACTGCATCATCACACAGTACCGCATAAGATAGGCCAGGGGATTCAGTATTCTAAATAAATCCTAGTGTCTAAAGGAAGAGTCTCCTCACCTTCCTTACACATTGCACAACCATGGATCCTGTGGAGGGGCATTCTTCTATAATTGCAGAATGGACGAGAGTGTCATCCCATTTGGAACGAAATTCGTCTTCCCAAAAAAAATCCCTCACCAACTCAGGTGTAGAATCCTCAAAGATAGTTCTAGTTTGGTATTGAGGAGGACCCATCTAAACTCATCAAAGGTAAAGCACAATCAAAAACACAAGAGACAAAGAAAGTGATTAAGGAGATTTCATGTTCAGATATTTTAGAAAACAGTGTGCTCAGCCAACCGGAACTATTACTAGAAAGTTTGATAACTGATCAAATCAAAGACGACTTGTATAATGGGGAAACAGTCAAATCAAGTGAACTCATCACTCGATATCAATCAAGTGTGATTATTTCTCAGCAACAACTTGTTGAGCAGGATGCCACTGCTGATCAAGCTCACAGCCAACTTAATTCAGTTGGCAGCAAGAACACTTGATCAGTCTAAAACAATAATTCAAAAAACTGAAAGCTAGGGAATAGCCACCTCAGGATCTCTCTGCCATGCCTGGTAATCCATATTGGGGGTTGATCTATCCATAATCTTTATCCAAATAGGGCTTCTATCCTTTGACTCGACAAGCTGGTACAAACGCTTCAACTCGATTTCTGGCATGACAAAGGCCTCCTCCTTGATGATCCGTGACACTCTGAACATGAAAAAACAAACAGTGAGATGTGTTCAGCTCTAGAAAGGCAATCGAATGATTTCTTCATTTTAACAATGACAACCAAAAAAAAACATAAAAAAACATAAAAAAAACCTTAACCCAAGTGGAGTCAACTATGTAAAATAGAAACATGGATCTTAAGCAATCAGGAAAAGGATTTCATGAGTGGTCTGGAAAATGAAGGATAAAACAAGAACCAGCATTCAAGTAAGGCAGTTTACAATGAATTTTTTATTCAAGAACATGTGAACATTGGGACTACAAAACGATGAGATATGGATCAGGTAAAGCAACATGATGCCCATCTATAATGTGGATGGAATGATTCACATGGCATTGACAGTAAAAAACCCAAGAGACATAAGTCCATGTGCTGTAATTGCTGCAAACTGAAACTGAAAATTAGACAAACAGAAAGTGTAAGAAATCGAAGGTGAAAATGAGGCATAAAAAAATGCAGATAACCAGCACTCGGGAGAGAAAAAAATAGAGGGCGATGGGGGTGTCGACCTCGAGGGCGTCGACGAGGAGGGCGCGGCGAGGAAGGCGCCAGCGAGGAGGGCGCCGACGAGGAGGGCGCCGACGAGGAGGGCGCAGGGAGGATGACGCAGGGAGGATGACGCGGTGAGGAGGGTCGCGGCGAGGAGGGTGTCGGCGAGGAGAACGTCGGCGAGGAGAGCGCGGCGAGGAGGGCGTCGGCGAGGAGGGCGTCAGCGAGGAGGGCGTCGGCGAGGAGGGCGTCGGCGAGGAGGATGGCGCGGCGTTGATGCGTCGTGGAGGAGGAGGCCGCGGAGAGGATGAGGCCGCGGGGAGGAGAAATGGCGAGGGCGAGGAGATGGAGCCCGACGCTTGGGGGCGAGGGCGAGGATGGAGCTCGACGGAATGGGGGAGAAAAAAACTGGGCGAGGGGATATAGCCACGAGTAGAAAAAAAACCGTTGTTGTATAAAACCTATAGCCACGGTTCTATAAAACCGTGGCTATAGGTCCGTGGCTATAGCCCAGATTTCCAGTAGTGAATACTATCCAAAGTTCAACATAATCCATTCCAACCTTTATAGTTATCCAAAATACCTCCATCCAGACATTCTCAAAAAGGTCATTAAATTCCAAAATCAATTGTAACATTAGATTCCCCAAACAAAGTATGGTTTATCTTATTGTCACCTAATAAAAATATGATTACCTTCATCATATTAAAAACTTAATGAAAACAACAAGTACTGCAGTACAATCTTATATATATCACATTAATCTTATAACCAGAATATAATCCTTGAGTCCAAAAGCTCCAATACATTAATTTTTCCACTTCAACTGTAGTAACAACATACGATTTTCATTGATCCCTTCGCCTTTTCGGAGGTATGTTTCCCTGACACTTAGGACATTCATTTGCATAATACCCCATTTCTCTACAATTGTAGCATTCAACATTGATAGCCTCTTTCTTTTCCTTGCAATCACGAGCCTGGTGACCTTTTTCTCCACATTTATAACAAACTCCCATTCCTTTTAGGCAAGTACAGGGGTGATTATTCCCATAATTATCACATAATGGAAAAACTTTCATTCCCTTATTCCCTTTATCTGTATTTTTTTCCACCTTTCTTTTCTTCTCTTTCATTGCTTTGTTGTCATAAGACTTAAAGAATTCCTTTTCTATCTTGATAGCACATGGGACAATATCTTCGTACGATGAGAAGGACTGTGATACTAAAGCTCGATAGAGAAATGGTTTTAACCCATAAAAGAAACGATCAATATTATTTCTTGGGTTACGTATATAATATGTAGCATACCTCGCTAACCTTTTAAAGTTGGCCTCATACATTGAGAAATTCTCATCCTCCTTTTGTCTCAGACTCAGAAATTTCCTTTCCATATCTGCTCGATGGTCACGAGGAAAGTATTTTTCTAAGAAATGTTCTTTGAACCCTCTCCATTCCATACTTGATACTTCTTCATCTTCTTTTTAATTTTGAATCAATGACCACCCTTGATCGGCATCTTTAGTGAGGTGGTAAACTGCCATGACAACCCTCTCCCTTTCGCTACTCTCCAAGGCATGGAATATTTTTTCTAAATAGTTTATCCATTTCTTAGATACTAATGGATTTGTACCCCTATTAAATGTTGGTGGTTGTTGCCTCCTGAAGCGGTCTAACATTGATCATCCACGTTGCGGATCAGGGTGCTCCATACGAGTAAGGTTATTATTCATAACCTGAGTGAGTTGTCCCAGTATGGTAATAAGTTTATCAGCACCAGTTTTATCTCCAGATCCACAATAATTATCTTGAGCAGGAGGGAAATCCCTATATGGAGTGCGTGCATTGATATGGTTTCCATTCCTTCCACTAGGTGCCATTTCTAAACAATGGCATAAACTAGATTAGTTTATGAATAAAAATACATAATTCCATACTTGTAAAATACATAACATAAATTGAACTATTTATGGATATAATCCATAATCATAAAAATGTTTTCTTTGGAGAATTATTTACTCATAACCCTTCATAGAGGTTTTTAATGAAAATGAGAATTATCCTAAGCATATCCCCCAGGAGTGTTGTAACCAATAGTGCAGCAATGCCCATTGTCGTGCACCAGTTCCCATTCAAGTCTAGCTCAAAGAGTGTTTTCGGGTTTTACCCCTAGGTACATCTATGCCAGAGCCACCTCTACCTACTCCTATCCATACAGGGATGTATTTCTCGGAAAAATCAGAAAATATCTATAATACCAAAATCTTAGGAAGTTCTTCTACTCTACTCCTCAATGTCTATCTATGGGCGATGTGCTCTAATCAGACTTTATCTAAATATATCTTCCATGTTTAGTACTAAACTACCTCTGATACCAACTATAACGCCCCGACCCTAGTTACCCAAATTCGGTGTGTTATTGCGTAACATTGGCATGACCACAAAGATCAAGTCTCGAAAGACCGACTAGTTTAGTAGCCTTGGAAACACTAGATACATTCATAAGTTTTACATTACATAATAAAGTAATAAAAACTACATCAACATATTGTCTTCATATCCCCTCATATTATCCCTTCAAGTCATTCATAAAATACTTCTTCACATCCTGGGAAAATTAAAACATTGAAAGGGGTGAGCTTAGATGCTCAGTACGGATAAAAATATAGAGGAATATTTCATAAATAAACATAAACATTTAAGGCAATGTAAAACTAAAGAAAATCCTTTTAAACATGAACTTCAGCATAATATGGAAAAAGTAAAATGAAATAATTCCATTTACATATTCACGTGGATATTCTACTGGTTGAATAATCACATGGAACATCAATAACCACTTTCATAATGATGTAATTCGTAATTCCATACTATCATAACCACGTAGCCAAGGCCTCGTTCCAAGACTACAAATAAGATTTTGTCAAGGCCTCGTGCCAAGACACTAGTTTGTCTCATGAGACCTGCCGATGCATCGAGGAGCTATAGCGGGCTCCACCTGTCACCTAATAAGTCCAATGCATTCCTCATATGAACAGGTTTAAACATATCATAAACCATAACATAATCATATCACATAAAATATGCATAAAGGAAACATAAAAATTCCACATTTCAATCACAATATATCAATACAACACATTGATATAATAAAAACACTTTCAAAACCATTTTCAATACCAATATAAAATAAAATTAAATCTTGATATTTATTTTTCATTTAAAAAAAAGTTATGGCTTGTAGAGGAAGTCGAAACTCAAATAATGGTCACGGGATGGAGAAGTCGTTGTCCCCACATACGTAAAAAACACATTCCTTTTGACATTTTGTATAAATTATTCGTATAAAAATATTCCTTTTTAGTAAACGTAAAAGTCAAATGGGTTTATACACCGTATAAAGGAATGTTGTGTATAAAACCAAATATGCCTCAATGAAAAGAGATTGAGACGAAGTCCCTTAATAAGATCATTTTTAAATAAAATAGATCTATTATGTGTATTCACTATAAGTACACGTAAAGAAACTAAAAATACAAGATAGGACATAATAATATCATGACATAATTTGAAAGCAGGAGATTAACCCAAAGAATAGAAATTGGGTTAAGATGTTCCCTTACCTCGTGTCCGACTTGACTCGACCGTTCTTTAACCTCCTGATTAATAAACTAGAGTAAATTTATAATTTCTTAAGAACCTTTTTCAATTTTATTATTCCTTTTATATCACTTATTACTATGTTATGAACATTATGTAGTTATTTATGTTAATAATGGTCGTTTTGTCGATCTTTGGTACTTGAGTCAAAATAAACTTCTTAAAATTAGAAGTTGTTCATGTGGTAAAATATCAATTATATCTATAATTATATTTATGATTTAGATATCATATAAATCATATATATCCAGTATATACATTCATTTATAATATTACATAACATTTAGAGATAAGAAATGAAATGCACCATTCATGGAGACGGTAAGTCGTACGTACGCATGAACGATACTTTCATTTATATTTCGTATTTAATGGAATGAAGTTATAATTATATAAAGGTATAATATAATTCCAGTATAATATAATGTATAATACCATATACTCCATCCTTTATACATCCCACATATGGCATTAACGATTCAAATCACTTTGAGGGGGTGGTAGTCCGCACTTCCTAAAATGAAAATATCACGTTTACCAATAATGGAAACCATAATGTTAGGCCATAAATGAAAAATAAATAATCTTAAGTAAAACATAAACATATTATATATTATATATAAATATAGTAGCATATTAATGGCCACTTTTGAAGGTGTTATATGAGTGTTGAATAATCATCGTTTCGTGAGGCAGAAATTCGGCATCCACAGAAATAGTATGTTCTTTAACCATTAGATGTAGGTGTGTGTAATTGTAGCTCGAATCCATATTATACCAAAATCCTAGTGTATTGAAGATATTTTTTTTGTTACAAAACAAATGAATAAAAAGAGTTTAAGGGGTTGGAGAAGAAAAATAAAACAAAATAACATAAGAGAATACATTACCTAAAAGTCGGGTAAATCTTTTTTGATTTGATCCAAAGGCTTCCTTGGGAAGAATTCTTCCCAAATTGAGGCTTCTAGGAGTAATATAGGAGTTTTTATAGAGTATTTTGGCAGGGGTTGGCCGAGCCAAAAGGCTTTTACGGTGTGAGTAAGGTGGTAGTGGTGGGGGCCTTTTATAAGAGGAGAGGAGGGGCACTCTTGGAAAGTCATAAAATATTACTTTATTATATAATGAGTTTCAGATTTTAAAGGTCCCACAATTATATATTTAAGGGATAAGGTGATAAGGGTTCGAAATATACTCATCAAATAGGTTTTTGACAGGGGTATGTCTTATATTTTACATTATCTTTATATTTAATTTAATTCGTTAATTAATGAGGTAATTGTTGCATCATCATGGTGTCATAAATAATTTAATTTATTTAATGTATAAAAATTCTAAAAAAATTATCATGATGTATTAAATCCTTTTAGCTTTCTAATTAATATTTCTAGTCAAAAATAATACTTGTATATCCCGATTTAAAATTTTATTTAGTAAAATAACTCATGTTTGTGACATTTTTATTTTAACATTAAATAAAACATTTTTAATGACATTTTCCTACCAAAGTGGCTTTATGGGGTCCACAAGATTACCCATGGATTTTATAAGTAGTACATGACTCATTCAATAGGGGTAGGACAAGTGTATAGGTATTTTCATATTTTAATAATATCATTTTTAACTTAAATTTCACTAATTACCATTAATCATGATTAATTAAACTTAAAAGTTACTATGCACAAAAAATTATTTTAATCCCATTGAACCACATTTTACTTCCTAATGACAACCATGTATGTCAGATTTTTGAAAATCAAATCACAGAAGTGGTAATGTTTCATTTAAATGAAAGATCAGTTTCTTAACTACCACTTAGTGGTTTCACTATTCATCAAAAATTGATGTTTTTCAGAACAATGCCAAAATTTCACTATAAGATATAATTGATATTCCTAATTCAAAAATGATGTCTATTTTACAAAATAAAAACATATAATTTGAATTAATTATTTTTATAATTAATTCCCACTGTCACAACGAATTGCGTGTTTTTTAGAAACAATATATATCAAAAGATTTACAATTGTTTATGTCAAATTTCAAAGTAAAATTAATTATAATGACCACCATTGGATAAAATGGTAAAAATATATTCGAATTATACTTTAAAACCACTCAATAGTATCTTTCTCACTATAAATTATTCTTATTAAAAAAGTTGTTTATAAGTATTTTTCACTATTCATAAAAAATTGGAAGTTCTCAAAAAAATACCAAAAATTCAACATAAGAAAATTTCGATATTCCGAATCAAAAAATGAAGTCCATTTTGAAATATAAAATATATATAATTTCCAAAAGTGGGAATTACTATTCATAATGGCTATTTTGATTGGTCGTGGTGTGTTAGAATCTCGAACTTGCGTACAATGCAGGCTATTGTATTATTGAAAGAGAAGCATATCGTGGAAGCTCGAGGTGTTACAATTTCAATGTAATATTCTATAAAAAAATGGAGTACATTCATTTTCTAACATAAAATAAATTATATTTTCATAATTTGACACATATGATCTATTTAATTTCTATAATAGAGTGTTATTTTTTATAATAAAATTAATTTAAATCCCTTATATTGAATGATTACCCATTCATAATTTATTATTAAATTATAATATAGAAATAACATATTGGTCGATAAGGTATTACATCACATAATCTTTTAAATTTTTTAAAATTAATCATACCACCATGGGGTTTTGTTTTTAACTCAATATTCTATAGTTTTTTTTAAAACATTAATGATATTGGACATCATCAAATATATTTTGAAATCTCACTATCATCTATATTAGTTGTGGTTTCATACGATATTCCTTATTATCTTGGTTATTGGAGAATATTTTTCTAATTGGACATTTAGGATGGGTAATTATATCACATAATGACAAACATCGATGCAATTGATGTAGTATATTTGTTTGGATTCCATATTTCTCATACATCTGTTTGTATTTATGACCTTTATATCCACAATTATTCCATCTTTCTACCCCAATATGGTAATTTGACTCATTAATCATTCCATATATTTTCCATGATGTAAATTTAATGTTATTATAATATCTAACATCATTACAAAAACATCATTCAGACTCATTTTACCTCTTATTTTTATTGTTATATATGTTGACTATGTTCTAGTGGGTAATAAAATTTCATGATAGTTGATTTAGAAAAATCCTAAATTCCATATTCAATGTCTGGTTTCTATGCGTACATTTTTGAGATAGTCACTACATTTCCCCATACCCAATGTAAAATTGGATCCTTCTAGAGCTATCGATGAATAAATCCAACATGTGTTAACATAATAGTTAAAAAATAACATCTTAAGAGAATATAGAAATTTATCCACATGATATCTTATTTTATCAAAGTATTTTTTATCATATTGTTTATTTATTACTATTTATATAACTATTAGTTCAACTAATATCACTCTTAAATCATTAAAGTTTACTATAATTTGTGTTTTTAAAATAATTATTATCCAAATCCATTGATATAATAATGACATAAATCCTTTATTGTGACACAGAAAGAGAATATGATTTGTCAAGGAATACCCTATATAGTTTCATATTAGTTTTCTAGTTGGGAAACAATTTCATGAACTAGTTGGTGATTTATTTAGTTCATATTTCACCCATTACAAGAATATTGGCCCTAGGAATGTTTTTTCTCTAACCTACATCCAGTTTTTTTAATCCAAAATGGGATATTATTTATAGAAAAACCACACATTCAACATTTCAAACAAATAGAATAGTTTCTGATACATATACTTGTTAGTAGGGTTTTAAACAATGTTATCTTATCCTAATCATAAAATATAATATGTATTAATGACATAACATGAAGAAATATATAATCCCAAAGGGTTATCAATTCAATTGAAATTATGATTTACCTTAACTTATAAACCGTCATATTATCCTGAAAACATAATAATCTCCATGGTTCTTTAAACCCTACTCGGATACTAACTATGGATCCTTTGAGCCACACTCCAAATCTAAGTTCCCTAAATACAAGCAATATATATTTTCTCAAAACCATACTATTAAATATTGGATATTAGCATCCATAATTAAAAAATATATAAATATTATTGTATATCTTATATACAAAAAAAATTCATTTTTTTATAATTTTAGAATTATGATACTTACTAAAAATGAATAAAATTAAATGTAAATTATTATCCTATGATACTAGGAACATTTAATGAAATAATATTTCATTAACATGTATTATAAATTCTCCACATAAAATATTTGGTTAAGAATATATTTTATAATAATTTTCATCATTTTCTTTGGAAATAGAATATATGACGGAGTGAGCTCAAATTATTAGTAATGGAAAACATATAACTTAAAAAATAATTTAATAATCACTATATAAATACTATGGTATGAATATTAAATAATTAGTATTCCATAATAATCTAAAATATATAAATTAAAATTTCTACCAACAAAAATGAAAATAAAAACACCCCTTGGATTATAATCACTAAATTAGTTGTTAACATATGAATAGTTCTTGAATAACTGATTCTATAATTAGTGTCATTCCAAAATATATTTCATTACATCATGGTTTTAAACAATTCATCATTCTTCTTGTCCAAATTTCTATCAACACTAAACCCCGAATCAATAAGGCATAAAAAATATATGATAAAAATGTTGTCCTCTTGTTATATTACTATGTATTAAAGGGTTCTATAATATTTCCCCCCACCAAAGCATTTTTTTCAAATTCATTCATTATATGTTAAAATTAAATAATATTAAATAATATTATTGGCCAATAATCATGTTTTTTTGATGAAAATGTAATGAAAAAAATTACATTTTTCCATGAAAATAATCGGGATAAAATGATTTTAACCCATCTATAGAAATAATGCTAACGTTTAAAAGATAAATATTTAAATTTCATATGTAATTTATAACACCATTATATTTTTAAAATATAATTGTGTTCGATATCATATATAACATGAACCACATAGCTTAAACTAACCATGAAATATTATTATTTATGATTGGTATTAATAACAATGTCATTAAATTTGTAGGAATGAATATATGTAATTAAATTAAAAAATATATTGAGAGGCTAACATCAATGAAATATTAATGATAAATTATTAGTAAATTACAAAAAAACAATAATGAAAATTTACACTATAGTAATATTATTTCTTAAAAAATGTTATTATTCTTTTTGGTGAGAGAATATTATAAATAATTTCTCTCAATTGTATAAATTGTATTTTGGATAATCTATATCAATTTAGAAATTATCATGTCAGAGTTTTGTTGTGGGGATTTTTAGATAATCCTCTAAAATGCAACATAATTCAATTAAGTGTTATATATTAATTTTTTTAAATGTTATCTTTTCATTTCAATAATTAATAAATTCACAATGAATTTTGGATTGTTTTTTTATAACTTCATAGATTCTATTATTTTTAAATATTCTAATAAATGATATTAAAAAAACATTATACATTAGTTTGTGTAAAATTAAATTTATACATAAAAATATATATGTTAAAACCCCATTTTTCATTGGTAATACCTTGATAAATTTTATATTAAATTATGGGACATCTCTAAATTGAATATGATAAAATAGATTTAAAATATTGAATAAAAATATTTTATATTAGCTAATGTGGTATGCAAGAATTTATGGTCATAATTTATAATAGAATAAGTAAAAATATGTTACAATAGTTAATATAAAAAATTATTGGTACGTAAAATAAATTCAAAAGGATTTAAATGACCTAAATCATTTCTTAAAACATTTTTTATCAGCATATTTTGACATTATATCATATCATATTTGTAAATTGTCAATTTTGTAAATATTTTTCTAAAGTAATTCATTAATATATTTATTTTTTTTAAATATTCTATGTGTTTCTTCAACCCATTAATAAAAGAACATACCCATTTACTATCCTCTCAACACATTAATATCCTTTTTTATTAGTAGACCCAAAAAAATTAACTTAATAAAAACCATAAACATGTCATATATTCCCTTTATAGATCACAAAACAATCCAACGAATTATTCAGTTATAAACCAAATGAATTTATCTAATGAGGATATATAGTTCATAAAAAAGTATCATTATTTTATATCATATTCTTCTAATATAAAATCTTAGTAAACCATGATTAAAGAAAAAAGAATTATATTACATGTATTTTGTTTTTATTAGGATTATGAAATTACTTATAATACAATCATCCATAAAATGAAATGGAAATTATAGTTCATGTGTACTATGGAGTACCACCTCATGAACTGAAATGATTAATTTCATGTCAACACATATCATGAATTTGAAAATATTATTATTTTTAATTAATATAAATGATATTCATGACATAATTATCATCTTGGAGAGATGTGATATCTTCTATTTTTTTACCTTTTCATCTATAGAAAATAATAATGTTGTTCTTGTATATGTGTGGATTAACTCCTCAATGAGGGGATGTGGTAACTTTTTAATCACCTCATCACATGTCTAGTACATATATCTTTATTAATGATATTATGTTTTATTTATTATGGAATAATAATTTAATAAAGATATAAAGATACTTATCAACTTTACCTATTACACCTTTAGTTTTTATGAACCTTTCTTCAAATAAATTTGATATACATGATTTATTTTATTACATGATACACCATGTTATCATTTATTTACGTGATACACCAGTTTATGCTTATCTAGAGTCATGTTGAATTTATCCTTGATCACAAGAATCACTGAGTTTCTACAAATCAATATTTTTTTGTATAATTATTTTAAATAAGAAAGAAACTAAGTAGAAATTAAAATTAATATTATTAATATAAAAAATTTCTAAATATAATTTATGATGGTTTCAAATAAATAATGAAATTTATTGTAAAATATATAATTTTTTGTAAAATATATAATATTTAAGAACTACAATTTTATAAAGATAAATAATTTCTAATGTCCTTCAATGAAAAATAATAAAAATAAATTTATATAGATTGTAAATTCTAATTTTAAACATTATAATTAATTTTATAAATTATAATTCCAAAATTATATTATGGTGATTTTTGGGATATTTTTTTTTAAAATATTAAATTTTTGTGAATAATGAAAAATAATAAATTATAAATGATAACTTTTTTTGAATAATTTATATTTATTGTTAAATTTTGTTTTAATTTGATCTTAAGGTATAGGTAGATCAATTATACATACAACAATCCAATTTTGATAATTGGTACTAATTTCACATTAAAACTTGATATAATAACCTTTTATACTTTTTAGATTTTTAACTTTAAAATCATTTATTCCCGACAAATCTATAAGAATAATTTTAAAATAAATTTCTATCCTTATTATTATTATTATATAAGAAAATGGATTACAAATTTTGAATAATATTAATTTTTAATTAATATTAATTACAACATAATTCTTTGACCATAAATATTAGTGAAGGAACATAAAAATAATTACATTAATTAATGTAAAAACAAGTTTACTTACTGGTTAAACATTATCTATAGGGACCAAGTAACTATGATACATGTAAACCCCCATTTTTACGACCACATATCTACCAAGTATTCCATTTTATAAAAGAGTTTCCATTATTGAAGCTAAAATATCTAAGGGATACATCCCAATAGTGATTACCATTTTATATTCTCAAGAACACCACTCATTATACATTATTAAATGGGAACATTCCCCGTCACTTATTCACACCTAAAAATCCATTTTATTAGACAAAAATAATGTAAATATCATTGAAATTCCATCCATTCATTTTATAATCCTACCATTATGAATATATTCAACCAAGGAATCCAATTGGTGGAAACAAAAAGGGGCTACAAAAACAAGAGGTAACATCCTTGAACACGCACTTTTTATTTATTTCTATCTTCAACAGCAAAATTAATCTCATTAAATGATTATATAATATAAATTTTTTAATAAATAAAGAGATATTCTTTATGTTAATGTTATGACCTTTAAATATACACATATTGATCAAATGGTATGGACAATCATCATTCATATGTACTGTGGTCTACCGTTTCATGAACTGTGGACATTCGTTTTTTCCATTAAATCATTTCAAGGATGGGAAAATTGATGTAAATATAAATTTTATAATATATATAAATTATGTATTATTTATTTATAAATATGAAATAATTTTATTACACCTTACTTCATTATTTTAATTTCTAATGAGATACGATATAAAATTTTTTGGACTTGTGGATTATCGCCTCCTCAATGTGATGTGATCCTTTCACTCTTATATATAACACATTAAGGTCTGGATTAATAGAGATATGTTATATATATATATATATGACATAATAAATGTCATATATTTATAATATATATATAGAATCTAAATAACTTATTTCATTTTATACGCATTGAAAATTGAAACTGCATTCATAGAAACTTACTCCCTACAGTATCCATGAGTGGTGTATTTAATTAATTTTTTCATTATTTTATATATTATTATAATTAAATATATTCTGAATATATATGATATTTATATCATGGTTCTAAATATATTATTTATGTCAACTTGATATAAGTAGATGGATAAAAAAATAACCAATCAAGAAAACAAGAAATACAAAGAGGTTATTACCCATAATGTATCTTTAAAATGCAATTCTTAATAAAAAACTAATATAAGTGTAACAAAACTGAAACTAGTATCCCAAAATTAGTGGATATTTTATTATATTGGATTATATAAAAGAGATAAAATAACTAAAGTTCTATTGGATAATTATCCTTGAATAATTAAAGACATATATGGTTCTCTTATTATAGTGGTAATTAATAATGGAACATAACCAATGAAAATATATTGCTTTCTCGACACATATTCAAGGATTTCATCATCATAAATTGGGGATTAAAAAAAAAATAGGGGACCTAGAATTATTAGTAAAGGATACATTAATTAATAATATTTTAGGCATGCTATATAATGAATAATTTATTTGGAAAGGTAAATAACTGAGAAATAAATTCCAAAAAACAGGTAGACTGAAAATGCCTCTATAGATTTCATCATAGTGAAAATATCATGGAATATAGTAAAAGGATAATAAATTGAGAAAATTAATAATATTTTTTTTGTATTGTATTTATCACATGATCCACTAACATTAAGAAAATATGACATAATTATAGGGGTAGAAACCCATCTAATTCTTTATAGAAATATACCCTTAGCATTTTTTGCAAAATATTTTGTCTCATGAGATATTTTTGATACATCGATGGGATATATATAATCAAGACCCACCAATAATTGCATTTCTAAATCATTATTCATATATATATATATAATTCTTAAATATTATTACTTATCAAAATATCCAAACTACATACATGATACATATTTATCAATATTTTCTTAGTAAAAAGAACATATAATGAAACCACCGTCTTTTAAAATTCTATATGGATAAAAGAAATAATAACATCCATGATACATGTAATATAGATTATTTTTCATAAATGATAAATTAATTAGAATCATGAATAATATGGAAGTATAATGACACCCCACATAATGAAATATGTGGTCAAAATGGATGAATTATTGATATTTTTTGAATTGAATATTTTTTTATGAATGTAGAAAACTATTGAATTTTAATTGAAATTTCATTTTAAAAATAATTTCAAATTTACCTAAATTATATGTTGTTTTTGTTTTAAAGTAAAAAATGATATATTATAAATCAATTAATCTAATTTAGGTAACTATATCCAATTTCAAAATGGAATTGGATATAAAAACATTTCAACAATGGAAGCTTTTAGACATTATAACCCTGCTTTCATGACTGGTCTCTAGGGTTAATTTTAAATTAATTTAGACCAGTTAGTTGACTACAATTTTTAAAAATGGATTCCATATCAAGAATCATCATATTTTTTAATATCTAATAACGTAAAATTATATTTTAAAAAAATATTAGTGAAGTTAATTGAAATTAATTATTGCGATTAATTTAGAAATGAGATTACTTTTTGGTTAAACATTATCATAAGGGGTGATATAAGAAATAAATAAGTAAAAAAATAAATTATATATTTATATAATTTTAAATAATTGACCATTTCAATAAAATGGATCATTATTTTTGGCACATTATGTAAGGGAGACCTCAAAATAGAGTTTACCATTTTATATTTAAAAGAATTCCCCTCCTCCTACACTATAAAAAGGGCACTCACCTCTATCAGTTACGCTCACCTCTCAAGACACATGGATCTTACAAAACCTATCCTAATATCCCCCCCAAACCCTTGACATTATCTTTGATTCTATACTTTTTTACAAATACATCCAACGAAGCGATTTGGTGAAAACCAAAAACAATTACCCAAAGAAGTGGTATCATCATTAATGAATAAATTTTTTGTTTCTTTTTTTCCCAAACTACATAAATTCCTATTCTTATTTGATTTAACAATTATATATGTACCCTAAAATTAAAAATATGTTTTTATGTTACGGTCATGACATACACTAACACACACATCTATCAAATGGCATGCACAATCATCATTCATGTGTTTGGAGAATTACTAGCTCTTATACCATTATCGTCCATTCAACCATTACAACCATTAAAGGTAGTGAGTAATTCTAGAATTAAAATTTTTATATGATATATTTTATAATTATTTATTTTTCTTGTGTAGCTATTGTACAATATATACTCCCATTCATTAAATCTTATTTGGAATATGGTAACTTCATTTGTAGATGTGTGGAAACTGCCTCCTCAAAGAGATGTGGTTCATTCCTACCGTACATGGAATGTATTTAGGATTATTTAAATATAAATATGTGATATATATATCCTATTAATTCTACTTTAATGATAATTTCTACCTATATCAGTTTGTTCTCTTATTTTCTTTTATAGGACATGATAAATTCTACAAAGGTCATGCATATGTATGACATAGCATATTCCTGAGTGGTGTAGTTTATTTCATATTTATATCTATAATAGATTATTATAAATCAATATTTAATGATATATATGATATTTATATGATGGTTATAAATTTTAATATTGTTGAATCATGATATATATAATAAGAACAAAATAAAAAAAATCAAATCACATGGGAAAAATGGTTATTAACTGAAATGTATCATAAACCATTAATTGTTAATAAATATGTAATATAAATTCATAATTAAATCATATATGGTACTATATAATTGAATATGGTACTAAAATAAATTTAAAATAATCCTATATTTATTATATATGAGGTTTGAAATAGTATGATGAGAGTCAACACATAATGTATGGGGATTTTATAGTCCCACTTTTAAATCTGTGAGACTTATCCCATGTTAACAACATGTTTATTTTATATGGTGTATATAATAAAAATTAATGAATTATATTATTGTTATTGTTATATTTATTGGTATTTACATATCCATTTTATTATATTTGTTTCCTTGGATTTCACAGTTCAAATGTTATTAAATCATTAAGGTGATGTTTTCTCAACATACATTCATTGAGCACATGTTTGCACCCTATATTTTCTTCCAAGGTGTATATAATTCCCTATAACATGTTTTATCAGGAATATAATTATTTTAATTATTTATAAATATTCTCTTAATTTTTTCTCTCATGGTTATTTTTATTTGAATTAATTGTTGTTGTAAGAGTTTATTGCTATAATGTCATCATTTTTGGGATTATGTATGATTATGTTTCAATTGACGAAATAATATGATCAATATATCAAGAAACATAATTAAACAGCCTATACTATTCTTATTCATGATATCATTATGTATTGGTTCCTTTTTTCTACTTTATAATGGTTAAGATAATTTTGATTTTTATGATAATCTGGCCTTATTTCTCTCTTTAGTAAAGAATTTCTTTTCATTCAAAACTATGGTTTATAAAAGTAATAAAAATGTTATTTTATGATATATATATATATATATTATGTAATATTACATTAAAACTATTTTATGTTCATGGAATCATCTTTTATAGGTTTTCAAAGACATTTTCAATAAATATTATTTACAAACTGATTTATATTTTAAAACCATTTTTCAAAGAATAAAATATTTTTTCATCAAGAAATGATATTAAAATATTTCTCAAAATTATGATCTATATGTGATTATATATGTTGTTGGTACTCATCCCTAACTGGAAATATTATCCAAGGATTCCATTCATATTCTTTCTCTAAATGTTTTATATTTTGGTTTCATGATGTTTATGAATACTGATTCTCTATAATGGGTTATATTACTAGAAAATTGTTTCTATTTCAAGAGTTATATGTTTATTAATACAATTTATATTTCACATGTCAAATATTTTTGAAACACATTTCTATTTTATGTGTAATATTATTATGAATCCCTTTTCTCATTAATGGGTTATATTCATATGAAACCGACTTCATTTCATTGGTTATATTCTGATGAATGTCACCTCTTTTCATGGTTTATGGTTTGATTAAATAATTGTGTAACCTATCTCTTTTCTACAAGTTATTATATGATTAAATATTTCTGATAAAAATTTAATTTGACGTGTTATGATATGTTTTTTTATCATGTGTCACATGTATGTATGATTACATTATGAGATGGAGGACCACTATATCCCTATAATTTATTGTGAAATGATTTATATATCATGATATATACATGGATATAATGGTAATTGAACTTGGTTCAGTAAAGGAATTATTTCACTATGATTGTCTATGGAGTAAACCATGACTACTATAATGGTTAGGGGGAAACTCATTCCACTAATATTTCCTTGGAATTATCTGTTAATACTAGAGAAATAATTTTTATATGATTGTGTGTCTTTTAGAATTCCATTTATTATTTCTTTGTTATACTTTAACTGATTATGATTCGGATTACCTCATGATTCATGTATTATGAATTTCCAATTTCATATCCATGACTATTTCTTTTAATCATTATTATGCTAGACCATTTGGGAAGCTCGTAATCAGATACGGTTAGGAGGCAGGAAATCTCTGCTTGCGTTGCATGTTCGTATGAGGTTGGTCATTGCGGAACTTGCAGCGCTCTTCAAGAGGGGATTGCAGGCGGATGTCCTGGGGAACCTTGTTCATGGACGGTGCATGCAGAAGTTGCAGAAGGGTGAGTGGGTAAGGTGGCACCCCCCGGTCAGCAGGTTGAAATTGAATGTGGATGGTTCCTGCATGGGAGGAATCATGAGAGGCGGTGGTGTTCTACGGGATTGTTGGGGTTCGGTGCACTTGGCATTCAGTGCCTATTACGGAACGAGGTCCTCTTTGGACACGGAGTTCAGGGCCCTTCTTTCGGTTATCACCATTTGCAGGAGGAGAGGTCTTCTGGTGTCTGAAGTTGAATCTGATTCTGAGGTTCTGGTTAAATCGCTTCAGGGGGCTTGTGAAATTGCTTGGAATCTGGTGTACATTGGTAGGAGATTCAAAGCAGAGACCAACCAGGGTAGGATGGTTCATCATAGTGTTCGGGAATCCAACTATGTGGCAGATGCTATGGCTCGTGGGGGAAGACCGGATGAGACCTTGATAGTATATGATAGACTTAACTCCTTACCACCTGAATGTGTCAATGTAATCCGGAAGGATGCTCTTGGACTCCATTTCTTCCGTCCTCCGTGATGTGTATCTGTGGGTTTAAGGTGCAATAATAAATAATAATTTTCAGTAGTCATTGAGAACCAATTAGTAGTTAATTTTTCTCCATTATTAAACAAAATTAATGTTTCCATGTTTCCAAACAAAATAAACAATTATAGTATTTGGTAACGTGACTTTGTAATTTAATAAGTACTCTAAATTTTTTATGAAGGGTCAATTTATGAAAAGTGAGGGTCACAATACTTCCTCGCACTCATCGAATAATGAAAACATATCTCATCCAAATGTAAAACATACGATCTCGATGATTTTCACATAATTTAATTTTCATAACTATATTTCATTATTGGTTTAAAAAAATAATTAATGTATGTAAATGATAATTATGTCATTATTATTCAATATGTGATTGAAAAACAAATTCATTAACATTGGTCAATATGTTGATTTCATTTTGAAATTATGAATTTGACATCCTCAAAACCTCATGATATGGACTTAACCAATTATGAAATTAAATATATCCTTGAAATAAGTAAATTAAATATTATCATGATAATTTTATAATCCTATAAAAGATTCATAAAAATTAAATAATTAATATAATTTTATTATATTGGTGTTAAATGACATACATGACATTGATGGAATTGAGGTAAAGGATATGTTTCATATTTATTTTCATTAAGGAAAGAATTTATGTTATAATTAAAATATATTTTATATTATTATAATCCAAATTATATAATTCATGGTTTTGTGACAAAAAATTTTACAAGTTGTAAGGGTTTTCATAACCTAATTTCTATTCATTAGGTACTATAACATTTTCATTGATTAAATTAGTAAAATATTATGTTTGAAATGGTATTTTATTTATTTATGTTCTATTTAAAACTTTTTTCTACAATAAATTTTTTACCTGTAATCGATATGACGATTAATCCCTAATTCAGTAATAAAAGAATGTTGAGCCTTTTATTTATCTTGATCTATTTTTTTATAAAAATGTTTCATGTCGTGAACCTGATTTCCAAGTATGGTGTAATTAATAAATAAAAAATTTATTTTGAAATATTAATTTTAATAAATAAATTGTATTCAATGGGCCATATCAAAATCATTCTTCTGGTGACATATATTTGAATGCTACCAAAGTGGTAATGATTTGATTTTACAATTTCACTTATTTTCAAAAAAAATTATCTTCAAGGATCATTTAGTGGAAATCATGTGATATTATTTTATTTTCAAAAATACAATTTTTCAAAATCTAGTTATTAATGATGTTTACACATTTTTTTAACATTTACTCTATTATTTGTGATGTAAAAAATTAATAATTTTTATTGTACATGACACTGATCTTTAATATTTGTTTGAGATTGTGAATGTTTCTCTTCGACATCACTGTCTTAAATTTTTTTATAGATTTTTCATTAATATAAATAATTGATTTCATAAAGATATTTTCATTGTTATTTCACTATTGTTTAGAAGCATTGAATTGAAATTTCTGATCATTTATTGAATGGGTAATTTTAAAGTCCCTTTACAAATGCATGAAAATAATGCTTCTTTTTTTAATCAATGACCTTAATAGATTATACGACAATCATAAGCATTATTTCAATTTAATATTAAATTAAATATTATTATGTCTATTTTAAATGAAAATGTTTTTTTCATATTTAGAAAATTTATACTTTATAAAAGTTAATTTTAATATGGAATGTGTATTTTCCTCAAGACTGATTTTGGGGATGTTTTAATTGAATTTATCATCATTGAAAACATCAAAAGTAGATTTTACTTATCTTATAATATAGATATATTGTAATTTTATCATCCAAATTCTTTCTATGGATAGATTAAATATCATTCAAATATATTTTTAGGGAAATAGATTGGTTTCTAGGGGTAAATTAATATATTAAAGGGAAATCTATATTGTTAGTGATGAAAAAAATGAATGAATTCATTTTTCATGATTATGTTTTGGTTGTTTTACAATTTTAGTAACATTTATTGAGCACGTTTGGTAGTTACCAGAAACGTGTGTTCTATTTTTAGAATCACTACTTCTAGTTGGTTTCCATTGAATGTATTCATGGAACTGGAAATGCCCAATATATATTTATCTGAAAGGGGCCTTCTTTCCATAGGTAGGTGTTTTTTATATTTGAGCATTACGATACTTAATAACATGCATTGGTCGAGATGATGGGGGATCAGACTCATCACACCCTTGGGGGGGATTATTGCATACTACGAGACTATCTTTATAAATTTAACATATTTTCATGAATCCTAATATATTAACCAAGTATAAAATTACATTACTTGGAATTTCCAATCACTTATTAACATGTGTGAAATTTATAATAATCTATATGTATTCAAGGTTCTACATTAATGGATATATTTGTATGTATTCGGGGTTTTTTATCAATGGTTCCCTCTAATAAACTATTTAGATATTTTATTAATTATCTCTATAATGATACTGGTTTTTAAGCCACTCAGTGGGGAACTCTGGAAATTATCATCATCCGAGGAGATGAAGTATTGTTTTGATATTGGGATCGTACCCATAAAATGGGCTACCTACAAATCATTGTGAAAGAAATCAGTTCTCCATTGTCCAGTTCTGCTTAATGGGACACATCATACCTTTTACAGTCATGTGACAAGGACCTAACCATACATTTTAATGTCTTGTGGTAAGGAAATCAATGAAAAAGGTGCTTATTCAAATTTTGGTCTAGGGATTATGCAAAATAATCCCAAGGACCATGGAACAGATATGGGATTAGAAGTAACATTAGACCCTGTTGGGAATATAGACAGGGAAGAATAGGGCTTATTTCAAGTGTCAGATATGAACCTTAAGGAGGCATACTATGTATCCCATTTGAATGGGAATCAAATCCCATGTAGTTCGATATGTCTCGTAGGAGAGTATAGTATTTTTAGAGAAATGGTTTTGGGATTACTTCCATAAAATGATGCATTGGTGATTTGGAGGGTTCAATTTGGTGGTTATTCCAAAAGAGGATGGCATGAAAAATGGAATTAGGGTCGGATACCTGAAGGGGATATCTAGTGAGCCCAGGCCCTGAGAAGGCTTCTTATGTATCTTAATTATGGTGGGAATCATATTTCTCGTCATTCAAGATATCTTTTGAAAATATTACGATCATGAATAATCTCTAAGACCTTGTGAGTCATGCTAGGTGTAAGAAACAAGAGGATGTCTAAGATTCAACCAAGGCACCCACACATTTCCTCATCTGCTGTTGGAGGAGGGTTCACATATGATGAAGAGGATGGATGAGGTCGAGTCATCCTAAGATGAGGCCATGATGACTGACCTTCCCTTTATTCATTTTACATTGAAAATGTGTCCAATGTAAGGAATGGTTTAATGTGATGTTTGTAGATAGAAGCGAGACTGCAACCTCTTACCTGAATAGTTTGCGCTATACACCAGGATGGATACCCCCTGATATTGGTTGGGGATTACTCATAAAGTGAAATTCCATTTGAGGTTTGGTTGGTGTTTGCACATAAGAAATATTCCTATTTGAGTTTTGGTTAGGACATACTCCTAAATAGGATGCCCATTTAAGGTTTGGTACGGACTTACTCTTAAGAAGGATTCTCATTTGAGGTTTGGTTGGTATATACTTCTAATGAGGATAACCATTTGATATTGTTTGGGGCTTACCCCTAAGGAGGATTCCCATATGATATTTAACCTATAATATGAGTCTGGTGATGATATTTGAGGAGTTTTTGGAGGAGTGTATCGACTCAAGGTACTCTATGAATCCATACAGAGAGTCTAAACTCGTAACATGTGATAGGAACAAAGATGAGTAAGTTGACTCAATGAACTTCATTGAGTGTGATAGATTATCTAAAATCATGGGATTCAAATGTAGGATGTTGGGAGACATATAGGGTGCAATGGAAAATGTTGTCGACCAGACTATAATAGTTCATGGTGCGACTCTCCATTATTTATGGGGGTCAGAGGCATATGTGAAGGGATCGACAGGAATGTCTAGTAACGAAGCCCAACAATGATATCGAGCAGGGGTGTGGGGGAACTGCCCCAGTGGTATGAACCAGTGGGGTTGTATGGGACATGGAAGGACCAATAATGATTAAAGGGGAGAGTTAAATGGTAATTTAAAACCCATTTAATGAGGCAAAAATTTGGGTCGCACGGTTATGGAAACCATACACCCACTATTTTATATTACTATCCAAGATAACACTACCTCAGATAGCTAGGTACATAGTTAATAAAAACATGTACAACCCATGTGTGGTCACAACCAGAATAAAAAATCTTCTAGAATAGTTATCTCACATAGTTAGAAAAATAATTTAGTAACAATGAAACTAGACTTGATCATATGAAATATGCCAACATGTTTACAAGTCCCATCACATGTTTAAAATTATCCATTTTCCTACCAAAAGGTTCCATATGGTTTTGAGGACCCAGTTCACCGAAACAATGGTCCAACCATGTTATACAGTCTATTTCCCTCAAAAGAGAGTCTTTATAGTCTGATGACCCCAAAACTCATATGAACATGATATACAAACCCAAATTCTTTAACCTTATTAAACAACATCACTTTTATGTGTTCATACTCTTAGGTTTACATTCTAATGTTGAATTTTAAAATTCATCCATCCATCAGATGGAAATGTGAATTATTTTGTAAATTATCAACCAGTTAAAAAAACAAGATCATATAACATCCATGAATTATAAGTAATCATCCATAAGAATAAATAGTGAAAAATGATAACTTTTACATAAAATATTAGGATATAATCTTACCTCTCGAACAAATAAATACCCTTTCAAAATCATAATAATCATCTAATAACTATTTATAGAATATGAATCATAAACTAATAAAAATAAATCCAACACTCATATACATAGATAAAATAGAATTATTGTTCTTACATGACCGTATATAACAGTAAACACGGTTATACTATTTTCTACTAATATAGCTATTTTGTGATTCTTTGTACCAAGGTCCAAGCATTATTTTGATAATTCTATAACACATTAAATCATCATCTAAAATTACAGAGTAAAACACACCCTCAGTGTTCTAGAGATCTCCTTAAATGGTTCTTAACCAGATGAAAACAATATTATATTATTATAGTATACACACACCTTAATTTGATCAAAACAGTCAAATCTCAATAGACCGCACACAATCTAGCTCTACCAGAATTTCCATGAAAATAACCTCCTCAAATTTTAATTCCATACCTTATAACCCATGATGTCTCATATAATTTTCCTCAACGACCTCATACAAAGGATTCTTGAACTATTGCCAGACCTCGTCTAATTATATATTATTAAAAAAGCATAAGAATCAATGGTTTAAATGTCACAAAACCAAATTTCAAAATCCATTAATACATTGCAAAATTATATTTTTATGAAAACACATATATAAGGTTGAAACGAACATCCAATGATGTCTCCTATATGAAAATTATCCTCAATTTTTCACTATCATTCCATATCACAAACACCTATGAAATCCTCATCCATCATTCTAGGATGTTCAGAAGCAACATTTGGTCTTCTTCCAACACTAAATATCTATGATACTATGCATGTGAACTTGTGCCTATATTTCTAGTCAAATCCAACAATATATTATCACATTAATGATGTGTGATAAAACATACAAGTGGTCTTCCAAAAACATATATCAAGGTCCTGTAAATCATCTCACATTTTTTTCATAAACTAGAGACCAAGACCATACACCCTACCTTTGGAGAAACCACTTCGAGGAATCAATAAAAAAATTACATGATTACCAAAACTAAGGATTCATCCATACTTATACATAGTTACGGTGACAACTATGATCATAATCATACTTGAGCATTAATTTAATCATTATCCTTCCATTATTCCCACTTTTTGATAACATTACTCATGGAATTCACACAGTTATCACTCACATCTAGGGTTTCTAAAATCAAATTCACAATGGACTACTCCCCATTTTTTGGATTACAACATACCACACCTTGATCAAAATTCCCATGGAGTTCATCCATCACAATAAAATATATATCTAAGCAAATAGCCAATACATCTCAGTGTACTCAAGATGATCTCATGAAATAGGGAATATTCATCTCTAGAATAAGAGTGTACTATGATTACATCAATTGGAATGCGATCCCTCTCTCAAGCCATGATCACCTCAGATTAGGATATATTATCATTTAACCAAGCCATAAAACCTCTTATCCTAACACTGTCTATCATGTCTATTCCGATGAAATTCATATTGTGTTAACCATTTTGTTTCAAAGATAATCATAATAATAGGGTTAATTTAATTTATTTTCCAAATCCTATGGGTCACATTTCCTTCATGCATACCACTTGGAATCTTCAATCCTCGCATAATCACTATACTATCAATGATGTTCTGTATTGAACAATTACCAAATGCATCCCACACAAACAAAACATTTCATAATCAGTGGGTGTACAATACCATAGAACATAGTTGATTATCTAACTCACCTTTTACTAAGAAACCCACTAACAATGTCAAGATGAAAATTTTATATGGAACATTAGTCATGAAACATTATTAGATCGTATAGTATTACACTTCAAAATGATTCACCTATCACGGGCCATTATTTATTGATTGACCTCCCAGTGGATAACATCATTTTAGATAGTAAGTAATAAAACACCATACCACTAGAAATATAATCTTGTAACCCAAAAAAATCATACCATGTAATCTAGTATTTCTACCTAAAAACCATTGTATCTTCTTTGAGAAATAATAATCCCAAATCCAATAATAGAAAACATGAGGAACAACTATATGTTGATTTCAAAATGATAATATAACCCAACACACACCCTACATGGGAATTGTTATAAAAAAATTACCTTTGTTTATATTCTATGGAACATAAAAATTATTGTAACAAACCAGGTTATAAATAAAAAAAGAGGTTTTCAAGGTCTCCATTATATCCCTAAAAATAAACTATCAGAATATTTCTACTAGGTTTTTCAACCTATAACAAATTTTTCCTAACAGTAAACCATATCCCATATCTTGGAATCAATCACAATATTTATGTAATTCTAGAAAACTCTCACCAAAAGTTGTGAAAATTATTTTTATTAATGATATTAATGACCAATAAGGGTCAAAATTAATCTTCATGGGAATTACGAATCCACCATCCAAACAAAAACAAATATAGACTTATCCTATAAGAGAATAATTATTACGGAGTTCTACATATAGGATTAAGCATTATTATAAAATGATTAAGAATTGTGACTCGCTGGGTATCCATATATGGAAATACACACTACATGTTCAATATAACAAAAAAATATCAAGACTTCATGGGGTTACCTTGTCATTATATAAGTGGAATACCTTAACTAACTAATTAAATAGACATCACTCATGATTCATATAAATTAAAATAAAATTCCTACCAGTTTCATATTTATAGGGATGTTACCAAATATATGATCACAGACATGATTATTGAATCACTAAGAGGGGAGTGGTGAATCTGTGAAATATTTTTCTTTTATGTTTCATTACTAATTAAACAATCCTCACCTATTATTATTGAATTTTTTTCTCCCAAAATAATATTCAAACAAACAACCATTGGACCGTAATAATTTATATGGTTCGTCACTCAAAAAGAGTATCAACATCCTTGGAATGGTTTGGAAATGGTCCAATAAAAAATCTACTAGAAAACAATCATTTTATGTGGAATACAATGAGTAGGATATTACATTACACTCGGGTCACACTATGTAAACAAACGAGTTGTATATTTTATCTTTCTAGAAAAAATCGTATAATAAAATATGTGTAGAAAACATGTTATTTTGCTTATTGATCAACATTCATTAATATGATATTTCCAAATAATTCTTCACTTTTTTACCCAGAAACCATTAAGAACATTATGGACATTGTAATAAAACTCAATCCAATTTTTCTATTCTATTCGCATGTCTAATTTCTCAACATGGAGAATAAATATTTCTATCAGAATATGGTCAAGACAATTATTAAGAACCTATATCAAATTTTAGAAATCTCAATCTTATTTTTCCATTTCGATTTTCCCAATATGATTCCTCAATAAAGAATATATATAGCTCTCTCAGAAATCTATTGAATGAATTTTGGACAACTTATATCTGCTTTTGGAAGTCCTAGTTTTATTTTCCCAATCCGATTTCCGAATATTATTTTTCAATATATAAAATATAATTTTCTTTCAAAATAAAACTGAAATAGTTTTGGATAATGTATTTTACAATCCACAAACACCGTTATTATTTTCCCAAACATGAACATTTAGCTCAATATGATAACTAGCTAAATGTGATAAATAGTTGAATATGATGATCAGCTAAATGAAATCATATCTCTCAACATTTCTCTATCATTCTAGAAATATTATTCAAGAAAACTCAATTGGTAAAATCTTCTATCTAATATAATCTATCTCTCCTCCTTCTGTCTTCATCAACCATGAACAATACTTGTTCTTTGAAAGTACCAAGTACATTACCTCTTATAATTTCCACAACAATTATTTAGGGGGGGGGGATTTATAAAATCTTCCCCACTCAATAATACTTATTAAAACATGAATTGTCTTTGAATTTCATATACATATTTGACTACTTCAACACTTCTCAGCAATTCATGAACATTCTAGAATCTTATGGTCAAATTCAGCTCTCATTATACTTTTTGATATACTTTTATACAATTATGATTTTCCGGTTATGATTCCTTTATTTCACAGCTTTATTGAAATTATATGTATGAAGAAATGGAAATATTTAATCTTCGTGTAATATATTAATATGATCTCGAACCTCAATTTTTTTTGTTATTATGATCTAACTCTTTATTATGAAGAAGAAGGTAAAACATCATATTCTTATTCTTATTTTTTCTTGGCCCACTTGATGTATAAAGAGTGAAATTTTACCAGATTCTAAATGGTTGACTACATTGTTGACAAGGATTATAATTTCATATTTATATTGTTCACTACATTGTTTTTTTTTCATATTTTCATTAATGAGTCCCAAAAAAATATTCTTTCGGTAATTAGGATGGAATACTATGTTTGATGGACTTGTATAAGTAGCTTCAGCATCATCATGTTCTTTCTCTTTTGTATATGATAACAATGACTTTTAAAACCAAAAAATTATGCCTCCAATGAATAAAATGACATACTGAATTAGACTGACTAGTATCAATGAATTCATTCATTTTTTTGAAAATGATGCTCCTCAACTTCATTCTATGAGAAATTAAATCTTTTGGATTTAGATCTGACTCAAAAATAAAATCACTATTATGATAATCATTTTCTTCCTTTAAACAAATATGCACCTGGTAATATCGTTATGATGATCTTGGGACTGAAAATCATCGGATTAACCAACATTCATCATCTTCAATCCTTCATCAAGAATCATGAACTCCTTCATGAAATTTAATATGTTGATGAAAATCTTTAGAATCATATAAAATACCTTGGAAAGAATTATAACTTTCTTATAGTACATATACATCTTTCTCTACATAATGGTTATGATTGGAAGGATTCTGTTCATCCATAATTCGTCTCTACATTTATTTTATTGAGCTCCAAATACATGTTTTAGATAATAATTTCGATTTACGAGAACTCCAGGATAAACAATGCATATTCTGATTTTTATTATAACCATTTTATAATTGAATCATCTTCCTCATTATGATAACCTGTTTAGTTCCAGGCTGAACATGATTTCAGAAATTTTCATCAAAATATCATTTTGATTTCTGGATTTATTGACTTGTGATGATGTCTAGATCTGATGTTGATTATTTTGAATATAATCCTTTAATATCTTATTATCATTATTATGGATTAGGATCCAATTCGGAAATTTTACTCAGACCCTTATTTAGTCCTTATTTTTAATACCTTTTCAACATACTTTTTGTTATCAACATTTAGATCTGTTGAAAAAAAATTACAATAAAAATATAAAGGCTCCAAATATTTATCAATTTGTGTTTGTTTTCAACCCACATCAATACCTATATTTATCAATTTAAAAATAATAAGTGGTATTGTTCTTTTTTCTCGCGTTTTCATCTCCAAGTATTCATTTTTACTTCCGCCCATTTTATTAAACTCTAACCATTTATATATTCTCTCCCACATATTGATAAAAATATTTAAAGGGGTTATCATTGAAAGTAATATTTCCATAAAAAATTGTCTCATTTCAAAAGGATGGATCGTTTAATCACGTAGTCTTGAAAATCATCATAAGAATTGCATGAATTCCATAACAAATAAAATTTAAGTAAATAAATATTTTTATTTGTGGGTTACCCGGGTGTAGAAAAGATGAGTGTATAATTATGGTATTAATTTTTTCAATAAAACAATTTACATTTATATAATTATTAATATTTATTTCAAAGTTCCCCTGTTTTGGAAATCATGAAAATAATTAATTAAATATAAAATTAACTTTCACCCATCTAAAAACATATAACAAATTCCAAGATTACAAACAAAACTTATAAATAAAACTTTTTCATAACATCATCGCATTATTTTTGAGAAAATAATATGTGACACATCAATATATTGTTCCTAATTTAAACAACGTCAATTCCCTAAAACTATTTAAGAATTTTTTAGATTAGTTTTCTATTAAGTTATAACCTCTCTTTTTTATTTAATAAAATAGTTGGACTAAGGTTTCCCTCTATAACGTGAATTTTTCATATTTTTCATGGATGCTTTCAACTGTTTGTTCATGATTCTCAGGTTTTGTAATGAATTTCCTATTATTTGTAGAATCTTATATTGATGATTCCAACTTTTATTCATCTTTAATTATATATTTGTAACAATAATTTCATAACATTTTGTCTATGGATTTATATAATTCTAATTTGAAAGTTGAACAAATTTTGATAGCTTCCCTTCTTTCTCAAATCCACAATCTATTTATTTTTTTATCATATTTTATTATATTTTTAAACAATATTCCATCCCCACTCCTTTCATAGGTTTTTTAGATTCCACTAACTCTCGAGGAACCTTATAATGTTCTTCCCAGATCAGTAAGAAAAATTTATTTTCATACTCAACATATCTATTTTTATATTGTTTAAAAATAGTTGGATTCTAAAAATAATTTAGATATTTTATTGGCTCTGGTAAAAAACAAGTAATCATTCAAAAATATATCTAGGTTGATCACATATTACACAAGTAGGATCCATAGGTTGGAACCTATTTTCAATTATCACAACAACCCTTCCATGATTCTTATGAATGATATTCTTAGACTTCATTCCATGATGATAATGAATACACCTAAAAAATTTCCTTCTATATGTTGTGGAATATTTTTAATATTGTTGGTAGAATAAACATATATTAGCCATATGACCAAATCCAACAATATTATAGTAGTTTGTACATAAATATAATTTTATTTTGTGACGCCCATACTGATAGGAGTTATGAATTCATTTCTCAGAAACATAATTAACTAAACATTCTTGATCACTAATTTTTTTTCCATCAAAACCTACTTCTTCAGCTGGGTTTCCATTTACACGTATCAGAATCCGGATTAATAGAGACTTTTTCATATTCAGACTATTTAGTAACTTCTAGTTTCCCAACTTTTTTGGTTTTGGAAACATACATTTCATTCGAAGCATTATCTTCTACCATTGAGGGTAAAATTTGATCTTTCTCAAGTTTAGCCTTTCTAGAAATTTATCCAACTTTAGAGATAGAGTTTTAAAAACTTATATTCATCTATTTATACTTATGATTTTTTGTTGATAAAATTATAACTCTTCTTCTCTTTCTATCAACATTGATTCTAGATGTTCATTATTATTATTTTATTTCTCAATAGATTTTTAAAAATTAATTATTTTTTTACATATTCTATATATTCTTATTAGGAATATATTCATGTCTGTTATTTGAAATATTTTTTATTTTTAGCTTCCAGATCACTTTTTCATGTTTCTCAATATTCCACATACATTCATTCAACACTTATTTATTATGATATTCAAATCAAGTTTCTTATTATTCAGAGTTGTTACAATTATATTCATTATTTTAATCTAATATAATGAATGTATTTTAACATTATTTTTAGTGTATTATTTTATTCAACCTCACTATCTACCATTTTAGAATAACTAATTTCACTATTTGCAATAATTTCTTCAACCACAATTTCAATAAATGTGTTTTCTTCAACAGCATATAAAAATCACTTATAATCATCATCGTTAGATACAAAACGTAACATTCTAGGATTGGATAACTTCTTATAATTTTTCACAAAATAGATTTTTTTTTCATATCACATTTATTGTTCCATGATTTTCATGTCCTTCATTATGCTTGATTACATTCTTTTTTATCACTATTTGTTCTTCAAATCAATGATGATAATTTAAAACAATGTTCAAAATAGATCTGCATCTGAAATGTTTTAAGGTAATTTTCTCTTTATATTTACTAGTACCTATTTAAACATTTTTAAAAAACAAGGATAAAATTTGAATAAGATTTTTATATATATAATTTTTAAATTCAGAGTCAGTACAATCATATTCCTCATGTATCTTATTATCATTTTTTATCTTGGCAGCTTTGAAATAAATTAATCGATCAAATTTGGATTTCCCCATTATAAAATTTTTCATTATCATTTCACATGTGATGATAATATGTTTAAATTCATCCAGAGATAATGTATCATGATCTCTACATTCAAACAATGAAACTTTGACATCAAAATATTAGGAAGAATTATCAAGATCTATTCAACAATAGTAGAATATTCTATCCTTTTACCCAGTCCTTTGACAGTGATAACATTGTAATTCTCTTTGGTAATGAGTCACCAATATACTAATACTAACCCATAATCAGATCGTCACTCTTTAATATCCATATTTTTTACATTGACATTTCACTTTTGTATTTCATTCATAATGTTTGTTCAACATATCCTATATCCCTTTGGATGTGGAAACACCATCTACTCTTAGAAAATAACTTTTAGGAAGTGTTGATCAAAATAAATCTCATCACATCCATCATTCTCCTGGTTTTCCTTATCATCATTTATGAGAGGATCGTTCTCAATATGAATATGGAAATAATTTTTGATATCTTTTGAATCATCTAACATAATAATCATACGATATAGTGGCATCATTATTTTTCAGATATGATAATTCATATCATTTAGGATTGGAATCCCCTTACTATTGACAAAACATAGATAATCCATCACACATGCTTTTTAAAATCATTAGCAATGAATAAACGATGTGATCATTCCCTCTAATACTAATTATATGTTATCATTTATGCTTGTAATATCACTGAGTGGTTGATGGTGTGAATCAATGATATCATATTATTTTATCATCCATTATTTATGAAGCATCATATTCCAGTTGTTAATAATTTCACTCCCTTTTGAAGAAAATAAAACATGAATCCATTAGAACACAAATATTTAAAAGGATCACTACTCAATAAGATTGGACACTACCTTGGTATTGTTGGGAAATGATTCAATTCCACACAATCCCTTGAAAACCAATACATTTCTATGGAATAAAATGATTTGGATAAGACTTTACACTCATATAGTGCTATATAAATAATCATATAGTGAATGTTCTCTTTTATGCACAAACGATATAAAACAATTTGTTTAAAAAACATATTGTGAAAATTCTTGATAAAATTTCACAAATATGATCTTTCAAACAACTCTTCTAATTCTTAGTCAGAAGATGGAATGAACATATTTGACATCATAATAAAACTCACATATTTTCCCTGTCTGATTTCCAATTTTTATTTATCAATATAGAAAATATATAAGTCTTTTAAAATATATTCTATAAAATTATAGAACACTTATGTCTGATTCTATAGAACCCAAGTAAGATGTTCCAAGACTGATTTCCTAGTCCAGTTTCTCTATATGAATAATATATATCATTTTCATAATACTATTGAAACAATATTGGATCACTTCATTTTTGATTCTTAAAGTCCTAGTCTTATTTTCCCAGCCTGGTTTTCTGAGTATAATTTCTAAAAATTTAAAATATATAGCTCTGTAAGAATACCATTAAATTCAATATTGGGTCACTTATCCATCAACCAATGAATCCAAATATTATTTTTCTAGGATTGATTGTTTAGCTCAATATGATGACCAACTGCATATATTAATTAGATTAATATGATGCTCGACTTAGTTAAATATTTTCTTTTCACCATTATTCTTCAATTTGGAAAACTTCTCCATGAAAAATCAATCTGTAAACATCTTACCTCAATAATTATTTAATGCTCCACCTTTTATCTTCTTCAGAAACGATTAGTAATTATATTAAGAATGTAAAATGTACTTCTCCTTTGATAGTCACCCAAAAAAATTATTTTTTAATAATTCTTAAAAAAATTCATGTCCAACCAAAATTTTGAAAACATGAATTCTCATTGAATTTAGTCATATTTATGACATCTTCAACACATATAAAACCATCATGAATCCTATATAATATTCTATCTACATCACCTAACTTATAACAATTTCAATGAATCTAGTTTTATTTAGATTTTACTAATATGATTATTCCATTAGAATTCTCCATTCCAATTGAATGTATGCAGAAATAGGTAGATTTTACCTTCTTAGAAAACCTCAGATCGATTCTGATTCCCCATTATGATTTTTAGTACGATATAATGCATATTGATAAAGACAAATGTAAAATAATATATTCTTCTTATTATTTTCCCTAATCACACTTGAATTATAAACAATGTAATTAAACCTATTTTAAATGTTTGAATACATATTATTAATAAGGCTTCAAATTTCATATTCATGTTGGTCACTACATACTTTTCTTCTTATTTTCTTTCATAGTACCAAATAGTTTTCCTTCAATTATTCTGATGATATACCAAGTCTGATGGATTAATATAAGAAGCGTTGTCTTTAAGAATACCTTTCTATTCGAAATGCTATACATTGGATTTGTATGCACAAAAAAATCTACAACTGATGAATTTAAAAGAATAATGAATCAGATGGACCATTATTAGTGGATTCCTTATTTTAGAAATATAATTCTCATGAACATATTTATATGAGTATGTAAAAAATTTAAATTTTTATCGGATTGAAAACTATCACATTCTTTAAGGTCATCCCCCCAACCATTAAACAAATTGGAATCTGGTATTATCATTACAATGATCATGAGACAAAAAAATTTATCTTTTCCAAAATTAAAATTCTTCAAACGCTCATATTGTTTCATGAAATCCTTTCATAAATTGAATATGATAATGATTGTTTAAACTATTAAAGAATGTATTTTGACTTCCTTATCTTCCATCAACATATTTATTCAATTCTTAAATTCAATTTGCATGATTATTATTGGAAACACATCTTTTATCCCATTATTTTATCATGATTTAAACACATGTTTTAAAAAATAAATATGATTTATGAGAACTCCATGATTAGGAAAGCATCATCAGAATTACATTAGAGGAATTATGAATTTGAAACAACTTCCTCACTACAATCACCAATTTTATTCCAAACCAAATATGATTTTAGACTTTTTCATCAAATATAATTATCATTCCTTGATTATTGACTCATTCTGCTATTTGGATCAAATTGAGATGATTTTAAATCTAATCCTCCTAAATTTGATTATCATCCTTATTGTTCTAGATCTGAGTTTAATAAAATTTCACAGGCTTCTTTAATCCATATTTACATTATATTTTGAAAAAACTTTCATTCATCAACATATTGATCTATTCAAAATTAGTACAACCAAAAAGTTACTGGGTTCAAAAAAAAATCCTACACCATAAATAATTTATAAAACATAAAATTTAACAAATAAATTCACACCTAAATAGTCTCTCTAATCTTCCATGTAATCATTAATAAAATGATAATAGATGAAACCCACTAAAACCTCTAGGTGTCATCCACGTTCCTTTCCAATGAAACATCTCTTGTAAACACATAATGTAACCCATACATGAGGCTAATTTATAAAAAACACATTTTAATGGTTTTGTTTGATCCATTTCAGAATATCAATACTATTCTAATTAGGTAAGGTAACAAATATAATAAAATTCAATTATAATTCAAGGACATGCAATATGTGGAACATTCTTTAACTTATAACTCACTATATAGTAGGAATATTATCAAATTAGTTCCATTTAAAATATGTTTTTAATCAATATTTCATCACAACACGATTAATTATAGAGAATATCATTACAAATATATTGAGGAAAACACACTTTATGTTATAAATTGAATTTTAGTAAACCAACTGCTCATATAAAAAGGGGTTTAAAGGAAACAAAAGGTCATTATCATTTAACGGAAATAGGATTAGAAAGATAACACCATACATTTATATTTATCACAATATATGTGACCACAAAAACCTTCAATAACATTCATTATTTATCATAATAATACATCTAAGGGTTTATATCTTAAGGCATGAATAGATAGAGGAATCCAGAGAGTGTATCATCATCACAACCATGGTTCATCATTTTTGATAGGTATTCTGAATTTTTTATGAAACACTCTATTATTTATTGTTAGTATTACACTTATGTGTAACCCATTAATAATTCATTTATCCAAATTTTATCACAACCTCATTAGGGTAATCTTAGTGGATTAAGATTCTAAATCTCACCTACAAGGGTTGAGTCAAGAATAAAATGAATTAGATATATGATACATAATTCCCAAGTTCTAATAATATTATCTATTATACCTTACAATTGAAAACCTATTTAAAATACATCCATTATAAATGACATGAATTTATTCAAAAATAAACAATTCCTTTGCATTTTAAATATCAATTTCAAAAATGGTTCATTTATATAATTGCTCATAGGTATATTAAATAGATATCCTCCCATATCATATGTTGGAAAATAGATTTTATGTTGATGTGGAAAATTTATTTACCCAAACATACATCATAAATATAGTCATGAACATATCACATAATCATATAACATAAGAAGAGCTCTAAATAATCATAAAATAAAGGTATATATTTATGAATTATAAGGAAAGGATAGTCCTAAGTTCCTAAAATGATGCATGAACTCACCTTGTCCATGGTCATATTTATACAACATTTAAATCCTATAAATATATATTAATAAATGTATATCAGTCACTAATGGATAAATAAAAAATTAATATTATAACAAAAAACATGATCAAAAATCCCATCCTCAATATTTGTATCTTTCTTTGATGTATGGGTTGGTCATTCATAGAAATGAAAAAATTACAAATTGTGGACACAATCATAGTTTCCTTTGTATCATACAATATATAGATAAAACTAAAAATGTGTCTCTCATACCACTTTTTCACATATGGACCCAGTTTAATCTATAAATATTACCTAGACTGGTTGGTGATAGGTCATCAAGCATTATTTCATGTATACTAGTGTCTTGTGAATATCAGTAAGTTAATAATGATTTTATTATGGGGATAATATAACCAATATATCCATACCAAATATAATAGAATCCATAATAATATAATGATTTTGGATGATAATTTAAATTAATATGTAGTCATAACTGGCCAATTTCATAATAATCCAAAAATTCATGGACAAGACAATCCATATTTATAAACTAGTCAGTATAAAATAAAAGATAAACTTATAAAGACATGTCAAAATAGTATATAAATTAAATAACCATTTCAAATAGGAATCCTAAGATGATTCTTAGTCCCTAGCTCCCACACAAAATCCTAGTATATAATTGGTATCAAAAAATGAATAATCCAATATCATGACCTATAGAAATAATATTTTCTAGGTACCAATAGGCATCATGAATACCTTGTTAGTAAGATTTTATAGTCAACACCAAATTATGTATTTTCAAAATATAGACTTTCTATGTTGGATATAAAACAGTGTAGGTATAAAAATTATGAATATTTAAAATTAAAATGTTATAACAACATATTGAAAATTACAAGCTGTATTAGATACAATTATTGCTTGTAGATGAATGTATACTAATGTAAACCTTAAATAATGGTATATGTGAGACATATCATCTATCATACCTACTATTCCAAGACCATTGGATATTGACTAAGAAATCAATATCATGTTCAAGGTTCTCAATAAAGGTTATCTTCATAAAATTAAGACATATGATGGTTTAAAACCTCTATGCACATGGATGAAGCATCCTCCCAGAGTTTGAGAATCATGTAATTGATACACTTTATAAGGACTTTAGTTGTCCTAATGAACAAATATGAAGCTTCCAAAAATCATCAGATCCAAGTAAATAATACACATCAACCTAAATTTTATTCAAAAAATGGATGTTAATATGTTTTTTGGTATTGTGACAGTAGTTCTACACCATAATTCCCATGGTCAATGACACGAAACATTATACTTGAGTAGTTCCATACTATAATTTACATGGTCGGTATAAATCCACACCTTCTATGACTGGTTCCATACATAATATACATTGTTGAAAACATCATATAAGGGATCAAAGGGGAAATAATAATGTTCATTTGGTTCATCAACATAGTTCATTAATCAAATTACCTATAACTAATTAAATGGAACCATGTTAGTGTACATTTAAAATTAAAATAAATTTTTCCATGTATGAACATTCCAATAGATTAACAAACTCATTTCCAAATTAAATTCATGCCACTATATCATTCCATTTATTGAAAACAATAAGGCCATATGGAAAAGTAACTCCAATATATGACATAATAATAACATTAATCAATTGGTTTTATTAGTGATAAATTCTAGCTAGAAAGGTCATACAATTAAAATTTTAATAATTCAGTTACATAAATAATTCACTATATACACTACGTAAATAAAATGGGTCAATTATTAATCTTTATTCTATATCACTATTCGGTTCCATATACCATTCTGGAATCCATATCATTTATAATCGGTTGGGCGGTCTATATAATATCCTTACCATATGAAAAAAACAATTCCATTTAATAAATTCACTATAATTTAATTAATAATGGATATTTATTTGAATCATTTCATTTTTTCAATTCATTCCCTCTCTAATGAATTAATTTTGATATATAACTTGTCATGGAAAAGGCAAAATCACTAGAGTGATGTTCTTTTCATAATTTAAAGGGGAATTAAGGATTATCATCAAACCCACTAATGTGGGGGTTTGGGTAGAGGTATCCAATTTCAAACCAAATATTAGTGATCTAAAGCATGTATAAACTATTCGATTGTGATCTAATAAATTTATTATATATTATAGTACAAATGTGAGGTAACTATTGAATGATGAAAAATGGAAACCTAAATAAAATATGATACCTTATGTGAAATTTGATACAAAAGGTACCGTATTATTAAATAGATTTACACATCAAATGTGTTGATTTCAACTGATCCAAAAAAAGAGAGAAAATGTAAGAATCAAAAAAAATACTAGAATATTTGGAATATGAGCTCCCATGGAAATGGTTTCCCAAAAGATAATACAAAATATGAATATAATCAAGAGTAATGATAGAAAAATTAAGTTGATATAATGAAAAACCTAATTTTCTATTACAATATTTAATGAGGGTGATACACCCAATAATTTTGAGAACAATAATGAATGTTGGATTTGATGAAGGAGGTGAAAAACATGAATGAGAGGAGGTAGGGGAAATAAGGATTGATGTTGAGGAGAAAAATATTTCATATCCATCCACATTAATTAACCACACATTTGGGCCAGAAAATTAGAAAAACCATGTGGAAACCATATAATATTACCCTAAAAGATCCCCTACCTCACATAGACTGGTGTATTGTTTAACCATGAAAAAACCTTGCATCAACACTACCAAAATCTCAATGCATCTTACATGGTTGTAGTGCTCGGTTTCAACACATGGTAAATTGGTTTTCTAACTGTATAAATAAACCTGAAACTCTATACTAATATTCATGGTATATTGGTTTCTTATCAAATTTAAAAAAAAATTTCCAAAAAACATTTTCTAAATAGTTTAGGGTCACTGTTACCACTATTCACGCTCTAACCATGAGACGGAACATGTTTCACCCAGGAACAATGTCATTGAATCCTGGAGATCCCAAAACACATTCAAACTCCTAATAATCCTACTATTCATAAAAACACATTATAAAACATTTTTTAAATATTTATATGTCTTTTTATTTCGTTCTTAATCCAATATTAATAATGACACATCAACTAGACCAATGGAAAAATTCATTTCGAAAATTTCAACTTGTTCAAACCATGGTATCATTCAAGATCACCATTAATTTCCATCATTTTTTAATGGATGAGAGTTTTTTTAATTATGTTATTTCTAAAAAGGTATCTATATTATAGGATTATTTTTAAAGATTATAATTATTTTATTGAACCAATTTTTTGGCAATAAAAATTATTTTATAATTTTTTGTCATTACTCTATAAAACACATGTAATAAATGTTCCATGGTTATATATGTGATGAAATATTTTAGTTTGACGTCATATGATTCAATGTGTAAATGTAAAATCCCAGGTAAATAGTGAATATCAAATTTTCATATTTATTATTATTTGTGAATTAAATATTAATTTCTCTTTAATGGGGATGCTAGGTTTGAAAGCGTACTCAACACGAAACAATGTATTTCTTCGAAGATTTATGTCACACACAAAGTTGAGTCATACTGAAAAATAATAATATAATATAATTTTAAATGGTACATAAAGCGTGGTCATTTTTTTTGGAAAAAATGAATAGAACTAAATATAATATGATTGTACATGTTTTTTAAATGTTTTTACATTTATCCAAGAAATTTTAGAGGATTAAAATAATAAGTAATCAAATTTTAAGCATTAATACTCCAATATTATTTAAAGGTTTGATTTACCACAATTTGAAGGTGAACCATACTAAAATATAGATTTGTCACGTTTATATGTTCTATTTGAAAAAATTATTCCATTATTTAGAATCAAGAAATCAAAATTTACTTTGGATGGAATTTTGATATTTTTCTAATAATGATCATTTTTTATGAATAGTAAAAAATATAATATTTTAATTCAAAATAAAATTTCAATCTAATTTATTTATATAGTTTTATTATCTTTTTAACTTTTTTTAAGTGTTATTAGATTATATTTTTACCATTTAATAAAATTTTGTTCATTAAATGTAATTTTACTTTGAAAATGTACATAAACAATTATCAATCTTTAGATAGTTATTATTTCATAAAAACAAGCTTTTTGTTTTGAGAGCGGGAATTAATATTAAACTATTTTTTTTACTTCTATTTTTTAATATGGAAAATTGGATTACAGATTTGGAATCATAAGGTCGAAATAATAAAAATATGTAACTATATTTTTAGACATTATGAATATTTATTTCAGTAAATATATTATTTACCATGGTTAAAGGGTAAATCAGATAAATAAGGGTAATCAAATATTATTATAATAAAATTAAATTACACTAACATGCGTCCTAACACTATTGGTTGATACATTTATGACCATGGGTATGCTTGAGTTGATTTTGGGACTCCATTGAGCCACTTGGGTTTGATAATGAAATTTTCTTATTAAATAATTTAATGTAAATACAAAAATGACATAAACATATATGTTATTAGTAAATCAATTTTTACATTGGATTATATAAGTTATATCTTCAACTATAAATAATTAGTTGAAATATATAATGGTTTCCGACATAATGATATTTTTGTTAGATTTTTTAGACATCATATAAATAAAATTATTTATGACACAATAATTATATAGTGTTTACCTCATTAATGAATGACTTAAATAAATTAGATTACAAAAATTAAAACAATATCCAAAACCTGTGCAATTCATATTGGATGATTTTATTTCAATAAATAGTCATCTTAACTTCTAAATTAATTTTTTTTGTATGTTTAGAAATGGATAATCATTATATAATAAAAAAACATTTTCCAACATTCCTTAAGAGTCCATCCTCCTCCTTATAAAATGACACCACTTCTATCACATTCCTCACACATCTCAAGCACCTGGGATTGTAAAAACTATGACCAATTAATATCCCTAGATCCATATATTCATCCTATAATCCATACCCTAGAAATAATGATATTAATGTAAACCTTTTGGTTCAAAAAATGGGAGTTACCCGATTTGAAGGTTTCTTCTTCTCTTAAGATATTTTCTTTTATTTTACTTCTCTTACACCCTAAACACTATTTATATCTTTATTTTATAACAACCCCATTATATTCAATATAAAATGATGTTTTTATGATAAGGATTCTAACTACACTACCACACACCTCCATCTAATTGATACGATCATACAGTTTCTGCGGAAGACGAACTTCTGCCTCACGAAATGATGATTGTTCAAATATCTCCAACGACCTTTTTTAGTAACCATTATGATGGCCCTATATTTTTATGTGATATATATTATAATTATATTTTATTTTTATTTATGTATTTTTCCTTTATATTATAACTTTATTGTTTCTATAATGGGTAAAATCGATAATTTCATTTGAGTATGTATAGAATACCACCCCTCAAAGTGATATGACTCATTCATTCAAAATTATTGAGATATAAAGGATTGGGTTAATGAAATTATATTTGATATTATACTGGAATTATAACGTACCTATGTATCATTATGTTTTCATTCCATTAAAATAGAAAATAGAAATTAATTTAGCAATCATGTGTACGTACGACTTATCGTCTCCATGAATGGTGCATTTCATTTATTATCTACAAATTTTATGTATTATTATAAATATATATATATACTAGATATAAATGATATGTATGATATCTAAATCATGAATATCATTATGTAGATAATGTAATTTCAACCACATGGACAAATTATAATTATTAACAAGCGAATTTTTAACTCACGTTCCAAACATCAACAAAATGTATGATATGAAATCAAATAATTAACTAATTGTTATAGTAGGGTAATAATTTATATAAAAGTAATAACACAATTAAAAAATTAATTAAGAAAGTATACATTAACATAAGTTTATTATTAATGAAATTAAATAATGAATAGGTCACATCGGACACGAGGTTAGGGACTTAATATCAATCTCCTTTCACTGACGCCTGTTTTGATACTATACACATACTTATTTTATACGGTATATAATAAAATTCATTAACTTTTAGTTTTATTAAAATGAAATACTTTTTTCTATGAAACCTTTTACTAAACAAAAAAATGAATATTTTTAACATTTTCGGCGACAATGACCTCTCCTCCACCGTTATCGTTATTTGTCTTCCTCTATAATCCATAATATTTTTTAAAATAAAAAATGAAACACATTATTATAGAATGGGTGTTTTGGTATTGAAAATGAATTCTTTGAAATTGATTGATTATGTCAATATCTTAAAATGATATCTTCTTATTGAAAATGAAATTTCATTTGTGGAATTTTATATTTGAAATATATTATTTGTTATGTTTTTATAATGGTACATGGAAATTTGATGGGTGGCCACATGATAATCCAAATAACGAGTGGTGATGTGATAAACCATGATGGATGGTTACATTAAAATATCCATTGCATTGCGCATGGAAGTCGGTAGTATGGCTATTCCATTTAGTGATATGTGTGGAAGTCGACTATATGGTTATTTTATTTATGTATGTTGATTTCCCATGTTACCTTTATATATTATGTGTAATTTACATGGGTTTTATGGAAATATTTTGTTTACAAAATGGTAAGCAATGATCTTTTATTCAGTGAAATGTATTTATTATTATATAATGGTAAAATGTATTACCTATGGTAAAATATTCATAGTTTACTTGTTCTTTTGAAAAAATAAAACTTTTCCTTCTTTGTGTATCCATTAATTAGCATTTAATGCTCGTACCATGATTATTTGAATTTTTTTTCACTAGAATTAATGATTAATAGTGTCAATTATTGGATTAAATGAAATTCATGATGTCTAAAATATGGAACAGGACATGAATTTTTTTTTCAGAGTTTTTATTTTATTAATAAATGGATACTGAGTAGAAGTGTATTCAAGTAATATTCAAATTTTTATATATATTTTATGGCCTAATTATCTAAATTTCTAATCCTAAAAAGAGAATCGATTTGAATTATTTATTTAATTCATGTTTCTGTTGTGTTTTATGGGCTGGTCCTTATAATTGGTTTCAGAGGTCGGTTTAGACAACATTAGGAGTTAAGATATTGTTAAATTAATATCTATAAATTAATTTATTACAAGATTGAAATGATATAACATTTAAAAATTACCATGTTACTTCACATATGATATTTCTGTGTTCATAATGCTTTTTTGAAGAGGAAACAATGTAGCTATGTTGGGAATCCATACAGAAGAGATTAACCATCCAAATCAAAAACCTGAGATGGTTGGAATCAGAATTGAATAGTTTGTTGTAGTGATGGAACAGTTGAATTAGACTATAAATGGTGGTGGTATCCATGCACGAGATTAGCAAGATCAACCATTGAGGAACATGTCAGTAGTAGATCATTTCACGAGGCAACGTCCCATATCCTTAAGAGGATCATTTTAAGATGTTCTAGTTGAATGATGGATTAAAGAATTGCTAAAGATTTTCGATGTCATGGTGTGTTCAGTACATCAAAAGGTCAGTCTCATTGTTTACTATTTTGAATGTGAAGCTAATCAGTGGTGTTCGATGGTGAAAAATAGTTGGGATAGTGAGGAGATTGATTCTCATTATTGGGATGAATTCAAAGGTATGTTTCTTGAGAAATATTTTCCTATGGTGGTTCAACATAGGATGTAAAAAAAATCTTGGAATTGATATATGGGGATAAATCAGTGGCTACTAATGATGTAAAGTTCACTTGACTAGCAATTTATGCTCCATATTTCATCTGATATCTTGATCGTAAGATAAATCAATTTTACTTAAGACTGAATCCAAAATATCAATGGGTATTAGCCTATTGTGAATTCAAAATCTAAGAGAAAATTGTAATATGTTCCAAGAAGGTAGAAATGGAGTTTTCTGATAAATTATGTGTTCCAAGAAGGAAACAAATAAGAGGTCCAGTTAGAAGACAATGGGAAATAATTCCTCAAAGAAGCCTGGAGGTAAAAAAAATTAAATATCCATCATGTGAGAAGTGTGGTAAAAACCTTCTTGGATAATTTCTATCAATACCTAGAAAGTGATTTTGGTGTGGTAAGTCAAGTAATATTGCGCATAGCTGTAAGGAATATGATCAATAAGGAATGAAATTCTTGTAGTAAGATGTTTTAAGTGTAATGAAATGGGTCATTTTGAAAATGAATGTCCATCAAATAACTTAACTGAGGTAAAGCAGTCTAACTACAAGATGAAAGGGGTGGTGAAATCATTTGTAACTACTTTATAAGATGTTGGGAAACCGAATGATATAGTATATTGTACAGTGTTTGTTTATTGAGGTTATTCTATTGTGTATTTTGATTGAGGATCTACACATTTTCACATTTTTTATAAGTTTTCTAGTTAATTGGGATTTCCATCTCAAGATATTATTAAAAAAACATAGGGTAAAAAAACCTAGGGGAAATGTTGAGACAAAAATAAATTTAAAGAACACTCATGTCCTTGTGTGTGGAAAGAGTCTACATACAAACCTTATGGTTTTTCCTCTAGTACAGTTTGATGTTTTAGGGGAATGGATTGGATATTCTTTTATCATGCTAAGATTGACTATAGAGCAAAATTGATTTCTCTTTAGAAAGAATTATAGTATATTTACAAGAATGAAAACTTACAGGTGATAACATATCATGAAGCTGAAAAACTAGTAAAATAGGGAAATGAATGTTACTTAGCACATATTGTAGAAAACAATTAAACTTTTTAGATTAAATTTTGGCTAGTAGTAAATGAGTACCTTGATGTTTCTCATGATGTGTTTCCGGGTATAATACAGGATCAAGAAGTTTCATTTACTGTTGACATAGTTCTTGATGCTAACCCAAGGTCAAAACCCCTTAATTGAATTACTAAAATTGAACTTTTAGGGTTAATGAAGAAACTGCAGGAGTTATTTGATAAAGGTTTCATTAAACCATGCACAACACCATGTGGTGAACCTGTCTGGATTTTTAAAAAGAAAGATTGTTCAATGAGACTTTTCATTGATTATAGAGCATTGAATAACATTATTGTTAATAAGAAGTATAATTTTCCTTATATCAATGATTTGTTTGATCAGCTTCCAGGAGCTTATTATTTTTTGAAGATTGACCTGAGGTTAGGGTAAAATTATTTTAAAGTAAAGTAAAAATACATTCTAAAGGCCACATTTCATTCTAGATGTGGACATTATGAATTTTGAGTTACGCCTTCTGGGTTAACCAATTCTCCTGCTATAGTCATGGATCATAGGAATAAAGTTTTCTATGAGTTCTTGGATAATTTTGTCGTTTTTTCATAGATGATATATTTTTTTATTTCGAATGAATAGAATAACATGAAAGTCATTTATGGGTTGTCTTGTAAACCTTAATAAAAATGAAACTGGATGGGAAAATCAGAAATTGTCATTTTTTGTTACAACAAATTTCATTCCTTGGCCACATTGTTTCAAAAAATGGCATAACTGTTGATCCTACGAAAAAAAAGTTGTTGAATAGTGGAATATACAAACAATTATAACTATGATTCATAGTTTTCTTGGTTAGGATGGTTATTACAATAGGTTTATTGAAAATTTTTCATGGTAATATAGACCAATGTCCAAGTAAACTCAAAAAGGTTGTATGTTCCTATGGAAAAATGAATGTGATGATTTCATTCATGATTTGAAAAGAATATTAGTGAATGATCTTGTTTGGGATCCTCTTTTTAGATATGGTAAATTTTTTATCTACAGTGATGGTTCCTTGAATGGAAATGGATGTGTTCTTATGCAGAATGATCATGTAATTTCTTATGCTTCATGTTACTTGAAAACTCCTAAGTTAAATTACCCTAAACATGATTTGGAATTATTTTTTATTGTTCTAGATTTAAAAAAAAATTATGCATCATTTTTTTGTAGTATAATGTGAAATATTTAATGACCACAAAAGTTTAAAGTATATATTAAGTCAGAAATAATTCAACATGAGACATAGTAGATGGTTATAATTAATCAAGCATTATTATTGCACGATCCATTGCCATCCAAGAAAGGTAAATAAAGTTGTTATTGCTTTTAGTTGAATGAGTAATGATATATTAACCATGTTATGCTTGGAACAAGAACATTGGATTATTTATTTGATGATCTTTGGAATAGAAGTTGTTGATGTAGGAAATTCCTCTGTTTTTTTTTCAGGTGTTAGTGAAATCATCTCTATTAGAAAGAATTAAGCAAGCGCAAAAGGAAGACAGTGAGTTGTAGAAAAAGGTAGAGTTGGTTCAGAAGGGTATGTTACCTAATTCTAACATTGATAATGACTTTGTTTTAAGGTTTGGGAAGAGATTATGGGTGACTTGTGATTCAATTTTGAAGAATGAGTTGGTATGTGATGCTCATAGTTCTCCGTTTTCAGTTCATCATAGATGTACTAAGATGTAAAGAGATCTTCAAAAGTATTACTGATGCAATGGAATGAAAAAAGATATTACTAACTTTACTGTGAAGCATTTGACTTATCTTCAGGTTAAAGAAGACTGATAGTTACATAATGGAATGCTTCAAAATTTACTGGTTCTAGAGTGGAAATAAGAAAATGTGTACATGGATTTCGTTGTGTGGCTAGCGAAGAATTCCTGAGGTAACAATTCAATCTGAGTTATTGATGATCGATTGACTAAACAAGCTCATTTCCTTCCTATATGAGATACATTTCTCTAGATCAACATTCTTTGTTTTATGGTAAATAAATAGTCAGGTTATATGGAGTTCCTTCTTCATTGAATCTGATTGTGATCCCAAGTTTACTTCTAACATATAGAAAGGCCCTCATAAGTCATTGGGTACAGAATTGAATTATAATATAGCTTTTCATCCTCAATCATATGGGTATTTAGAACAAACAACTCAGACATTGTAAGATCTGTTACATTCTTGCTCAATTGATTACTAGGGATGTTTGGACCATTATCATTCTTTAGTTGAGTTTTCTTATAATAACATTTTTCATTCCAGTATACAGATGGATCCCTTTGAGGAATTATATTGGAAGTGGTGTTGAACTCCTGCTTTCTGAGATGAAGTAGGTGAAATGAAGCTGATAAGACCAGAATTGGTAGAAGAGACGACAGAAAAAGTTCTTTTGATTAAGAAGCACATGAGAATAGCTCAGAGTAGGCTAAAAAATTATGCATATAACTAGAGGATGGCTCTTTATTTGGAGTTAGGTGATAATATCTTTTTCAATGATTCTTCATTGAAAAGTTTGATGTATTTTGGTAAGAATGGAAAGTAGAGTCCGAGGATCATTAGACCCTATGAAATTCTGGATAAAGCTGGATCAGTTGAGTACATAGTGGATTCACCTCCTTGTTTATCCTAGGAACACAATTTTTTTCATGTTCCAATGTTGAGAAAGTATATGTTGCATCCATCTCATTTTTTGAGACTATAGGTAGTTTATTTGCGAGAAAATCATTTTTATGAGGAACAACCAGTCCATATTATTGACCAAAGAGTGAAATTGTTGCAGAATAAGGTAATTAATCTGGTAATGGTTTTATGAAAAAACCATATGGTTGAAGAGCCAACATGGTAATCCAAAAATTCAATGAGGGATAAATACACCCATTTATTTGATAAATGAATAAAATTACAGGGATGCAATTCCCAAAAGGGGGAATGACATAACATCCTAAGTAAATAATAAATATGGAATTTTCATATTTATTAAAAATTTTGAATTAAATAAATATTTCACATTAAAGGGGGTGCTATGTTTTATATTGTACTCAATACGCAACAATGGATGTCTTAGAAGTCTTATGTTGCACATAATTCTGAGCCATACTGAAAAATAATAATATAATATTATTTTAAATGGTAGTTAATGACTAGCCGTTGTTTTAGTGGGAATGAATAGAATATACTAGAATATTATTGTACATATTTTTTAAATTGTTTTACATTTATCCATAATTTTTATAGTCTTAAAATAATAAATAATCCAATTTTAAGCATAGATAATCTAATATTTTTTAAAGGGTTGATTTACATCCTTTTAAGGAAGAACCTTTTTTAAATATATTTTTTTCTCATTTATTTATAGTATTTGAAAAATTAATATTGTTTTTTGGAATGGGGATATCAAAAATAACTTTGGCTAAAATTTTGTATTTTTCTAATAATGTTCAATTTTATATGAATGGTGAAGAATATTGTATTTTAATTCAAAACTACCTTTTAATATAATTTATTTATTTGGATAGATTTTCTTTTTTATTGGTATTAAATTTTAATTAGATTATATTATTACTATTTAATGCAATTTTTTTCATTGGATGCAATTTTACTTTGAAACAAGACATAAACGAATTTCAATCTTTTTATTGTTATTATTTCATAAAAACATGATTTTGGGTTTGGCAGAAAGAATTAATTTTAAAATAATTTCTTCCCATCCTATTTTTCGAATTTGGAAAAATGGATTCCATATTTGGAATCAAGAGGCTGAAATTATTCAAATAGATAACTTTAATTTTTAGACATTATGAATATTTACTTCCGTAAATAATTTTTTTGCTATGGTTTAATGATAAATCTGGTAAATAAGGGTAAAAAATAATATTATAATAATATTAAATTACCGTAAAATATGTCATAATATTTTTTTATATATTTATTTCTATGGAAATCCTTGGTTCATCTTTGAGACAACATTGAGCAACATGGGAGTGATAATGACACTTTATATTTATAAATTTTATGTAAAGACAAAAATGATATAAAAAATATATCTTTTTAATTTAAAAAATTTTTACATGGGGATATAGAAGTTATATCTAATACTATAAACATTAATTGGAAATCTAACACGATTTAATACATCATGTTATTTTTTTTAAAATTTTTAGACATCATATAAATAAAATTATTTATGACACAATAATGACACAGTCATAACCTCATTAGTGAATGATTTAAATATATACGATTATAAAAATTAAAACAATATACATAACCCTTAAAATTATTATTGGATTATTTTATTTCGAAAAATAGTCATCTAATATTCAACTTTAATGAGTTTTGGAACTTTAGAAACAGAAAATCATTATATAATAAAATAATATTTTCAAACATTCCTAAAGAGACCCCCTTATAAAAGGAAACCAATTCTATCCAATTCCTCACACCTCTCAATACCCTTGGATCATAAAAACACTTCCCAATTAAGATTCCTTCATCCTTTTCTTTTTCGTAGATTCTTTCCCCTAAGATGAATTAAAATTAATGTAAGCCTTTTGGTTCAAACCAAATGGAGTTACCCGATTTAAAAGTGACGTCTTCTCTTATATTCTTTTATTTTATTTTACTTATCCAAGCCCATAAACACGCTTTATATATTTCATTAATAACAACACCAGTATATCTAATATAATATAACTTATTTATGAGAAGGCTTCCAACTACACCTCCACACACCTCTATCTAAATGATACGAACATTCTATTTCTGTAGATGGTGAACTACTGCCACACGAAACGATGATTATTCAAATATCTCTAACCATATTTCATAGTTTACATTATGATGGAACTATATTTATATGTGATATATATTATAGTTTTATTGACTCTCTACTTCTGTATTTTTCATTTAAAACATATCTTTATGGTTTCCATAATGTGTAAAAGTGAAAATTTCATTTGAGGAAGTGGGGACTACCGCCCCCTGAAAGTGATGTGACTCGTTCATTCAATACGTGATACAAATAAAGGGCGGAGTTAATGAAATTATATATGATTTTATACTGTAATTATAATATAACTATTTATCATTATGTTTTAATTCTATTAAAATACCAAATATAAAGGAAAGTAGTGTTTGTGAATACGTACAACTTACCATCCCCATGAACGATGCTTTTAATTTAATATCTCCAAATGTTATGTAATATTATAAATAAAAATATATAATGTATATATATGATATATATGATTTCTAAATCATAAATATAATTCTAAAGATAATTTAATTTTGATCGCATGGACTATTTATAATAATAAAAAGTTAATTTTTTTTACTGAAGTGCCGAACATCGACAAAATGTATGATATGAACTCAAATAATTAACTAATTGTTATAGAAAGGTAATAAGTGATATAAAAGTAATAATACAATATTAAAATGTTCTTAATCAAGTATAAATTAACTTTTGTTTATAATTCACAAATTTAATGAATGAAATGGTCATGTCGGACACGAGGTAAGGGACTTCGTCTCAATCTCCTTTCATTGAGGCATGCATTGATAATATAGACCTCCTTCTTTTGTACAGTATATAGTAGAACCATTTGAATTTTATTTTCATTAAAATGGAATCTATTTTTCTATGAAGCGTTTTAGTAAATGAAACAAGTAATGTTTCTAACATTTGTGGCGATAATGACCTATTTTCCACTGTAATGGTTATTTGACTTCCTCTATAAGCCTTAATGTTGTTTTTAAATGAAAAAAACCCTTATTCTATTTTTTTGGAGTTTTGTTATTGAAAATGATTTATTTGAAGTTAATTGATTACTTAAATATCATTAAATTATTTCTTCTGATTGAAAATTAAATTTTATTTGTGACATGTTTATATTTTCCATATTTTATGAGTTATGATTTTATAATGGTACTTGGACATTTGACGGGTGGTTACATGATAAACAAAATGATGGGTGGTTCCATGATAAACTAGGATGGATGGTTATGTTATGACCTCCAAATTATTTTGTATGGAATTCATCCCTATGGCTATTCCATTTAGTGATATGTGTAGAAGTCGATCGTATAAATATTTCATAAGTATGTTTATCTCCCAAGTTACATTTATATGTTATGTGTGCTTTCAATGGATTTTACATTTATATTTTTGTTAAAAATGGCAATGAAATGATCATTAATTCATTGAATACTATTTACTATGCCATAAAGGTGAAAATTTTTACTTATGATAAAATTTTCATGGTTTACCAGTTTTTTTGAAATGCTAATAGTTTTCCTTATTTGTGTATCTCTTTAAGATCTTTTTATGTTCATCCCATGTTTTTTTGAAATCTTTTTCGTATGAAATAATGATTAGTAGGTTCTATGATAGGATCAAGGAAAATTTATGATGTCTAAAATATGGAACACGAAGTGACTTTTTTTCAAGAGTTTTATTTTATGAAAAAATCGATACTGAGTAGAAGTGTCTACATGTAATATTTATATTATTCTGTATATGTTATGGCCTAATTATTAAATCTATAAACCTAAAAAGATAATTGATGTTAATTATTCATTTAATTCAATATTATGTAATGTTTTAATGTCAGTTAATTATAATAAAAATTGATTCATGTTTACTGGTATCAATCTCATAATTATAAATATTATTCTTTTAGCACCAGATACGATATCTCTAGTTCAGGGCAGTTATATTTGGTATCAATGGAATGGGTTAGACAACTCTGGAGAGGTGGAACATTTAATTTGAGGTGAACCTATGAGTTGTGTATTATATAATAGATATATTAGATTTTCTTTGATATCTTTTTAAATAGAATGTAAACCTATTTTTTGGTGTTATGTGATGTGATTTAATGTTATAAATGATATATTGTGAGATATTTTATTTGGTTGAGGTATATGTAACACCTATGTTCAATTTACAAGAGTATTTGTTAAAAATACTATTAAAATACTAGGGTTGTATGAAGAATTTTGTGATATAAACTTTGGAGTTATAAAATACCTTAATGTTGACGATATGTATTCTATTTGGAATATATGGTTATTAATTTATAGAATGATGTAATACGTACCTTTGGAGTTATAGTAGAAATTTTGATATTATGTGTATTATTTATTTATATGACAGTTTATATGTTTTTATAACTATATTACTCTTTTCATACCATTTTAGTTTTGATTAATATCTAATGATAAATGGAATATCAAATAATCAATTCATTCCATTAAAAGATTATTATAGTGCATGAGACCTTAAATTTTCATTTACAATAATCATAATTTGGAGGAAAATATGGTTTTGTGGTGGTAATTTCATAAAATATGAAATTATACATGTAATGTAATTCTATTTCAATGTGTTATTAGTATAAACAATAATGAAATTCCTCAACTCTTGGAAATATATCTTGAAAAAATTAATATCCTATTAACATCATTTATAGTGAACCATTGTTCATTTAAACAGCACATTTGTTTATTGTAATATGGTTATTGAATTTCTCAAGATCATTCACATACTCATGATCAATTTTATTTATTACTATCAATCATTATTTGCGAATTACCTTTTTCCTCAATGTCTATATAATCACTACCCAATGATGTTATCATATTTGGAAAAATAGTTAGGTGTTTTTCCAGATGACCTTCACATTAACCTTTCCATCTTTTCATAATGATTTATTATTAATCCTTTTTATGATGGGGGCTTCTTATAAGAATATTTCTAAATGTTAAATCAATGAATGCCAATATTAAGAGAAAATATCAAGGTTGAATTTTATTAATTTGTGGATAATTTAACCCGCCATTATGTTTAATAGAATATTATATATTTTTCGTGTATAACACGCAACACCAAGAATAAACGAACCATGAAATTTCAGTAACTAAATAAGATTATTATATCCTAGTATATAAATTTATATGTGTGATTAGTGGCAGTTTAATTAGAAATTAGATATTATATTCATAATCAATAAAATATTATTTATTTGTTATTATTATATAATATCTCAATGATATGTACATTTATATTGTGCTTTAAAAATTAATTTTCTGGATAACTTATTTCAATTGATTTTTTATCCAAAAATAGAAAAAATAACTTCTCATAATTTTAGAAATTATATTTGTTAAAAATGATATAATTTTTAAAATTACAAAAATGATAATATATTACGAAAAATTTCTAATAATTTTGAAAAACAATTGATTTTCAAATGAATGCATAATTCTTCGAATTTTTATTGAAATCATTCCATTCGTTTCAAATATTTATATAAAATCATTATATATATATTTTTTTAAAAAACAATTTAAAAAGTATTTTCTATTTCACATTGTCCAATATATTTTATTGGAATACATGTTATATGTGAATTTGTTATACACTAATTTTATACTTAAAAATGATATTTTATGAAAAAACATATATTTCTGCATTTTATTGATTTAATATTAAATTGAATTATAATTGTTATGTGATTTGAATTTTATGAAATGTATTCCATATTTTTAGCTTGAAAATTTAGTATTATGTAATATATTAAATAAAATTTTTTTATAATGAAAAGTATAAATATTAAAAATCAGTTACAACTCTTAATGTAAAAACATATTTTCCAGGGGTGAATCAAAATAGAAATGTGTGATAAATGTCAAATAAAATGAATAAAAAATATTAAATCACCATAAATATAAAAATCCTAAACTAATATGTGATAATGGGTTTTATGTCCATTATTATTGATTACATAATTAATATGTTTTAATCCTTCTATAAATTCGTTTTTTGTCATCTCCCCAACTTCTAAATAGAAATCAATTTTCATATCATATCATCTCTACACTTCAATGATAATTTTGGATTAACCAATACCCCAGAAAATAAATTCCTAAAATTACTCCCCATTTATTATATTCTTTGGTTTGTTACCCAAACCATCTGACGAAGGATTTTGGTATTAACAAAAAAAAGTTTTCCATAGAATAGGTGTATTTCATTATTTAGCATTTGAATTTCCATTCATCATCTCCCTATGAAAAATATTATTACAAAATGATAAAACAATAATATATTTATATTACCTATAATAAGATGTAAATATGAATGTTATAATAACTTATATTCTTCTTCTATACTACAAAATGGGAAATGAAACCATAATTCATGTGTACAATGGATTACCTCCTTGTGAACTAGTGTATTAAATTTTCTATCACCCACTATAATGAATGGTTATAAATATAAACATAATATATATTTATTATTTTAATGAAATAATTTTCATTATATAAGGTTAATATATCTAATACTTTCTTACCATCACCCCTATTAACAATTTATTGCATTGTTCTTGCAAAAGTGGGGACTTCCACCTCCACAAAGTGATGTGATTTTTTCCATCACCTCATCACATAGATGTTATATATGAGATTATTTAATGAGATTATATCATATCCTGAATTTATTCATCATTATTTATGATAAAACATACTATCCTTCTTTCTGTCATTCTATTCTAAAAACAAAAACATTTCATATTCTTATGTATGGATTACTGAATAAATGATGAAAATATAAATCATCATTCATTAAAGTAGTTCATGTTCATTATGGAAAGAGTAATTTAAATATAAAAATTATATTATATTATTTATTATTTTTATTTAATTTACGTAATAGTGACCTCTTTGAATATAATCAACATGTTGAATCCATTTGATAATTATGAATAAAATGTCCTCCAAACAAACGACGTGGACTTAACCGAATATGTAATTTAAAATATTATTAAACTAAATTAATAAAATTTAGTAATGATAATTTAATAAACATATCCCTTTTTAAACATGTAATTTATTGGTGAATTTTCATTATATTTGATTTATAAGACATACATGGAATGTTTGGAATCAAGCTGCATGATTTCATTTTTATTTACCTTTTATCCATTGGTTTAATGTTATACACCTAATTTATATTATATTTTATATATTCTAACCATTTAAATATTTTATCATGCATCATTAATATTTCATGTTGGTTAATGTTTCACTCCAAACTATCTCATTTAATGGGATTTTGAATTTAATGGTACAGAGTGATAAGGGGTTTCACAACTCAATTTCTATATGTTGTGTTATATGACTTGGTCTTTGATTATATAATTTTAAAATTAGTTGTGACATGTAATTTTGTTTATATATTTTTTTAAATTTTTTATTTTGAAAAAAAATTCCTTCAAAAATTCTCTCCATCGATTAATTTTGAATTAAATGATATAATAATTCAAAATGTTTTTTATTTTTCATTATCATTTTCTAAATATATATATCATATCATGAACCATGATTTATGGGTCTCATTTTCACAGTACCTCATGAATGTATTTTGGAATATTAATAAAATAAAATAATGGGACATACTTATCCATATATTTATAATTATTTAAATGACATTTGATTCAAAAATTACTAATGTTGTAATGAATTTATGTTACAATAACTTCTCTTTTCAAGACTGATTTTGTATAAGGTTACTTTGTGGGAAATAATTTGACATTATTTCTATAATGAAATAAATTTTATTATTCTACAATTATGAATGTGTATTACATTTTTTTTCATGTACTATATTTGTAATTTAATATTCACCAAGAAAGTTGCTTTTAATAATCAGTAAATTTTATCTTTTTTAGATCGAGAATCATTCTCTTGCAAATGAATGTTTTCAAAAATATATTATATATTGTTAATTAAAATAAAAAATGATTTTTATATTTATTTGTTTTGATATTGGAAATTATTTTAAAAATTTTGAAATGATATTAATTAATGTTTTCACATAGGTCACTATTGACCCTGTTTACCAATGTTTTATTAAAATGATTACTTTTATCATTCACTATATAAAAAATTTTCCACCATCATGAAGGTTATTTTATTTATATTTCAATTATATGGTTCTAAGGTTATTTCAAATAAATTAACATCATAATATTCTATGATTTTTATGTTTTTACAAGGGATTTAAAATGTGGAAAGGGTGTGTTCCATAAGAATTTTTCAATTCGATTTTAATTGTATTTTTATTCACACTAAACTAAAACAATTTATTTTACTTATTGTAAACTTGGTATTTGAATCAATGATATCATAATTATTCTTTATTTATAATTGTTTTGATTATTTTAAAAGGTATTTCATGGAATCATTTTTTCAATTGGTAAATCATGCAATTACTGATTAATGATTATTGTTTGGCTGAAAAATTCAATCTATCACATGTTTTAATAATGATATGGTTCAATGAAATTGTTAATGATAATGGGTGATACCAATAAAACTCTTTATAAATGTTCATTGAGATAAGGATTTCTAGATAATTTTAAAAATCATTGGAGTTAACAATCTATAGGTTTCACCAATGTGATTGTTGTAATTTTCCATGTAGGTTATTCCATTTTTTTGTATGACTGTATGATAGATATGAAAATGATATTCCATGACATGAAGACATTTTATTTGTTCATGAATCATTACCTTATATATCCTTTTACTAAGTATTTTTTCACATGGGCTATTATTGTCTACATATATGAATCTTGTCTTATATAAAATTTTTATTCCATATATCATGTTTTGTGATACCGATTTTGATTATTGCAAATTATTTTATTTAATTATCATACACATTAATTATTTCAACATTTACCTACAAAAATATAAGATCAATTATGACTGTTAATTGGTAAAACATAGGTCTATACTTACTGAGCAGATGAGACCTCCCTTTTTTTGTTTCATTTAATCTGGGCCGAGAATAATGTTTTTGTGTATGTTATTACTAAGAATGATTCTTGATGTGGATAACATAGTTGAAGAGGAAGTATGTTTTTATGAATATATTGTCTATGTATCTATGTTTTTTTATGATTATTTTCTAATTCCATTTATCTCTAAACCTAAATAGTCCCTGGGTAAGTAAGTGATCCAATTTTTTTGTTTCATGTGAAATTTTTTTAGAGGGTTCAACTTATTCAATGATTATTTTTATTTGTGATATAAATTTAAAGATTAAATTTTTTTAACCATATCTAGAGTGAATGATTTGTGAAATTATACAATCAATACTTATACATATTATAAATGAAATATTTTTATATTCAATTATTCTAAAATCAATAAATTGAATATGATTTTATGTAATAATCCCTCAAGATAAAACAGAATGAGAGTCATGTTATATTGTATATCAAAAAGATTCCCAATATATCAACTTATAGAATCTAGATAAACATGATTCAATCAATTTAATGGAATGTATGGTATTCAAGGGTTAAAGGAATTGTATGAAATTTTCATCATATTGATGATGGATAGTTATAAAGGGAAAATACAGTGTTGGATGGTATATTTTATCTAAAAAATGGTTTCCTAAGACAACCCTATAAGAAAAACGGTTGGTTTCAAAAGATCATTTGTAGATTTTTTTATGGAAACCTATATGGGTGTTGGTATAGATGAAAAAATACTTGAAAATAATCCTTTCAATGGTAACACACCAGAACAAATCAATTATAAAATTATTATATATAGTGAGTCCATTCCAAAAAATTATAAATGTATATTTAATATAGAATAAATCAGGTATAATAAAACACGAAAGGGTATGTACATTATATTTGAAAAATAAAATGGATGTGGTACCTTAAAGGATAATTTATAAACCAATTTTTACATTTTTATAAATTACAAACAAATATTACACTTCCAATGTTGTATTCTAAAAGGTGAAATGAATTAATTGTGAAAAGTATAATTTTAAAACAATTTCTAATAAATAAGCTTCCAAAATTTCCTTATTTTTATTCTATTACATGTTTAATAAATGATATAACATTTAATACTTAATGGAAAGAAAACATTTAAATACATTCAAAATACCTTTATTGAAAGTGTAATATTTTAATAGACTAATAAAAGGGTATTTTTATTCAAAACTCATTTCCAAATGGTGATTTATTAAATTGAAAATATTAAAATAATATTTTGGGTGAATCCATGATAGGAGGGAAATTTTAAAAAAACATTATTACAAAAAGAGAGTAGATTTTTACTTTCAATATCCCATAATAGAAACATATATAAAAGGTTATGGAATATTTTTAAAAGATTAATGTAGTAAGAATGAAATTATATAATAAATTAAATAAAATAGGATTAATAAATATATTTTATGTTGCACCCAACATATATGAAAAAAGTTAAAGGTAATATTAAAAAATCAATGATGAATAGATGATTAAAAATAATAATGTTGGGGTAACAACTAGATTAATATCAATATGAATAATGAAATATTATTCATATTACTATATCCTATTAAATAAAATAATTAAACTATTGGAAGGAATTTGTGGATATTAATGACAACATACATGAAACAATGGCGCAGAAATTATATTATATATCGATGAATCAGAATTAAGATAATGAATATTATTAACTTTTATGTTAGATTCATTTAAAACCATATTCCTCCAATATGTCAAACATAACTATTATGAAAATTCATATCATAAAAATATTCTTGTATTTTCATCCAGACTCTCAATTTATAATTACTCTTTATTTGAATTTTAGTTAGTTAATACATTCTTCCATTGTTGGGTGTATGTAACTAGATAGTTTTGTACTAGTTTTGCAACAAATGTAGTTTTATTCATTATTGATACAATATTTATAATAATGATATTCTTAAAGATTCTTTAACATGTTTTCCATGAAATTTATACAGGATTGTTTTCATCCCAAATAAATTTTAGTAAAAATCTAAGTAGGGAAAATTGAATATTATCATGTTTTAATGAATTTTAATAAAATAATGTTTTTTAATTAATTAACAAGATTAAAAATAATTTTACCACTATGAAATGAGAAAATAATAATTATTTACATATTTATATCATATTATATAATTTCTTATTTGTTCAATGTCGTCAATTATATTAATTTAGAGCATTGGTCAATTAGGTTGTTAAATGACTCAAACATGAAAATTTGATGATTAACTGAATCTTATGTGGTCCTTTAGTTCTAATATAACACTACCTTAAGAATAATGATATTATTTAGTGTTTAAATTTGGGATATATTCTAATTTTAGAGAATTATATGAATAATTAAGGCATATTAAAATAATACAAAATACGAATAAATATATATTTCGAATAGTATTTGTATTTTAGATGATTGAATTGAAGATGATATTTTATCGATAATATGATCAATAAGATCAAACATTTATCAATACAGAACATATTTGATATAAAAAATATTATATTTATTCATTAAACATGGTATTATGGTAGTATATAATGATTTTATAACTATTTCATAGGAAATAAATGGGTAGTATTCGATAATTTACTTAACATTCAACCATCAGTTAAAATTGGTCATGATATAGTATCCCATAAACAAATATCCATTGTATTGGTGGGCATGAGTTTGATTAATTACATTTTAATGTATTTTTAATGAGTTTACATATTTCAAAATTGATTTTTATTTCTTATAAACAAGTTTTAATTATTTTTTGTAAATAAAATTTATTATTTAACATTTTTATTTCCTAATTGTAATATGAATCCTATTGTATTAAATGAAAATTATAATTCAAATATCAATATTATATAAATTTAAATTTATTAAATTTATATAATATTTAAAACATGATACCAAAATTATCATAAGTTAATGTTTTTAGAATATTTATAAAAATGATATTTTTGTGAATAATATAAAATAGTGCTTTTATATTAAATTATATTTTCCATTCTATAATTTAAATAGTAAAATTGTTATTAGAAATTATTTAAAAATTTAATTAGTTCATATGTATTAATAAAAATATAATAAATTTAATCGGAATCTATATTATTATTAATTATTTAAATTAATATTTTTCTATATATTTATGTGGAAACCCACTTTTAGGAATGTATTTTTGGTTTATTATGAATGTTTTTATAACCCTAATATAAGATGAATTTAAAAATATATTTCATATTTGGAATCACCATAAATAATATTATACAATATATTCATCAAAACGTTTTCATTATGAATATTAAAATAGTTAAAAACTTAATATTATAGTTATGGTAAAAACATGTTTACTTGGGGTTAAACTATGAAATTACAGTTTAATACATAATTATACATAAATATTTTATATTGGGTGCCTATTTTTGACCATATATTATCAAAACATCAAATAAATTACAATTTTATGTATTTTTCTTGAGTATGATGTTTTTATATATTGATCTCAGGATAAATTCCAACTATATCCTCTTAATCCCTTATAAAATTACTCCCTTACTCTCTCTTCATTAAAATATTTTTATCATCTTAGATAAACATTTAAAATAGATATTCCCTTCTATAATTCCCTTTACATTAATTAAAGGAGTTGTAATTTTTATAATTCTATTAATTTTTTGATTTAGTGGGAATCTAAAGGAAGCCCACCAAAGAAGTTGTTACCATCATACCAGACCAGATTCAAATTATTTATTATTAAACCTCCAATAAATATATATTATTGAAAATAAAATTATAAATTTATTATAATCAGTGTAATAAAATTTAACTATATTTCTGGAAAACCCATTTTCCAAATATTTCCATTAAATTGGGTATTCAAATTTTTTGTGCCCTTATGTGTGTACTACTACAACTACATAACGATATAATGAATTATATGTTACCATTATTAATGGATGGATATTATGATGGATTTAAATATTATTTATTATAATTACTATATTATTATGGAATAATAATTATGACATATTGTTTACCATTCATAATTTTTTTGGAAATAAAAACAATGTTCAGGCAGTCATATGGACTCCAATGTCCATGAACATTGTAATTTTTTTGGTATATTCCTTTAATTTATGATAATAAATATTTATATAATTAATATATATTATATTTATACCATTATTAACGTTGTTTTTATTTTTCGACCATCATCAATTTATAAAGACCAAAACAGCCCAACCGAAACATTCATAACAATGATATAGTTAACACCTAAAAATTGTGATTTTAAGAACGGATTATTACTAAATTAATATTGAAATTTAATATGTGGAGCACACAATATATTATAAATATTTACTTATTATTTATATATTTATAATAAAATAAAATTAATTATAATATATGTTATAAATGTTATGAAGCTTATCAAACATGAGGTAAGGAAATTAGGATTTCATGTTATTTTTATTAGGACCATTAACTCATATATTTATGATGATGAAACTATATATTATATATATATATAATATCATTTATTTTATTCTCTTAAAAATACGTATTCATATTAGATATGTATCTTTCATTTTTTCCTCCTTATGTTCTTAATATACACAACGAATGGTTCAATGGAAAAATTACATTAATTCCCCCTTTGGTATAGAATTATAGTCATTCATTTCAAAATTTTCATTGAAATTATTTCATGAATGGTCTCAATATTATGTTATGAATTTTTATTTATTTATAACCATCATTTACATGATATATATTTTTCGAATAAAACTTCTTTTCATTTTCCAAATAATGTAATTTAGAATTTTTATTAAAAATGTGATGTTAATTATTATTATAACATAATCACCAAGAATATAATTTCCAACCATCATTATTTCCAAATGAATTTAATATTCCATTTCATATTTGAAATTCTATTTCCAAATAAATAATTTTCTTAATAGCTTCTAATTTTATAAATTTTTATCAATGGATTTGAAATGAAAATGTTATTCTGATCAATAAATATTTCAGCGATATTCCAGAAGATTTTTTCATCAATGATAACTTGATATGATTTATATTGGTATTTAAATGGGATGTGATACAATGATACCATCTTTATTAATTCCCTTTATGTATTGGGATAATGATGATTAAATTTTTTACAAAATCTATTTATTTTCTATTAGTTATTCTATGATTATATTATGGTGGTTTTTTGAACTTTTGGCATACATATGTATGAATTATGATTATATTATTGGTGATATTGGAAGTATATTTCCCTCTAAAACATTTCTTAATATAAAAGATTTATGAGAATAAAGGGTACATGTGATGTTATTCCAAACTCGGAAGATGATGTTCATGAAGTTATCCAAAGAATTAAAAAGGATTCACGACTCATTACACATATCTCAAAAAGGAAACATGGGTGATTATCCCAATATATAATATGGAACATGGGTTGTTATCCCAAGCCTAACATGCGAGGAATGTCATGTTTTGTTGAATTTTCATTATATTTATTTGATTCAGATTATTCCAAAAAAGTTGACAAGATCTAATTCCAAATGTATTCACCTGTAGTTCATGTTTATCAATTCCATTATTATTCATGTCATTTAAACATACAATATTTTTTCCACAAATCATGTTTATGAACAATTAATTTCATGGTATGGTTTATAAATATTATATTCTTGTTCTCATATTGATGTGCTCATGTTAAACATTATTGATCAATTAAGTCTCCCTCATTTACTGTTACTGATTACCCAATCTTACAGAATACTATGATTCATTTTCTATATCATATAATGAGAATTTTCTATTACGATATGTATATAAATAGTGTTAGTTATAAAGAATATAATGGGAGATAATGTATATCATTAAGGTACAATTTTTTATGCATATAATTTTCTAAAGGCACTCAAAATTTATGGTTTTTTACAAAGATCATAATAATATGAAATGAATATACATATAATAAAATGTAATATTTATTTATAAAATATATGGGTTACTATAATTTATAAAATACAAGAAACAGTGTCAATAAAAAATTCACTGACGTGGTATTGCACCGAAACACATGAATAATGTATTCATTTTTTATAACGGTAGTGTAGAAAGGTTGTGAATTGTTATTCACTATGTATAGATATATAAAATACATGGAAAACAAAAATATGATACATATATGGATTTGAAAAATGAATTTTTAAAGATAACATAGAAATAAATGAATTAAAATAATAAACTATCACTCATTTTGAGTACATTGAGTTTCTTGATCACAATTCCGTAAATAATGTTGGCTTAGGATAATTTCATGTGAATATAATTTGAATGATGATGAAGTGCATTCTTAGAGATGGAAAATTTTAAGCATTTAGCGTAGAATAAAATTGTTTGTTTTTGTTTTTATGGGGTTGTGAGACACCCATTTTAGCAGTGAATATAAAATAAAGTTTTACAAATACCCATAAAATCTTCATAATTGGGTGTCACCATCAATGTTCGTACCTACGAAAATAGGATAATATGAATTATGAAAGGGGTCATGTCATGAAATGTATCAATAAAGTTTAAAAATATTGTTTTAAACCATATTATTTTTTTCACAATGTATGACCCCATTAACAATAATTTACCCTCACCCCAATAACATGTTTTAACCATTGTAATTTATCCTTTATATAGAAAAATAAAATTAACCATATTAGTTACTTCAGGCATAAAAACTGAAAATTTGAAAAAAAAATTAATCTTTATTTTTTATATGTAATAAATTTGATATTAATATCATATACATATTGTGCATTAAAATTAGTTTCATGAAAAATGTATTACTAATGATTTAAAATATTAAAAAAATATTATTAAAATAGATCCAATTTTTTTATATTTATGATTCTAGTTTTAATATATATACATTTTTTAGTAATAAATTTCATTAATTTCTATTTCATACATACATACTAATAATATCATTAAATTAATATATTTTTAGAAGTGGTATATTTAAATATTTACTATTAAATAATAATTAAAAAACCAAAATTTATTTTTGATAAAATATTCCTATGGAGATTACAATAATATATTTTTTTTAAAAAATATTATAAAAATTATAAATTTATCATTCAAATAAAAATATAAAAACTAATTGAAAAAAGTATGTAAATTAAAAATAACTCTTTTTAATGAAATATATCATTCTTTATAATTTTATATAATTTTATATTTCATGTAAAAAATTATTAATTTAACTATATATTACTATCAATTAGCAAAATGTTTTTTAGATAAAAAAATTGTGCTTAATAAGACATTTTTAGGAAAATTAAAATTCATCGATTAAAATGATATTGGTAGTAATTTTTGAAATAACCATGATATTTTATTCATATTAATTATATCATATATATTCATTATATAATTATTTCCTACATAGGATACTTCTATTCATTCAAATTAATTATAAAATTATCTTTTAATGGTCCTATATTATATTCATATTTTATCGACATATATCACAGTCTCATTAATGATTGGTGTTGGATATTGATGGTGACATCTAACAAACTGACTTATTTAATGATAATATTATATTAAAATCAGAGGGAGTTTCATTCTCCACCATAAATAAAGGAATTCCACATAAGTTTTCTCATAAAATCAGATTTTTTTTATATAGAACTTATAAATAAGTATACACTTTAATATAATCATGAGTTCATTTATGATGTTGAGTGAGACTTATATATATGAAAATTTTTTATCATCCCCTAGTAAAATAATATGATCCATTCCTAATTTCAAATATAATTCTACTATGGGTAAATTAGTTATATATATAAAAAATGATTTCCTAGAATCTTTAAAAATGATTTAATTATAATTATAAAACAAAAATTTTTATTTTTATCTAAATTTTTAATAGTTGTTTAAAACATTCATGACATAAGATGTCAAAAATTCATGTCTAAAAACACAATTCTCACTATATTGGTGGTACTTTCACTGGTTATCCCAATATTTCAAGGGTTTTGGTTAATATTTCCCTCATTGTCCCTTCAATTGGTATAATGAGTTTCATAATGTCCAACTCCCATAAATTTTTTACTACTAGTTATTTATTGTTTTTCACCTCCCCACACATCTTCATTTACATTGTCCTTCACATGCACAATTATATAATATATTTTCAGATTGAAACAATTTCTCTTACAATTCGGTAAATAGATTTGTCATAATAAAAATAGAAAATTCATTTCATAATTTCTTTTCATCCCATTATATTCCATGAGACTCCATCCTTCCCTATATTTTTGTGTTTATGATTTCTCTAGTATGACATGTTTAATCTTTTATGTCATATTTTTTGGGATAATAATACAGTTTCATTTACGTGTAAAACTAATATTGGTTAACCATTGGGATAATTATTGTATTTCAATCACACCAACTTCTTACATGGTTCCTTTAAAATCCATACACTACTATCACCATTGAAGGTTATCATGATAAATTTTCTAATAAAGTTCATATGACAATTTCAAAACCATAAAATTAATATATCTTACTTTTTCATACTTTTTTGTTGTCCTATAATACTTTTATTCAATTCTATGTTACTATTAGTTATGTGTATATCATTAATTATTTAACCTAGGTGATGTTCTATTGTTCTTTCTCATTATTCATAACACAATCCATTTACGTATGAAGGAAATAATTCAATAAGAGTGGTTTATAAAGACCATATCATTAAATTGTGAATATCCCTATAGAGTTTCCAACACATTGTACAACTTTTCCAAATAGTCATGTAGATGGTTTTGATTGAGTAAACAACCAATACACCATTTTAGGGTTTATTAACCCTTATAGAATATGTGAAAGATCCTGAATCCACTTGTAATATCCATTAAATTATATATATTCTTGGAAAAATATACCATATACATTACCAAGACATCAAGATTGTATCGTATACTTATACTTATTCGTAGGGTTTTCCTTAAGGTTCACTTATCAAAATTCATAAATAAAATATTCTTTATTACCATAACATTTAACCACACACAATCTAATTATTTTTATCTATACCATTGAAAATATGATCAATATTTTCATAACAATAATATAATTGTTAGGAAAACGTCATAATATCCACAATTATCAAAACCCTGCTATAATAAGAACTATGCTAAATAACACCAATGTATTATATCGTACCAAGATTCCACTCAATAGTGACCCAATCCCACATGTCTATATGTCCACAATCGCATAACCACAAATGCCAAAGGTTTTCAACAAGCATCGAGGGACGAGTTTAGGCTTTTTGAAGACTATTACCTCATCACCATAGCATCAAAAATGATGTCAAACAAAATAAATAGTGGAAGTTAATAAAGAAGAATCCACCTTAAAATCTATACGAGGCATAAATTCCTACAAAATCATTAAATGTCATATATATAATGATGCATATAATAAATTTTTCAATAAAGTAACAATAATAGCACACAGAACTACAATACATGTCTCTCAAAAGTGAAAATGACCAAAAAGGTATCCCAGTTGCATCACATGCAACATCTTGGCCATTTTATCTCATGCACCATAGAAACAATCAACAATATAATGTAAGGTGATTTCCCTTACCATCACCTACAACTGTATAATATATTTGTTCCCCCCAAAAGTCCAAAATAAGGTGTAAGATAAACATACCACTAGGAATCCTCTCAGACTTCGATAAAACTCTATGAAGTATTATGAAAAGTGCTACCAAGTTTTTGTAAGTTAGTAATGTAATGGTGACTACTGAGGGCATTTGTTTACATCACAAGAAACACAAAATTCTATAGTGAAGCTTCCTGTAACAAACATTATCTCTAGAAAATATAGTGATTAAATAAGTAATAATGCCACAAACCCTTTCTGTTTAATCATCAATCTCATGTAACCAACAACATAAACATTTAATTAAGTGTATCACTAATCTATAGCATTTCATTAATAAAAATTTAGGGACCACACATCCTCAATGTGTAATAATGTGTAAACCATGAAGGACCAGATCCATGGTGTTGAGGACCAAGGAATACTCATTATTTATCATCGGAATCCTAGTGGAAACTCAGTTAGGGAACATTTTGGAGTTCATGAAGCATGTGTACCAAATTGTCCTATTAGCATCCAAGAAAGCTAGATCCATGGGGTAGTATGGCTTAAAGAATCCCATAGAATCAAGACCCAAGAGGCATAATCAACCCAATGCATCCACAATTGTGTTTCTTATTCACATATGGAAGTTCATGACAACTATAATTCATTCAAACATATGAGTATACCTACTCATATAAACCATTTAATTTCCACATGAGTATACCAACTCATATAAACCATTTTACAATTCTATTCCATATGACTATACCCACTCTTATAATAAATTTTATCATATTCTATTTAAGAAAACAAACCATATGAGTATAAAAACCAATAACACTCATTTATTCATACACCATGGGTTTACCCACTAAACGATCACATGTTTAATATGGGTTTAAACAAAAGCATTAGGGTATACCAACCCCTATAACCATAGAAACACATTTAGTGAGAACACCAAATAACATAGTCACACACAACATGAGTTTACCCATTCATGGATTCTACTACCTTTTCAAAAATTCATATAATTATACCTTACAATATTATTACTATTACAATTATTCATTTCACTTCGATATACAAACCTAATTAATACAATTTCTAACAATTCCCTACACGAAATTTTTAAAAAAACAAATTAGTATACCCATTTATGTAAAAAATATAGTTAATAATTTAATTCAATTAGATAAAGAATTTTGGAGGAATTTTTTATTGGAACACCCCATGGGTGACAATAATTCATAAAATGGGGTCTAACTGACCAAAACGGTACCTAGGTGATTACTCACTAGGTTCGATTACATCTTGTAATATATACATACAAAAAATCAGGGCTGCGCTGAAGAGTTAGAACAATGACATATGAACCAATCGCTTTAAAAAGGTCTAAATGCTGAATGAAATGTATAGACCACCTACATTAGATTTTTAATAGATAGTTAATCCTGTAACGAGTCCTAATGCATCCCATTTCATGAGAAATATGATTAAGGGAATAAGAATGGGATATTTGGGCATTTGAAATTAAAATCAAATAGCTCAATCGATTTCTAGAATAATTCCGAAAGGATAAAATGGAATATTGGTCTTACTGTTATGGATAAAACAAGTTGAGAAAAATTAGAATCAGATCTCAGTTGGTAGACCAAACTCAAATCCACGGTGATGGGTAACATGAAGCTCTTAATGTGACCCCTCCCATAATTTTCAATGATTCATTTGAGATGGAAAACTGTGGATTAAATCATTTCAAAATATAAACGATCATTGCTCCCATATCAACCAAGTCACATGATTAAGGAACATAGATTGTACAACCACACTTTGTTTTGCACAATTGCTTCAAGTACTAGGGGGCACCTGCATGGTTACCACACATGGTCTATCTAACTGTGCCATAACGACGTGGTAAATCTCTATAAATGGCCTAAAATTTTACCTGAACCACAACATGTATATGTTTATTCTACCACAATCTATCCTATGTTTGTGTGTCTAGTAGACCCCCCCCCCCATTTCTTCACATCGCATGGTATGTTAAACCGGGGTTCCTTCTATACATGGCATCTAATAACAATGCATTGTCCCAAAAGAAAACTAAAATTGAATATGGATTCTAAACGAGCCCCAAAAACCTGCTAACCACCCATATTAAAATGGGGTACACACATATGTTCTTAAAAGTAAATTTAAACTAAAAATAAAAGGATTTGTACATCATACCAAAACGCAATTTCATACCATATTCTGTCCTTATAGAAATAATTCCCTGAATTTGACTTTGATTTTTGTTCAATATTAGTATGAGAGAAACTCTACAAACTGAGCGTGTATATCAGAATCACATTCCCATGTCTCTTCCAGTTAATGGATGTGCTTCCACATCACCCATAATAGAGGAACTGATAGGCCTCAAAGATCCTCTGATATCTAGTCAAAGGTATGTAACATGTTCTCTTCAAATGGTACATCCACCTTAAAATCATCCTCCTAAGGCTAAAAACGTGAGAGGTGTCTAAATTATAGCGACTCATATGAGAGACATGGATGACTTCATTCATGGCCTAATACCATAGAGGAAACTACAATCGATAGGCTACCAACGAACTCTCTCTAGAATATGGAAGATCCTGAAATCTATGGGTGAAAGCTTACCCTGCCTCTTCATTCTCATGTGTCCCAACGTTAGTAAAACACACAAGAAAACATGATCCATAACCCCAAACTCTAGAGGTTGTATGTGGTGATTGGCGTAATATTTTTAATGAGACTGTGTTGTAGCTATCTAGTTCATAATCAACTAGTCCTACTCAAAAGTCTCTCATATGGGGCATGGTCCCAGTAAGGATGCATCACCTAATACTAACCAAAACATGGGAGAATGATATGGAATACTATAAAAATCCTAATGGGGTTCCATATGTATGATATAGTGATAACTTTTATTATAGGAAAGCAAAAATAGAGGAATATTCTTGTCCCAATAGTGCCTAAAATCCAAGACGCATTCTCCCAAAATTTCCTATAGTACCTATATAATAAATTATAATTGGACATTAGTTTGATAGTGATATGTTGTTCATAGAAGAACCGGTCTATCAAGTGCCCTTTGAAAACTCTACTCGAAACATGAAATATATTGGAATCCATATCTAAAATGATACTGTACCGGACCCCATCGAGTCATACTATCTCTCAAATATACAACCTTATGAGATCATCAACAATAGAGGTTTCCTTAATTTCCATGAAATGATAAACCTTCGTAATTCGATCAATAAAAACCCACACCGAATCATTACATTGAGGTGACCTTAGTAAACAAGTCCCAAAATCCATCATGACACCATCCCATTTCAACTATGGAATAGTTAACTACTATAGAAGTCTAGATGAATGTTGATGTTCTTCCATAAACAACTAATAGGTGGAACACCTCATAACAAAACTAGCTTGATCACTTTTTATACTCGATCACTGATACTGATGGCACATTTATAGAATATCTTAGTGACCATGAGATTCAATAATAAATCTAAAATATAAAAAACTTGCATCAAATCCTCGTGTATATATCATGGAAACCAAACATATCTATGGATACACAATGACCTCGACCATGGCTAATTTCCAACTAGGATGTGGGTCCTCACCTTCCATACTCTCTCACATTACTAGGATCTCATAATCTGAGAGTTTCCTTATCCCCACTCTATCCATGAGGGTAGAGGTCACAACTAAATATGATAGAAAGTCTTAACCTGACTATTGTGCACCTCCAGAAGTATCATAGATAAAAACAACCTAATATTCCACTTGATATTAGTATATTGAACCACATATATATATGTCCTCCTTCTTAGTGCGTCAACCACTTCTTTTCCCATAATAGTCATATTGGGAATCTCAAATTCAAAGGATAGAAGGTACTCTATCCCCTTCTCTCCCTAAAATTCAGATTGCACTATGTGAGCATACACGTGAGGTTATTTTTTCTATTCCTACCATAAAATCGTCCCCTAGTAAATAGTGTATCCAATTGCATGACACATTCACGTATGTAGATAACTCGAGATCATGTGTCAGGTAATTACTCTCATGATGTATCATCTATCGAGACATGTACGCCACAAATTTACTCCCTGAAGTGTAATAGTAAACCATATGTATCTTTCCTAGATCTTGTAGTATCATGACTGGTACCGATGTCACCATTCATTTCATCTCTTGAATCACAACCACATAAGAATCTAACTACCAAAACATCACACCATTCATAGTCTAGCCAATCAATGACACTGCAAAGCATGAGGAGACCTCTATAAAATGCTTGTAGTAACCAGATATCCCTATGAAACATTATATGTAAAGAACCATTATTGGGATGTACTAATAATACTATATAGCTCACCTTTTCTAGTGTATTGATACTCATATCTATGAAATGATGAGATATATTAAGTGAATATGATCCATCCAAAAGTTTAACTATACAAGATTATCATTGAACTAATGACCTCTCATTGTATTCAATAAAATCTTCAGATAGTTGGAATGGTCATTTTGATTGTGGGAATTTAGAAAGATAACATCCAAGAAAACCACAAAAAAGAATCCTTGTAATGATGTAACACCAATTCTTCAAATAAATGAAAATTGCTAGCGCATTCCTGAGACTGATTCTAACAACCAAAAACTATTATAGACCTTACACTTTGTAAAAAACTATAGGAGTTGAGTCTGCTGGTAGAACATGAACATGATGATATCCTGACCTCAAATTGATTTTCAAGAACACTCAAGCTCCTCTATTCTAATGGAATAGTTAATCTATCCATGGAAAGGGATGTCAGTTTTTAACAATAAGTTAGATAAGGTTTCGGTGATCCACACATAGACTAACAATTATGTCCACCTTTTTCACAAAAAGGACTAGGAAACCTGACAGAGAAGTACTTAGTCAAATAAAGCCTTTTGCCTAAATATAATATAACTACCACATGAGCTTCTACAACTTCGTCGTAGCCACCACATAAAGATGTATTTATACCAGTGCAGATTATAGAAATAGATCGAAATATAAATCCACCTCTATCATATGAGGAAAACCAAAAATATTCATCTGGAAACACGGACCTGATGTGCTCAACCACTGCAGAAAAGTTCTCATAACTCACTCCCTAATCATCCGGGTATAAACTAGAAATCTGGGTTACCACTCCCCATAGAAAATTATTCTCAGGTCTATCTCGACATTACTTGAAAACACATTCATCCTTGTAATAAAAAACATCACCATATAGTGATGTAAAAGTTTCCCTCGGGCGATAGAAGTTAATGTAATCCTGATAAATACTAGCCAGTCTATCCCAAGAATGATTTCAAAACCTATCATCTTTAGGAAATAAAAACTCCAGAAGAAGTGACACACACAAACCTCTTGGGTTCACTCCTTACACTGGTTTACCTCACCCATTTTTATTCGCAGTGTTTTGTATAGAATCATAATTCCCTCATAGGAGAAAACAACAATCCCAAGGCTTTTCACAATAGGTTCCAATATAAAACTACAAAATAGAAATATATCAAATAAGAAAAGCTGGGATAGTTGAGGCAACTAAAATCATATCTCTCAATGTAGATGGTCCAGCACCCTACTACTCGATGGTTGGCTACACAGAATAGAATTTTAATACACCACAGTCCTATAACACAACCTCATATCCTGGGGTAGGCCAACACTGATGTCTAGATGTGACTATTGTCTAGATACCTCTACCATGACCACCACTTCCCTAGCAGGACTAACCAACACTACTCTATCTACCATCCTGCAGAAGAGATAAGCAACATGGTCCTAAACCTGATGTCGTAGTAGACCCCTACCACTCACATCAGTAGGGAATGACCTATAAAACCAATACACATGACCCATAATACTGTAAGATCGACACTCAACTAGGTCATTATTTTAAGGATTCTTCATGTGGCCTCCCCTACCATAATGATAAAAAACACCACACTACGAGTACTCACATTTTGATTGGAACTCACCTCATTGAAATCCTCAAAACGGTGCTACCATACTGAAGATGTAGATCCATTAGGTTGAGGAACAACACTCCCTTGTTCTATACCCTCATATTCCCTCAGGTTCCGCTATATAATTTGGGCTTGATTTATAATCATATTGATATATGTCAATATGAACATGTTGACATGATATTAGATAGAATGTATGAGACCTTCCTCAATAATACTATATTTTGAAAGCTAATCAGCCAGGAACATCAGCACAAAACCCTACAACTCTGTAATGTGTATCATGTACTCCATAACTCTCCTTGCACCCTAATCTAGAGGCATCAACTCACTATCCCACTCTGATCATAGTGTCTTGGGGTAAATGTAGTTGAAAAATAATTTTTAGTAGTCATCAGATCCTCTATCTAATAGCCCATTTTTTAGGTGTAATACGTTACACCGACGCTTTGCTGCTCGACATATCATGTAAGTAGTGAGCCTGACTGTCCTCTCAAGTGGCCTCTCTAGATGGTCAAAAATTACTAATGTGTTCACAAGCCATAGATATGCTCCCGATGATACTCTATCCCCCGAAAATGATGGGGGATGTTGCTGATATAACACCTATGTCTGCTCATCCATAATAATGGTAGGTTGTGGTGTTCCCTATAAAGTCTATATATAAATAAAGAACCCTTCACAGAACAATATCTCATCACATGTGTCTAGAACATCCTCTAATTCCACAACTCGCTACAACAGAGGAATAACCAGTTTCCCTAAACCCGCCACCAATATAGATTTGTTGTTTCATCCCTCATGGCATACGATTTGAGGTAATCGTGGTGTAATCTCTAAAATTCCAATCACACACCACATAAAAGTAAAACAAAAAATCTCACAATTCAAAAGTGTGTGATAGGTTAAAACCCATCTAAAAACCAAGTCAACCCACAACCTTCTCCTAAAGACAATACTGTATGAGGAAAAACTATCAAAACGATCTAAACTATATTTTTTCCCACTCTATTCTAGGTCATGGTCATGTCACAAACCATCATTTTAGGTTCCCAATTCTTTTTCACATTTCATTTGTTTAGAAAATTCAATATGGTTTACAAATTTCGAATCTATGAGGTATCATAACACCTCATGAACCCAAAACGCGGTTCCAATTCATTAAAGACGTATCAAATTCACATTATCATTTATATTTCCTTGGTGCATCATTTAGAAATCCACAAGGGCCCATACTCCTTATGAATTGTAATTTTATGTCACTCAACAATTCAGTACACTAGAACTATCACAATAGTAGGAAAACAATCACAAAATCTATCACAACAACAAGAAATAAGTAATATATACAAAATGGAAGGGCATAATGCACCAAACATGATATCTAACATGTTTATATAAGATTAATGATTTGGAATACCCATAATATCATTGGGTTTCAATAGAAAAAGAACTCCCAATTGCATCAACAGTTACAAAATAACTCATGTGTGTCTCCAAATTGTGAAATAGAATCAACTATAATAGTAAAAATACAGAATATCACAATTCAATTCAAGGAAATTTGGATTTTCACTATACGTTGGGTAGAAACTCATGGGCACACCTTATTACCGAATTCTGTTTCAATTATATATCTATATATCGTAACCAAACAGTAATTTAAACAAAAAAATTCCCCTTTGATTCCACGTTATGACATTGCAAACCTGGATAAAACACAACAGTGCTTCAAACTCTGTTGGCTACATGGTCTTAGGGGAAACTCCTCAAATTCTCGGGGAATCCAACTAGGAGAGAGGGATAGGGAGAGTGTTTTCATAGAAAATGCCATATTTTCCAGAGTATCATAGTGGATGTCAAACACAATCAATAGATGAAGTGAATAAATAATTATCCAACTCAAAATCCGGAAAATTAATGAATACATACAAAATATAAAAAATTCACATACACTATGATTCATATGATATATGTCTCTGGAATGAATACAAAACACTACATAGAAATACAATTCAATACAAGTCTCTCAAAATATAGAAAACCGAAAAAGTATACCAGTTGCAACGCAAGCCTCATCTTGGACCAATTCTATCCTTCTAAAATTCATCAATCATCAACCTGAACCGTGGTGCTTTCCTACACCATCTCCTACAAGTATATTGACTTTTTGGGTCCCCAAGGAGTCCCAAACAGGGTGTGAGATTAACATCCCAGTAGGAATCCATCGATAATTCTATACAGTTCTACACCGTAATATGCAAAGTGCTAGAAAGTGTATGTATGGAAATAATATAAAAGTTAATGCCCATGGACTATGTCTACAACAAAAGTAACACAAAATAGCCTCTCAACGCTTCCTATAGTAAATATTATCTCCCCAAATGGTATATATAAAAAATTAAACAAGTTACACATTCTTTTTGTACTATCATTTATCTCATGTAACCCACATTCTAACCGTATAATGAACTGTATCAAAGATCCATGTTATTTCAACAATAATATGTTCAGGATCCCATGAACTCGTTGTATAATAATGTGTAGACTGTGAAGGGGTTGATCTTATGAGTAGAATACCATGGAATTCTCATTGGGTCCCATGGAAACATGATGGATACCCTAGCTGGAATCCTAGAATAATGTGTACTGACATGTCCTACACCAGTTCATGAAATCTGGGTCATTGGGGTAGCAAGGATTGATGCATCCCATGGAATCAATCCCCAAGTGGAATAATCAACCCGAGGGGTCTAGTACCACATTCCATATCCATGGAGCAATGTTCATGGAATTTGTCATTCATTCATTCAATTTAATCCTTGTGAGTATACCCAATCATATAAGCAATTTTATTTTATTATTAGTATACCCAATCATATAAACCATTTTATAATTCCCTTACATATGTTTATACCCACTCATAATAACCATTTAATCATATTCTATTTAACAAAACAAATCCATATAAATATAATAACTCATAAAATACATTTAATCATACACCATGGGATTACCTACCCAAAAATCTCATGTTTAAACAATGATTTAAATATAAGTATAATGGTATACTCACCCCAATAACCATAGAAACTCATTTAGTGAGTATAAAAATAGACATAGTGACATAAAACCTGAGAATACCCTCTCATTCAATCAACTACCTCCTAATAAATTCATATAAGTTCACCTACAAATATTATCACCATTTTCATTTTTTACATCCCTTGGGTCTACCCACCAATTAAAATCAATTGATAGTAATTCCATTTATGAATTTTTATAAAACCAATTACTATTCATACTCAACTAATCAATTTCAAATAATCCATTCATTCAATTAGACATGGAATATCTAAGTAATATTTTGTAGGTTCACCCCATAGTTGACCTTAATTTGGGAAATGGGTGCAAACACACCACACCGAAACCTATAGGAATATTCATTAGGTCTGATTACATAACCTACAATTAAGCCGCTCAAAAACAAGACCTCCCAATAATGTTTAAAGAGTTGCACATAATATGATAACTTTAAAAAGCTGTAAATGCCAAAAAAAAAGTGTAGAACACCAACCTTGACTAGGTAGTGCATAGATCATCGAGTATGAAGTCATGATTCATCCTGATTCCTTATAAATCTGATGAATGGACGAAAAAAGTGATATAAAGTCATATAAGCCTAAAATAAAATAGTGAAGTAGATTTTTAGGAGAATAGAGAATGGATAAAATGGAATATAGGTCATACCATTGTGAATCCAAGGAGATGAACCACTTTTTAATGTGAGATCAGATGTAGGATTAGGCATGAAGCCCATATTGGTCTCAATTGGAAGCTACCATTGTGACTACACCCTTTCTGTGCAATGATTCATGGGAGAAAGAAAACCATAGTTTATTAAATTTTGAGGAAAAACTATCTCTTTCACAAACAGAAACTGGGTTTCACTATTTAGGAACACATGTTATTTAACAGTGTTCCATTTTTCCTGGTTTCTGTATGTAACATTGGAACTTTCATGTTTAACCTGCAATGTCTGTTTAATAATGTGGTAACCATGCAAAATGTTTTTATAAATGGTTTGTAATTTCAAAGACCAACTGCATAGTCATGTAGCTGCTTCCACACTTTATTCCCCAGTATTATGGCTTGTATACCCCCCGCATCCACACATCACATAGTTTGTTAATGCATTCTTCCTACCATGAATGGTTTCTACAAACCATGCATTGGGACAAAAATTCCCAAAACCGTGTTACGGACTATGAATGATCCCCAAACACCTCCAAAACAACCCATGATAAAAAGGGGTACACACATAAGGCCATAAAAAGAATTTGAACTAAAAAAAGGATCCAAACATCAACCCAAAACCTTAGTTCTTGTAACGCACAATCCCAATCAATGTTTCATAAATACAAAAATTACATACTCACATTGATACAAACTACAATTTTCATGATATAACAATCCTTAATTACAAAATAAATAATAATTTTTCATCTTATACATCCCTAAAATAGTTTTTTCATTAAAATATTTACACAGTTAAGACTCATCCCAAACTAGTAAATCTAACTCAATGGAAATTATTTAACTACCATACTAATAATTTTTTATGACATATTAATTCATTAAAATGTCTCAAAAATTCATGGCACTATATATCATATTAATAATATAATATATTATACATTTCTCTATAAACTAGGATAATGGAAAAATATTTAGGGTTAAGATGATTAAATTATCAAGGGAGAATATACAACTAAGGAGATCAAAGAATAAAGATAGAATAAATATTATTATAATAAAACATAATAATAATTATTCCATAATCAATTCAAACTTAGATCATATTTTATACATTAAAAAAATGTCATCATATATATAACTTGTTTACCATTATTAAATATTGGTTGTGAAGGAATACAATGTGAATAAATCATGGTATTACTATCATGGTTTTAACCATGACATCATTCATTCCCTTAAGGTCGTAACTATGAAATAATTATTCTTATGAATACCATTTTGAATATATATTAAATAATTGGGCATGAATATAGAAATTAAAAAAACATATTTTCCTCATGAGACCAAATGATGCATCAACACTCTATAAAATGATGTGATGCACCTTTAACTGATTTAGGTCCAATGTATTAATCATATGATAAACTGAATAAAAAAACAAAATCATCATAGAGAATAATCATATGTATTTGATTAATATCATAAAAACACTGATACATTTCCTTAGGGAAATAAATGCTATAATATGATCAAAATTTGTCAAGATAAAGAACATGGATTGCTAAAAATGACGTCTTCAACAAGTTTAATATATCAATAATAATCCATATTATAATTAAAATATATGAAGTAATATATATTCCTTAATAACTAAATGTTATTTATTTTTATTTAATTATTTTTCAATATAAAACATTATGATAGTAATGGTATACAATTAATTCATTAATTTCACCTATGAAAGTATATAATGAATTCAAAATGAAACACTTCAATCAATTTATCGTAAAATTGGGTTTTCAAATAAGAAATGCATTTGAGTAAAATTGAATTAAATTAATAGTGGAAGGACAGGATAGAAAAAGATAGTGATGGTCAAATATTTGATTTAAAAGAACATTACATAAGCCATCCATATATAGATTGTTTATTTGTTTTAAAAGAACACATAACTAATTTATTAAAGAGATCATCATAAAATATTTTCAATTATTATAGACATCAATAACCTAATTATTTAAATGGTATCCAAATGATTGGATAACGAATTGAATTATTTGATTCTAAGAGGCCAATCCACAAAATTATAAAAATATGAATTTATTATATATGAAATCTTTTAATATAAAGCCCATAAGATCAAATAATTTTTCATGTGAAAATTTAAATTGTGGAGAACACATAAAGTGCTTAGAGAAATTTTTTTAACACCTCGGTAATTTATAAACATAGTTGTTACTTATAAAAGAATATTTTTAAATAGTGGTGAAAATGATTTTGAAAATTTATAATTTTGAAATAATATCTAGTAATGTATCATTGGAAATGTAATAATATTTTCTATGGATAATAGGGATCCAGTGATAAAATATTTTATAATGAAGGGAATGAATCTTTTCAATAATATAAATATACCTTTAATAAAAAAACTCATAAAAGAAAGAGTAATAAAATATTAAAAGAATTATATGAAAATGTTAGAAAGGGTTATTACTAAATATTTTATGAAAAAATATTATTTTTGGGGAACTAAATAATGTTGTAACAACATTCATGATAATAAATTATAATTCAATGAAATGATATTTGAGTTATAAACATCATTTACTGGAAATATAATCCCTAAGGAAATAAATATAAAACAAAAATTGTGGTTGGAAGGAAAATTTATATATATAACTATAGAATACATATTATTTCAAAAATAATATAATTTTTTCAATTTATGTGAAATATGTTCAAAAAAATGATTATAACCTAATGGAAAAAATAATCATTTTAAAAATCAATACTGAGAATGTTACAATTGAATCAATATCAATTTGTATAAGGGAATATTATTTTGGAAATTTATATCATTAAAAAATAATATTATGTAATAAATGAATTGGAGTTAATTAAATACACTTTGTAAGGAAAAAATATTGAAAAAAAATGTATTATGTCCCAAAGAATCTGAAATGAGGCTAGAAAATCATTGCCTTTTATCTTAGATTCCTAGAACTCCCACTAATCTACTATATAAAAATTGTAGATATTTCAATTATTTGTTTCATAAAACTTATCATAATTTTTATAATTACACTATTGGTTAATAATTATTCCCTATATTAATTAATTTAATTTAATAAAATATTATAGTATGAGGTGCATGTAATATTGATCATTTGAAACTTGTTTTATAATAACATTGTTGGTATTCTTCTTCATTAAAATTTTCATCATCCTGAGGTCACTACAGGTACTAGAAAATTTTTTAAATGATATTTATAATGGTCTAATTTAATTTAATGGTAGATTTTGTTGTAACATATGATGGTTAAATTGACTATGATCATATAATTTTATTCTTAGTGAATATAAGTTTTTCCCACATTTAATGTGGTTAATAATCATTTATAATTAATAAATAATAATAATTATCTATATATTTATATCATATTATAAAAGAAAATAATTCCATATAATTATCCATGATATAAATTAATAGTGTTTTCATGTAGGTGTTTAAACAAACCAAAACATTAACATACAAGGGTTAAGGGAAGATCATGTGGTGGTTGAGTAGTAATATTATTATAATAGTTACATAAATATATTATTTAATTTTTATTATTTTTATATATTATAAATTTATGTATGTTTTAGAAGATGAATTTTATGTGTAGATTTTACGAAATATTAATATTTTCTCCCTTAATATGATTACTTTAAACGATTGAATTAATCATGGTTATTTGGTAATCATATAATTAATTTGTTCTCAAATATGTAAAAAAATAAACTCTATGATATAATAAAATCATATTTATCCAATTATTACATTCTTAGGACTATCCCTTTAATGTGGTGATGTAAAATTATTTTCTTACATCATGGAAGTGTTAGTCCACATATACATAGGAATCAGTTTTTATTTTTATTAAGTAAAGAGAGGAAATGTGTTAAATGTTTATTTACATAGAATAAAAAATCAATTATTTGAAAAACAAATATTTTATTATATTTGGAATTGAAAATTATAATTATAAATGTATCATAAAAAATATATTTTACGTATAAATGATTACATAGGATTGGAACATTATGTTTTCTATGTATAATTACTTAAAAAGGTAGGTATTAGGATAATTTATTTTGGCCAGATGTTAAAGGTTGAGGAAGTGTATTCTTGTGTAAGAAAAAAATTTACGTTTTTATCAGATCCTTTAATTAATTGGTATCGTATTTTAGGAGTGTTGTAAGACTCTTTTTATAAGTGAGAATGGATGGAATTTCTATAAATACTCATAACTGTTTAATAATGTAAAGTAAATCATAAGATAACTATCCAAATATTTGATCAATAATCAAGTTAAGGATATATATAATGTTGGGAGAGGATTCATATATATATTATCATAAATTTTTTAATATTAGTTAACCATTTTCAATCTTCTAAATGCCTTTAACCATAATCTAATCTTACTTAAATAACATTATTTACCCAAAATAATTTATCCATTATGTTGTTGAATTTATATAAGTTGAAAAAAATTAACATTAAAACTGAATAATTATTTTAAACCAATGTACTCTAAAAAATATTACACAAGTTCTAAAATATCGTATATTGGATGTAAATATTGAAACATATTTTTATATTTGTATTCTCAATTATTAAATAATTATATTATGTACACAACTATTTATAAAATTTCAATGATATACCTATATATAAATAATGTTGTTATGTCACATTATTTTTTATTGGAAAATATCAAACTACTTAAAAGAAAATAAGTATTACTAGAAAAATACAAAAAATAATATTAATCCAATTTAAAATTGAAAAATAAAAAAATAGTAATTAAATTTCATAAATTTAGTAATTAAATGGTTAAATAAAATTATAAAATATAATTAAAATAATGGTTTTATAGGGTGGATTATAAGATATAAACAATATATTTTCATATTATTTCATATCATTTTCTAAATACTACAAATGAATTATTCATAAAAATATATATTCTCGTCACTTAATAAAATGTTTCATGGCATAAATATTCATAGAGAATAAAATATTATTATTCATTAAAAATTTAGTGTTATGATTGAATAGATATAATTATTAAACATATCCATAATGATTGAATCCCATTCATTGTAAAAAAATTCATTTATTTTTATTGTAAAAATATTTCATAGTGATGTTGTTATTATTCATTATATGTTATTTATCAACTAGGTATTAATGGTCATACATAATTATATTTATTCTACCTATATCTAATATCGTTTCATTTTCATTTGTTTAAATTTGTAGAGATGATATCAAACAAATTGACTTATTAAAAAATATGTATATTAAAATTTAGTCATGATATTGTATCTAAATATACATGTTTGGGGAATGGATCTTCATTTGAAATAAAAGGGTTTCCCACTCACTGCAAAGGGTGCCTCAACATATTTACATATCCACCTAAAAAATTATATAAATTGATATAGGTATCCTGTTAATAACAAGGATTTTACATATTGGTTCCATCTATTCCATGATTATGTCCAATGGAAGATAATATTTTCTATTGAGGACAGAAATGCATCACCAAAATAGATGATTGATGTATGTTCTCTATTAATGAGAATTATCTATATAATCAACATTTGGATAGGGATCGAGATGAATATCTAACTCTTAAATAAACAGTGTGGGAAGAATAATCCATGACCATATAGACAAATTTGAAGGACCTTGAAGATATTAAAAAAATAATCAATTAATTGAATAGATTTTCACATAAACATGTATTCCCATAAGAAAATTCATCTATATACATATCTTCCAACACTCTATGATTAATATAATAGAACTTAAATTTCAGATTGTATGAGTGGATCACATAATCAATCAACTCCATATACTCTTATACCACCATCATCTCAATTAAAACCAATTCTTGGTGGGATACATTTTCTAGTTACATAAAATCCACGTTCCCAATATATATTCAAATATAGTGACACATCCATAACCCCAATTTAGAAATATTCATTTAAAAATATAACCTAATACAATAAACTAGGTGAATAACATCTAGGAATATTAAATTCTAGACTATGACGTAGGATTTTAAAATATTTGGATTTATATGAGAACACATCCATGGAACGAAATGTCTATCTATGGGATTACTTGGATCACTGATGATGAACAATTTTCCAATATGATTATAGTGGGATAGAATCCACCTAGCTAAAAAATTTATTCTCAAATTATATGAGAGGAAGAGATATAATAGAAATGAATCAACCAAAACCACCTCATAAATTCTTGGGTTGGAATAACTTAAGATGATAGAAAGAATAAAAGATTATATAGAGGTAATATCGTAAAAAATCCTATTATAAATCGAATAAAATGTCATATATTTTGTATAATTAATTGGGGAAATTTTTACCATAACTCGATTTATGTTTTCGCTATTTGAAATATGTTTTTCTTCTACAATTTCTTAGACCATGACATAGTGGATAATCCCAATCCATTTCACAAACCATCGATGTATGGTAAACCCATTATTGAACCAACCACCATTGGAAGCAACCACAGAAAAGGGATGTCCCCATTATTTTTGAAAAAATAATGGCTTTTACCCTCCTGTTGATGAGACACCTTACCCATTAGTAGCATTCCTACACATCTCAATATCATCATATCCAAAAACTACAATGAACATGAATATTACCGTGGAGTTATCTCAGTTTCACATAGTTAGACTCCTCAAGACCCGCACCCATGAAAACAACCATTTCACACCCCATGACTATCTTGTCCTATGAAGGCCTAACACCACAACCATAATTTTTATATGCTTTAGACCATAACCCCACAACTACCTCCACAATGGAGAGGTGATTCCTAGAAATATCTAACCCATATTCTCCAAATGTGCATCCATATTAAGCATCCCAAAGAAGATATCTTTGAAATAATTGATTTCTAAAAAACAAATGTACCATATACATGGGGTGTTAAATTATTCCCACTATTAATATTTTATATATGGAAATCTACATGTTAGTGGTGTCTAGAAAAAACCATGAGGTACTAGTCTGGAATATTAATTTTCCATTCTCAAGTCTCATAACAGAACAATTTGTGCCACTACTTTCCATTTACCAATATTATTTTATCTTCCTCATAAAGTATTCTCTTGAATATATTTTGATCTAAACAACAGTGTTAACCAAATGGAATTTTCTACGTTTGAGTAAAAAGAATAAAAAAACCTACACATCAGAGTCATCCTGAAAACATGAGATTTAATATATTTTTTATCGTCACACATTTTTATGTCATTAGTGTAATACATCTAAATAAAAAACCTAACCAATGTTCATCGTAATCCAGAAGTTACCAATAAACCAATATCTTATCAACCCATTCTAAACCATTTAAAAATTCCATAGTCTTCAAAGATCATTGAAGAAAAGATATTCAATCATTACGAAAGAAAATATAAATCTGAAATGATCTAAATTAAATACCAAACCACTAAAATTTATAATAATTCTTCATCACCAAAGTTAAAATCACCATTAGTATCTTTCACACAGTTCATTTTAAAGAAAACTCAAATACAAATCCCTACTCAAATAGTGGGGTTTCAAATGAACAATTGTTAAATGCTCCAAATTAGGATATGTAAGTTATTTTTGGGTAATTTGAAGACATATTAATGGTCAAATAATGGAAAAGTATACACCCACGAACATCCAACATTCCTAAAAATGATATAAGAAAATATTTCCAAAAACATTATAACAAAAACACTAAAACTCATCATCCAATTATTTATAATTAAATGAATTCTCTCAATGAGTTATTAAATATCCATAGTAGAGACCAAGAGATTATGGAAAATATTAGGAATGGAAATTTAATTTCCAAAGGAATATATTTTGAAAAATTCATCTGATAAAAAAAATGAAAACCAAAAAAAAGACTTGAAAATATAATAGGGAATACAAATTCATTGTCCATCCATTAATGGATACATAGTATCAATAGGTATTTTAATAATAATACTACCATCATATAAAAATTGAAAATCATTTGGTTTTACCACCCAAGATAATTATTAAATACTCTAGATAAAAACCCAATTTTTTACATATTTTGTTTACCCAATGTGAATTCCATAAATTAAATCAATATCCATCATTGATCTCATGATATACTAACCCATCACCCACAGAAGACTCGATAATTAAACTACCAACAAAGAAATCGCGGACCATCAGACCTTGTTGGATAATTTCTCAGTGAGATTATATATGATAATATTAAAATATTGAATAGAATACAACCCACTAATCTTATTTGGATAGAGTCCATAAGGATCATAAAAATGATACAACAGAATAATGATAAAAGAAAATATTGTGCATTTCTAAAATTTTGGACATTATCATATAGTCATCCAAACCCCTAAAAAAATAAATCTGATTTCTAATATTTACAAAACTAATAATGATCCAAACATAACATAAATATTTAACACTAATATGTCTTTAAAAAATAGTGTAAACCATATATAGAATTTCCTCTGATGATGACCAAACTCAAATATTTTTCCACATTACTGTTAAGATATATCACTACAATTGTATTTTAAATACTCTTATCCTACATTATTAATTCCATGTCTCCATCAAAAAGATGAACAACCCCATCTAAATATGTGAGTGTCGCATTACAAGCACAAAAATCAATATGAAATATAAATCATTGAACTATTTTATACCCATGTTTATTCCCAAAATTTCCACTTCAAACATAATTAATTCCATCTAAAGAAATACTATATTAATGGTAATTTTTCATAGATATTTATTAAAATCCCTTTAAGGTTATGTTACCCACATGGTTCGTAACACATGAAGAAATAATTTATAAAGGAAACTATTATTTCCCCATTTTAAATATAATGCCTACCGTAGAATAACAATCATCATTTATATCACAAGAATGTTAATTATAATGTAATAACAACAAAACACATCTTGTATAACAAGAATAACAAGGAAAAAACCAATTCAATAATTCCATCAAGAAAGTGTCCATTAATATGTTTCTTAGGAATAATAAGTCACTACTACCCATTAGATTATGCAAAAATATGGTTTCCATATATAAATTCACATTTTAAAAAAATTATAGAAAATCCTACATAATTTTCTATATATTACAAAAATATCCCATTGTTTTCCAAAAAAAATTTCATTCCAAAACATTATTAACGCAATGATTCAAATTGTTTCTAATATTATTAAAAATATAAACAAATTTATAAAATACATTTTATAAATTATAATAACATACTTTCTAATATAAGAAAATAATTAAATAAAATAAATTATCCAGTGCAATGTATAATCTAAATTTATGTTTCTTGGAAACACATTTAATTTCCCACCAGATCACATAAAATCCACCAAAATAACATTTAAACAGAAATAAAAAAATTAGTATACTATATTAACTAATCAGTTAATATATATGAAATTTTGACCAAAAAACTATAAAATCATAATCCATAACCTTATTCAATATGGAACTAATTAAATCATATTCCCAAAACAAAAATAGTTTGTATTTTTTTTAATAATGAAAGAAAACCATTTTTTAAAACATTTCACAAGCCATATTATATGTCATGATGCTGAAAGGTTAATCATGTTAACAAATAACTTTTTATTTTGAAAAAGGAATACCAAATGAAATAATAAAATATGCTTCATAATATTAACATGTCATATATTCCAACATGATTTCATGACCAATAAACTAATAATTATATGAATTGAAAATGTATATTACATTAATTAAAGCTATCCATTTTAACAAACCCTCAATTCTAAATTCTATGAAATCAGTTAAAAATGTATCTTGAAATTAAATAAACACATTATTCTTTATTATGTTTTAAAATTAACTAAAATAAATAGTAAAAATCTAACCAACATTTTGTCTAATTATATATATTATACAATAAATATTCAAACAATTAAATTTAAATAATAATATTTCATATAATTTAAAACTAAATATATAAGGCATAATAAATCTACATTATCACTTATAGTGGTTCTGTAGTGTATTGAAAAGTAAATATTCATATAACTGGAATTGAAATAAATATGTAATTATGTTTTTAATAACTTATTTTAAAATTGTTAACAAGATCATTAAGAACATGAATTTGAGTTACTATGGAAACAATTACTAATAATTTCATTCGTTTCATGTTTCTTTTCTAGTTCCATATGAATTTCATGATTCTATAAATACAAAAACAAATGGAATGAATAAATAGAACCAATAATAGCAAGAATCAACAAACAATAGAGAGAAAAACTATATTAACTAGTCTTGGGAAATAATTTCTTTTTAATTTTAACATTCCATTACCAACAAAACAATGTTTTTCTCATGTCATCATTTACTAATTCATACAAAATAATATTCCTTGTAAATTATTTAATATTATTGGGATGTTGATTTAATAACCAATTAAAGAAAACTATCATTAGAAAACTAGTAAAGAGGGTATATATGGATCCTAAAGTATATAACAACACACTCAATACCAAAACCACCCTTTTTAAAGAATATCAATATAAAAATGATATTTATAACTTTTTATAATATATATTTCATTTCATAGCCCATACGATCACATTTTATTCTATCCTACCTAGTAGACTATTCCAACTGATACTATTTCTAATATCTCAACCTTGATCCACTGTCTTGGATAAAGCCTAAATTCGACTATAAATAGCTGTATCTACTAAAAACCAATGTCTATCAATAAATTCCAATGGTCCTTGATATTTGGGGGGGGGATAATTAAAACATGTATACAAAAATACCCATAATATACTACCAAAATGGTTTAAAATCAATATGATGTTGGATTAAAAATAAACCAAACTCTAATGGAAAACTATATAAAAAATATTTGGGACACTATGATCATGATACAATTAATGTTGTATACAATTCCCAAATGAATTCAATGGTAACCATGGTTCCAAATGGGGTATTATACTATAGATTTCACTGTGACAACCCAAAGCTAAAGCCTACATCATCAATAACTAATCCATCATTGTGATCCTTTTGAAAATTATAATACCATTCCATTACCAATATCATGACAATAAAAATCTTTATATATTAAAAATACTTATGAAGAGGTTTATTTTTTTTCATGAAGGAAATATAAAACTTACATCCTTCACATGCTAATATATCAAGAATAAGTCAGATAAAAACAAATATACATGAATAAAAGAATGATAAAATTAATTGTACAATGAAATATATATATATATATATAGTTAATGTGAAGTAGTGAAAACTACCCATAAAATGAACTAACAAATTCAACTATTAAATACATTCCAAAACCATTATGAAACATCATATTTATGGGATCCCTTGAATGGACTTACTCTTGAGAAGACCCATTCACCATACCAAAGAAATATCATTTAAGTGCAATTATACATGCCCCAATAGTTATTAATGATTTCCATGAATAATAATTTAAGGACCTTTATATGTATATCATGAATACACAAAAAATATAATTCCAATATTAATGTAGGAAAACCAAAATTCATTTATTTAATACCAAGTATGAACAAATTTTTTTGGAAAAATAATATGTTGAATGTTATCCTATATGTATCGTAAAATTTTTATGAAAAATATGGTAATTAATTTTCAATAATAGTATTGTGTTGTAGAATACACATAACTCAAACATGTTTATCTTATATAATGGTATATGAAGTTATTTGGTAAAAAATAAAAAACATTTCTGTATAAAAACATTGATCAAGATCCCTCATGATAATTGGGATAATAATTTTTAATCTAGAAGGCATAAAAAATTTGAAAATTATTAATCCTTTAGAATATAACACCCAATTTTTAATTAAAGGAAAAAACATATCCCTCCAACATATCATGATTCTCATACATTTAAAACATGGTTTTCCACCACCATGACTTAGACTATCAAGTGGTGGATACTCTTTTTTCATTTTTTGATCCACATCGACAAGATCAACTATGAATTTTCCAAAAAAATGGCAACCTACCATAACTTATGTGTCTACACATTATTATTTTATGAGTACTAATACTCCATAGATGGAATGGAAGATATTCCATATCTATTTCCACCTCACCAACACAATTTGTCTTCACCAATCCCAAGTATCATAAACACAACAATAATGACAAGGGAGCTATCCGATATATCTTGAGGTATACTCCACAAAATCAATGCCTAGAGAAATAGTTTTTCACCCCATTATTCAATATTTCAAAAAAATACTGATACTATATACTTAATAGTGACATGAATTTTGTCATATCATTGACTGTTTACTCCACCATAATATTTCAATATATATAAATCCTCATCTACCATTCTCTAACTATGTATCCTTCGAAAGAATACGAAATCCAATGAAAACATTTACACCATATTAAAATATATAATAAAACTACAAGACCCCACATGCAATGGGTGTTTCATGATACCTTGGGGAGGTTTCATCATTCTTAAATATAACTCATTCTTCAACCAGAGATCAAAATATAAAAAATTTAAATATTTTTCAATATGATTATGAGATAAACATTACATAATAACAACTCATTGCATCATATAGAGAATCTGACACATGGATCAACCGTTATTTAGTAGGTCTACCAAAACTAGTTTAAAATTTTCAGTAGTGGAATCTAATAATTCATCTCCTTTTATCATGTTTTCTTCACATTATAATCCAAGAACATAAAACTATTAGAAGAAATTCTATATATTTATCACATGATTAGCATCATCTATTTGAACTAAAAATTTCACTATGATAATTTCTTTTAGGATGAATATTATTGTGGGTGAGGATATCATAAATCATATGGCATGGTTATCTCCAAAATGAGTCTCCAAGTCAATGTTATATCAGTAAACTATTCATTTAATAGATTATAAAAAACATGAACATAGTCAATAAAACATTCTTCTCTTTACAATATAACTATATTTTGGTGGATTAATTCATTTTATATGTTCCACACAAAATGATATGAGCATATATAAATGTGTTTACTAAATATGGATATAAGTGATTGTGAATAACCCCCACATGATTCATTTACTAACCTAATTCTATCCTGTAATATTTTATTAGGGCCATATAATTCTAAATAGGTTATCATTGTTATGTGGAAATGATACATAAGTTTTTCACCGTTGCTGGTCACATAGGATTGAAAATAGAATTTAATACCTCATTTGTAACATTAATCCATATTAAGAAAACTCCTCATGTGATAATTAACACTAAACTACTCCCAAAATAATAAACCACTCCCATACTAATCTATCATGTCTAGACTAACCATGACCATGATAGACATGTAGATGGATAATGGTGTTACACCAAGACCACCTCAGAGAGGTCATTGGCATGTTACTAGCACATATTTGGAATATTAAAATAATATGACTCCTTATCCTAAATCATCTTTAAACATAAGAATTTTTTCTATAAAAAAATAATGTTCAATGCCTATAATAAAAATTCAAATAGAAAAATTATATATTATTAATGCTAGAGACATAACACTGTTTGTAAATTCATAAACATGTGCAATATCATTGATATTGTATAAGTGAAAATTTATCTTAAATCACTTAAAAATAGTAAATGGATATATAATCTTCACTATAAAAAATAAAAATCAATATATGACAACATTGGCCACAACAACCATTATAAAAAACCTATCATCCTCAACAACAATATAAAAACTAATATAAACATGACACCCCAAATTGCACATCAACCAAGACCCTCAATAAATGATCTTTAATATTTACACACATAGAAAATGATGGAAAAATAAAATATTGTGGTCAATATAAACATAATTAGTTTGATTATTTGAAATTAAAAAACAATAAAAAAAATTTATCATCAAAAAATAAGGCCATAGACTAAGTAAATGTAAGATAATAAAACAGAAGAACTTTGTAATTAGAATTCTCATGTACATGGGATATCTCATAATTCTCAACTAAATTATTTTTTGGATCACATATATTAAGAAATATAGAAGGATTAGTGTATTTAATGTTACAATATGACTAAATTTAATAACACTTCTCGATATCAAATCATAAATGTACCCCAATGAGAGGATTATTAATTAAAAGGGTAAATATATAAAAATTTATTAAAATATTTAACAACAAAATTTCTAATAAATAATATAATTGGGAACTTAATCTACACTAATGTTAGTGATTCAAAAAATATTGTACAACATCTATTAGTTTAAAATTATTTTGATACTATTATTGATGTTAGGTTGTTGTAACAAGATATATAAGTAATTATTTTTACCTACACAATATCTATGGAAGAAAAATTCAAAAACATATACCCAATGTCACCTCATAGATTTCATTATAGGGGATGCATGCCTTACCCAATTATATGTTTTGGCCAAAAGAGTACCTAACTTTGATAGATGATGTATACCCATTGTAGTAGTGTATATCAAATGTCTCTAAACCAAATTCTATTAGTAGTAGACACAAATTCAATGTATGTATTATTATTAAAAACTAAATTAATTTTATAAGGGTCCCACACCTTTTCATGGTCAAATAAGATATCGATCTGAAACTAGATCTAGTTGAATGATTCCCAATGTATATGTAGGAGTTAAAAATCTTGAAATAATACATGGTAATCACACCCATTAATCTAAAACACATTTGGAGGGCACTGGACCCATGTTTCACTCATATTATCACTCTCAAACCTATATATTCTCCCTGTAGATATAAGAAATATATAATTAAAAAACAACTCATATATCAACATCAATATTTAATTAGTATATATAATATTTTTCTATATGAGAAAAATGAATACTGTGGATTACTCATTTTCTAAATAAGAGTCCCTTGAAAAAAATTTAAAGATCAACTTAGTTGGAGGTTGATCATTGAATGTACTCAAGGAAAACATAATATTTAAAAATGGAGGATAACTCTATAAATATACTTGTGTTAACATGAAATATATATGTACACTAATATAATATATATTTTCATACATTCCATGAGGGATATTCTGAGGGTACAGTGTTTGTATCACTATTTTTCAATAATTACTAGAATTCCTAAAATAAATCATATAAATAATGGGGACTAATTTAGAATAAAGAAACTGAATTTTAATGATGAATAATAATAGAGTGTATATTTTAATTCCATATATTTATGAACTATCATTTATTTATCACACATTAATCCATGATTCTCAATATTTGAATGTTTTCCTTATTTCCTTATAGAAATAGTGTGTCAATCCTTTAAAATTCTATATAATGTTTTTTAAACGAATTTTGTTCTCTAATAAGAAATGATTTTCATATTAGATTCTTTTTAAATAAATAATATGTTTTATATATTTCTTAACATCTAACGCCAATCTAAAACTAAATTCATACACTTAAAAAATATATTATGAAATTTAGATATTCTAAAATAGAAATTAAATTAGTGGATACAAATAAAAGCTTCCATAATATGAAAACTATAAAGAAAGAAGATGTGATGTGATAGGCTAGTATGAGTCATTATTAGGAATCTTACAATTCTATTCTTATAATGTAATAGATGTCACTAGGTTTTCTCAATGACCAAGACAATATTGAAATCAAGAAATTAAGATTTGAGAAAACTTATTTTAAATAGATGTTCAATATCTTGTAAATTTCAATGAGATACATTGTAGTGGAATCACCACCCATAAATACCACTATATTTTACCACATTATTAGATCTAAAATGAAGATATTGAGAAGATATGTATAGTGGAATTTGGATTATATAAAACTATAATTAATAATTCAATAATATATTTACCCCATATCAAATATAAATTAATAATTTTTTTATTTAGGGAAAACAATGGAATATTTAATTATTCTTTGATAAAATTAACAAGATTATATTATTCTTAATATTGTAATTTTTTTAGATTTTTATTCCAAATGAAATTTATTTAATGAAAATAAAGTAAAAATAGGAAATATATATTGTGTATGTGGGTAATATATTAATATGATTGTGATTAGTTATTTATAAAAAACAAGAGTATGAACTGTAAATAATATTATAGTTATTTTCATATGAACATTGTTTACATTTTATTTCTCTATTTTTATATAAATATTTAAATATAGTATTTTATTTGGAATTAATTAACTTTAATTTATAAATTATAACAACAATATTATTATAATATGATGAATTTTTTGTGTTATTATAAATATTTGATTATTTGGTGATTATTGGAAAAACAATTAAAAACCATTGTTCTTATAAATATTTCTAGAATAAAATATAAATTAAAATAATATAAAAAATTTTAAAATTATTATGGGGTGAAAATTTTCATTTCAAATATTATGTTTAATTTAAAAAACACATCATTATCATAATTTAATTTAATTATAATTTGTAAATTAAAAAAATTATAGTTATTTTAAATTATGTTTTTAATATGTGAATTATGTTATATATTTTATTTATAGCCACATAACATTCCTTTTTTCAATAATAAAACAATTAATGCAATTGAAATCAAAAAAATTGAATCTTTTTTTGCAATCATAACATTTATACATTAAAATGTGTATTTGTTTTCTAAACATGTTTTATTAGGCATTACAAGAATTAATTTTAAAATATTATTTCATTAATGTAATTTTTTTGATATAATATTTTTACTATTTTTAATTAGTAGTTAAATATCATGTAATAATGATTATTCTATTTTTCCCATAAAAGTAAATTAATTTTTTAATAATTAATAAACATGCTAAAAACCAAAAATATTAAAAGTAAAAAATATCATAGTAAAATACTTAAGAAAATTTATAACATGTTTCAAAGTGATTTTTTCAGGTATTAATTCAATTATTTCATCAACCACTACATTATTCTCTATATTGCCTCTATATTAAATGTGAAACATGTGGTCTCATTATATCAAAAGTTATTTTTTAGTAAAATTTCTTAATCTTAATCTACAAAAGGAGCAAACATCCCCACCTTTTATCTTCTAATTTTAATTAGAGAGTGTGAAAAGTACATATTTTATAAAAATAATTAATAAGTTTTATTTCATGAATATATTTATTTACTTTCGTCACTAATTTCATCAGGTGCTACATGCGGCACTAATTTTTAATAAAACACATGATATTATTTATATTATCATTTAAAACTGACCGTTACAGCCTTATTGGAAAACATTAAAGTGAGAATTATAATATTATTTTAAAATATTATGAGTAATTTTTTCTAAAAAATAAATCTTATTGATATAAAATTAATAATTTTCTGAATATAATTATTTTTTCATAAAAATGTATTTTCACAAAAAAAAGTTTTCATTTGTTTTTTTATAAAAATAAAAAAAATCTAGGAATTTAGAATATAGATTTTATTATTGAAACATAATTTTTAAAATTATCATGTCAAAATTTTATTAGGGTTGGTTATTGAAAATTTTCAATGAATATTAATTCATCTGAAATGCACTGTGTTGCATTTGTTGTCAATGAGGCATGATGTTGTCTTAGAATGAATGGATGTCAAGAATTGTCAAGATGTGAATGCCAAAGGATGTGATGGTGTTGGTGATGAATGGAGAATGGCCATGGTACTAAGATGCATGTCACTTAAGAGATTCACTAAGTGACATAGGAGATGTGGTTGAAACATTCTCTATGAATATCTGACGATTGTTGAGTTGCTCTTTAAGTTCCAAGAACTTGTATCCTGATTATACAATGTCACAACATTGATTGAAGACCATGCATTGTCTTCACAAATGCATGAGGAGTTGAAAGGAGTTCCATCCACAACTACTAAGTGGATGATGTGCACTAATGAAGTCCATGCACTATCACTTAGTGCATGTGAACATGAAGATGATCCAATTGATCTCTGATTAGATCAATAAAGAACATTGAAGATTATAAGTGATTCAGGAGTTCGGTTGATGAAGATGAACCTGTTGAATTCCACCTCCTATGTCTAGATTATATGATTGATGAATTCTAATGAAGAAGGCGGAAGAAGAAGAAGAATGGAGAAGAGGAAGAATGGCTTGGAAGAAGTGGCTTGGCATTTGGCATTTTATATTCATGTGGTTACATTGTTGTTTAACAAAGTACTCCTTATATTCCTTTGCCAAAAAATATGGCCAGCCAAGGCACCTTGAGGGTTCAACCCCAAGGCATGGGCGCTAGGGCACCACGCCCATGGGGGAACCCGTGGGGCGAGCCAGGGCGGCAGGGCGCACCCAAGACACCGCATGGGCACCAGGGGCACGCCCGAAGGAGCGCGGCAGGGGCGTAGGAGCGCGCCCCCAAGAGTGTCAGCGCGCATAGTGGGCGCTAGAAGTGCGCCCGTAGGGAGCATAGGTGGGCGCAGAGCGAGACCGCAGAGAGAACCCGGTGCGGGGCGGCACTGGGAGGGGAGAAGTTCAACAAAAGTGTGGTGGAGAGCGCCAGGGTGATAAAGCGCGGAAAAATCGCGGCCCGTTTCGATGTGGGATGCGGAAAAATTCCCGGGAGCGCATCCTGGCCGCACGATTGATCGCGCGCCAGATCCGAGCCGCTCATCTAATCGCGCCATTCGCGATCTGATCCAGGCCGTCCAAAGTTATTCAATCGCCTGATCTGACGGCTCTGAGGCATCTCCTTCCTCGAGCTCAGCCGAAGGCCACCCGAGCATTCCCGTGAGCTCCGTTCGAACCAGAGGCATCCCGACGACAGTTTTCGAGTTCCCGGCCACCTCCGATCAAACCGAAGTGACCATTGGGATCGTCTGAGCATACCAAACACAACCATGCCTTAAAATATACTTGCATGCAATGATTGGAAGATTTCGACGAATGCCGAGGCAAACGAAGTTGCCGAGGCTTCATGTGTTCGTGTTCTGCATGGATTGCATTTTAATAAGTCCATTCATGCGTTCTAAGTCGCATGCACGTAAAGGAAAATTAAAAAAGAGAACCCGCGTGAAACAGTGAAGGAAAACAAGATTTGGAGAAAATCTTGAAGATCCGAAATCTTCGGTGATTCAAAGATTATAATAACGCGGATGTTTTGAGGCGTTTCTCTGCCTATATAAAGAGAGCCCGAAGCACAGAGAATGCTTGCTGATCTGCTGAAGTTTTATTGAAAAACTGTGTTCCGTGAGGCTCTGCCTCGCGAAGTCGAAGCCCCGCGCAAGTTTACTTGTGCGGTTGGAGTTCCTTGCGCGCAACTTCTTTGCACGACAAGAGTGTTGGGTGAAGTCCCCTGCGCGTATTTCTTTTGCGTGATAGGAAGTACCCGAGGCCGCAAGTACCTTGCGCGCCCTCGAGGTTTGTTGTGGCTTGCGCGGCAGTGTTGAAGAAGAGGAGGTCACGGTTCATCAAGCACTTGCGCGCCTTCATATGGGCAGTAGGAGATTCGGGTGATGAGATTTACACACATTGTGTGTGTGTGTGCCAAAGAAGGCCGAGGCCTTGCCTCGTGTGTGTTCCAAGTGGAGAAGAGGACCCGAGGCTTGCATGCCTTGTGTGTGAACCAAGTGAAAACACTTAGTGTGTGCAAAGGAGAAAGGAAGGCCGTAGCCTTGTGGGTGCACACTTTGAAGAACAAATAAAAGAACATATTTTGTGTGTGTGCAAAACAAGAAGAGGAAGAAGGCCAAGCCGTGTGTGTGCATAAAGAGTGTAGACCACAACAAAGAAGAACACATTTTGTGTGTGTGTGCAAGAGGAAGAAACAAGTTGTGTGTGCTAGACAAGAAGAGGCCGAACCTAGGTGTGTGCACTAAGAAGTGTGTATAAACTTAGAAGAAGAAAAGGGAGGACATCCACACTAAAGTATAACACACATTCAAGTGTGTATGCAAATTGAATAAAGCGTGTGAAGAAGTGAGAAGCTGGTGTGTGATTAAAGATACTACACCCTTTGTGGGTTTATTGCACCGAGAAGAAGAAGGGGAGTGCATGTTTGCATGCATGAACATGCGCACGTAATCAAAGTTCAAATCAGTGAGTGTGCATTTGAGTTGACCAAGACCAGAGGATCTTGAAGAAATTGAGAAGGCCATGCAGTCAGTGCATGAGGATTCAGAGTTGCCATGCATTCAGTGCATGAAGTTGTTTTGATGTGAGACTGGACCAGACTGAAGTTAAAGACATCATTTGTCTGAGTATTCAGTAGTTGGAGAGAAGCCAGGTCATCCTGAGAAGAAGGAGATAAATCCTGAGAAAGACGAGAAGACCTGATCAACTCAAGTGATCAGAGGTACAGAGCAAGGCCAGCAGTCTTTATCCTAGACTGCTGAGGATACTTGATGAACCTAAAGAGAAGAAGAGCTACTCGTGCGACTCGAGGATCCAAGAGAAGACCCTGTGGGACGCAGGGAGAAGAAGTCTTCAGTGGGATTCTGGAGCAGGCCAGTGGGACTCTGGTAACACTATGGGACGCAGTATAAAGACCCTTCTGTGGGACTTAGGAGAGATACAGTGGGACTCTGTATCGACCATTGTAATTTTAACAGGTTATAATGGAGAATCCATGCTGGGAGAGCATGGAAAGGATGTAGGCCTTTGGTGCCGAACCTTGTAAATCCTTGTGTCCAGTGCCTTTACATTTACTGCGTCACTCGAGGAAAGGCTGAGAGATACAAGAAGAGTGGATCGAGGCCTTAACAAGCCATAGAGGTTTAATTGATAAAGAATCAATTAGTAAAAAGTTTTAAAGGATCCCTGATTCACCCCCTCCCCCTCTCAGTGATCACACTGATCTGGGCACTTCAATTGGTATCAAAGGGAGGTTACCTCTAAAAGATCCAAGAGAGTCTATATAGAGTGCAGATTTGAGGAAATGAAAGAACAGCCTCAAATGGAGATATCTGCCAAGACTCTGAAAAACAGAATGAAGAAACAGGCAAAGAAGATGAAGAAGAAGGCTGGTGCAATCAGAGAAACTCCTTCTATGGAAGGAAATGTGAAAGTCACATCAGATGACAATTCCTTTTATCATTCTTCTGATGAAGCCTGCTCTAGCTCTGATGAAGATGGAAGAAACAATGATCTTATAAATGCAATCAAATATCTTCAGAAGACAGTCCCCAAGGAAGTGGCAATGTGTATAGCTACAGGCCTCCTTGATCTTCAAGAAGAAAAATTACAGCTAGAAGATGAAGCCAATTCTCTGGAAGTCCAATTGGCAAAAAGGGTTGGCATAACCAACACTCTCAGAAAGCTGGTGATGGCTAAAGATGAAACTATTTTCCTTTGCAATGAAAGATTTGAAGACACTGATGAAGAATTGCAAAGAAGCTCTTCTGAGAAAGAAATATTTATGATAATGATCAAAGAAGTTTTCCATGCACTAGAGAAGTTGCACAAAGTTTCAATGAATGTCAGAGATGCTCAACTTGAAGACAAAGTAAACAGGGTGAAGGAGCTTGACAACTCATTGCTAGAAATGAAGAAGGTGCATGATGACCAGATGAAAGAGCTGGTAGAAAATTGGGAAGGAAGGCTAAGAACTATTGAGGATGAGAAGAACTCCCTCAATATGAAATTCTTAGAACTAGAGGTGATATTGAAAAATCTGCAATCACCCGAAGCTGAATCCTCCCAGTCAGCTAAAAGAAGAAATGTTGCTACTCAAGTGATCTTTGAGAAGGATGATTCTAAAAGAAAGACATCCTCTAATAAAAGGGCAACAACTTCTAAAAAGAAGGTACCATCCATCCCATCTTGTACTGATGCTTTTAATTGTGTTTCCACAAAAAGTGTAGGATGGAAAAATAATTCCAAACAAGTATGGATGAAGAAAATGAAGAAGCAGAGCTCTCCTGAAACAACACAGCAGCTCCAGAAAAGTACCCTAAAATCAGAAGGACTGAAGAATTCAAGATTTGTGGGTCAATGTTGGTGTTGTAATAAGTATGGGCACTGTGAAAAGGATTGTTGGTACAATCCACTAAATGTCAAAGCACAAAGGAAGCCCATGCCAAGGGGGAGCAAGCTAGAAGGAAATAAGCAACATCCACAGGTCCAGAGACATCTGTTTACTGCTAACAGATTTGTATTTCTTGACAACATCTGGGATGGTTGCAAAAGTAGTCAAAAGAATGATACATGTCAATCTCCAACTGTATCCAAAGCTGGAAAGAAGAAAAGATCACAGAACCTGGCTCAGAAAGAATCCTTGGGAAGCAAGCATAAGAAATTGGAAGATGCTCCCAAGAAGATTATGAAAAAGGAAGAGAAGTCCTTGGAATTCAAATCCAAGAAGGGTGATGCATCAAGAAGATCCACCAAGAAGACATGCTTCTACTGTGGAAAGAAAGGTCATACCATGGATCTTTGTGAACAAGCCATGGAACTGAATAGAAGCAGACTGGACTCAAAAAGACAATCAATCCAGAAGAAGCAGAAGGGATTGATTGAAAACAAGTTGCCTACGAAAGGTAGCTTGACAGCATCTAAGGAACCATGTGGAACTTCCAGAACTCGGGCCACTCTTCCAAATGATTTACTTGTCATATGGCCACATCAGTTGCAACTTGCCAGAGAACTACAAAGAGTTGAAGATGAAGCTCTGGAAATTGCTAAAGCAAAAGGGAAGAAGAAGGTTTCACATGAAGATGTTTTGAGAACCACACCAGCACAATCATCAATGAAGATCAAATGTGCAAGTGTGAAGACTGGTGAAAATGGGACATCTCGGTTGAGAGAATCTTCTCAACCTTGTTGTTCAAATTGATGAACCAAGGAGGTTCCATCTTATTCCCTTATACTCTTGGTATATACATGTGCTAACATTGCAGGTAATTGAAGATGATGATCATTCTCATCTGGAGGATGGTTTGGACAGAACGGAGTGCACCCCTTGAGGGGGAGCAAATCTGAAGAAGATGATGTTTTGAGATTAATATCATCTTAAGAAAATGGATGAATGGGGGAGATTTATCTTTTCATTGAACTTTCTAATGAGTTTTGTGGAGTATGTGTAGGATTTAGCAATTCATTGAATATCTGAACCCCTTAGCATGATCTCACATGTTTACAGTGATTATGGACAGCATTGAGTATCTTGGTTACATCACTCTTGTTTTCTACACCGGGTTAGCCCAAGTAGACTTAGAGTTGATTTACTAAAGGTTCTTTGCTAAAGAAGAACATGTGACATCATCCCTCTCTTAGTGCTTTTCAAGAAGATGCTATTCGAAGGGAGGAAGAGATATTTTTGAAGAGAACCACACCACACCTTTGCATTTGATTGCCAATAAGGGGGAGAAAATATTGGCACACATATTGACCCAGTCATATGTGCTGAAGAAGTGTATTGACAACAAATACAAAGGGGGAGATTGAAATGCACTGTGTTGCATTTGTTGTCAATGAGGCATGATGTTGTCTTAGAATGAATGGATGTCAAGAATTGTCAAGATGTGAATGCCAAAGGATGTGATGGTGTTGGTGATGAATGGAGAATGGCCATGGTACTAAGATGCATGTCACTTAGGAGATTCACTAACTGACATAGGAGATGTGGTTGAAACATTCTCTATGAATATCTGACGATTGTTGAGCTGCTCTTTAAGTTCCAAGAACTTGTATCCTGATGATACAATGTCACAACATTGATTGAAGACCATGCATTGTCTTCACAATGCATGAGGAGTTGAAAGGAGTTCCATCCACAACTACTTAGTGGATGATGTGCACTAATGAAGTCCATGCACTATCACTTAGTGCATGTGAACATGAAGATGATCCAATTGATCTCTGATTAGATCAATAAAGAATATTGAATATTATAAGTGATTCAGGAGTTCGGTTGATGAAGATGAACCTGTTGAATTCCACCTCCTATGTCTAGATTATATGATTGATGAATTCTAATGAAGAAGACGGAAGAAGAAGAAGAATGGAGAAGAGGAAGAATGGCTTGGAAGAAGTGGCTTGGAATTTGGCATTTTATATTCATGTGGTTACTTTGTTGTTTAACAATGTACTCCTTATATTCCTTTGCCAAAAAAAATGGCCAGCCAAGGCACCTTGAGGGTTCAACCCCAAGGCATGGGCGCTAGGGCACCACGCCCATGGGGGAACCCGTGGGGCGAGCCAGGGCAGCAGGGTGACCCAAGACACCGCATGGGCGCCTGGGGCATGCCCGAAGGAGCGCGGCAGGGGCGTAGGAGCGCGCCCCAAAGAGTGTCAGCGCGCATAGTGGGTGCTAGAAGCACGCCCGCAGGGAGCATAGGTGGGCGCAGAGCGCGCCCGCAGAGAGAACCCGGTGCGGGGCGGCACCGGGAGGGGAGAAGTTCAACTGAAGTGTGGTGGAGAACGCCAGGGTGATAAAGCGCGGAAAAATCGCGGCCCGTTTCGATGTGGGACGCGGAAAAATTCCCGGGAGCGCATCCTGGCTGCACGATTGATCGCGCGCCAGATCCGAGCCGCTCATCTAATCGCGCCATTCGCGATCTAATCCAGGCCGTCCAATGTTATTCGATCGCCTGATCCGACGGCTCTGAGGCATCTCTTTCCTCGAGCTCAGCCGAAGGCCACCCGAGCATTCCCGTGAGCTCCATTCGAACCAGAGGCATCCCGACGACAGTTTTCGAGTTCCCGGCCACCTCTGATCAAACCGAAGTGACCATTGGGATAGTCTGAGCATACCGAACACAACCATGCCTTAAAATATACTTGCATGCAATGATTGGATGATTTCGACGAATGCCGAGGCAAACGAAGTTGCCGAGGCTTCATGTGTTCGTGTTTTGCATGGATTGCATTTTAATAAGGCCATGCATGCGTTCTAAGTCGCATGCACGTAGAGGAAAAATAAAAAAGAGAACCCGCGTGAAACAGCGAAGGAAAACAAGATTTGGAGAAAATCTTGAAGATCCGAAATCTTTGGTGATTCAATGATTATAATCACGCGGATGTTTTTAGGCGTTTCTCTGCCTATATAAAGAGAGCCCGAAGCACAGAGAATGCTTGCTGATCTGCTGAAGTTTTATTGAAAAACTGTGTTCCGTGAGGCTCTGCCTCGCGAAGTCGAAGCCCCGCGCAAGTTTACTTGTGCGGTTGGAGTTCCTTGCGCGCAACTTTTTTGCGCGACAAGAAGGTTGGGTGAAGTCCCCTGCGCGTCTTTCTTTTGCGCGACAGGAAGTACCCGAGGCCGCAAGTACCTTGCGCGCCCTCGAGGTTTGTTGTGGCTTGCGCAGCAGTGTTGAAGAAGAGGAGGTCGCGGTTCATCAAGCACTTGCGCGCCTTCATATGGGCAGTATGAGATTCGGGTGATGAGATTTACACACATTGTGTGTGTGTGCCAAAGAAGGCCGAGGCCTTGCCTCGTGTGTGTGCCAAGTGGAGAAGAGGACCCGAGGCTTGCATGCCTTGTGTGTGCACCAAGTGAACACACTTAGTGTGTGCAAAGGAGCAAGGATGGTCGTAGCCTTGTGGGTGCACACTTTAAAGAACAAATAAAAGAACATATTTTGTGTGTGTGCAAAACAAGAAGAGGAAGAAGGCCAGGCCATGTGTGTGCATAAAGAGTGTAGACCACAACAAAGAAGAACACATTTTGTGTGTGTGTGCAAGAGGAAGAAACAAGTTGTGTGTGCTAGACAAGAAGAGGCTGAACCTAGGTGTGTGCACTAAGAAGTGTGTATACACTTAGAAGAAGAAAAGGGAGGACATCCACACTAAAGTATAACACACATTCAAGTGTGTAAGCAAATTTAATAAAGCGTGTGAAGAAGTGAGAAGCTGGTGTGTGCTTAAAGATACTACACCCTTTGTGGGTTTATTGCACCGAGAAGAAGAATGGGAGTGCATGTTTGCATGCATGCACATGCGCACGTAATCAAAGTTCAAATCAGTGAGTGTGCATTTGAGTTGACCAAGACCAGAGGATCTTGAATAAATTAAGAAGGCCATGCAGTCAGTGCATGAGGATTCAGAGTTGCCATGCATTCAGTGCATGAAGTTGTTTTGATGTGAGACAGGACCAGACTGAAGTTAAAGACATCATTTGTCTGAGTATTCAGTAGTTGGAGAGAAGCCAGGTCATCCTGAGAAGAATGAGATAAATCCTGAGCAAGACGAGAAGACCTGATCAACTCAAGTGATCAGAGGTATAGAGCAAGGCCATCAGTCTTTATCCCAGACTTTTGAGGATACTTGATGAACCTAAAGAGAAGAAGAGCTACTCGTGCGACTCGAGGAGCCAAGAGAAGACCTTGTGGGACTCAGGGAGAAGAAGTCTTCAGTGGGATTCTGGAGCAGGCCAGTGGGACTCTGGTAACACTGTGGGACGCAGTATAAAGACCCTCATGTGGGACTCAGGAGAGATACAGTGGGACTCTGTATCGACCATTGTAATTTTAACAGGTTATAATAGAGAATCCATGCTGGGAGAGCATGGCAAGGATGTAGGCCTTTGGTGCCGAACCTTGTAAATCCTTGTGTCCAGTGCCTTTACATTTACTGCGTCACTCGAGGAAAGGCTGAGAGATACAAGAAGAGTGGATCAAGGCCTTAACAAGCCATAGAGGTTTAATTGATAAAGAATCAATTAGTAAAAAGTTTTAAAGGATCACTGATTCACCCCCTCCCCCTCTCAGTGATCACACTGATCTGGGCACTTCATCATCAATAAATAGTTAAGAATAATGGATTTTATTTCAAATTTCATATTTTTATAGAATTTAGATGGATATTTTTTATAAAAAGTTTTCAAGAGTAATATTTGTTCAATTATATATCATTAAATCCAATTTAGTTCATTGGAATCATTCTTACATTATGTTTTGATGTAATTTTTATAAATTTTTTAATCATTTTCTCTTTGGAAAACTTCTTTTTAATTACATATATGAGATTAATTTTAAATTAAAATATTCCTCTTATATGAAATTTATTTGAAAAAATTTATTCCATATTATGAATCACGATAATTTATATAATTTAATATTTTATACATAATATTTGGACATATTTAATAAAAAAATGACAAAAAATTATATGTTTTGGTTATTGTAGAAAAGGCTTTACAGAGGTGTAAACTAAATATATATATATATATATATATATTAACGAATACAAAAAGCATGTACAAATCCTATTTTCCAACCACATTTAATCCTTATTAGGAATATTCCTTGTTATTATTCCATTTGAGATCTGTTTCACAATTGGAAAACTTGGGTACCGATTTTTCTTTTGAAAATATATGAATATGCCACCCACCACACAAATAAATAGCCTCACTCTCTCCCTTCCTCTTAATAGTCCAAGAATTCATTGGATTAGTAATTACATTCCCAATTCCATTCATTATATCAATTAGTTCATCGTAGAATTAAATTATTGGTGAGAAAGACAACCTAAAAAAATTATAGTGAAAACCAGAACATGTGGTCAAACAAAATTTGGTTTGATAGATTTTAAGCAAAGATTCAATCAAAGAACATTATTTCTATCTCACTTTTAACATCCATGATATTAATTATATATTCCCAATTTCTATCTTTTATGTGGTGTATATACTCCCAATTAGGGTCTTTTATGAGTATTTTCTTTTAAACTAATAGTTTTATAAAATATTCATTTGGATCACACTTTTTTGTAAATTATGATTCAATATAATAAAATAAGTGATAGTTTAATTATAAATTCACATTGTTTATTATAATTTTTTATGTTTATGCTTTCCATTATCTAATAGTAATATCTACCTCTCCATAAAATCATGATTTTCCTTCCCATAGGGGTATTTCATGAGAATAAATGTGTCCCCTTAATTTTAATCTATTTATGTTATTAATATTCCACAATAATGTTTTTAGTGAAAAACAAACTTATTTCATTTTTTAGTTTAAGACCGTTTTACATATATACATATTTTGTCAAAATAAATAAATTTATTTCAATATTTCCCAAAAGATTTATTATTTTCTATTTACTCATATTTATTATGAAACCCTATGTCTTTATAATATATTAATATATGATTTATTACACAAGAGTACACATAACAAAACCTAGATGATTTGGAATTACAGTGTCTCTGTTTTTAGGTACATTACATAACAATATAAAATATGTTATGCATCCTCATTTTTTAAAATAAACCTCACATTATCATGTTATTCCACCATTCTTTAAAAAAATGGGATAACCCAGGTACATACATGTAGAAACCCAAATCTTGATGTACATGGAAATTACATTACTTTTTTGGAATATATAATATATAACAAAAAACAACACTCAAGGATAGTAATAGTTTAGTGTCTTTGGAAACTCAGAACATAATCTTCTAATCACGGTGAATGATCTTCAACATCTCCCATAAAGATACTCCCCTTTTATTTTCATACCTAAAACCTTTCTTTATATCCTGTGGAAAATAAAACATATAAAGGGTGAGCTCAAATTCTAATTAAGGGTAATCAAGGAGAAAATAAAACAAATCATATACATTTGAACTTTAAAAAAACATGAACATGATGTTTACACATCAAAATCTTGAGCAATGACATAAAACATGGCAGTATGTAAGGAATAGGTCATAATAGAACATCAATTATGATAAAATATCCTGGGAATAAAACATGTAATTATGGAAAACCATTAAGCACATGATAAGATTTCTATAGTAGCCAAGGTATTACTGGCCAGACCAACTTAGTGGACAAAGTCCCTTACTGAATAGAGTTCAGTCCTTGTTCCAGTCATGTATCACTGAACCAGATTATCCTTCCATTCTTGACATGTCTATCTCATGAGATATAAATCGTTACATAATTAATTGGAGGTATATATAGGTCCCACACATCTCATAATGAAATCATTCTTACGTGTTCCACAATATAAACCTAAATCATTCGTCATAACCCAAGAATAAAATGGGTTTCATAAACATCATCTCATCATAACATAATCCATATAAAACAATTGTATATCATTTTATCATAAGAATAGTTAAACCATGTAAATCATAGATACATTATACTTGAAACATACACATATGAAATAATTTCATCTTAGATGGAAAATGGTTTTGATATTACACTTGAAATAAATTCATGAGGAAAGTATTCATTATTCTTCAAAATCATATTCTTTTTACCAAAAGCCATTAAATTTTAAAAGAGAAATATTTTTTTGAAAATAGTCATGAAATCTTGTAGATTAAGCTTAATTAAAATAAGGCATTATGAAACTTAAAAAAAATATGTTCATACCGTATAAGTTGAAAAAAACATTTTCTCGTACTTTTGCCGGAAAAGTCAAAAAGTAACCCGTATGGTAAACAAAATAAAGATTCCATACAAACCATGTAGTAGTAGTAAAAATGGGTAAAAATGAATTTAAACATACATGAAACCATTTTTATAAAATAGGTACATGGATGATAAATATAACCCCAATAAATAATTACCAATAAACAATCTCTGATAAAAACGAGATTTGAAAAGTTATCCCTTACCTTAGGTTCGATATGCTTCATACGTATATAAACATCCTATATAATGATTTAAATAATATAATTGACTTACTATAGAATCATATTATTTGTTATAATATATTATATTGTTCACTTATGACTTTATATTATCCGTTCTTTTGTAAAATCCATGTTAAAGCTGTGTTTTGGGTAAAATAGTTTTATTTATTGTATGTGTTTGGACTTGTTTTTCTTGATATTATTATTACTTATATCATGATTTAATTACTTCTATAATGTAAATCATGATTTATATATCATATATATTCATTATATTTATATAATAGATAGATAAATGAAATGAAATACACCGTTCATGGAGACGGTAGGCCGTACGTACGCATGAACGCTGTTTTCTTTTCCTTATTGACTTGAATGGAAGTAAGTAGATGATATATATATATATATATAAAGTAGTTTTATCATGTCAAATATTTCATTATTATTCATTATATATACTTTATAATCATTCTTGAGTGGTTAACATGGACAATGAATCTCATCACGTCATGGAGACGGTAATCCGTATGTACGCACGATCGATGATATCGTTCCCATAATTATTGAATTGAATTGGAGTTGATGATATAATATCTCAGAATAAGTATGATGTTATAATTACTATATATAGTTATTATTTACACCATTATACCAATCCAAGTAAGGCGGTGGTGGAAAAACAGGATACACCACGGCGTGGAGACGGTATTCCATACGTACGCACGCGCGGTGATTTCGCTTTTCGTAGGATGGATAGAAGGTGAAATAGAGTTTTAGTATTTATAATAACATATCAGTATATGAGTGATACTGATGTTATTAATTTATGATGAAACAAATCAATAAGAAGAATTTGAAGAAGAAAGAAACTTGAAATAATCGGTAGAAGAGATTTCCTCTTCTTCTACGTGGCTCCTCTTATCCTCCTCTTAGGGGACTATAGTTGGTCTTTAAAAAAGATCCGGACCACTAGTTGATTTTTGTGAAATAGGATAAGTGAAATGGGAAGGGTTTTGAAAATCTTTAAGGCTCAAAATTTTGTAAAGATATGAGGGAGTAGGTTCCCTTTTATAAGGGAGGAGAGGGGCACCTTTGGAAGCCTCAAAAATATTAATTTATAATAAATTCAAACCACACATAAAAACGTACAAAATTACTCAAATCCAAATATTAGATGAGATAGGGTTGTAATCTCATCAACCAATAAAATTTAGACATGCTGGGAATTTATTGTAAACATTATCAACTTGATTTATCCTTATTTAATCTATTTAATTTTATTTCTGGTAATAAGATTCTAAATTTTAAATTGTTATAAATAATTACTTATGTGTTGTGAATTGTCCATAATTGGATAATTTATTACATTGTAGACCACATAAAATTTAATATATAATTTTTTAAATTTTTTTTGTTCTTTTAAAAAAAAATTATAATATGTTATTTTTATAAAATAACAATAGTGTCAATTTTGACACTATTCATTTATTTGAATTTAAATAAAATACACACCGAAGATATGATCGAATTAGTAGATTTAATAGATTCATAAAATTTCATATTTATCTATAAAATTAGTGGATCACATTAAATAGTTTAAATAATATTTATTTTAATATTTTTAAAACAATTTATTTGATATTTCAATCAATAAAATAATTTCAACATCAATAATGTGTCACCTTTAATGATAATTATTTAGTCCCTAAAATTTTTAAATAAATTCACTTATTGTAGATAGTTTTATTAGATATCTCGAGACTATTTATGTTCGATGTTTCATTATGTGTATCACTAAATTAAAATTATTATACTTATAGGATTTAAAAGAGTGACATGTTGTCACTTTTTTGGTTTTAATAATAATTATATAATTTCCATGGTAAATAGTCCATGAAACGAATCTAATCAGACCCTTAGGTTATATGAGAAGACTTTTATTCATCCAATAGAATTTTGGCAGGTGTTAGGGTAATTTTATACTTTTATTGTTACACTTAATTACCTGATTTACCTTTAACTGTAGTAAATAAAAAATACCGTAGTTACTATTAATAAAATCAAAAAAAGAAAAGTAACCTATTAACATAATTTAGACCCACTGAATTAAAATATGGATTCCATTTTTAAAAATTCAAAACACATAAGTTGCATTAATTAATTTAAAATCAATCCCATTGTTAGGAAAACTATTTTAAAAAGATAAAAGGTTGCAAAAATATTTAAATGATTTTACCTATGAATTCAATAAAAATAAATGATAATTAAATAATTTATATTAAATGGTAAAAATATATTCTTATTATACTTTAAAACCATTCAATATTATAATTTATCCATAAAAATTATTGCGATGAAAAAAGTTGTTTTAATTAAAATATAGTGTGTTTTTACTATTCATTAAAATATGAAAGTTATCAAAATAATATGAAAAAAATATCCAAAGTAAATATTTATATCTTGATTTCAAGGAATATTTTTATTTTGTCAAATTAAACTTATAAACATCTCAAAAGCTATATTTATTGTTTTTGCGCCATCAAAAGGCGGAAAAACTGCATTTTTTTAAAAATAATTATTTTACTCAAAAAATTTATTTTGTTCTCACAATATGTCATAGAAAATGTTTAAGATGAATAATTATGTTATAAAATTCAAAATATAGTTAATAATATTCATAATTTATAGTTCAAAATAATATTATAACAATATATCGTTGTTCAGTGAAAACCGGAATTGCGTACTATACACGCTATCAAGGAAGGTCGTGATTGCGTGTAATGCAAGCCAAGTCAAGGCTGCATGTAGTGAATGCTCTCTTTTTTGTTGCGTATAGTGTAAGATAAGCTTAGTGTAGCTTATAATAAAATATATAAAGGAAATTAAAAAGAATATATCTCATAAAATCTTGGGGTGTTATAGTACATATGAAATGAGTGAGATAAAAATCATGGCATGGTAATAAGTAAATCCTAACATGAAGAAGGTGTTACATGTTATACAATATTCACTATAATGGGACATAAAATGGGTGATAATCATAAACATGAACAATGATTCATGATATGTAATGGTAATTGAAAATAAACATGGGAATGTGGACACATATTTTTACATTACATCTTCATAATAAGTGAATTTTGACCACCAAGAGAAAATCTATTAATATGATTATGTTACCCTCTAATGGAGAAAACATGGTATATCATGAGTCTAAAACATTACCCAATACATTGGAGCATTATCTTGGTGCACCGAACATGAAGATATCATGTACACACATAATTTTTACACGTATATCATATACAAAAGAACATATTTCATCGCATTTTATCACATGATAGATGGTGTATTAAATTCATTTTAGTCCATAATAAAATAATAACAAGACCACAATGCATAAAACCCTTGGTAGGAAATGTTTACGGGTATACAATATGCAATTTTATGGAATGGAAAAACAATGTTAAAATTTGGAAGCAAAACAGTTTCTCATAAATGTCCATGTATTGGATTAATGAGAGTTAAATGGGCATATCAAAAATTAAAAAAAAATGTTACTAATGTTGATATGGATAAAACTATCCTATAATTAGGAATTAGAAACATATGAAATAAGATAATGAAGATTAGTTATTGAAGAAGACAATGATATGATCTCTAACCGTGAGAGGGTAAATCCAAAATATTTGGAGGAGAATATTGAGATATTTATCGAAACATTGGAAGACTCTATAGATGAAGATCAGTATATATATGTTATCCACGGTTTTTGGTAAAGATGAATCAGAGCATTGGATGGTTCATAAAGGAAAAGTTAACGGAGTTCTGTAATTTTTCCCAAATAATTTTTTTGGACTATCTATAGCAATGTAATTAAAATAAAAAAAATGTAGAATGGTTGTTTACTATGGTTTCCAAAAAGGGGAATTGTTTTTTTATTTTATAATTTCACGAGCCAAATGTATTAAAATATTTCTCATTGTGATGTTGAAATAATTCATGATATTAAAGAAATGCTTTTAAAACCCAAGAATATAATATAGGATTTTGAGGATTCATAAAATATTTATAAAAATAAAATATTACCCAAAAAACATAGTAGTTTAGTTAGTAAAGATATATTCATTCATTTATACCATTAATATCATTTATTAACCACTTTTGTGTTATTACGATGTAATAATATACATTGTTTCTTTACACTATTTTTCAATTTTACCAGAAACATTGGTTATCTTTGAAAATTATAAAAAATAACCATTGAATAATTTTGAGGTGCTCATTTAAAAAATAAATATTTATTCTATAATTTCTTTTCTAAGAATATTAATTTCACTATTAAATTATATTCAACGTTTATTGATAAATATTGTGTTTTTTGATAATAATAATTTTGGAACCCATATTAAAATTACCCATGAAATAATAAAAAATTATATTATCATTTATATGTAACAAATTTTTTTAATAATAATATATTTTTCAAAATCAAAAAAAAATCCCAAAATAAAGGAGTAATTTATAAATGATTATTACAATAAAATATATATTTTCTTTTCATGTATAATAATATAAATCATTTTTAATGTGACAATAAGATAAAGAAAATATATTTAATATCCTTTAAAATATAAATATTATTATTATTATTGTCTTGATACTTATCCCTTTTTTACACCACTATACTCACTAAGGGTAAGACACAAGACAGTGATATTTGGATGTTGTGATTCATTGCATAGGGTTTTGGCCATAATCTCGATGGGTTTAAACTTCTATCATAATCAATTTCACCCATTCATTAGTTTCATGATCTCATCTTGGGGTATTTGAATAGATCACCCCAATGATTTTATCTCCCATGTAATATCCAAAAAATGCGTTCATAATGTATGATCCTATTTGTTTAGGCCATCACTCCCTTTCTCTCTATCAATTTGATTTTTCAAAACACCATATTAATACTACTCTTATGATCACTATTCAATAGTTATTATGTCAACAATTATATTTATTAATGATAAATTAAATATATCAAGACCTAAAAATATTTGTGAAGTTGATGTGTTTTCTATGACCACAATACTTAATAAGACATATACCTAAATCACAAAGGGAATTTTATTTATAAACATCCGAGTTTGTACATTATTAAATCCTTTAGAATATTCTTCCTCCAAATATTAATTTCATTAGTTAATCATATGAGGGTAATTCTATTATATTTTCTCCTCTAATTCCTACATTGCTTCTTATAACTTTTGGTGTCTCCATTTAAAATTTAATATGTGTGTTTTCTTATTTCGTATAACATTTTATATGTATTCTATGATCATCGCTGGTTTCTCCTCATATGAGATAACATTCTCAAATGGTACCACCTATTAATGAATTACATTTTATGTTTTTTTATTTAATTTCTCAAGAGGGATAAATGGAACACAACATGTAGTTGAGGTATGTTGAGTGGGATTTCTATATGATTGGACACTGTTTAGATGTAATCATGGATCTAATGTGGAATTATATGTATGGGACTTAACTTTCCTTTATTCCTAAGTATCATGACTATTTCATATGGAGATATGAAAAAATAAATACCTAATCTTTAACCTCATAATATAGGGTTCATCTATGATTTTTATAATTGTACTTTTGTTGAAATTAAGCTAACTTGATCTAATGTTGAAAATTCTTGACCATTTCACCTTTTTCTTGACCATTTTATGACCTATCTATTTTACTTCTACAATTCCACCTCTTCCTATAAATAGAATGATAGGGATCTATTTGGATGCTTCAATGGAAACTTTTATTGTATGAGAACTTGACCAGATAGATACATTGATCACATGCTCCAATGAATTAAACTGAGCTTGCACGACAAAAGTAATCAAGTGTCTTTGTTGTTTACTTAAACTATACATCATCATTTTGATGGTAAGACATTCTAATGTAAAACACAGAATTTGGTTCTTGATTGTTTCTCTTATTTAAATTAGAGTTAAATCTTATATCATCGTCAGATACAATGGATAGTGGTGTTCCTATGAAGTCCTAACATGATCAGCGTATCACATAGAGGTATTTGGGAGAATCAGTAATAACATTATCTTTTATGATTACTTATTTTGTATAAAATAGTAACTTCATATTAAAGAGATTTTATATTACTGAAAAAACCAATCAAAATCTATATAAACAAAAAAGTTATAATGTCAACTACTTATAAAGGGTAGCTACAACATTTGTATAGTTTGGAATTAATCCAAAAGAAAACAATAAAAAAGAAGAAAATCCTATTGTGTGGAATACAAGGAGTATGATATGACCATATACTATTTTAAAACTATTTCAATACGATAGTGTGTGTATTTTACATAGAACATAATTATGTAATTCATTTTTGTAAAAAAATGTTATAGTGATTCTTGATCAACATTCACATATAAGATCATCAAAACAATTATTCACTTTATTACCAAGTAGTTGGAAAGAACATCTATGTCTTTATAATGATACTAAGTCTCATTTTCCAGTCAGATTCCCCAGTATAATTTCAAAACACCAAAATATAATTCTATTCAAATATGTTGAGACAATAATGAACTAGCTAGATCTAAATCTTGAAATCTTTATTTGATTTGTCAATCCAGGTCCAGAACCCCTAACTATAGTATTTCCTCTTCCCCTTTATTATTATTTGTTAAAAAAAGATTCATAATTTCATTATATTTATTGATATTCCCTATATGACATCATATATTATTTTGTTTCATCTGGTGAAAGTACTAGTTTATGGAATGTACAATCTACCTTCTCTATTTATAGGTGACACATATATTGTTTATCTAGAACATTGAAAATATTTCCCACTATTCAAATTTTATAATTCAATAATTTCCCCTTTAATATAGGATACATTATTGTAATATTTAACAGTTGGTAACTATTATCACACCATATTAAATTGTATCATAACATCAGCTTGTATCAAACTTCATAATAATATTTTGTCAGATTTTGATTTTGTTCTCCATCCCAATTTATTCATTATAAATATCCACAAAAAATTGAAAATCTAATCTTCCCATTATAATTTATACATTATAATGAAGATAACATATTTTTCAAAACATTTGTCCACACTAAATATAACATATGATAAATATATATATTATCATTATGATGCTATATACCAACTGAAAAGATATAATCCCTGAAAATCATTATCCATATATCGTCAATAACTCTTTGTGATCCACTAGGAAACTCTTTTAAAATATGAAAACAATTATCCATTTCTAATTTTCCTATATTGATGATCCTTTGACTGAAGAAGGTATTATTGTCATCCTGTATCTAATGGATCAGTCTCTGATTTACTTTGAAGATCTGTTTCATCAACTATCTGATTGTCTTAACACGCGTGATAAATGAAACTCTTGAAAACAAATGATATTTCTTCTTTTTGTTGACCCACATGATTATGTAAAATAATGTTCCCACATGGAAAAAAATCAATAATTCATGTTGATGAAAATGGTTAACTATATTTTTTATTGGTCTCTCACTTTTTCCATCACATTGGTCCAAATAAAGATAACCTTTTTCTTCTTCAATGCTCCCAAAAACGTCCTATATAAATGATTCTTCCTTTGAGGATTAGTGAACCATAATATTTGAAGGACCGGTATAAAAAAATATTCCTAAAAACATTATCAATATTTTTTAATTAGGATACACACTATATCATTGTTTGGAGATATGTTTATCATGGTTTATTGGTATAACAAAAAACAATATCTTCATAACCTCACATACCAATCCACCTTCTCAACTTTCAAATAAATATATATCTAGTGATCTCACATCAATGGGTTGATATCAGAAAAAATCAGCCATCTCAGCATGCATCTTCTTCCAACCATTGGTTGTTTTAATAAATCCCAATGACATTGAATATGCTGAAAATTATATTCAGAGTCATCTGACTTATAATGCCTTGTTTTTTATCTTACCATCCTTCCAATACATTCTTTATTTCCAACTAAACCTCATTATAATTTTCAGAACATGTTATTCCCCATTCATTTATAAATATTTCCTCACATGTTTTCTAGATAACATATGATTTCATCAAATTAGAAGACACTGAATGATTATTTTGAATTATCCAGATCCAAGATAAATTCGATTCAACCCCGTATTTATGTTTTGAAACACATTCAAGACCCAAGGTGGGGATGATGTGCCTTTTATTCCCAAAAACATATTCCCAATACATTATACTTATTTGTCCCCTGGGTTTCTGAAATACCTAATAAAAAGATATTTTCATCACCCAAATAAAGGAGTGGATTTATTTTATTTTATATCTTCTTTAACAACAAAAAAGACAACCAAAAATATATTCCAGCTTCTAAAAACAACTTCTTTCAAACTTGGTCACAACATTCACTGTCATTGGATTTTTTTCAACTAATACACTTTAATCAATGAAAATTACAACCTCAAGTTATAGAAAACATTTCTAGAATGCTAAACCTATGTGATATAACTCATTAAAGTGAATAAGAATAATTGACCACAAAACAATGTTATCCAGAAGTAGTTCCTCATGATAACACTTCATTATTTATTTACATATTTCTTCACCTATTTCAGTTATTCTTTTACATTCATGTAAAAAGATGTTTCCAAAAACCATTCCATCAATGAATTTGAATAGTTCACACACATAGATCCATATATCAAAACATAACTACCAATCTCCCATTTTCACTCATTTCTTTAAAATGATTAGCATATAAAAATAGATAGATTAATGAAACAATTTCCCCCCATGACAAAACTATCCAAATACAAGTTGGGGGGAGGGGACACTGACATTAAACATTATTATAAATATGTTGTATTTCTATGTTGATCCTTAGTTTATAAAAATGTTCTATTTTTCATGGTTTTTAGAAAATTTAAGAAACTTGTTCTATTCTATGAACATACTCAATATTCAATTCATTATTCTCCACATTAACATTAATGAAATGAAATTTTATATCAATATATTTTGCAGGATAATGTTTGACCATATTTCAAATCAGGTTGATTGTACTATGATTATCACAACCCAAAATCACGGGTAACATTACTTCAACATGTAAATATTCAAATTGTGCTTCATCAAAAAAAGATGAGTAGAATTATGAGTGTAAATAACATAATCAAAATTATTCATGATAAGGAATACAATTTTTTCCATCAATTCCTATTAAAACAAAATTTCTATTTAAATAATTATTTTCCATATGAGGATTTTCTATCATCAATATTTATTTCCCAATTAGCATCTAAATAGCCAATAAAGTCATTAGTTTTTGATCTATCATATAACATTCAAAAATTTAATGTGCATTTGATGTATTTGACAATTATTTATTTATCCAACAAATTTTTTTCTTTTATAGAACGAAGAATTCATTCGATTATGGTAAAAGACTAAAATTGATTAGAGATTAAGCATTAAAATATAATGAACATGTTATCATCTTCTGAAACTCAATATGATCAAATTCCATGCCCTCTCAATATTTATACAACATGGATCTCTCTAAAATATTTGTGGAAAAAGGTTTAAAATTATCCATATTTATATTATTAAATGATCCTTAGAATAAATTTATTGGGAATGAAAAATATATTTCATATTTTTTGAGATTTCACCAAAAAATGTATTTGATTTTACTGGGCATAAACATCTTAAACCACATTTTCAACTCTTTATAAAATAATTTAATCTATCATAGAAAATATAATTTCATTATCACAAATAATAAAAAATTCATAAATAAAAAATTTCTTTAATGTACATATTAATATCAAATAGTCATTTATTAGAACTCATATTCAATAATAAATTATATAATATGGAATACAGATCCCATGGAAATTTTTGTAGCCAATATAAGTATTTATTCTACATATAAATATAAATTTCATTATTCCCCAAGAAAAAATATAGTTCTTCACTATATACTTCCTCATTAAGATATATATTAAAAATGTTTTCATATCTGTAGAAAAAAAATATAATATAGTTCTTCATCATTAGAAAAAATTGATTCCAATTATTTCTAAAATTTTCACTAGAGAATCACATTCATCATAGTCAATTCCTTCAGTTTTTGTGTATAATTTTTATAATAATATTTCGTTGTACATTATATCTTCATCAGATTCATTCATCTTGTCATGAAGAAATGATTTTTTATTAAAAATATTTTATTTTATAGATTAGGAACATTTTCCAATGTATCATTTTTTCAATCTAATCAATCTCTTCATTCATAGCCTTAACCCATTCAAGATGCTCAATATCATCATTCACACATTCCATCGTAACTTTTGAATAAAAATAAGTATGTTAAACAATTGTTCTTGTTTCTACACAAAATTTTCTTTCTCAATAATGTTTTGAGATTCCACTTTCATCCTCATCCTAGGATAATATTATCAAGATTCTTTTTTATAATAAAAAATATCTGAGTCTGAATATTATTTATTAGAAGGATTACAATATTTTTCATCAATATTTATCATATGTTCTTTCTTCCATTGCATCCTAGTTATCATTGTGGGATAGTTTATCTTCATTGACTTTTAATATAACTTTCACATTAACAAAGTCAACAAATCTACCTAAATATTTTTTGAAACATGTGTATCCTCTTCCGTCCATATCATAACCAAGAAAAATTCCTTGTTCACCTATCTTCTCAAACATTCCAAGAATTTCACCTTTTTTGTTATGATGATGGGACTCCAAAAACACATAATCCTATAAAACCTATATTTTTTCATAAATAATTTTTTATTGGGTGATATCTAAACATGGTCTTTAGAAACATTATTATGGAATATAGACATCAGTACTCATGGATTTCATCCAAAATTAATGATAATGACCGTGTACAAGTAACTTAGTTCTTACAATTTCAACTAAACATTTTGTCGTTATTTTAGAAACACTATTTTTAATGCATGTATGGTTTACTAAAATAATACTAATTCAATACTTATTAAAAATACATTCAAATTAATCGCTTTTTTATTTACCAGTGTTGTAATCTCTGATCTTTATCACTGAATAATCACATTACATTAAATCCATCCTCTCGAAAAATTTAAAAATATTCAGATCATTTGACTTTTATTTCACTTAAAAAACATCAAATTGGATAAAAATAAAGAATTAATGTCATGATGTACTGATCTCAATGAGTAAATTGATATCAAATTGCCCCACATAAATTAGACTGAATAATTTCAACTGGTTGTTTTGATCAAATTTCAAATTTCTTATTCATTGAATTAGTAATCTTCCTCTATTGAAATATTTGGAGGAACTAATATCTTATTCGAGTTATATCTGGAATTCCCTAGACACTATATTTCTTTGATAACTTTCTCTAGTTTCAATTATGGTTTTTTTACATCCTTTTGTCACATAAATTATTTTCTTCCTCCTGGCATTAATAATAAGAGTATTTATCCCCACCAATATGGAAGATGTTTTCTCTTTATTGCTTCACCGTTACTGACTAATTTTCAAATGTCTTCACTTACCACAGGAAACCTATATTTTATAAAAAACATTTATTCCTTCATCAAAATGTTATGAAACAGCGTGCATATTGTGTTTCAGACAATTAAAAAAAAGCCTTCATGTATTTCATCTTTTTATTCCCAATGATGGATGATCCAACAAATTTTAACTAAATAGATTCATTATTTACAAATTTCACAATTCAATATTTGAAATATTTCATATTTTTTTAACAATTTTTGATCTTCTATCATATGATAAGATAATATATTATCCATAATCCAAGGCCATTCTTCTTATTTTTTTGGTTTGAGAGTGGTTTCAAAGACAAGATTATTTTAATTCTTATAATTGGTAACAAATTAATGATTTGTTAATAATAAAACAAGACATACATTTGAAATGTGTATAGGTTATTCATTCCTTTATCAAATAGTTCCGAAATTTTAGATCATATTTTAAATTTATTAACAAACCTCATCAGGTTTCATCAGAATACAATCCTCTAAATTATTCTATCAGGGTGATTGACTCACCCCATAATATTTATTTAATTATTTTTTGGAATACTGGTAATGTTTTGTATTAAGTGAACACATATTTTCAATGTGTTATAGTACAAAAAATACCAATAGTATACATAGAACAAATATCTTATGAAATTTTTTTATTACAATCAATATTTATGACCATGTTTTTCAAAAGCCTTATTATTGGTTCATAAAAGAAATTTTTTGACCACAATACTTTCAATTATTAACCAAAATATTCTTCTTCTTCTCGACCAAGATTTTAATATTATTATAAATTGAATTATTAGAAAGATATTTGGACACATAATCTGCAGATACTTTTGACTTCCCCACTCTTTTGTTCTTGGCCACAAACATAACCTTCACATATTTCTCCTTCTAAAATATTTCAAATAAATTCTTAACCATTGATGTTAATTGTAGATCTTTCCCAATATTAACCATTCCATATCATTCACCAAATTTAAAGATATAATTATTTAAATATTTATCCCTCAGTTCATCTTTACATAGTTTATATTGGACAAGTTCCAACTCTTCGTCTTTTATCCTAAATTTTACATTTAGATGTTCATTAGGAATAATTTATTTTGTAAAAGAATTATTAAAATAAATAACCTCTTCCATCATATTACCATTTTCATCAGCAAAACAATTTTATTAATATTTAATGGTTCATCACTTTCAGAAACCTGATTTCTATCTCAAGCCTCCCAATCATCCTCACACATGATTTCAATTATTCTTTAATATGATATTCAAATTCAGTTTCATCTTCTTTAGAATAGATAAATAGAAAGTTGTCATTTTTTATCATTTCAATAAATTAATTTTCTCCATAATTTTCAAACATTTCTTCATAATAAACCGTACTATATTGTTTATTCTTTTCTATAGATAAAACTATCTTTTTTATATTTGATGAATTTTTAATTTTCTCCTTTGGAAAAATATTTAGTCTTATCATATTAATTATTCAATGATCATATCAGAATTGTGTCAACTTTATAAAAATAATATTCATTATATATTCATAAGAAATTATCCTCATAGTTTCCAATACCCCCACATTAGAAAAAAAATCTTGGGACATTTTCCCTTATTTTTTCTTGTACCTCTATTCAAACGTTTTGAAAACAATGATATGCATTCATAATATTCCAACAAAAGTCATTTTTGGAATTAGAATCACTGGATTCTTCATCAATAAAAATATTCTATTTATTTTACTTCTTTTTATCAATAAAATAAATCTTCATATCAATTTTTGTTTTCCCTTACATACCATTTTCTCTTTTCAATTTATATGTAATGAGAGTGATGTTCAAATAAATGAGAGATAATTTTTCTAAATCATTATCTTTCAACGAGGAAACATTAGGATCAATCATGTTTGGAATATTTCGCATGATCTATTTATCAACTGTATAATCATATAAATTTTCACCAAGAAATCTAATAGTGCTGATAATATAATTTATGAAAATAGAAAAGTCACTAACAGATTCATATTTACATATATTGAGATCTTCAATACATAAACCTCTAGATTTGTAAATGTACCTTCCTAAAATTGTTATTTCCTTCATAATTTTTTTCCACCATTTCTCTTATACCATTGGTTTTTGAAACACTATTCACTATTAAAATCACTCATTCATTAATTGATATGAGTTAAGCATTCATAGACCTTACCTCATTCTCAAGATTCTTATTATCAATAGATGTAAGAGAAAAAATATCATTGTTAGGAGGAATTCAATATGTTCCATCTTTTATAAAATTATCACCAATGGATATAATAAAATTAAATATTATATATTTCTAGATATGACAGTTCTTACCATAATATAATAGAATCCATTACTATTCACACAATTTAGATTATCCATCATAACTTTCATCCTCAACTCATTATCCAAAGTAAACCTAGGGATCCTTGGCACTAATTCCAATTTAGAATGCCCTGTATGATTAATATATCAATAAGATTAGGGAGGGTGAATTAGTGATATCTTTTTTCTTTTTGTTTCCTTAATTTCTAAACAACCTTCTCCACATATTAAAGAGTTTTTAACTTATTAGAATCAAAACCAATCATAAATAAACAAGAAAACAAGAATTTAAAAATTTCTCTACTCATAAAGAGTATAAACGTCATTGGTAAGGTATGGAAACAATCCAATACTAGAAAAATAACTAGAAAATAATCATTTTTTGGAATAAAATGGGTAGGAAATTCCATTAAACTCATCTAACAATATATTAAATAATACAGTGTGTGTGATTCAAGTATCACATAATAATATAGTATAATTAGTGTATCAAACATGTTATAATCATTCTCAATCAAAATTCACAAATAATATCGTCAAAAAAATTAATTCAATTTCTTACCAAGTAGTGGGTAAGAACATCATAGACTTCATCTTGATACTCAGATTTACTTTCTACTCCAATTTCGTAGTCAGATTTGTCAATAAAAAAATATCATCCTGTTAGAATACAGTTCATAAAATACTAATGTAGTTCTATTTGAATATGAAAATCCTAGTCTAATATCTCTGTCTGAATCTAGAAACCATGGTTACTATATTTTCTTTTCTCCTTCTATCTTCAATTGGAAAACATCATCAAAAAATCATAATATAGAAAATTCTATTCTCTATGACTTCATTGCTTCTTTATATTCTTATGCACATAGTACTGGTTAACAAAATAAAAAAAAAACCTCAGATATTTTTATGTGGCATAAATATAGTTGGGTGGGAATCAACATATCATTCCCACCAAACTAAATTTTAGGAATATTCAATTTACCATAAAGAATTTTTTTACCATAATATTCTTATAATCACTTCTTCTTCCCCTTTCCATCATAAATAATTACGTGTATATTTTTGTGGTAAACACATTTTTTAATTAAAAACATGAAATCATTATTATGTCTTCATAAATATCATGATGAATCTGATTCACATCATCATAAATATTATAACCAAGTTCTGGACCTCAAGTGATTCTCGTGATCATTTTCTTATAGAAAACATTTTCACAATATGATGCATATTCTTAAGAATTGTGAGTCCAAACTCTTGAATACAATGTTTAGTTTGATGATAATAAAATAAAAAGTCGGTTGATTTCATTAATTATCTATCTTCATTGAAAATAATACACATGATCAATCATCTTCCATCTTCCAAAAACATCTTCATTCTAATTTGTTTTTAAAAGGTCCTTGTTACGTCACTATACCCAAAATGTATTTCCTTTGTAGTTAATCATGTGATATTTCCACTCAAATTGCAATGTAGTGACAATAATTTATAAGATGATCCACTAAAACCCATATAGAATTATTTCATCTCAATTTCTTCAGATGTCCAGTGAAAACATCCATGGTAATTTTTATTATTTCCATGTAGTTTTGAAAAATGGTTTCATCGTACCATTTTACTATTTCCTTTTATCGATAGCATTATAAAAAAATATACCTTCTTCAATATTTTTTCATATCATTCTTTATATTTTCACACTATTAGTTCTATAGACTATATAGATACATCTCTATGATCCCTCGATGGATATAGAAACATGAGTGATGTGCATCACCCATCAAATCCTTCATTATCTCAATATTTCATGTTAGCCATTATCATGACCCAAATGTTACAATACCATAAATAAATTTAAACTCAATGGACTACAATTTTCTTGTAGGTTTCACCTAATACTGAATTTAATCATAGTCTCTTTGAGTATCCATTATCTTCTCTAAATAGAAACTTGAGCTGTCATTTTTAGAAGGATTAATGATGTTCCATTTTTTATAATTCACATATCCATCCATTTCATGTATTAAAAGATTTTACCATTCTCAATTATCATCAATGATAAAATTTATGGACCCTATAAACATAGAGAGTGTCTCATATTATTTTATTTCACAAGATAATATTGGATTGAGTTAACATAGTCCGTAATCAGCTCTATGCATCCTCACTAGCTCATATTTAGTTCATTCTATGAGAATATATAATTGAGGATATTATTATTTGTACACATTTCATCGACTATCCTTTAATTTATTTTCCATTTGAAGGGTTCACAAATATTCCATTCCTTGTGACAATATTCTTTAGTAATAAAAACACATTCCACCATAAATCAGATTTTCTATACTTTAAATAATTCTTCTACTTTCCCATGGTTTTTAGAAAAGTTTCCAGAAGCTCCTCATTCTCCTACATGGATTTGGAGTATATTAGAATATCACCCAAAGGAACTAAATTTTTTTTTCAATGAAATTTGAAAATAATATGATCATCATGTCATTAAAGATTTCAAGTGAATTATTAAGTCTATATGGCATTAATATTTGCAGATAGTGCATGTATCTTTTAGGGAAAGCAGTCTTGAGTATTTCCTAAGTCATAACCTTTACCTTATAATACCACAACTGAAGATCCTCCATGATGATATATTAGGCCCAATTTAGCTGATTAAAAAAGTCATCAATTTGTGGAAGTGGATTCCAGCATTTTTATGGTGTTTTTTAGATCACTATAATCAATGCCAAGGTTTATTTATCCATTTATCTTACTAACTAATTGGATTGCTGCACCCCAAGGTGATGCACATGGGTGTATGAACCCATCATCATGATTATACTATAGTAATTTTTTTGATTCATAATATTCCAAAAAAAATCCATTATATATTGATTCTTTGATAATGGAATCACCGAGATATAGGTTTGATGGAATATTCAGCCTCTCAAATTGGAGGAATATAAGAAAATTCTTCCGAATACACATCGGTATATTCCCCCACAGTAAGAATTTATTCAATAACGATCATTTTATTAGAATAAATAATTTTATATATATACTATTTCTTATAATAAAATAATAATATTCTTGATATGTTGGTGAGGAAAATGGATTCTCACCTCCCTGCATTTGTGTAGAGTTAGAGGAAACATCACCCTACTAGGGATGATTTACTTCAAAACACAATTTTTGATGGATATATAAAAGGAAATCAATTCCATAATAAAAATATCACCAATTTACACAAGATATCATATAAATTTTTTTCAAAATACGCTCATCCCACAAAATTATAAATGGAATACATTATAAAATTAAGATTACATAATTTTACCATTTGTATATCTCACTGGTAGCTTAATATCCATACTTTTTACGGGTTTTTATATAGTTATACTAAAATTGTATGATATTATGGAATGTGTATAACATTAATAAAAAATTACATTCACAATTCATTAATGATCAACTAGCTTATATATCACTATTCTGTTTCCAGGATCCACCACAGTAGATGTGATGACATGTGCATAACATTGCTGCATTGGATGTTGTTGGGATTGATTGCCTCCAAAAACCATTATCTAGTAGAAGTTTAATGCATCATGTCCTTAATCCTTGTAACTAAAAAATGTAAAATAGAATATAGTTACGCTGTAGAATATATCTATTACATCACATTGGTGGTTTCCTCCCACCCACAATCACTATCTAAGTGCCCGTCATTTCTATACCTATATAATTTCTTTATCCACTTTAGGAAATTTTTAGGGTTCTCCATCCCACACATTTTTCAATTGGGTTGTTGAAATATCATACCATTATAATATTTATCCATCATCCACCAGAATTAATGTCCATATTAAAATTCATATCCTTGTTAGACCCTTGAGATTCACTAATCTCCATTTGGACTTCTAGGAAACACCATTCAATTTCCACATAGATTTCAAAATTTTCCATTTTACATTGAATTTAGTAAACTCAATTTTATCCCCCAAAAGAAGTAGTTAAATTGTCACTAAGGGGCCAAGAAAATGATAGAGGTGTACGTGATAATATTTTGATGTTTTCCTTATTCAACCCTAATAGATTCATCAAAAATAATTATTCATGTAAAGGAAATATATTTACATTTTATTTTATGTATTTTGAGGTAAATATTTTTTAGAAACAAATTTTGGGATCTCAATCCACAACCTGTGTCAAATAAGAGATTTTTTTCAGAATGTTTGTGATTTTTTATCCCAATGAGTGGTGAATCTTATATGGGATGTCATAAAATTTATCTTCACCTTCATTTCTTATTCATTTCATTCTTTTTTTGAAAACTGGATAGAATAAAGAGAAAATTAGTTATGAATATTTTTAATCATTAAAAAAACAAAAAGTAATACAGTGACTTTAAAGTTAGAACATATAAATGGAATATATTTCCTTAACATATGAAGTTCTAGATTTTAATATTTGTTATCTATGATCTATTTTCTAACAAAGAAACTAATTGGAAATTTCACCTTAATAATAGTAAATAAATTGTTACTGAATTTTCCGTAACATATGTACTATGAGTGTGAATCCTATTGTGTAGTATGACCCATTGTCATTCACTAGTTGTCGATCGAGTCTAGATAAATGTGGTGTGTCTGGGTTTTACCCCTATGAATATATACTCTAGTGCCACATCCAATATTAGTTTCAAGATATGGATTTATTTTCATATAAAACAATTACTCTATTCATTAACCAAATTTAGTTATATCTTATTATGTTTATAGTTTTTTCCTAATTCATTATTTAATTTTTTTCTAATCCTAATCCAAATAAATCTACACATTCCATTGACATTGACTTAGACGTCCACATTATTAATTAGACATGAAATCATGATTGATTACATAATAATATAAATAATAAAACCTTGAATATAGATATGTATAATGGCAATGGTAATTTGGTAACTTATGTAACAATATAAAAGTTAGGAAACATGTCCTCATACAATAACACCATTATTGTGCTCAAATTAATTCATTGTTCTTAATAATTATTGGGATATCCTATAGACATGAAAAATAAATGGAAGAGCTATAAATACCAATTAGGGAATAATAAATTCATAATATAAGAAGGTATTACATGTTAGACAATAAGGATATGAATTGGACATTAAAGGTCTGAGAATCACAAAACGGAATAATGATTCATGATATATCATGATAAAACAAATGATTCATGTAAATGTAAACTAACATTATGCATTACATCATAAGAATAAAACATGTTTAAACCCCATGAAAAAAATTCCTTATGATGGTAGGGCAACCACCCATTCACCATATACAGAATCTCAAGAGACTAAAACACTACCCAATGAAAGAGAGCACACTCTAGATTCATACATCATAATAATATCATATACATGAATAAGTGTGGAATATATGTCATATGAATAAGAATATATTTCATGAAATTTAATTCAATGATAATGTATTATCAATTAAACATAAGTAAGTCCCCAATAAATTATTTTTAAGTGAATAATTGTGAACACCCTTGGTAGGTAATGGTTATGGGTATTTACAACAAATTTATTTGGCATGGAAATCACAATGAAATTTCAATAGTATAACAGGGGATCATAAGAGTTCAGTAGAGGGATTAATGGGATTAATTTTTGTCCCAAATTAATTATAAATAAAAAGGGAATTACGTGTGATATTGAATAATATATCCCAATATTGGGTATTAGAGATAAATTGCATATGAAAATGAAGATTCTTGAATAAATATGATAATGATTGAATCCCTTACCTAGTGAGGGTTTTCTTAAAAGCCTTGTATGAGTTTCTTGAGAGATTTTCGGGGATCTGGAATGACCCTAGAAATTTTAATATTGAGTAATGATTTGATAAAATGTTTTTAGGTGATGACGAATGAGATATATAGTGGTCTTATAAAGGAAATGTGAGGGGAAATAGTTATTATTTCCCAATCATGTGTCTTGGATACCATATACTAACAAATAAAAACCCAAACAATTACATTGATTTTAATAATTGATTATTCAAAATATGATTTATTTTCATTATTTTATATGGACATGGGACAAACATATTAATATAATACTCTTTTTTATGTGAAAATGAGTCATGTTTTTTATGAAATTATTTTTGAACCATAAAATACAAAATAGGTTTAGGAGAATTCATAATGGATTTATAAAATACTAAAAATAACCACAAAAATATATTAATTTAATTTATTATATATATTTTTCCCATATAACTATTATATCAATAATGACATCACTTTATACCCATTATAATATCATATTACCCACAATATATTTATAATGTTTTTAATTTTTACACGAATATACTAATGTCAACGATAATTAATAAATATTTACCATTGGATAATTCTAATCTTCTGATTTCAAAAATAATATTTAATTTGTCATAATAATTTTAAAAATATATTTATTTTCACTTTTAAAATATAACAGACATTAATTAAGAAAATATGAGCTTTTGAAAATAAATGTTTTCAAACCACTATAAAAAATTCTATATGACATCATAAAATTTTTATGATAATTTATATTAAATAAATACGATTTTATAATAATATTATTTATTTAAAAAAGGTTCTTCATTAGGGTATATGTCTTTATTGGAACTGAATATTACCTAAAAATACAATTTTTTTTTGTTGTATCAAAATCCAAATTGAATATAAAGTACCAATATTGAAAATAAAATATATTCATTTTTATATAAAATATACATATACATATTATTAGGGTCCTGATACATGGTCATTTATTTCAATAGAAAAATATTTATGGGTGGGGTGTGAGATGATATGATTATCATGGGGTGGGTCGACATAGATGGCCTTTCCTGCAATCTTGATGAGATTGAACATCTCTTTCAAATGGTCATTATTGTGCTTTAGTTGATGGATCTCTTATTGGTATTGGTCAATGAAAATTCATAGTGACGATAACTCAATTATTTGATATGATAAATGACCATCGTAGGGAATGATCCTACTATTTGAGTTCATTAGTCTCTTTATGTATTGAATAATTATTTTCCAAAACAATATATTTATTCTAATCTTATGATCACTATTCAAAATTTATATTATCTATGGTTATGTTGCTTATCAGTCTATTAAATCATCTTGTTAATAATAAAATCAAATAAGTTATTCTATTTTATATAACAAAAAACATAGTAATATATTTATTTAAATTAAAAAGGTAACTTTTTTGAAAATTTAATGTGGTTACAATTAATTTATTTAATAAGTGGTTTTAAAATGAATATTTGTATCATTTTCAAAATATAGCACGTTCCGGTTTTACTGAAAATGTTAAAGGATTATTTTATTTAATGTACATAGTAAATTCTGTTGTCTGGAACACTAAATGTTTTAAATCTTATTTTATATAATTCCACCAATATTTTCATGGAAATTATTTTAAAAAAGATTGATGTTTCATAGAAATATCATTCTATGTGAAATGTCTATTTTCCTAAAAAATAATTCCAAGTGATTTTTTGAAATTATTTTCCTTCTAAGATAACATCCTTTGATGTTAAACATGATTTTTGGTTGATATGATAAAATGGTTTCATCATTAATATTTCCCTATATTCGTTATTATTATGATTAAAATATGATTTCAAAACTACTTTGTTTCCACAAGTTTTTGTTTAACGAAATGTTTATTGAACCAGGCCCATTTTCTGTGGTAATACTAAGATGAGTACTTGATGACCTATTTTCGTATATGTATATATTATGTGATTATGGGAACCTATATATCCCTCCAAGTGTAAATATAGGTAACTTCTGGAATTATATGATTTGTGTGATCTTTATTGCATTTCACAATGTTATTCTATAACCTGATGACTATTTCAAAATTTTATATGTGAACATGGGGATGTATAAAAATTATTATTCAATGGATATTATTACAAGATAATAGTTTTATTAATTTATGTGAAATTAATAACCATATGGTTATTAAAGGACGTGGTAACATTTCCCTATGTTTAATTGATATCTTAATTCTATTTCATAAATTTAATTTGTGTACCAATTTTTATTTATACATGTTCACAATTTTATAACACAAATTTAATGCCATGAATCTATGTTTTATGAAAATTATTTTTTGTCAAAGATCATTCCTTATGATTGTATTTTGATTCATGTCTTATGAAATTCAATTATTTATGTGATGAATTGATTTTATTTTATGTGATACACATTGTCCAGTTATTCAATTGTTATTCTCATGTTCTTTTACCCTTACTATAATTATACATTTATATCTACCACATTTAAAATTATAGTGAATCCAAGATAAAACTTATTAATTTTACTTCCCTAGGTTTTGAAGATGTCTTCGGGTTGGGTAGGAATAATATATATACTTTGATATAAGGTCAGTATGGTAAATATTGAAGATCATTCAAAAATATTTCTCATTGTCTAACTAGTCAATATATTTAATAAACCATTATGACCCTCCTGCTTGTATTTTTTTGAATATGATGAATATTTTTCATTGATATGTGATGTATATATATATTTGGTTTTTTAATATAATGTGGTATCAAACAAAAAGTTTAGTTAACTTAATAAAAACAATGATGAAAATAATTTACTAAGATCTAGAAGGAAATGTCGAAGGATGAGTCAATGTTTATGAAAATGTGAATAGAATTTTGAAAATACTAAGGAGAGTGGGGTCCAAGAAATTAAATCCTTGTATAGATACTACATATTGATGTGGCTCTAACATAGAGGTACCTAATGGTAATAACTCTAAAAAATGAAAATTGAGATGGAGTTAATCGTCACGTTTTGTATGAAAATCGGCCTTGTTCTACATCTTGTTTAACACTCCTGGATGAAATGATTTTGAAATTTACAAACTATATAAAAATGATCATGGAGTATTTAAATTGATAGTGACTATAAATATCCTTGAAAAAAATCATGTTTTATAGTTTAATAAAAGAATGTGTCCTAATTTGGTCATCATATACGTTGTCATTTTTCATAATTACATGGTTCCTCACCATTAACATTGTTTAATTCACAATGAAATTTGGTTTTAGTCAATGTTTGGACCCTAAAGGAAGAATTATTTTTCTGTTTGTGAAGGACAATGTAATTATTTTTCTCTTGAAGAAAAAAACATTTTGCTCACTAGAATGAAAATTTTCATTGTTATGATCACATAATTTTTTCAAGCATTGAATAATGCTAAAAATCCAAACAATAAATGGAGGGAACAAATTTATGTGGAATCCTTCATCATTAAATGTCCCCCATATTTCCGTACATCAAATAATATACTAATTTTTTAAAAATTTATTGGTACTACTCGGAAGATACTTTTCCTTATGAAATATTAAACCATGATAAATTCATTTTTCTTTTCTACCATTTGTAAGGGGATGGGGATAAATAGTAAAATTTTATTAATAATAAAAGGACATGAGATGAAATTCACTCTATGACGTGGGATGATTTTAACAGTGTTTTTTAAATGAACATTCCTCATATTATTCATTAAAAATTGTAGAATAAATTATAAACGATGAAGTAATAGTATGATGAATATATTAGTACTTATAAAGAATGTTTAAGATGATATATAAAGTACTCTTCTAGAAATATTATTTTGCATGAAAGTATGTTGGACATATTCTTCATTGGATTAAGAAAACACATCAACGGGATATAGACATAAATGACCTTATAAGGTATATAGAAATCATTGAATGTGCACTAATAGTTGAAATGGAAGATGGAAACCCACATAGTGATGATGATATGGAATAGTAGATTAGTAACCATTTATGTTTTTATGATATGTCAAATTAAAGAAATAAAAATATCAAAAATCCTACCTACCGAAATTTTGGGTAGGAACACACAGTGAGTTCATGAAAGGAATGTGAAGGTTTTTTTAGTGAGGGAATGTCATACAATCAAGGAAAATAATGTATATTTTTTTATGAGAAATATTTAATTGAAATGAATGGAGTGATAACTCAATAAATTCACCCCTTATAGTACAGTGTTACAAAAATCCTGGAGTACTGGCATAATGCCAGCTACTTCTCAAATCTGATAGTTAATGATCTTGATCAACCCCATAAACCTATTATGATAAGAGACAATGGGAAATATAAAGGAATCCTTATTTTTTGTTAAAGGGTATGATAATGATACTATCAAAGATACCATTACTATCCAAAAACCTAATAATGTCGTATTTGACTATGTATATACACATTCTATTATAACTAAATAAATTTATAGGGCTTTAAATATCCCAAAAAATTAAATAAAAACAGATTTATCAGTTAAAATCTCAAAGGGAATTCTGATCATATCTCACGTATATGATTCCTTTCTCGTTGATTTTTTTGAAAACATACTTCCTAAAAATCCAATCATTATTCCACATGTCAATGTCGATATTAGCTAATGAATTTATTGTATTTCTATACATATGGATCGTGTTTATTATTGATGATGGTAAGTCATATTTGATATTAAAATCAAAACCATGATCATCTATCAATGAGAGGATAAATATGATATTATGATGGAAATAAAATAAATTTTTTGGGTGTTGATTCATATTCATGATGGGTTTTAGTTATAGATGTTTGGGAATAATCTCAACATCAATGATGTGACTACTGTGTGGATGTTTATGATTCAAAAATATAAATTTTTCGAAGTCTTCTATGAAAACAAGAATTTGTATTACCCATATAAATCATACCTTCTATAAAAAAATTTCCACTGACTCCATATATAATCGAACCGATTCTGATTCATGAATTTAGAAAGAAACGTTAGGAGAATCATGAATATAGTTTAATTCGACTAAGTGATTCACCGTGGGGTTGACCTATTGTTTTTATTAAATTAATGAATGATTATTGTGACTCTATATTGATTATTTGGATATTATCAATATTTTGATAACAAAAAAGTATCCTCAACCTCGTATTGATGACATATTTGATCAACTATGTGGATATAAATACATTTCCAAGATTGAATTTCATTATAGATATCATTAATTAATTTTTAATAATGAGAATATACACAACAAAACATTCCATACAAGTTATAGACGCCATTAATTTATATTGAATCCATTCAGTTCTACTAATACTACTCAAATATATATATATATTTAATGGAAATTATATTTACAAATGTCCTTCATCAGTTATTTGTAGTCTATATGGATGATATTTTTTTATTAAAAGAGTAAGTACGGTCATGAAGGTAACTAATATAAAATACTAGGGAAAACAAAGAAGTATAAACAATATGAAAAAAATTCTAAATGTGAATTTTCAATGCAAAATGATACATTTTTTGGTTTATATAATCTCAATATATGGTTAATAGGTAGATCCATAACTGATTGAGGCATTAAATGTTTCCCTAAACCAACCACAATGAATGAGATCCCTATTTTTCTAGGATTTATTGGACTTTGTCAAAAAATATTAGAATAATTTATTAGATAATTATAAAACACACACCATGTTACTTAAAAAATAATATAAATCCTTCTAGATAAATTTATTTTTCGATCATTTTATGGAAATGGATGAAAATATTATCCAATACACATATTCTTACATTACCCTATAGGGGATTGGGGTTTATAATCTATATTAATTCAACAAAGAAGTAATGGGGATTCCATATTGTTAATAATTACGTGGCTATAACTAATGAATAACTATACATGAAGGTACATTTAAAATATTACGCAACTCATGATTTGTAGTTAGTTGATTCACGTTTTTATATTAAAGAGGTGGATTCATTTTTATTATGGAGAAAATTTTAGTTATTTAATAATCATAATATATTAAAATTTATATTGAAATATATAGAGTTTAATATTCACAAGTGCTGATGTTTATAGCTGATTAATGATTATAAATTATCTATATATTACCACCATATCTATGGAAAAAAGGTGGGTGATGATTTGATTCAAAAATATAAAGCAAGTTTATCCATGAAGTGGATAAAAATTCTCCAATGCCTCTGCATGTTTAATGGATGGATCACGAAATATTGATAGAAGGGGTAAAATCAAAAGTTACTCAACTGATTGTCTATATATACATTGATGTTAATATTATTGAGGCATTGATGAAAGAGATAGTGTTTTAAGAGATGTTATAAATTTTATTGAGTTCATCATTGATCAAAAAGAATAATTTTTTTAGGAATCATATACATTTTCCACCCATACCAAATTTGAAGGAGTTTTTATAGGAGGATAAACATTCTTCATTCTCTTTTTAACATGAATTTATGATGATGTATACAAAATTGCATGAGATATTTTTTTGGATAACATAAAGAGATATATGGTAGATTATGTATCATGATTCTTGAAATGTATGCATGTTAATGTTGAGTGACAATTCTCTAGGAGGATTTGACATCTATTAACAATACTAAAAGGGAAAAGGAAAAAACATCAAAATGAAATTTTTTGCCTTTCCTACCAAAACATCAATAGGGGATAATTCTCACTAGGTTCAATTGATCTTTTGAAATATTCTTGACACTTCACTAAAATCAAATAATATTCTTCAATGGAACATCCTTTTTTTATATAAATTAATTTAGTGGTAAGGATTCAAAGTGAATAACATTAAATAGTTTTTGATGACGTTCCCAGTTTAACCTTAGTGCTTTGTTGAAGTCTTCAATAATCTCTTAATATAGATTTATGTTCTAATGTTTCAAATAATCTTAAAATTGATGGTAAGTATAATAGAAAAATTTAAACCCTATTGGTTATATATATATATATATTTCTATAGATATTGAATGTTTTATTGTTAAAAACCATCATATAGATGGGTTTTCATATAATAATAGACTTCAATCAAAAATTCAAATAGATATTTACAAAGCCCTCTCTAAAAGGAAGTTTAGGGATCTACTGTATTGGAATAAGGTTATAAAAAGAATGATATTGGGACCTAATATAGACAACGAAATAAATGGTAATGGTAAATATTTTTAGGGGAACATCATAGTATCCAATTGTCGATAGAAAAGTTAGGCTAACAATCAACTGCATGATTTGGAAATGGAATTCGAGGAAAATGTGTTAAGAATTTCTCGATGGAAGATTTTTGTGAGATTTTGGGTAAATGGGGAACTAAACCCTAATTATATTACACATATCAAATTCTCGATCATATAGGGATGATAGACTATCAACTAGAACTTCCACCAAAACTCTCTAACCTTTAATATGTGCTTGAGGTATATCTCTTAAAGACGTGCATACTTAATCAAACAAGTATACTGAAAATATATATCTTACCACTAGAGCATGGTATTTCATATAAGGAACAACTAGGTTATATTTTTGATCATGTAGGAAATGTTGTACAATAAAAAAACAATTACCAGTTCAATGTTTTATTTATGAAACCACCATCTTAGGGATGATACGTGGGAACCTGAGGAAATAATATAGAAGATGATTCCTCATTCATTTGTACTGAAGTGATTGAATTTCAAGAGAATGAATCATTTTATTATGTATAGTATGTAAAAACCCAATATTTTAGGAAATTTTATAAGATTAAGTTTAATTTATCTGGCATTACACACAACATTGAGTCAAGCTTTCATTACATTCAAACACATATTTTAAAAAATTATAAGATATTATTATCATAATTATATAAAAAACACATTATGTACTAATCAATAAACATTCTATTATGAATAGTAATATATTTTTTGTAAATATTAAGTATATAATGTTTATATAAATAAAACATATTGATTCACGATACTAAATTTTTAGAAAAAATATAATTTTTTAAAAAATTCTATATTCCCAAAAAAATGTTATTTATTTATTTGTATGTTAAATAGATATATTATCTTTTGAAACATTTATAAAATTAATCCTATAGTTTAAAAATTATATTTTAATCAAACCATCAAAATTGTCTTAGGAATATTTTTTGTTTCTGAGAAGATTATTTTTCGATAAATAGTGAAAATATTGGTTTTTATTGAAAATTGAATGATATTTTAAATAGATTATGTGTTTAATTATTTTAAAATGGTTATAAAAGTATTAATTTAATTATATATAAGATAATTAAATAAAATCATTTGAATATTTTTCACATTAACATTTTATATAAAAACATTTCAGTCTTTTGCATATTTTCTCTTTACGAAAATGCTCTCCTATTGCATTTTTGGGATAAAAATTAAATTCAAAATTTATATTTCACTTATTTAAATTTGGAAAAATTGATTATATATTTCAAATATTAAAAATTTATAAAATATAATATGTTAAAATAAATTTTTGACTATAATGAATGGTAAAAACATTAGAAATTATATACCACTATTTAGATACAAATGTGTTTGTGAGAGGGTTAAATGAAAAAATATTGGTTGGAAATGATAAAAAAACAAGAACATAATTTATTAGAATATATATTATAGAATTAAACTATGTAATCCTTGATACTGTTTCATTTTGGATCCTTTTTTAATGGGAAAAAACCTATGTATACAATTTTCATTTTAACATTACATGTTTTCCACTAACCTCACTTATAAAAGGCCACCCCGCTCATCCCCTCTTAAAACATTAAAACCTATTCTATTTGGCCAATACCTACCCAAATCACATCCTTAATCCTTTCATTGCATCCTAAAAATTATTTATTTTATAAGGCCATCATATTTTTGTTTTTTAGGAAAACCATAAGAAATTATTCAATGTAGAGGAGAGAAGATAAATCTCAATGAAACAGGATCTCAAGGTAAGGGATTTCTATCTCTTTTCATTAATTTTGTAAAACACATGGCATATTACAGAAATATTATCTTTATTTAGTGTATATACTTAGCACTAATGTCTTTTTATATTCTTATTATAAAAATTTTGTGTATTTACATATATGTTTGTTGTTATCTCTCTTACGGTGTTTACTATATAATGTTACCAAAGGGGTAATAATTTTCTAATAAAACTACATCAATTATAGTTATATTATATTTATATTATTCAAAATATGAAATATTTTGATATACCACTCAATTATCACCTCAATTCTATACTCCTCATTTGATTTTATAAGAAAACATATTCCTCCATTATTTTACTCTATTTATATACTTATGATTCCAAATAATGATTTTATTGAAAACTTACATTATTTCCCTTTTTGTTCAATTTTTTTCTCTCATATCCATTATTTACAAAAATATTTTCTGAAATATTTTAAAAATTACCTATATAATTATTATATAAATTTTACATAATTTGGAATCTTTTTAAAATGTGTTACAAATGGAATGATCATATCATTTTCCAAACCATGAATATATGGATTATACAGAATAAATGAAATGTATATTTGTTTAAATGTTCACAATATTTTATACCATCATAATCACTAAACTTTTTAAATATTCATTTGTATGGTTCAATGAAAAATTTCTAATCTTTTTTTTCATTTTTAATAAATTAATTTTCCAGGTAGAAGGCTATTTTACTCATGGAATTTATAAGTGATTTTTCAAAATTATTTTCCATATATGTTTGATTACATTGATGATATATGATATTTAATAGGGATATGATCCCATTATACTATCATTATAATTTCCGTAGATGTTATAGTATTATTTTGAGAATATTTTTATGATTTTTCTTTGGTTTATCTATAATGAAAAGACTACAGACATAATAACCTATTTATGGGTTTTTATATTATCAATGATTTGTGATCAAGTTGAACACAAATGAATGGATTATTTGATAGGATGGACGTAAATATATTTATAAATAATTAGGTAAATATGAATAACTCATTAGTAAATATGACATCTATGATCCTAATTACATGTTCATAATGGTATTTGTGAAACTGATGACTTATTCATAATGATACAAATGAACATGATGACATATCCATTGTGTTATGGTAAAACCTGATTAAATGATCTCAGTTTTAATCCTAGACAACGATTTCATGCTCTTAAGCTTATCTATTGACATGATTATATGTTCATAATATTATAGGAGGGTCTGATTTTGTGTCCTCAAATTAATTACTGATCCAATTTATATTTATAATTGTTCACAATGTTGTATGATTATATGTATTCAACATATATATATCTTATTCCAATGTTTTTTTTTCTCTTGGATCATTTTATTTGATTCTGTTATGATTCTTGTATTATAAGACTATATTTCTATGACTAATGTTTATACACTATGATATGATGTTTAGGGTTATTAATATTTTAGTCTCATCTTCTTAATCCCTTAAGATTATATTAGTTTTATATATCCCTTATTTACCCTTACGGAGTATATGTGTTCACCCAATATTATGTTTCTATCACCATTATTTTGAGAATTGTTTAGGTATGTTATGAATTCATGAAGTTCTATATCAATAGATCTTTTTTGTAGATGTTTAATTTCATTTACTAAATACGATGATTAGGTACTGATTATTTGATATCATGAAACTATTACAGTGTTTGGATATATATTTGAAAAATTTAATGAATATTCATATAATATAATACGTTGTCATTGAATGATAAGTTTGGGTATCTATATTTAGACAAAACAAAAAACATATATTATTCTCCCTTACAATCTCGCCCCACATAATATAATCCATTATTGTTCCAAATGGCCATCTTATGGACCCTTAAAATGTTACTCAGAGGAGAACACCAAGAGGGAGAGGCAATGTTTTCAACTATGATTACTTAATTATCATCATATTTTAGTGTCTCAATCATATTTTATCCATTAATTGCTGATTGAATATTTATTTTAAATATAGATAATGTTTTTATGGTAATATAATATGTATTTTTACCATCATGAAAAACCATTAAAAAATGAAGATGTCATCAGTCTTATGTGCACATTTCTTCCTCCATGAACGGCATCCAGGATTTTTCATCACAATCATTCATGGAATATTTTAAAACTATATATATTGTTTTAATGTGAGTTTTATAACATGATTAATTTTATATAATTATATAATTTACCTATCATCTCCCCTATGTAAATAAAATAAATATTTCTTCTATTTGTAAGTATATGAATATGTCCACATGAATGTTACATATATCATTTATCATCTAATAAGTCTTCTTCATATTAATCTCTTAGAATCTTTTTAAAAAACATAAATTTATAAATTTTATCAATATTCTTATATAATAATTATAATATCTTAAAATAATGATTTATTAACCATACTCTCCCATAATTTATTGTTTGTTATTGTTTTGGTTGTTTTAACCACCCATTTGATGAATTATATAGATTTCAATGATATGTAATTATATAAATATTTATTCAGATGTTATTTGAGAATACTGATTAAATCCATTTATGTTTAAATATTTTTAATGTTAATATTAATTTTTATATCATTATTATACAACCACATTTTCATTAAAAATTACTATAAAATTTGTCACTAACATAATTATCATCAAAAATAATTAAAATATTCATGAATGGAAGTAATTAAATAACAAATAATTTTTTAAAAAAATATATCAGTGTTGGTTTTTAAATAATAGTGATGAAATTGAAATATAAATACATTAATAAAAACATCTAATTTGAAACACAATTTAGACAAATAATCGAAGATAATAACAATTAGTGATGAAAATGAAATATAAATAAATAATATATTTTTAATAAATGAATAGATGAAATTTTCTATATGTTTAAATGTATGAAAAAGTTATGAAATTGGTTATTTAAATATTTATATTTATATATGAGGATATATCATATTCAATTATGTGCGATTAATGGTAGGGGTTTATTCTAAAATAAATTTTTATTTATTTGGATATGATTATATTTTTTAAAAATTATTCTTATTAGGTGGGTATGATTTTTCATATGATTTACATAGAATGTATATAATATTTTTTAATTTGTTTACAACTAACTGTAAAAAAATTATTTTAAATGGATTTTTATTTAAAAGTAAATGTTTTCATTGGATTTCCAACCCAAATTCTTTAAATTGAGTTATAATGATATACCTCAAAACCATTCCTCTAAATTTATTTATTTTATGGAAAAAATTAATAAAATTTTAATTTCACATTATTTTTTATGGATTTATTCTTATTTCTCATTAATAAATTTTTAAAGGATTATTACATTGGTGATTCTAATTTTTATGGGGTTATTTTATGAAAAAACAATTTTTATAGAGTTTAAATTATTCCCTATTGATAATATTTTTACAATACGATATTCTTAAATAATAATGTTATAGTATAATCCCTTCAATATATAAGGAAATCTAATTGTTCAATTTAAATCAATTAATTTGATGAATCTAATTTTTAGAAATAATATCTTTGTTATGTATGATTATCATCAAATTTAACGATGATTTCCCTAATATATCCCTAAATCCAACTACCAAATACAATAAACATTTTATTTGGATTCATAATTTTGTGTTTTTTCATGTGAGATTCATATTTACCATTCATTTTCTCTAAATTATATTTTTTTATCTTTTGGGATATGTATTTTAAATATTATTTTTAATAATAGTCACATTGGTTTCCCTTCATGATCAAATGGTTTATCATATGCTCCACCATTATATTAAACAAACATATATAATAATAATGTATATGTTATTGAATATTATTTTTAAATTTTAATGTCTCGTGTAAACTATTTTAAAATTGTTTTTGAATGATAGTTTTATATTTATCCTTTACATTTATGGAAAAAATATTTTCTAAATACTCTTTTCTGGTCTATCTATTTTTTTGGTATTCTTGTTCAATAATATTTAATTAAATGTTTTAAAAAGTATTCAAAAATTGTTTTAACTCGATTATATTTATAAAACAATTTTAAATGATCGTTTAATTTTCAAATGAAAAAGATCATTTTTTAAAGTGATATATTGTTAATGAAATTTATTTTAAATATTTTATTTTTTTAGTATATATTTTTATGTGTTTATATGTATTCTTAATTAATGTTTTTGAATACATATTTACCATATATATTTTTTCCAAGGAGTAAAATTTTTAATTTAACTATTTATTTTATTTTCTAAAGTATTTTATTTAAAATAAATCATTTTAATGGAGTTTCTAAACCATTAAAAAAAATTTAATTCTTAAAAAATTTTAAGTGAATTATTTAATGATCATATAATGTTATTTTTCACAATGTAATCATTTACAATGATCTATATGATATGTTAGATATATTATTAATACGTCATCAATATATTTTATATTGATGTCTTATGAAATGATATTTGATTTTTTTTTTCAGGAAATCCACCTTATTTCCATGAGATAATTAAGTGATGTTTTAAGTATGATTTTTTTCAAATTATAATGAAACACATATTTATAGAAGATTGTTTTTATAAATTTTTGGGGAATTATATTTAACATTAATGATATGGTTTTGGATTTATATATCTTAATATAATAATACTAAATGAGTAATAATTTTATATCGAGATTCGGTAACATTTTGTAATGGATAATACCTTATGGGGATCCATACGTAAGGAATGGTCCAATATGTAAAACCTTTTATGATTTCTAATCCACTAAAGAAAACATGATGTGACTCTTAGAATACTATATTATGTTTCTTATTCCTGTTATTGGTTAAAATTTCAAAGATAGATCCATGGTGTTATGAATATGGATCGTGTTTGTAATCTCACACACTATTTTGAAGAAATATATATGTAAATTGGTTATTACTTGTCCTTTTATCAAGACTTGTGAACAATTGTTTTTGTTTGATGATATTTTTAAAAATATATTCCTCTACTAAAAATGTTTTCTAAAATTCTATTAATATAATCCTTGATGAAATATTGATTAGCTTTCCCCTTATATTATCTTTGAGAACATTAATTTTATTATTTACATTCTCCATGTTAAGATGGTGATTATAACATATTATGTATATTGAAGGGGGTGAACTATGGTTTGATTACAGATAAATTTACACAAGTTCTCTAAAATTAGATTCATATGTAGATGATCCACCAAGACACTATAACTTCACTATGTGATATTGTGCTCTTTATTGTATGATTAAAATATTTTCATAAAAAAGTTAAAAAATTAGGATAATTTTTACATAAATTATCTCATAATGTACAAAATAATACATGGATTTATTTTTATTTAGCATCTGAATTTGATGTGTGGCTCAAGTTTTACAAATTTTAAATTTGATATATTTTAATAATATTTTGTGGAATGTTTTATAGTTTTGGGGTTTAGGATGGGAGGAAATTATGGAAAACAATAGGGATAAGACTTTGTATTGGAAAAATAACTGATTTTTTTGTAAATTATTTATTTGGTGGTTTACTAGAAATTATATATCTTACAATATTCTATTATATTGATGGATCAATAAAATATATAAACCTAGTTGTACTCACTATAAAAATTGTTCGATGAGTACCAAAATGATCCTTACTCAGTCCATGATGTGTGTGACTAAGACTACACACCTGGTTAGACACCCCCAATAGATATTGGTTGGATTATTTAAATTCTCATTTCCTATAATTCTAAAGTTTATGAATGTAATTTTAGGATATATTATTCAAATATTAAGGTTATATGGCCTAACAAACAAGTGAAAAAGTATAATCACCATTAAACAGACAAATTTATAGGATAAACCAATTGTTTCATAGTTGATCTGAATGTGTCATAGAATAAATTGATGGATTCATAGAAGAATAAATATTATTATAGATCATTATAATTCGAATTTTCATTTTATATTATTTTTATGGATTTTACCATAATCATTTTGGCTTTTATATTTAGATGGGAATTTTCTCTTCAAAATGACGATGACAAATTGTTTATGTCTTGAATCTTTAAGGGGTTATACATAAATAAATATTTTTTATTTATAGTTGATAATATATATATATATATACATATTAAAAGGGAATATATTATTACCTAATAACCTTAAGATAATAATAACATCTAATTAGAATTTATATTTTGAGTAATGATTTACTTTTTGATTCCCTTGTGTATTCATATTTTTCTGTGATAATTATACATTAGAGGACCCAATTTACTAAAGAGTTAGAATATAATTCCCACATATTTTGATTTAAATTTACCATTAAATAAATACTATTTTTTTGTATTAATTTCGGTTTTTTAAATAGGAGTAACAACCCTATGAAAACAATATATAAATGTTATGTGATAGAATCAATATATAATAGAAAAAAACTATGAATCCCACTTTCGCATGATTGGAAAGGATATGACTTTATTATGTTTTTACATAGACCAAACTGAACATGAAGTATCACATTTAATATCTAAGAGAAATCATATGCGATAGAAGTTTGACCTCATGGATATGGACACAATATCTATGGAAGAAGAGAAGATCCTTTACTTCCAAAACAGCTTACATTGTTTGTACATCATTTCCATATATATTAATTTGTTTTTCAATTATGAATTAATATGATATAAATAGGTAATTAAAAATTTAATAATTTTTTTATCAAATTTATTATATTTTTTATATTTTTTATAATTTTAAAGAAAAATTAATTTTTTTAAAAATCATCAATATAATTAAAAATCAAATTTTGTTCTTAAAAATTCATTTATTCTAAAATTATGTTATTATAGAATTTATCGAATGAGATTAATTATATATTATATAAGATATATTGTTTATATAAAAATTATATTAACATCATTCTATTTATTATTTTATAAGAAATAATAATAACCATTTAATAGATTTAATATGATATTTTTTTTAAATATTTGTTTTTCAACTAATTTTATGATATTAAAATGTATTTTACAATTTTATTTTGACTAAATTTACATAATTTTTCATTTAGAATAATGGTACTATCATTAGATTATTTTTTTGTATAATTTTGATGTGTCATTTTGGGTGAATAATAATTTTTTTGGAATCTATAGATTTTATGAAAATATTAGTAATACATAAAATTTTAATAGAAATTCATTGTTTGATAGCATAAAAGATTCAAAACAACATGCATATATGAAAACTTCATTATCATATATTTAAATGTGATGGTAATTACATAGTTGTTAGATTGGTGGGAATGAATAGAATTTAAATAATTTTTAAATATATAATGGTACTAGTTATTTCAGATTTATTTATTAAAAATTTTCAAATAATCACTTACTTTTTAGTTAGGTAAATTTATTCATTGAAAATAAGTTGTCGTTAAAAATGGGTTATATTTCTTTTTATGAATAAATGTTTTACATTATATTTTGGAAAGTTAGGAATATATTTTTGAGAAAAGAATTTAATTTCTACATTACCCAATTGAAAATTATATTAGTTTTAATTTTTGATATTTTTCAAAAAAAAATTATTTTTCAATGAATAATAAAAAAAATTAATTAAGACATGAATTTTATTTTAAACAATATATAAAGTAAAATCTTACGTGGGATTAGTTTTCATATTTTATTATTTGTATTTAAATTTAATGTGATCTAATTATGGATTTCTGAGTTAATTTTAATTTAGAAATTAATATAAAAAATTTTCATATTTAAAAAAGTAATTTTTTTGAAAGACCATTTTTCATTGTGTTAAGATGGTTTATATTTAATTAAATTGTACCATTGTTATTTTATTCTATTGAAAATTATATTATCTTTTTTAATTTGTTAGTCTATATTTACTGAATAAGACCTTTGTATTTTTGGTCTATATGAATAGTAATAATTGAAAGTCGTGTTACCATAATAATGGGTTAAACATGTAATTAATGTTAAAAATAAAATGATAAAGGCAATTAAAAGACCCCAAAACATGAATTAATTTTATAAGATGAGTTCATTTCATCAATAATCATCATATATTTTGATATATGATATTTTTTGGCCCTTAGTAGGCGATTATTTATTTTAATATTATTTTATGTAATGAAAATTAAAAATAAATACAGTATTGTTTTGAAAAAATATATTATTTATTATATATGGATAAAAAATGCTATATATGATTATAAATATTATTCTAAAATATAAATTATTTTTATTTATCATTTTTATTATATTTTAATTTTTAGCGGGGATATACTTACCATAAATTTTTTTACATCACAGGTGTAGAAATTATTCAATTAATAGATTCTTAAAAAAAGTTATTAATAATATAAAAAGTAATTAAATTTGAAATAATTAATGTGATAAAATAATTTTATAGAATAGGACGACTTTTAAAAAATATAATACAATATTTTTATATAATTTAATTAATTTCAAAATTTAATTATAATGGTTATAATGAATAATACTAAAATTAATGGTAATGATATATTTTAATAAATGATATTATATATATATATATATATTAATCTCATTAAGATATGGTATATAAAATAAACCATGATCCATTTATGAGATTTTAATCAATTTATTATAAAAATCATGACCCTCAAAGAGTACAAATATTGGCTGCCTCAATAAGTGTGGAAGGGTTGGTGAGGTATAATACAAAAAAAGTGGGTAAAATGAGGTTAAATTATTATTATAAATATTTTAATATAATAAATTAATACCTTCCCATAATTTCATCTAATTAAATCAGTTTTAATCCATATATTTTGATAATAATTTACATTGTTTTTATAGGTTGTAAAAATCGAAGCGTACCGTCCCCTTTATTATAAAAGGGAATATATTATTCCCTTTACAAGATAGTTCAAAACCATTTTGGGTTTTCTAATATATAACAAAATACCTTCCTAAAATAATTCCCCACATTCTAGAGGCCTTATATAGCATATAAAATAATCCATAGTTTTCATATGATATTATGAAAATTGAGGTTTTCTAAATTGGGTATCATTTTTAATTACGCATTTCATTTTTATTTAATCTTGCACATACTTCAAAAATTCCCTACCAATGACTATATTATATCACAAGTGTGTTATATACAAAAATTTATTATTATTTTCATTTGAAAACCAATATCCATATCATCTTCTATTATATGGTAAATGAAACCAACATTTGTGTGAAAACATACAACTCCTATGCCAACCGATGTAATTCATTTTCAATCACCATCTCCCTTATACATATTAAAAAGGAAGAATTAATATTTTTAGATTATATTATTGAAATATTTTTTAATATTGAATTATAATGCATCATTTACAATTATACCTTTCTATTTAATTAAAAGGAATATTTCATTTGTGAGTATGTGTGGACCACTACATCTATAATGCGATGAGATTATTTTTTCATCCCAAATAAAATGTATTATTTAAATAATTATATTTAAATGTATAATATTATATCAATGATATTATAATAATTTTTTAACAATAACATAACACATTACTTCTTTCAGTTATGATATTTAAGAAATTGAAACATTACTCATCTGTATACGTGACCTACAATATCTGTGATTGTATCATTGTTCGTTTTTCATATGCATGTATAACTGATTAATTTAAATGTAAAAATACGTTATTAAGATTTTCATTAGATAACTATTGTAATTATGTAGATGATGGAATAATTATATGTTCTACATCAATCAACATAGAAAAGTTATTTTATATTTATACACGAAACATCAAAAATATTGCTGACCTTGATTTAACAATAAAGTAATTAACTATATAACTACAATAAAGGAATTTAATTGTTAAATAATATGTTATTTACATTTATTAATGTTATTAATAAATAATATAATTTATATTAGTTTATTTTACATGAGTTAAATGTTATTCATTGAATTTCTATACTTGACGTAAGGGATTTCATTAAAATTCCCATTCGTTTAAGAATATTTTATTATAATGGAATATATTTTTTTAGATGGTGTACATAATTCCTCTTTACACTTTATATCTCAAATCATTAATATTTATAGAAAATTTTCATTTCAATTTGAATTATTTTATACATGTTTATTTGTCATTAATTATTCTATGTGGTAATGTGGTTCTTGCCTTAATTTCTTTATGCTGAGATATAACTCTTTTTAAATTAAAATTATTATTCCATGAATATGTGTGAATTGAGACCTAAATTATTTTATTATATATACAAAGAAAATTTAATGGATTTATATTTATAAATTTTTTTATCAATTTATAATCTGAATTAAGTTATATAATCTTTTCATGGGTTATTCACCACAAATTCTCTATCATTCATACCTTTGTGAATGATGAGTACATATATTATTTTATATAGGGTAGATAATTCTTTTTGACCTAATATATCATTAATATCAATATATACATGACATTTAATGATCTATTTTCTCTTAATAGTTCATATTTTTATTATTTATGAGTTACCAAAGATGAAAAGTCATTATATTACAATCATTTTTCATTTTACGATTGTTTATATTGATGGTTACTTGGGGTAATCGTATGATATTGTTTCCTTGAAACATGTATCTTTTATTATCCTCTTTTTATTATTTTTTTACATATTAAATTTCATTTTACTCTCATACTAATAAATAATCCTCATGAAAGATGTTTCAAGTGATATCAATAACATATTATCATTTAAATTCGGATTTCCTCCATCCTATATTTATATTATAAAAAATGATTTATTTAATGTTATTTTTTAAAAAAAACGATTTTTTATTATTATTTGTACAATATTTTATCTTCGTTGATTATTTTTTAAAAATCAAATTTCTTATTTTATTCTACACGGGTGTCTTTTGACATTCATTTCAATATGGTTGAAAAAAATGTTTACTTAAAACATTTACATTGAACAAAACTTTTCCACCACTATAATGTCTCAATTACTTCAAACATACTTTATATAATTAAATGTTTGTTTTCAATGAAAATGGATTCATTAATATGTGTGTACTTTTTATATTTTAAAATAGAGTTTCAAATTGAGAAGTTTATTTCATTCAAAAATGATTTTAATAAATATTTAACTATATTTCCATTCATCAATATCAATAACCATTTATGTTACACATACACCATTGGAGTTATGTTGTATCGGTATCATCCTCATTAATTCATTGGATGGATTCTTATGGTATAAATATTTATTTCATGGAACCTGTTTCTTTTACCTTGGTTAATCATGTTTAAAATTAATGCACTATTTTTACATATATGTCAAGAATTAATTTTCCAACTACCATAACAATTTTTTTATGTTTCGTTTCCCTTAAAAGATATCATTTTATCTATAATGAAAACGTGTCCTTCTCTCAATATCAGTATTTCATGTTTTGAATATATTATTTTAAAATATGAAAGGTTATCTCGAAATTTGTTTGTTTATTTTGTGTTTAAAAGATATTTTTAAGGGTTTGATTCATAATATGATCATTGTACATTGTTAACAAAGGGTTGGGACACATTATAGCTCATAAAAGATATAGATATATCATATAAGATTTTATTACCTAGACAGGTCTCTAATTCATTGGATAATGATTATTTTATCTAGTGAAATAAATTGGAAGTTAGTTGGATGGTTACTCTAATTATAATAGATCTATATGGTCCTTATGATGATGAAGTACCAACGTGTTTTCTTTACGCGTTTCATATGTTATGAATTTCAATTATTTTTCATTTTTCAAATCACATTTATCATGATTATTGATTCATGTGTCTAATTTCTAATTTTAATTCTTTATTTCATGTTACATGATTGATAATATATTTATTAATTTGATTTAATTATACTATTTTATGATCATATATATTTATTATGCCATTATACCCTTACAAAGTTATTAACTACTCTGATGGAATTCAATTTGTAATGCTTATTTGTACCCTTACATAGAATTAGATATCACTTTTATTATTTCTCATATTCCTATGGTTATGAATAATGCTGTTTGATTATTTTATTCTAGAAATGATTCTTATGTGAAGAAAATTGTGAGAAATGTGGATGAAATAATATTGGATATAAAAATATGGGTATATTCAGATATGATTTATATCTTTATAACCAAATTTTTTATGATTCCATTTTAAGGTTTTTTCATAATTATATAAAATTGTATAACTAATGTTTCATTATGTTGGTATGTGATTAAAGTTTTTTTGGATGTTGTATGTTTTGGATGGAAATAGTTATTTTACATTTTTTCATTTTAAATCCTTAAATGTATTATTTATGTTTTTAGAACATGATCTAGGAGTGTGGATTTATGGATATTATAGTTGGTATCAAATCATGGTATAAATAAATTTGGATATTATTATTTTCATGTGATTTTAGGAGAATAGTTAGGGATAAAATCATGGGTTTATAGGATTGAGCTTGAACATATGCTCAATAACATAGAAAACCCTATTGAGGTTTTTGGTAGTGAAATATTTATGTGATTAATGAAATTTTAGAGTATGTTTTATTGAGTTTAGGTATATATGATCCAAAGGATTAATGTGAATTATTTTTTAAGAAGATCAAATTTATAGTTTCTTTACATAATTTTAATGTTATTGAAACACTTTAGGGTTAACATAATCATTGATTTATGATATTATTTTTTAGGGTTACCTGTACTTAAAATATTTAATTAATAATATTATAAGAATAGTTTCTAGGGTAAAAAAATTAAAACACATAGACCGTGTGAAAATCATCGCATCTGATAAGTCCGCATAGCCTTAACCCACAACCGAAGGAATAGAAGGGTGAATTACCTACTATATGCCTACATGATATCTTGGTTGATATACAATTGTTTTTTATTTAATTGATCTGATTGAAAAATGGTATTATCATTTTTAAAATACACTTATTTATTTATAGAAAACAATTAGATTGAAATGTGTCATGGTGATTATGTGATTAAGGTTATTTCAGAAATAGTTCACTATTTTTAGGAAACATATATAGTTAATGTAAACTAAATATTATAAGCTTTTATTTTAGGAATAAATATTGAATTTAGTTTTTGAAAAATATATTATTTGAAGGTGTACTATATTTATTTATGTTATTTGTGGAAAATATTATAATATAATTCAGATAATATGATTAGGCCATATCCTAGTTATAATGGGAAATTAAGAGTGATTGATGTTATTTGGAGATAAATACTCAATATATCATTGATAGTTATGTGATAAAATCCTTATATCTTATTATTTTTTAGTATTGTTCAATATTATTTTAAAGAAGGTAGGATATTTATTTATTAAATGATCCATGTATGACATTTAATATTACAATTCAGATTTTCAAAATTATTGTAGTTTTTCATTGAATGATATTTTATTCAATTTTGATATTTTAATACATTTTCCAAACCATTTGGGTATTGGTTAAGGTCTAAATGTTGTAGGAATAATTTTTCATCTTATTTTTTAATTATGTTAACAGTTAGAAGATGATTTTTTTTAAGAATGATTTATTCATTTTGAATACTCATCATTTAGAGTAAGATATGTGATTATGGAGAAAATACTTTAAATGATGAACTGGTTCATGTCAATTATATATATATATATATATCCTTATAATTTTATTATATATGATAAATGAATTACTCTACTATAGAAAATTTAATTGAAATAAAAACTTTATAGGTTTAATTTTCATTATTAGAAATCAATGGTTTTTTAACCTATCATAAATTTATTCTATTGTGATGGTTAGAATTATCCTGAACATAATCACTTACCACTATCTATCAATCAATAAAATTATTGTCTTTAATCTCTATCCATATTTTATAATCCTACCACAACATTACTTCATGGAAATATTGTTTGTTTTATTCCATATGACATTTTCTCAAACCTTTTCCCTCTTTTCAAGTATATATTTTTTTATCCAATTATTTATTAAGGCATTTAAAAAGGTATTTTGAAATCCAGAAACCAATTTTTTTCAATACTAATTTAAAAATAAAAGGAAATTAATTTATCATACAGGGGAGAATTTAATATCCTTGTATTTTAAATGAATCGCCATGTTATATAGTGTACGAGATACGAAATACCAAGAATAAATGAATAATGAATTATTATTAACTTCAATCTGAAAGTTATAAGATATAAAAAAAATTGGGTTTAATAAATATTATTATCCACATTTTTAAATATTAAATGGCTATAATCATTACTAATTTATCAATTAAATGTTGGTAAATAATCCCACGATTCTTGTAAAGTCATTTTACTATTTAAAAATACTTATTCTTTATAAATGTGTTTTTTATTTTTTATGTGTGAATTTTTTTAATAATTTTATTGTAATTTAAAAATATAATATAATATAAAATTAAATTAATATTTTAAATTCAAAATTCAAAATAATCATAGGATAAATTTTGGGTAATTTTTGTAAAATAATAATTTGACAATAAATGGTGAAAGGAGTTGATTTTTAAATAATAGATGTATTTAAATTTAACAAAATTTATAAATTCAAAATATATTTTGAATTATTTATGAAATTTTATTGTTTTGATTAATATTTTTCATTTTTGGTTTTTGAAATAAAATTTATATGTTTATTTAGTATAAAATATTTTATATTTAAAATTATTTTTTCATTAAAAACTATTTTTCATTGAATTTTTACAGTTTATTATTAAATTAATTTTTACAAGTTCCCTATTTTCAAATAAAAAATTATTAAATATCTTGGAATCAGTGGGACACTATTTTGTTACTATTATTCTTTTATTTTGGATAAATATAAAGAGTAAAGAAATTAGTTTTATTAAATTGTAATGGTTAAATCGAGTAATTATAGATAAAATTATAATTATAATATGAGTCAAAGTACCCTAAATATTGACTTATTATTAATTTTTATTCCCAGCTATTCATAATCATAAAATATTTTGTTACACGACATTTTATATTCATCTAAAAGAGATTATGTATTTTATATATTTTTATTTAATGATAATCAAAAAATGACACACTCATATCATTAATAAATATAATATTTTTATCATAGGGATGAATAAATGAAATGGTATATTTTAAATATACTATTCAAATATAAAAGAATTTTGTTCATTATTGTATTTTAATTTTATTTTTAAATATGAAATAATTATATAAATGCGAACACATCTCTGACATAGTAATTATTCCATTAATGGAAACATAAAATATATTACATTAAAAATATTAATTTTAATCTAACATGAAGGAATCAATATGATACCCAAATTTAATCAATGTAAAAGTAATATTATGTTTTTATTAATTATTTTCTAAATTGATATTTTTGCATTAATTTATAAATATCAATTTAATAAATTCATATATATATTTACATTAATAACAATTTATATTAAAAAACAATCTATTAAAATATAACAAATTACTAAAAGTATCATATTTAATCAAGGTATTATTTTATGTCTTATCATATTAACCATGTAACAATTATTTTTACAGTTTCCTTTTATGGTAACTATCATGTCCCTTGATGAGAAATGACAATTTTTATTGGGGTAAGTGTGAAAATGGTTAACAATGAGTTATTACAAAATGATAAGGGTAAAAATGTGGTCAAAACATACATAATTTTTAGTATATGATCATATTTATACCCATAGTAATCATATTTTTTAAATAAAAATTAATTATTCCATTAAGAAATGAATATTAATTTCTATTTAGTTAATATTTTACGAAATTCCCAGTGTTCCTATACCCTCTCATATTAATGGAGGCATTTTTTCTGTTTACATCACACATAAAACCCCTTTTGATTGAAAAAATCCCTATAAAACCCCATTTTTGAAATCCCTATACACATTCAATATTCCTTATATGAGTAATAACAACAACAATTGTTGTCTAACAGTGTTATGTGATGATATTGGTCCTAATAGGCGGTATACTATTTAATCAAGTGTTTGTGTTTTATTTCATCTTCCACTGACATAAATTATTCCTTAACCATGTCTATATTAAAAAATATTATTAATTATTACTAAATTTATTTATTTAAATTTGACATCATAAATAAATATCATAGGGAACAAAATTGTAATTCATTTGTACAATGGACTCTAACCAAACAAAAAATATGTAATTTATTTTCCATCACCATCTCCCATGGAGGAATAATAATAACTGAATTAGTATTTATATATGATAATCATGAAATATGTTTCATTCTTATTAAAAAATATTTCATTTAAATTTTTTCCCTTACAATCACTAAAAAATTGAAATATCGTTAATGTTTATGAGGGGACAACCACCTCCAAAAAGTTATGTGACTCATTTTTTATCACCAAAACACAAAGTTGATATTTGCATGTGTATTTAAATGGATAATATTTTATTCAGGTTTTATTTTAATTATTTTGAAAAATTAAAACATTACCATCCTCTATTACACTATGATCATTGAAAAATGGAAACAATACTAAAGTGTATATTGGACTTATTGTCTCTCTGATTGTAACATAGTTTATTTTCTATAGATATATTTAATGATTGTATTTTAATGTATAATCGATTTAAAAAACAATAATTTTTAAATATTATTTTTCTAGAGATGATCAAAAAATTAAAAATTTCAACTCATTCAACCTATAAAATTAATTTTGAATGTTGGAACAAAGAATTTCCAAAACACATGATTATACATAACTTATTAAATAAAAAAACTATTTCATTCATATGATTTAAATAAATGTGTAACAGATATGTTATTTTTACAATAAAATATTATGAACTAATTAAATAATTGAAATGAGTTTGTTATAAATGTGTGAAGTTATAAACATGGAAATTTTTGGTCAGTTGTATGGTATTTTATATTAATTTACATTCATTGAATCATTTTTTATGTTATGAATGTAATTTCATTAATATGATTTATATAATTCCATGTTCTCTTATCATAACATGATTATTTTATAGTTAATGATACTATTTTTTTCGATTTAATTATTTTTTCCATTGTAATTTGAATAGAATTATTTAATGGGGTAAAGAGTTATAGAACTGAATTTTTTTATGTGGGGGTATAACGCTTTCTCTTCTCATTGTATTTCGATAATTTTGGTATAATTGATATATAATTTTTTTATTCTATATCTCTACTAATTTTGTTTAAATTTAAAATTTTCAAATATAATATCCTCATTCTGGAATTTATAATTCACTTAAATAATCATTGTAAGGGTTACTCATTTTAAATACCATTTCTTCAAGATATAGGTTTATAATGTGAAAAAATATTATTTTATTATGTTTATATAATACCCATTTAAATAATATATAATGGATAACCTTATATTAATAATATTTTATTTTTTAAAATATTATTTTATAGGCATATAATTTATGTGTTAACAAAGTGGGAAAGAGTTTACATTACAATTTATTTTCATTTCACTATTGTTTCTGTTCAGGGTTCCTTGAGGGGAAATCACAATCTCTTATATTATTGGAATACAATAATTTTATTATCCTCAAATTATTAATTTAGTTTAAAGTTTTATTATTATTTTATCCCTTATTTATAAATGATCCTCAAGGATGTTGTTTGTATGTGATATTGATCTTGTATATTTATTTATATCTGGAATATCTTCCTTCAATATTCATGTTTCCTTAAATCTATTCAAAAAAATTTCTTTACAAAACAAGAAAAAATTATAATTATATTTTGCATGATATTTTATTTTATTGAAAATTTTTTTAGAAATAAAAATACTTAATGTTTTCTATATTGGTATCTTTTAACTTTCATTTAAAATTGACTGAAGGGAATATTTATTTTTAAAATTTAAGAGATGAATCGATTTTACCATCACTGTGTTTCTTCAATTCCTAGAATCCAATTTTAAAGTTAATTTTGCTATTGTTTAAAAAATGTTTTCTATAATTTATTGATCGATTTTAAATTATAAATGTTATTATTATTTTGAAAATTGTATTTAACTTAAAACTGATTTAATTATCATTTCATGGTATTTCCATTCATCAATGTCAATAAAACTTAATATTTCCTATACTAAACTAAATTTAAATTATATTAATACCATAATCATTCATTATATTAAATTATTATTATTTTTATAGGTTATTTTATTGATACCATATTCTTATCCCCTAGTTAATCTAGATACAAAAGCAAGGATATAATTTATTGTATATATTAACAATAATTGTTCTCACAACTATAACCGTTATTTTATTTTTTTGAATACCTTTTAATAAATCATTATTCCTTCAATTAAAAACCTCACATCCCATATTATAGATGATTTATGTTTCATAAAAGGGGTTTTAAAATGAAATCGTATCTCAATATTCAGAATTTTTTTCACACAGGATTAAAAGAGTTTTTAAATCGTGTTATTCATGATATTTTATTTAGAAATTTATTATGAATTTTTGTTTCCCATTATAGAAAATAGGAATTCACAATATATCTTATACGATTGGTATTCCTAGATATCACTCAAACTCATTAGTTAATGATAATGTTCTCCAAATATTTATATAAGAAGTTGGTCATAGGGTTATACTATTTCTAATCATTAAATAAGGTTTCCATGAAGATGATTTCCAAAGGTAACTACTTGTTTTATTTATACATTATATTACATAAAATTGTTTCCATTTTTCATGGTTGAAACCAAATTACTCATGAGTGTTGGATATTATAAATCTTGTGCAAGTGTAATGCATTATATTATTTAAAACGATGGATAATCATGTATTTATAGGTTTTAATAATCTTATGTTATGGTCTTCCACATTGATTATGTCATTATACACTAATTCAAATCATATACTCCTTACAGAAATTCGTTTTATTATTATTATAGTGATTGTTAATGGTAATTTGATGTTACCCTTATTTTGTTATATTTTCCCCAGATTATGATGAATCATGTTTAGATATTTTAGACTATATTTTTTTTATGTGAGGAATGTTTTTGGAGATTTTGAATCTTTAATATGGAATTTTAAAAGATGTGTATAGTGGTTTGTGTAATTAGTCATTATAAATTAGTGTTTTTAGTGCATTTTTTTAGAAGTTTTCTCCTAATTCGAAAAAACACTATACCTAAATAATTATTCGGTAGGTATGTGAGCCCATATTTTCTTTTGATGATATATATTTTGGATGTAATAAGTTGGGTAACATTTATTACTATTAATTCCATAAAAATAATGTTTATCTTTTTATAACATGAATTTGGACTACAAGTTCATTTCAATTATAATATCAGGTAGTGTGTTTTATTTAAAAATAAATAATTTTTTTCATGATACAAATTTTAAATATAATTTTATGTTATGTGTTTGAAACGACCATGTTATATTTAGGAAATATCCTTTAAACATTAAATAATTTTGTAATTTTTTTAAAATGAAACTTATTTTTATTATTTTTAATTTTATTATGTCACCTGGAATACGCAATCCCAATATATAATATTTTCATGCAATATTTTGAGGGATTTGTGATAAAAATAACTGGTTTTTTCCTATAATGAAGAATATTATAAAATATTTTTGGGGATGCATTATCCTTGGAAATTATATACATACATCCATACACATTCATGAACCTTATGTCATAAGTGTTTCATAAATTAGTCTTAAAACCCAGGAAAATATTTTTTCATTATTTATATCATACAACAACATAGAATGATAGCGTAACTAAGAATCATGGGGTAGAATGGGGAATTAATCTTTAGGTAGCAATATTAACATTAAGAGTATCTAGAGGACTATTGAAAGCCTTAAGGAAAAAGACACTTTTTTGTCATTAGTGTGTTACATTATCAAGTATATGTTCATATCGATGTAATTTTTGGTTGATCTATGTTGTATGAGGGGGATTGAATTTATCCAATAGATTTCACTAGGAATTCACATCCTTGAACCTGAATAATTATCATGTTTGATCATAGGAAATAATGAGTTAAACTTCTTGAGGCATATCTGGGTTGAAAGCAATCTAGTTTTAAAAGATTCCCAATTCCAGACGTCAGCTTTTCATGTGATATTATACATTCCACATTCATTTCATATATCATTGATAACTAGAAATTAGTAAATTTTTAAATATCCACTATTTATTCTAGCCAAGATAGGTTCATTTTAATGGATTGAACATCGAGGTGTTTTTCTTTAAAATCCATTTTTCATGTGATCTGTTAAAACCATACTACAAAATAAAGGAACAGTTTCCTCTAGTGTAATAATATTGTGACAAAGTGTAATTTTTAAATTTTATGAATAATAAATTCATCCATCTTAATCAATGGGGTGGTCCAGATGAATGGAAATGTGCTGGATTCCTAATAGACTGTCAAAAAAACTCCCCAAAAAGAAACTATATGTCATATGATTTTTAATGGGTGTGATAGGCCTCTATGTCTCACGACATAGATGTTGTTTTTATTCATATGTTTTAAGGGTCCCATATATCTGAGTTCCATCACACATTATTTCATATCACTAGAAGTGAAAATATGGATCAAAAATCATGGCATGTATTCATGTCGGCTAAGTGTTAGTGTATTTGGAATGTCAAGAATATTGAAATTTAGGATGGTTTTTTCAACTAATTAATTAAAGTGTTATTTAGGTTAGAAATCAAGGAAAATAATCTTATCTCACAATAAAATCATTGGTAGTTTTCCCATTTAATAGAAATTTTTATTACTAATTAGAGGTGTATACACTATACCCAAAAACCCTATCTTCATGGTAAATATATTTTGTTGGATTTATCCCCAAGTTAAGCTCGAAATTCTATATGGATGTCTCCATCTCGCATTGGTGTCGTGTGTGTGTGGGGGGCTGTTCATTTCATTAATGGATTAGTTTTTTTAAGTTCATTATAATTTATGGTGTTGGGAACTCATCGTAGGAAGAATCATTTTTAATTAAAAAATGCCCTTAATGTATACATTTAATTAGGTATTACTCTTTGATAAGTGAAAACAAAATCCTTTGTAGTTTATAACCCAACAAATTATAAAAATCACCACATTATGGACAATATCTAGCCACATGAGAATATGTGAAAACATCTCCTGAAATATTGTTTTAAAGTCCATACATGGGATGATGAAAAAAAATGTGGTGGATTTCATAGCTAGTGGACCTCTTAGGAATACCCTTGTATCTATTTCTCAAATATAGTTTGCATTCACCCAAAGTGTTTAGGTATAGTTATAGTTTACACACTTTTTTTTAACTACTTTAGAACTCAAGGATTCTGGTCAGCATCCTAGCATTAATTAAATTTATTTTGGTTAGATGGATGGTTATTACATGTTATATAAACTAATGATTACATTATTTTTTTACACATATATATTTTATCATATAAAATTCAGAGAATATTTTAAATCATAAGTCAATAATTATGTAATAAGAACCATTTTATTTTCATATATTAAATTTAAATTCTATTGGTAAAATATAATTACATTGGAAAAACATGGTAACAGGAAAAATCACAGAGTAATATATTTGAAAAATCTTTTAAAACTTGTGAAAAAATGAAAAGTTGAGGTATTTTCAACCGTAAAGAAACTCAAATCAATTATTTTCTTCATTGGTACCACATTTCATGTGATTCATGGGCCCTCATTATATTATATATTTGTATTTACCAAAATTACATTCAATTAACCTATATACGGTCCTCACATATACTATAAATTATCAATTAATTATAAATATTTATGATAACCAAAAAACTAACTCAATTTCTCTTCCACTCCCACCACACATCTTATTGTCCATGGTCCTTCCAATTTATAATAAATGGTTCTTTATCTTGTAACCTAACGGGATTATTCAATTGAAGAGATAATGTTCTATAATGAGGATATCTTAACACTTTTTTCATTCTACCTCATTAAATGTATTTTCTTAAAGAATGTTTAATGTAGTATATTTTTTAATATATAATAAATATTGTAATAGTAATTGAATATTAAATTTTTTTCCCCTAAAATCCTTCAAAAAATACTACGTTGTCATTAGAATGTGTAGATAATCATCTCTTTGAACAACATGATTGATTTTTCATTACCACCATACATGAATGGTTCAATATTTTTATTTAATATATTAATATTAAATTTATATTATTATTAATATTATATAATTATAAACTATTATATATCTCATTATGGATGTATGGAAAATTAATGTTTCTCCATTGTGTACTTGTGGACTACTGTCTCAATAAAATTGACAAATTTTATTTTTCATCTTGTATATTATTCCATAAAAACATACAATAATTTTGATTCAATACCTTATGATCATATATATTGTATATATTCTTCTATAAAAATGTCATTTTGCTAAAATCATTACTGAAATTTCCCTATTCAGCCATAGACTATGGCTGGTTCTTGTTTGGGCCAGATTTACAACAAACATGAAAATTGAAATAAATTCAAATCATGAATCTCATTACAAACATAACTACCGGTGATATTATAAATCAATATGAAAATAATTTTTATTTTATTTTTTCAGAATTATTATATTATTATTTAACATATTAGTATAGTACCACTTTTTAATTATAATTTACCAAACTATATCTTCATAAATGTTGTTAGAATGAATTATAATATAAATATATGTAAAAAGAATTTAAAATATTATAATTTATTATAAAAAAATTATTCCCAAACATATATTGATCTCTATATGATTAGATTAAAATCTAAAAACATGAATCAACCTATCCATTTTGAAATATGTTATAAAAATACCATCAGAGCTGATAAAATTAAGTGTTGAGAATAAAATAAAACTATCCAAAGTATATTTAATAAGTTAATATAAATGATTAGTTTAATGGGGTATATTTTTTAATAAGGATTTTAAATAAGATAATAACGGAATAATATTTTTTATAAAATGGTACATCAAAATTTTTCCTAAATAAGTTAACGGTAATGGTTTCTGAACTCTATTTTCATTCATTTAGTTTAAATTTTTCTTTTTTTATAATTATTATAAAATATTTGTTATTATAAAACAAATTATTTTATGTAAATGTATTCCCACTTTTTTCTAGGGATTTGAATTTCATTCTCAATAATCCATTTAAAATGATTCTTACTTCCAAATACTTTGTTTGTAAGGGGTTTTCATAATTTAATTTAATTTATTGATTTATACTAATTATCTTGAGATATATTATTATACTAATTTTTATTTTATCCTATTATTATGTCAAATTGTAATTATAATATAATTTTTTATGTATTTTTAATTATTTGTCATTAATTTATTTATACTGGATTGTTAATTCAATCATTAGTATATTCATAAGTGGAATTTTTTAGATTCAAATTAATTTCATGATATATTATTGTTACTTTCTTTAAGTAGTTTTATGATACAATTTTCATATATTATTTCATGATAATTTAATTATTCTCTCTCTAAGGAATTTTTTCTTTTAAATTCAAATTATTTACCTTGATGGATTTTTCTCGAACAATTATATCTTTTTTATGAAAAATTAAAATCATTTTTAATGTTAGTAGCTCATCTTTGACATTATTTTTCACATCCTTTAAAATTTGTCCTTTATATTTCTCAACCTAATTTTTTGGTTCAAGTATCAATCATCATCGCATACTATGTTTTCAGTAGTTATTTTTATTAAAAAAAATCATGATATGGGTTTTCAACAAATGCATTTTAAAATATTTAAAATATTTTTATTTCATGGTTATATGTATATTCAATCAATAAATATTTCCAAAAAATAAATATATTCTTTTGAATGATCAATTATTTAATATCCCTTTTAAATTTTAAACATTATAAAATATATTTTTCCATGATTGTTTTTATTGTGACATGTAACTTCATCAACTATAAGTATTATGAAAACATTTTACAAAATATATTTTAGATTTTCACTCATAATATCTTAATTTCTCATAAAAATTATTCATTCCATATTTCAAATAATTTTACAATTTTTTTTCATAATTATTTTGAGAATATAAAAAAGATTATAATATTTTTCAAAAGTAATAGTTTGATTTTCAAAATTAATTAATGATTTATAAATGGGTTTATGAGGATTTTTTGTTTAAATAATTCATCTATATTAACATTCCATCTAAAATAAGTTTTTTAAATTAAAATTTATATTATCCATTTTTAATATAATGAATTTTTTTCCAGAATATTTTTTTGTTATTGTTAATGTAATTAATTTTAAGAAAATAAAATTTCTGATTTTCCCATCATTTTAAAAAAAGATAAATTTCATCACAATTTTCTAGTTATTTATCCTACGGTCTTTAAATAATATTTTCATCTCTTCCAATATCATTAATACTCAATCCACAAAAATAGATAGCGGAATAATATAAGAATTCTTTTTAATAAACCAGACCCTGTTACATGGGTTTATTATGTGATTTTTAACATACAAATTTTTTAATTATCTATATATGTAGGGATGAATTATTCTGTTGTGGCTAGGGTATTATTTATCACCTAAAGGCATTTTTTTGGACATATATATTATAATATAATAAAGGGAAATTATTAATTATATGAGATTCAATATGGGAAATAATGACTAATTCCTCGTCCATTGTGGGGAGCATGAAGTAGTTATTGATCGGTTATGGGTATCCTGATGTATTTACTAATATACTAAAGAATGTGATTGTTATTGTTTATGTAATGACCATAATTTATTATCATTCATGATTATTTTTAAATTTTATATTCAAATTAATGTGTGGAATTTATTTTTTACATGCTTATGACTATTCTATATGGATCATGATTATTATCAGATAGTATTTTCACATGGTATATATTTATTCATGATGATTTCATATCAATGAATAAATAATTATAAACATCTGTGATTTTTACATGGAAATTTTAATATGATATTTCCCTCTGATCATGGTTTATTTTCAAATTATTATATTATAGATCTTAATGAAAACATAAGAATTTTTTTTCTCTTATTGAGTTTTTGAGATCACCCAATTATTTGGTTTCTATTTCATATATTGTGAAAATGAGTATAACCTTTGAAGAATCATGGATATGGTATATTTCGATTATATTATAGATAATGTTTCATAAGAATCATAAAATAATTTACTTATATATATGATCATCATTGAAAATATATCATCATTTCAAGGAATTTTTCCTTTATTATAAGATATAATGTTTAACATATTGAAATGATATAAAATAATGAAATATTTTTCTTTGATCATATCACTTGGTATAGAAGATTAATTCAAATGTATGTCTTTATTTATTTTCCATTATAGAATAATATTGGGGAGCCTCATTCTTATAGTAGAATAAAATTATAAGCGGGATTTCTATAATAAGCCCTGCAAATAAAAAAATAGTTTTAAAAATGGACCCACAAATAGAATGTCCATGAGTAAAAACATGGGAGTGAAACATACGTATCACAAATGAATGAACCAAAATATATAAACAACAAAAATGTTATAATCTCATTATGTAATCTATTTTATATTTCTATTTCCATCTAGTGTCATCAGATAATATTTATTAAAATAATACATATCAAAAATCACAATAAAATATTATTCAAAACTATGAAATTATCATATCAAGAGTAAAACTCATACCCAAATGTCCATGGAAACATATATAATTTTAATGAGGAGATTTTATATCATAAATTTAGTATTTTTTCCAAGGTACACCTCATGAGTATGAAACTCATAATTATGATATGTATTGATATATAAATAAATAGTCTACCAAAACATGAATTATTAGTTCCGTCTTTATAGGAGGTTTCAATTTTCATTGGGTTTATATATTTGTTCTATTTCATTTTTACATGTCATTATAATATATTGTATGATCAATTAATTAATTTAAATGGTATTAATGGTTGAGTCTATCTTACATTGACTGAATATTTAAATGAGCATGTCTTCTGGTTCTTGTGAATGTTTATAATTTACAATCATCATAAATTAATCTCTTTATCTAATTAATTATCACCTAAATTTACTTATGAGTTTCCTTATCTCCAAAAATTTTGGATTTATTTTTTATGGAAGAAATATTAAAAAAATTCCCATGATAAATGTTCCACTATGTTTACATCATTTTCTGGTTCTAAAGTCTCAATATTTCCCACTTTTTTTCTAACATTGTATTATCGATTTTAAGAATGTTTCCTTCATAATTTCACTACATAACATATTGTTTGTAATTTTAAATGGTGGTATATTTTTCAAGTGTATCATTAGGATTTTCTATATTTCATTCAAATTGATTCAACTAAAATGTGGATTAAAAATCTCAAAATCATGAAAATAGTCAACAATGTTTCACATCTATTAATACATTCATCGTATATTATAATAATTAATAAAATATACTAGAAACCTCCCATTTTAATACCATATTTATTATCAGAATCGTAAAATTTAAAATAAAATTCTACAAATACTCAAATATGACCCATTATATTTAAATCAGGTACCTTATGGATCATTGGAATTGTGGAAGTGGAATAATGTTTGGTTTGGTATTTAGTAGAAAAAATTTATTAATTAAAATCATAAAAGATAAATTGATTATTTCTATTAACAAATTAAATTCATTATCATATATATATATATTGCTAATGTTAATAGTAATCATTAAATACTCAGGAATTATTTAGTATAAATTATTCAATTTAATAGTTTTTTACAAATACAATGATTTCGTTACAAAATTATTATATTATGCATAAACATATCAATGGGTCATCATCTCTGTAAAGGAATGTGGTTGATGGTAATTGTATTCTTAATGTTTTCCTATAAAATCATAACTAATCCTTATATTTTGAAAATCCTATTCAATTCCAAAATACATTAGGAATTAATATTACTTACTCATATTTTACAATTCCATATACTTTTCAAACTCATTATATTTTATTGATTGAATTTTATTCGTCACCTTTTTACACTTTTATTAAATAACCATTTCCTCCCCACATAAAATAATATTTTTACCCCTTATAGTCTCAAGAGGACCCACCATATGAATATTTATAATGCTATATTAAATTATAATCAATGTTTTAAAGAGGATATAAGTAGTTATTAAATAATATTTCATGATTCCCTAGGGTCATTAATAATATAAAACGTTTCGGTCATGCTTCTGTTTCTATATTGAGTTACCAATACATAAAAATATTTTTTACCTTATTGGTATTTAATAAAATGGTTTATAGGTTATAAATATATTTTATATTCAATTATTAAATTTGGGTGGGTATTTTCATTTTACATGTTTTGTAAATTGTTTTATGGAATCTATGTAGACCTTGGGATCAATTATTTTTCCCCACTTCTTTTATTCATCCGTGGTATTCGGTTCATCAAATTAAATTACTATAAAAAATATCATGAATATATGAATGAGGATAAATATACACAAAAAATACAAATACATTTTTTTAAATCCACAATAATGTATTGAATTCCAAAAATATATTTTAACTAATAAAATCAGATATGAATTTTTAAAGCTTTGATCGTATTATAATAATGAATAGCTAGTACCCCATCCAAACTATTTGAAGTTCGTTCCTAGATAACTAAAAATTTGTTTTATTCTACATAATGAATACCATTTATAATATGGAATCACTCTCATTTACAATAAAACATTACAAAAAAAAATTCATCTATGATTCTTTCTGAGATAGTTGGTGACTTTTTCATAACAATATAGTGTAGTACAAAATATATGATATATTGAGAGTTGGTTTGAAATCCATATAGATTAAAACTAGATATTTCAAAATTTTGATCTTACTCATTATGAATATAAAATAATGTTAATGTATTCACATTACCCAAATGTAAATTATCTAGATTTTCATTTACTATTTTCATATTATAAATTCCTTTTTTTCATTTATTTTGATATGATTTCTATATCATGAATTTTTATGATAATCCCAAAAAATGATGTATTTGAACTAGATTTTAACACGTTAATCTAATCTATATCTATATCTTGTAGTAAAAGGGAACAACTATCAGTCTTATCGGAACATAGAAAACCAACTTTTTTAAAATGGAAGAACACATATCAATGAAGGGCGGGGATCATTTTAATCTCCAAGTATCATTATTATAAACACATTAAAATTTTGTTTCAATTATATAATTCTCAATTATGAAGAAATGTTATCAAATTGTATTGGTAGTCTTATAATACAATAAGAATCTCCCTAAAAATCATATAGTCTATTATGGTTATATCATATTACCTTCTAGAGACTTACTTTAATAGATTTTTGATTTATTTTTCATTCTATTTTTGTAATATTTCTTTATCAATTATTATTGACAATATCTTAATATGCCTCTCTCAACTTAAGGTTATAGTTAATCTTTTCAGATGTTTCTAAACATATTGAAAATGAAATTGGAATAATTCTCATAATCATATCTACAGCAATGTAATATACAAAGAAACCTCTTTATCAATAATAAGATAATAATTAAAAATGGGAGTGATAAGAAAATAATGTAGTTAACGCATACTATTTTTTATGATGTGTACTTATTTGATATGTTCAATATCCCAAAAAATGGTGACCAATATAACCCATGCCTAAAAATTTTCACTTCCTAGGACACATGTAAAATCTTAGACTTAATATTTCTCTATACCTTATGAGACCCACTAATATTAATTTTGTTGTGACTTTATGGTAAAAAATTTATAACTAAGAAAATCAATAAATCAGAGTTTAAAGATAATTAAAAATAATGGAATCCATGATCTGATAAATCATAATTTTAAATTATTGTGTTAAAAAATATGAATAAGAAATAAATTGTTGTTTAGTATAATCAAATAAATCCATTTTCCATGTAAGGTTTTTTAAATAAAGATTTCCCTCAATGATATTGAATTGAGATCAATAGTTTCAAGATTCATAAAATTTACTCTTATTCATTATATTTTTTAAAAAAACTCTCATATCATTGGTTTAAAAAAATGATTAAAATTATGTGTAAAATTAAAATACCATCTAATTAATTATTAACATAGTGATTCTACAAGAAAAAATCCATTCATTTCATACTGCTTCAACACCCATATTCTCTTCCATTCATTGAGAAAAAAGGGTATGATAGAAATACTAACATCAATATAATATAAAATTAAAATATCATATTAATATAAAAAATATATCATTGTATATATATATATATCCTTAAACTATAAATTCACCATCCATTAAATGATCATTCACACATGAATGATATGAAATTTATTCTAATAGAAAATTTTTTTATTGGAAAAATAAAATAAGAGGCCCATAATAAATGATGGAAAATTTAATAAATATTCATTTTAATAAAATACATTATAAAATATTGACCGACGTGTTATACACCTATGTTATAGAATTCCTCAATTCCTCAAGGAAACTAAATTTGTCGAAAAAAATATTTGTCTATATAAAAAAGTAAAAAGCCATATATATTTATTAAAAAAATATGATATTATGGTGTAATATTTCACATTAATAAAACATTTGTATATTTACAAACGGTATCCACTCATTTATCCCCTTTACATCATTTATCTTCACTTTTATAATTTATGTAACACAGTATTTCAATATAATAAATATGGTTTTGACAGCTTTTTCAATTTTCTTTTTTTATATACATAAATTACGATAATAAGTATATTAGATCCTGAAATATTTCCTCTATATGTAGGATTCAATATATTCACATATATATATAATGTAAAAGATGTAACATTAAAATGTAATGAATTTTTTTTCCTCTGTATAAACCTATCATACAATTGATTAATAAGCCTCTAAAATATGAAAAAACGAATAATTATGTAATTATTTTCATTCAATTAATTTTTAATACGATATCGTAAATATTTCATTTCACGTCATAATGTTATATTTAAATTTTACATATTTCATATACAATATATCATAAATAAAAAATGATCATTGTGGTATGTTTTTTGTTTTTTGCCAAAAAATTATCAATGATCACTATTCTTTATAAATTTAGTAGAATAAAAAATATAGATTAAAAATTTAGTAAAAATTGAATTATGAAAATAAGAAACATTCATAATCTATTTATGGTTGTCAAAACCTCCAAAAAATTTCAATTATGAAGATACATTCAATACATTTTTATGTATTAATTCATTTATGGTTTGTTTCATCACATTTCCATTCTATAAAAGAAATTTTTAATTTATTTTGCTTATATGTATCTTCAATTAAATTTCAATATAATATATCTCAATTTTATATAAATTTCACAGTATTATTTAATATATTGTTGAACATATTCTATGAAAAACATTCAATATTTTTTGGAATATTCTATATTATTGATTTTTTTGTATATTATGATATTATTTATAAATCACATTATATATGAAAATTAATATTTATGATTCAAAATAACCACAAATCTATTCATTGCATTAAAAATATATTCTCTTTTCTTTATTTATTAAAATATATTCAAATATTAATTAAATATATTAAATAATTTGTCAAAATAAAAAATAATATTTATTATAATTATAAATTATATAAGACATTTTTATCATTGAATAAAATTTTGAAGGATATAAAAATAAAACAAAAAATAATCCATGTTTCCTCAATCGCTATAATTTTATATTATATAATTATTATATTTATATTAACATAAAGATATATTTTTACTTATAAAATAATATAAAATAATTGACATATATTTTATTAAAATAATGACTTAAGCCGCAATAACTATACTCATATTTTTTATATAGTCTTCTCAAGAACACACTTTTTCTGTCATAAATAATATAACATTTTGATAATCATGTCAAACTCACAAATTCCTTCGTAATTTTACAACATAATTTTGAATTATGTCTACAAAATATCATATTAATATCATACTCCACAACCCCTAACAACAATATATAATGTAATATATAGTAAATATATAAATGAATTAATTTTTAATTTAATTATTACATAAGATTTGACATTCATGTTTAAGAATCATTTATAATTTTTTTTAACGTATTAATGATTTATATATTTTATTCCAATGTGGGAAATAAAATAAGATTTATTTCTTTATATAAAAAACTAATCGATAAATCCTTAATTAAGACCCATGTAATTTGATAATGACTGACGTATTAAATTGTTTAATGAACATATTTATTTTTCATTATAATAACTCTGTAAAAATTCTATTTCCTCATTCCCATAAAATCATATCACAACTCCCTTATTCATATAATTATTTTCTTTTATTATATGAAATATATATATATATATAATACCTATACATCAATGAGCTATTGAATTTTTAATAATTTAAATAACAGCTTATATTTCCAAAAACATAATGTTTCTAAAGTTATATATATTATATTATTTATAATAAATTTTTATTCTACATCAATTCTGAAAAATTAGTCAATATTATTTCTAATATTAAAAAATATATAAGTATGTTCTAATTATGTATATCGAAATTCATTAGGCTTCCTTTTTGGAAGATTCTTTTGCATCACATTAAACTATTCCACACTAAGTGAATGAAATGATTATAATAATTAGAGATAATTTATATTTTCAATAAGACATTCATAATCCTTTTAAATTTCACATCGTTATACACTACATTTTCTCAATTTCACATAATATACCATAGGGATATTAACTTATTTAAAAACCTACATTAAAAAATAATTTCTATTTCATTATCATATTTTGATTGGAATATATATAAGATTTATTAAATTTTTTAATTAATATAAATTTATAGAATATTATCTCAAATAACATTAATAACTCAATAATTCTGAATGATATTATGCATCTTCATCATATTTTTACATATTATCTCTTACAAAAAAATATTATTACATAAAAAATATTTTTTATACATAAACAATATCATTATTCTCTTCTCATTTAACTAAATGACTATTATTATAAAAACAATATATGATATATGGAACTGAAATTATAAAAAAATTTCTTCAATAGTATAGTGATATATTATCCAACATAATATATTGTGTTTTTATGAATTTTTTATTTCTTACAGTAAACCAATAATGGTGGTCTTCAATGAAAATAAATAATATTGAGTATGATGGAAAAAATATTTATTTGCCTACCAAACTATAGTAGATTCATGGAAAAAGAATTTTCCATTCAGTGATATTAATATCATTTATTTATTTCCTTCAAGTTCTATTCAACAAAATTTATAGATTATTATATATTCTTCTAAGTCACCATTGACGAATCCCCATTAGATATCCATTTTGAACACTCTATATTTATATTATGCTATAACATCAACGAAAATTCAAATATATTATATCCATAACTCATGATAAAAATAATATAAAAATATAATTCCTTAAAATTTAGAATATCATTTTTATTCATGTTAAGATTTAATTCAATTATCATTACCCTTATCCTTGATATTAAATTAAACAACTAGAGTTATTATCTAATGTTACTCTATTTTTATTTAAGAGCTATATATAATGTGAAATCATATTATGTTTATTCCAACTTATCATTCATATATGTAACTAATTCATTTGGATCAAATAATTTAGTAATATTCTATGGTAATGTTTCATATATATTAAAGATGATGGGTGGTTGTAGGGGGTTCATTTTTATTTCTAAAAGTAAAATCATAAAATGGATAACATCAAAGTTAAATGACATTGAAATAAAAATGTATGCAATCAAATATGTGATAGTTGATACATTTGATAATTCTTTATAATAAAAATTTAATGCTAATAATTAACATAAAGGAATGTACCAATATTATGAATATATGTAATTTGATGTTATATAATGAAACTAGGGAAGTAAAAACAAATATAATAAAAAAATATTAGGTATTTTCATTATGTTGGACATGAGGCCTTATATCTGCACCCCTCGACTTGGGAGGCCTATTGGAAAAATACTTTTATCTCAATTGTGATCATGAAATTCATGCCTAACAATTGTATATTTTAAGAAACCTCTTCTAGTACAATAGTAGTTGTGTAACCAAGGCCACACTTTTGTGGGGTGTGGACAATTAGAAAATAGGGGATAGGAAAATAGAGGTTTACTTTTACAGTCTCGACACAGGTCAATTGAATATATCATTTATAAGTGAAATACAATGGGGGATGATATATTTGAGATAATATAATCGATATTTTAAAGGAGTTGGGACATTGGATGCTCATTGAGAGGATTGATATAATTACCATTTCATAATTGATTCATATAAAGATCATTGTTTATGTTCTAGTTGAATATTCATAGGGGAAATGAACATCCTTTTATAGGAACTTGAGGTATCAGTAGGATTCTATATCATATTCGTCGTATTGAAGACACTTATGAATTAAATTATGGTCATTATTTTCAATATTTAATATAATCTCACTAGAGTCCTTTAAATTTTATTGGGTAATAAGTATCCTCTCCTGTGAAACTAGTTCAATGATAGGAATTTGTAAAATTGGGGACAATATTATTTTCAATCCACTACTAGTTAGTGGCTTACCAATGACCTTTGAATAATAAATTATACTTATAGTATATCCACAAGAATAATTTATCTCTTCTATTGGCATGATAGTAGAACAAATATAAAAAATTTATTAAAACATAGTGGAATAAGATACCCAGTTCAACACACAAGGTATCTGGTGTAGCCTATATTGGTTTAATTACATTTATGGTCTTCCCAAATTCACTCTGAATCCATCTATTTATATTATTATATGATCTATGTTAATTATGAAATAGTATATGATGTTTCCAAGACTATCTAGGTTGGATTGATTAATCATAATTCCATCAATCTCATCACTTTGATTTCTATAAAAATTATTATGCTCACATAAAAATGTTATATATATATACGTGTGTGACTTTTATGGATCATGAAAACCCTTTATAAATAGATGTACAACAATTTCCCTAGTTTTGATGATCATGGACATGTAATTTTATCAGATATATTGTGTATAATTGTATAATATTTGTATAATTTAGACATAAGTTATTTATATATGAAAATTAACTTAATATACAGATATAAAAAAATATATTTATGTGATATAATATAATTTCATGGCGTAAAAAAATAAATCATACCAATATATATAATAAAATTTTTTACAATAACACTTTTAAAAAAATATATAATTTCTCTTGCTCAAATTTTAAGAGCCTTCTGAACACTATGATTATAAAGAATATAATTATATTAAAATGTGAAAAATTACCAGAGAAAAGTGAAACAAAAAATGATTCTGATGACAAAAACATTAGACATATGTAAAATTGTAATAATATTGAATTGGGTGTTTGAAGATATAATAAATTTTTAGAAAAAAAATTCATTTGAAAAAATATTATATTTTCGAAAACTCTAAAAAGTATATAATACTTAAAGGGATATTTTATCAAAGTAAATAAAAAAGGATAAATAAGTATAAATGAAAAAATTAACAGAATAATTAAATTAAGAATAACATCTCTTAATAACCAAAACTCCCCACATAATATAATCATTATATATGGAGATTGGAATTTCATAATTAGTGGAAGATTAAAGGAGAGGAAAAATAAATATGACAATAGAATAATAAAATAATAATAATAAATAATATTTTAGTCATTAAAATTAAAAATAAGAAAAATAAAAGAAGATACAATGAATATAACGAATCATTATAGTAGTTTTCTATGAAATTTTTTAGCTCATGGATTGCCTTTACATTTATGGTTTGTTTTTATCGTTATGAAGTTATTAGGGGTGGCATTTAAATTGGAATATGAATTCCTAAATAAAAAATATATTTTATTTTCAATTTTATTTTTTCCAACATATGATGATAGTTATAGATAATTGATTATAATAAATTTATTACTCACAATTAATCATTATTAAGGGAGATAAAAAAATATACAAATAAGAGAGCACACACACACACAGACATATATATTTCTACTATGAGTATCTTAGAAAAAAAATATAAAAAATGTTTCAAAAGTAATATTTTTTAAAAAAATTATTAATATTAGGAAAAGTAATTATTTTTTTGGAAATTTTATTTTGAAATATATATATATAATCAAAAAAGTTTTCAAAATAAATAAATTGTTTTTAAATCATCAATATCATATAGAAATAGATCGTTTATAATTAAAGAGGAATGTATTCCCCTAAAATGATAACATAGTTTAGGAAATGGAAACATACCAAAGATAACCAAAAAAATTAAAACAGGAAACTCACATTTCATAAATGTTAACTAAAGTGTTAAAAAAATCAAATGATTAATTTCAAAAGTCAGTTCCACATTATTCACCTTTTATGTGTATAAAACTATTATGTATTATTTTAATTGTGGAAATATCATTGATTAGAAATTAAATTGGGATAAAATTCTATAATATAACACCTTTTTGAAGAGTTCTGTTAGATAATAGTTAAAAATATCAATTTATTCTGTACAACAGTTATAGATGGGGTGTTTATAGATATTTGTGGAACATTTATTTAAAATCATGATAAGGATATACTTTAAGGTTATCCCAATTTATCATGACTGTGTATTTCTTCACTATAATTTGAGTTAAATTACTCCTAGAAGCATTGTTTTTTACTTTGTATGTTGTAACATCAAAAAAATTGTATGTTATCCTACTCCACAAGAAAAGGGGTTTTCATAGTTGATGGAACATTCATCAAGTTATATTTCTGTAATTATCAATATGTCATTAAAATAATAAATAATGATATTAGAATATCTATTTTGAGTATTTAGACTATTTTGGGAGACATGGTTTAAATATTTTGTGTTTCTTTGCAAAAATAGCATGGCACACATTTTCGGAACACAGTATTTTTTACTCAATTATAACTATATGGAATAACTATATGGTTTTTATTGGAAATATACATTATATTATCATTTTTTTAACCTATTTTGACCTTCACATAAAACCATATCACATCATAGTCTATTGGTTGTATCCTACACGGTGTTAGTGCATCATTTAACATATTGGGCGGCCTAACCATGTGGCTCAGTAAAAAATATTTAATGGAAATTTTTCTCAGTTATTATTGTATTTTAACTTCTAAACACATCCCAATTTTACATTATAATTTATATCTTTCTTTACGTCTCCCATAAAACTTTTTCCTTGGTGTCATATGTAATTCTTTATCAATAATGATGAATCCCTTCAATGTATATGGACTTTAGAGATTTTTTCCACTCCTCTTCCAATATCTACCACTGATTACTCATCTTAATTATGTAATAAAAAACTATATTAAGTATGATGACTCATTATATTTTATAAGTGGATAATATATGTATTTAGATAGTGATATAATCATATCATGACCCAATATTTTCACTTCCATTCACTAGTTTTAATGGTGATATGGTTTTATTCATTTTTTTTATATTTGTCTCTACATAATGGTTTGAATATATTAATTTAATTATATTATTATAAATACATTGATTTATTTAAATAAAATGACTGATTTGATATTATAGTGTATTTTCATACAATAATCATTGTTTTAAAGGGGAATCTCAATAAAAAAAATTTTGCACACATGTTGTTAAATAAAATCCCTAAACAGTGGAATTAAATTTATAATTGGATTTTCAAGAAAGTAATCTATTTTTATTTGACATGAATTTAATTTATAAATTGATGGAATTGTTATCAATTTAATTTTTTTATATGTATCACATTGGATATCCATGTCTGCATAGAAAAATGGGCATATGTTTTCTTAGAGAGTTTTATATTAGATGATGTTTGTTATCAATATAATAATACAAGACTTGATATTAGTTAGTTTACATAGTTATTGGATTTAAAATTATTTACGTGTTTATGTACATACTTCCATGTTGTACATACTAATATTAATCTTTTTAATTTATTCATTGTATTACAAATGATGGTGTATATTATGGTTGGTGATTAGCTATTTTATATTATGTTTTAGCCATTGATGGATATTCTTATTGTTTCTTTTTATCTGACATATAATTGATATATTCTTAGTTAATTTGAATATGTAATTCTTTTATAAAAACCACATTATGTTGAACATAATGGTTTCTATTTCTAAATTAATTTATCAACTGGATTCTTAAGGATAGATATAATGATTTCTTAGTATTAGAATTTGAATTGACTATTTTTTGAAATCATATAGAAATGTTCTATATGAACATTAATTTTTTCCATTGGGTCATTATGTATTTTTAATGGGATGTTGCGTGAAAATTGAAGGGCGTTATGGGTCTTGAATACTTCACATTATTATTTCCACATTTAGGATGGTTAAGATGGTGGTGATATTTAATTATATAGAGACTTGTTTTTATTTTTTATTTCAATTGTTTTCATGAATTGTCAATTGTATTTTTATATTATGTCTCATGGGTTTTTACTATTTTTACCACATTACACTATACTTTATTCATATGTTTTTATAAAATAGAATGATATGTTATATTATATGTTAAAATGGCTCCCACAGTTTTATATGTTGGGACACATGTCGTTGTATCAATCTCTTGGTTATAGGTAATATATTTTTTTCCTTTCATTGATGTAGTTTTAGAGACATATCTTGTTATCATAGATTATTTCATCAAAAATGTTATGATAAGGAATACCAAGGCAGAAGACTAATAAAATTTCCTTTGAAAATTTTACTGTTTATGTTATAATTGATATAGGTATTTTCATATGAAATGTGTATATCAAAATTAAGGTTTTAATCACCACAATTCATGATGTCACTAGTGATACCATTGGCATGGAAGTGTTTATTTATATTCTATTTTATAGTTTTATTGAGAAAATATTTAATATGATTATTTACGACCCAAATTTACAACTGTCGCATTCATTTATGGATATTGTGGATTTGCGGTGTATAATGAAGGAAAATTCATATTGTGAAGTCAATATATATGGAAGAAAAAAAATAGTGACTATAGACTTGATTTTTAAATTAATATGGGTTATGGAATAATTATCACATAGCAATAAACCATGTAGATAATTCGAGAAATAATCTACATCCTTTTAATATTGTCAAATAGAACCAATGAAACTAGGATTTATTGAGTAATTTTAATTGATAGATAATTGACAAATAGGGATATTTGGATATATTCATATCACGATTCAGAATAATTAATAAATGATTTTTGGTTTTGTATGAAAAAAATGGTACATTATTTGAAAAATTATTTCTTAATAATATTTTTTTTTTTTGATAAATGACTCATTGTTATTTTCATGTGATATAATTGATATTTTTTTCTATACATTTCTATAAATGACTTTTAATCATTAAATCCATGAATATATATTGGATTTAAAAAAGGAATAATATTTTACAAGAAATTATAAAAAAACCATGAAGGATTGTTTTAATATAAATTAAATGTATTCATATTAATTGAATTTTACCATGATGTTTTGAAGGAATGATTTTTTATTTAATGAAAATAAATTTGAAATATTTTCATAATGTAATCTTAAAGATTAATTTTTTTTAAAATGTTGAAGGTAAAATTAAATGAGGATTCCAAAAAAATTTGAAGCACTATTCTAAAACATGTTTAATTCATCAAATGTCTTGGATGTTTCAGTGGTGTTTTATGGATCTAAAAAACTAGATAATGTATTTCATTTTTAAAATTTATCACTTTTTAATGAATTATATCAAAACGTAATATTTTTATTCTTTTTTTTTAATTTATAAACGTTTCCAATCTTCAATAATTTTCAAATGTAATGAAATAGGGCTCCTTTGAAAACATTTTTTTTGTAAAACATATATTCAAATGGATTATACATGTTTCTTAAATGAATATATTGTTGAATAGATTTATACCAACAAAATAGATTTTTTAAAACCACACTAGAAGTGTAATATTGAAATGTTTATATGTATGTTTTCACCATCCATTACTCACATGTATTGGTATATGATGATCACTAAATGGAATAAACAAATTATTTTAACTTATAATGGGGTTTGAGTCAGTATTATAGGGAATTATTGAGTGGAATGTGGTGATTTTTCAAGAGTAGTCTATTTTACAAAAAACATTAGTATTACAATACCTCTAAATTGAGTATCAAGAAAATTCTATTCTATCAAATTTTTATTGATGGATGGTCATATATTAAATTAAGGAAATTTCATTATGCTCCCTAAGAAGAGAACATTGCATGTTCAGTTGGAAAGATGGGTCTTTAAGCACTATGATTAAAATGTCTCTTATATTATATTTGAAAAGTGGAATCAAATATATATATTTTTATATATGAGAGGAATGTTATGTTCACACAAACTATTTCAAAGTGGTTTAATTTTATAGATATCCTTGTTTATGTGCATTCATTGACATCCTTTATAGGATTCTTTATTAAGATTAGTATTCATCCATTGTTCATTCATGCCTATTTATTTTATGAAACATGTGAAAATTATTCCATAAGTGAGATTTTTGGAAACATATATTCCATTGACATAGAATTTTTTTAACCACATGTATAAAGCAGGGTAACAATATCTTGTTTCGTGACCATTTATCCCACATGATCCAATGGTGATATGCTATTATCAACAGGATAGTAGGAACCACTTGGTTGATACTTCAAAACCTGGGAAAACATATATGTAGTTTCATGTCTTATCATTAGATCCTTGTAATTTGTGATTAATTAATATATTTAATGGAATCGTCTATCATTTATGGGAGTATCAATGGATCTGGTGATCTGTTTTTTTACCCTATAATGAACATTTCCATGGTTCGTCATTATAATATTCTAGATGTTTATTTTGGGTGAAACATTTTTATAGGACATACTGTGTTAAAAATTGGATGTATGTACCTTATGAAAGAGTAAACTTTTCCATATCTTGGGATACAAACCTTGTGGGTTTCCACATTCAAAAATGTAGAATCACCAATATGATGTTGATTCATTATTATGTTATTTTTGTTTCTTATTTTCAAATAACATTAGAATAATTATAAATTTGGGGGGTCTATGTTATGTCTTCGTTATTTTACATAATAATTATGGATCATCTATAACTTATGACTCCATAAAATGATTGAATCTGTGGGTATTTTAAACTATAGCGTTCTATCAAGGTAATTCATTTTAGGTCTTGGTTTTGTCACCAAGAAGACCCTAAAATTTGGTCGAGATATCTCATCAGGTCAAAAAACTCAAGATCAATTATTTTTTCACCAATTGTTCTTTCATAGAAATAGTCTATCTGAATGTTACCTCTAGTTGATAGTAGATGTACATGCTCATAGAACATTGATACACCTATCTTAAGGGGATATGTTTATAATATATTCCAATAATAATTGTTTTAAGTGTATAATTAGATCGAGTAATATGATTATATGATCGAAATTTGTGGTATGGAGATTAAAATATAGGATTTCAATATTGATTAAACTCTACAAGAATGAGTTTGGGTCTAATTATAATTGGGATCGGTTTTACCAACACATGTTAAGAGGAATATAATGAAGAGGTATCATTGGGGAATAATTTTCTTGAAATTATATAGGATTTATTTTAGGATAATTTGTTCTTCTGTTACCATCATTTGATAAAATAAGTCTCATTGGGATTTTTTTGGCTCATTAATTAATTGTAAACAATTTGGATATTTTCTTAAATAAACCACTTATTAATAATACCCATCAGTTTTTTATTCTTCATCCTTTAGTGGTATCTTCAATCTTTGGATCAAGTTATTTTCTTGTTGCTGTTAGATTGTTGTTTAAACATCATGGACCAAAATATTTCTTCCAGTAAATTCATTTTTATCTCAAAATTTTTTATTTTGTGATACCAATAAATGTAGCAATGGGTGTTATAGAGAGTTTAATAATCTATTATATGATGTCATTCCATCTAAAAAATTATGGAAAAAACCAAAAACATTCTTTTTTTTGAATATCTATGTCCATTAGTTAATAGAATTTGGATAAATACTCCATATAATTCCTAATTTTTCCAACATACAATCCTTTTATTGAATGAGATGAAAATAGGTAAATCATAAAGTGATTTGTGGAATTTAGTCATGTCATTTGTTATAAGGAAATGTTAAGGGTAAAAAATCATGAACTTTATATTAAAGGGATTATGAATATCCCAGTTATTATTGTAGTCTTTTCTTCATTGTTTTTAAAGTCATTAATTGATGTAATTTTTTATTTATCATGAAATAATGTCATTCTATCTTTAGAAGGTTGGTCGAACTGGATGAATCATCCAGTATTTGAGGATATATCTAAATAATTCATGATATGATATTCTATTTTTTTCTTCCATGCTCTATAGTTATGGATAATCACTATAATGGGTTTTATGGGTATCCTTGTGAATCCTCTTGGTCTCACGAAAGGGTAGACCAAAATTCAGGGGTATGATAGTCTCATCCATTATTGTCAAGGATTGATTGGTTATCTCACTAATGGTTTCCTACATATTGAAGCTACCAGAGTGTTTTAAAATCTATTTTCATTCTCTATTAGAGGAAAAGGTGATTGATCAAGTGTTTCATTCTTGGTCATGCGTTTTTTGGGATGTCATCATTTGAAGTAAGAAATGTAAAAAATCCAAAACAAGTAACCCAAATCCATATTTTAATTTTCTATATTTTTGTTGATATAATATATCTATTACAGAAGTGTTTATTAGTTTATTATAAATGGGTAACATTATACATACATGATAAAATTTATACATTGGTAATATAGTGTAAACCTAATAAATAGACAAATCAACATCCTCCAACACTTTCACATAATTAATCATCATATCCATTGGAATGGATAAAAGATAATGGGTTAGGGTAGATGCTAAGTATGAGTTACATAGAAAAAAAATTTGATGAGAATTTAAGTCATGATGAATATAGAAGGTAAATAATTTGAAACACGTGTTATTTAATTAATAACATGGAAAGGATATGAATCCATGTATAATATCGATTATGTAATCTCATGGATAATAATAAAAACTATATTTATAATGATGTAAAAAAATTCAATTGGAATTCAATATATAATACATCCTGATATTTCTATGGTCATGATCATATACAATGATATATTAAAATATTCTTTAATGAACCATTAATTTTGGCCAACTAATTTTCCTCATGATACATGTCAAGGAATTGAAAGAATATATAATTATATACACCACTCTTCACTACATATACATGTACTTATTCATATATCTAAATATCTATTTCATTTTGGGACAATATCCTTTATCAATAAATAACATTATTGATTATTAAATATAGAATATCAATATTTCCATAGAAAATAAAAAATCGTCAATGTATAAATTAATATATCTAAATAATTTTTTTAGTAAGTCATAAAATTTATGATAAAATTTATATAAATATTTAATGAAAATTTTATTTTTAATGATCACAATAATATGAATGATTCAATATAATTTTAATAACCAAAAATAAATATTAGATAAAATAAGACCATAAATTCATCTCAAATAAATTAATGCATTTCCAATAATTAAAGGAGAATAGATTATAGAAACATTATAAAATGTGTTTAATATTGTAATAACATTTAAATATTATTTAAATATCCAATGATTATATAATGATTATGGAAGCATGGGGTACTATTAATACCGTATAAAATTAAAATACATTAATTTTGAATTTTTTTGTTATGAAATTAAAAAATTAACCATTTTACGAAAATATTTTAATGAATCCTTGTGATACAATATATAAATTCTTGGTTAAAAAATATATATAATTAATAAATAATTTGTGTAAATTGAAATTAATTTTTTAAAATAATTTTTAAAAAGCTAGATATGGATGAAAAATACACCAAATCATGAGGATAAATAAGTTCTTATTTTCTATTAAACATTCATGATGAATGTGTTACATGAATAGAATCATTAATCTTATTTATAATTTAGATATTTTTGATAAATAAATAAAAGGATTCTTAAATACATCACATAAATTTATATAGGGTCATATTAGAAAATATGTCATAATGGAGTGAAAATAGAGGTGAAATATATTACATCGGTGTGAATCATCACGCATGATCATTATATTCAAGAATAATTAACTTAATTTAATTATTTACATTCATAAGAAACATTTTTCAGTTTAATATTACATATATTTATTTTATTACCATGTTATAATTATTTTAATTATTAATTATTTTCAAAACAGTTGTTTTAATGATATTTGGTTCATATGTCAGAAAAGGTATTTGTACGATGAAAATGGTCAAAAAACTAATTTTTAGATAATATAAAGAAAATTTACTATGTGATTATTATCATTGCATAAAATATATACCTTTAAATCCAACTAATATTTATATTTATGAAAAATTAACTACATTATAATAATGGAGATGGTAAGCCAAATATAGGAATGTATTGTGTTTTCTGTGTTTTAAATATAGTAACAGAGGAATGTATTAATTTTTTAACATACAAGGAAGATAGTTTTATAATTAATAACATATTATTTTAATGAATAAACTTATATATAAAAACCATGTAACACAATGTTGAAAAAGGAATCACATTGCATTGTAGAGGTGGTAGACCACATGTAAAAATGAATGATGTTAACATTTTTGGAAAAATGGAAATGTAATTTAATATAAGACATATTAATAATATGTAATTATAAATATGTCACAAATATCATATATCTATAATCATTTAATACATAATTATAACCATTTGTGAGAGGTAGTGTTGGAAAATAAAATTCATCAGTTAACGATGTGGTGGTCCATCATACGCAAGAATGATTGATTTTTCTCATTTAATAGAAGAATAAATAGATTTTTTGAAATTTAATTAAAATAATAACTTATCAGAATATCGTAGATAATTTTTTTTATTATATTGTAATGGTGTAATAATAGTTAAAGGTGGTGGATGAATAAATCAAACATAAATTATTTGTTAAGGATGTTACATCTTCATCTGATAACCAATATCGGATTATACATTAAGCATTCATAGAGTGTATTTGTAATTAAAAATACTCTTTTTTTGGTAGTGATTTAAAGAATGTGTTTTTGTTGTAAATTTCTATGAACAATTATTATTGATGGATGAAGAAATTAGTTGAGGATGTTGCATTTTATATGTATGGGGGGTTGACCTTTTTCTATTTATTAATAAATTAAATAAGTATAAAATAATATTAAAAATAAAAGGAATAAATGATATATAATTATAATATATGATGATTATTGATATAAATTTAGTCCTTCATAAAATATGGACTTGTTATGGTAATAAATTTACCCTTAACTTTTAGTTTAATCCTACATTGATCCTTTTGACTATTACAACAATATTACAGTTTTCTAACATTTTAGGATCAATGATGTAATTATAAAATGAAAATTTCCTAAAAAAGGGACCATGGTTGATATTTTTAACCATATACCATTAGTCTGGATGAATATAATATTTTCCTGAATTTTACATTATTTAAGAAATTCTTGTTTATTATAATATGTCATAAATTTCATTTTGAATCTAATTATTTAATTTCACTTTATTTACATAAAAAATGAGTGAATTCTATGAAAATCCTTTATAACATCAGTCAAATTTCAAATAAATGAAACCAATTCATTAAAAACAGCTATTTTATAAAATTATATATTAGTTTCAGATTTTTTAATATCATTCATTTTGTTCTGCTTCATGATATAAATGATGAGTCACCATTACCCATAAATTTATGCAAAGAATTTCATTATGAAAAATTATAAATAAATTACACTAAAAAATATGATTTATCTTTTATAATAGTATATATAAGAGAAAATAATTTTTATTTATCCCTATCCTAAAATATTATATATATTAATAGAAGAAAAGTTATATTATACTCTTCATCTCTCACTTAAATATTATAATGGTTAAAATTATAGAAAAATAGAAACCAAAGGCATAATTTTCAATGTTTAGTAACTTTATAAGAAATAGAGTCATGAAATGAAATTATTTCATGTTTCATGTAGAGTTTTTGTTCCTTGTCACATTATTTTTGACATTAATTAGGCAATTTATAATGATCATAATGACAATTATTTAAAATGGTTACCATTAATAATGAACTAAAATAAAATAGAGCAATTAACTAAAATTATTCAATAGGATATGAAATATTAATTCAATTTTATAGGTTTCAAATTCAAAAACTAGCTGGATTTAATTTATTATTAATACACTAAACAATATGAAAAACATTCTTCCGAAATATATCATTTTTAATTATAAAAATTACATGAAAATCCATTTCAATTATTGATTTAATTCCGAAGACAATATTTTCATATTATTAAAAAAAATTACTAATTTTTCAATCAATCAATTTTTATTTAAAATTTATAATTGATAATTATTGATATGGAAATATAGTTTTCGATTAAAATTATTATATTGAACTATTCAATACAAAATAGAATATTTTAGAAATATCCAGATTATTTAGACTAAGATAATATTAATATATTTCTTTCAAAAATTATTTCTATTTCACGATATTAATTTTAAAAAATTGGAGGAAAAATATTTATAATATTTTATCAAGGATAATAATAAATATTGTTTTTTTTTTGAAAATAAATTATTAAGGAATAAAATAACTAATAAATAATTTAGTATTTTTAAAAATAATTAGTAAATATACTTTTATTGAGTTTGACTCTAATATATTTGAAAAATATTGGTTTTAAAAATTCAAACAATCCACTTAAGTGACTACGTGGTAACAATTGATTTTAAATAATATTATTTTGGTGTTTTTTATAATATCACTTTTTCATTTCGTATAAGATATCGATCATAGTGATATTAAAACCACAAGATATTAAATTTCATCCTCCTAAAAAAATTATATCCTTTAAATTTTAGTGAATATCATCATATAGTCAAAAGAGGGTATTTCTTCTTTATTTCATCATCCAGTGCCTATATTGATTTTTCTAATTTATGTTTCCTCCAATGAACATTTACCATTATATTCATCCATTCCATTTATATATTCTATCTAGTCTGTTGAATTTTTATATGATCCTCATTGTGATACATATATGTTTTCAGTTATAATTTATCTTATTTAATAACATATATTAGTTATACAATATACTTAATAGAAAAGATATATGGAACATATAATGTACTTTTGAGAGGATTAGTATAATGTCTAGTCCATAAGAATAGTTCCAATTCATTCTAAAATTTCAAAAGGATTAATGTAAAATGGTTCGGTTTCCCTCTTATTATCAAATTTTATAACACCCTTATATAGAGATACATTCAATAAATTTTTATATTAAACATGAGATTCAAACTATTTACTCTTACTATAAAATTTCCTCTTTTTCCACCATTGAGATTCATAAAATTGGATTTCATAATCTTTAACCACATAGATTTTGAACTAAAATGTTTTACCACTACTAGGGTCCTTTCACAAAATTTATTCCAAAAATTTATATTGTTAAATATGTTACCATATAATGCTTATGAATATTCAATTTGAATATTTTAATATAATCTATTCCTAATGAATAAAAACATCCTAAATTGAATATTAATCCCTTATATCTTTAATTTCAGGTGATAACAACCTCAATATATACTCGAATGTGTGAATATTTATTGTCGACTAACCATCTGTTTGGGGGTGATATGTGGTTCTTAGGTGAAGCACAACATGAATTTATATATTAATAATAATCATGAATTTCCATGAAAATCCCGTAATATTATACAAAAAGTTAATGTGTTATACTATGTTTTCTAAAAACATAAATAATATTATCATAAAAGTTATTGAAGAGGTAAATATTTACATGTAGTGAGGAAAAGTAATGATATGGTATGGAAATAAAAAAATGAATTATTATTTTTAGGTTAAATTTTTATTATAATAATAATTCAATAGAAATTTCAACCCAATTCCACATAGGAATAAGTAGTTATTACAATACTCGTTTATGATATAGTATCTTAGACTTCACCTTTTGACAATCCCAATAACTTGACACCTAGTCAGTAATTTCCATCTTCATACTCTCCCACCATATGTTTTCCTTCAAATCACTATAAAATTATGTTCTACTAGGTTGTATAAGAATCCTAGATCTATGAGAATCATCTAATAAATATATTTCATTCTTAGGTATAGTTGGTAAACATAGACGTTTTAAAATTTTAGAATGTTGTGACACCATAAATATTTAAATATGGACATCAAATTAATTTTTATGTGTGACATCAAAAAAAAATTTGAATAGAATATTTAATCTTGAGAAATTAAAATATAAATAAAATTTTTAATTAATTAAATATATGATATATCTTCTAATTAATAATATATTATGCTTATCTTCCATTACTCAGAACAATCACTTTCATCTATGGCTTGCGTAACATGCAAGACCAAATTTTGTCAAATTTCAATATTATTATTATTTAAGAAAACAATTATCACTTATATAGATAATTTTTATTAGATAGAATAATTAATTAAATTAATTTTTTAATTCATTTGTCAAAAATTATTTATAAATGAATATATAAAACAATTGAACATATATGAAATGAATTTATAGAAAACAATTTTAATGTGCCAAATGTGTTTTATCACAAAATAATTTAATTTATTTCTATTATTTAATGATTTTAATGATTTTAATATATCATATAATCGGTTTTGAATTTTATCAAATAAATTTAATAGACATGACATATGAAAAAAAATCATATTTTACTCATAAAAAGATGATTTATTGGAAATGTAGTTTTATTTTCTATTTTTGGAAAAAATATTTTAATGCAAAAATTTGATAATTTTATAAATTTTATTTGAAAAAATAATCTTAATTTTTTGAAAAAAAATATCCAAATTAGATTATAGTAAAGTTTGGGAATTTTTATGAGAATTCTCATTTTTGATGTATACTGAAAAATAATGGATTTTATTTGACAAATGACTTTTCATATAATTAATTTATTATAAAAAGTTACATTATTAATTGGGTTTAATGTATTCATAATTATATCATCGATATTTTAATATAAGTTAAATAATATTAAAAAGTTTCATATTTTATTCAGATATAATATACTAGTAAACTTTTGGAAAGATTCACTTTAATGACTTGATTTCACACCCCGTTTGACTGATTATTTTAATGTTTTTTCTACTTGAGAATTAAAATTGGAAACTTATATTAAGTAGTTTGAATAATTATAATTTATAATTTCAAATTTCATATTGTTAATTTTTTACTAAATGGAATATAGAAAATAGTTAATGTTAATTACAACGATTAATAGATAAACAAGTTTTCAAAGGGACGTATCTTCTATACTACGGTGTAATATAACATATATACACGTCCAAAAAATATTTATGATATTATTAAGAACATAAGACTTTATTGAACTAGTTTGGTGAGTAATTGAGGATAATGGTTTTGTTAAAACGTGGTTACCCCTATTTTGTTTTCAAAAATGATATTTGTGTCTTCTCCCACACTTATAAATAGTCACCCCCTCACCCCCATTATTCACACTTTCAACCCTCATAAATTCACAGAATTACTAAAAACATTAATCCTCAAATTACCTTCCCAAATCATAAATTCATTATATTTGGAATAAATCTATCCTTAGACCCCATTAATTAAAACCAAAGGAGGATACCCAGGAAGAGGTAATGTTCATATTATAGTTTGTTATTCTATTTTCTTCACAACCTCCTTCAATTATTATTATATATTTTTTATTTAATAAACTCATTATATTAAATATAATGGTCTTTTTTTATTAGGATAACCTATTACATCACACACATCCATCTAATTGGTGTCAAATTCATCATTTGTGTGAATGATAGACTACTTCCTCAAGAACCAATGGCCTTCATTTTTCCATTACCGCTTTTGATGGATTTTAATAATGATGGATTTATAGTTTATATATTATAAATAATATATTTAGTATGTTATTATGATTATCTAATTATTATATCACCAATACCTCCACTAATTTCATTTTTGGGAATATGATAATGTTGCTCTTGTGTACGGCCGACAACCCCCTCGAGATGTGATGTGATTCTTTCAAACATTACATGAAATGTATTAAGGATGGGTTTAAGAAACAAATTTGATGCACATGATAAAAACATATTCAGAAATGAAAATATGTGCATATATATGACTTATTATTCCACTATTCAATATTATAATAAAAACGAATTGATGTTCATGTGTATGTATGGTATGTCGTATCCAAGAATGGTGCATTCATTTCAAATAACAATATTTTATTGGTTACCCTAATTATATATGTAATGAATATATATGATATATATATATATATTATGTTTTAAATTATTTACATGATGAAATAATTATCTGCATAAGAGGAACAAAAAATAACCATTCAAATCATAATAAAAAAACAAGGCAGTTGACACTGAAAATAGTGAAAATTATGAATGATTGTTAAGAAACATGCACTAATATTTTATATAAGGATAATATATTATCTTATTAATATTAATATATAAATTTCTTATTTAATTAATTTATTTAAACTATTATACTTTATTATAAATAATGTTCAACCAATATGCAGCAAATGGTATGGGATTCAATCTCAATTTTATTTAATTGAGCCACACTGTAATTTTATATACCCAGTTTCATTTATATAGTGTATATACTTCCCATTTTAATTTTATTATTATTATTACATAGTTATTATAGGTATTTTTACTTTCAATTAAAATTTGTTTCATTTAATTTTATTTTATTTTAACGACACCATGTGGTAAAGAAATTTCATGATTCAATTCATTTTCACTAGGATATATTACTTTCAAATCCTCATTAATATTATATGATTATGTGTATAATAAATTTGAACTATATATTTATTTATGTACACTTGTATAATTTGGATTTATAGTTCATACACATAATCATTTCATTGATTAATTCTGGCATCAATGTTATTATAATTTTAATATTTAATTTCAAAATCTCATTCAAATCAAGATTATTTATTATTTAAATTAAAAAAGGAAAATTATATGATCATTCTTTAATAAAACCATTAATTTTATTCTTCTCTTTTTATACATGATATTTTTTAAGAGGCAGTTACATTTTTTCACTCTATATTACATAATGTTATGGAGAAATGATTTTTTTTAAAATTCCCTCCCATATTTCACTCCAGAAAAAAATATTTTTTCATTTAAACCAATGTTTTGTAAATATTTTTTATAAATGTTATCACAAAAACATTAAAAAAAGATTGAAATTATTTTTATACACATTAACTTTTTTATTCATATTTTCAAATAAATCTTTTTATATCTTTCTAAACAAGGAACATTCGTATCCTTTTATTCATTTAAAAGGAATGTTCATTATAAAATATATGTAAATACCCTAAAAAATTAACATTATTTAATTGAATATTATATTTCCAGTTTATTATGATATTTTTAAATAAAATAATTTAAAAAATGATTTTCACAATAAATTATTTTAAAAAGAATTCCTAAATGAAAAATCAAATATTCTTCAAGAAAACATTTAAATAAATTTATATGTTATTAATATTAATCAACGAAATAAATCCTTTATTAATACATCAATGGGTATATATTATACTGACATCATCATTTTTCTTACAATGAATGATTTATGACTATTTTGACTAAGTAATTTATTCACATTCATTTTCTCAATTAAATTCTTATTTACTAACATCCCCATAAAATGTTCTATTTTTCATAATTAGACATTACATTTCAACTAAATATCCACCTTGTTTAAAATTTAAATGTTTATTTCCTAAACTATCTACAATTTTAATATATGACGTTCAAAAATGAATTTCAGTTTATTTTATGGTGAAATATTGATATATATGTATTTCTTAATCAATATGGTAATTATTAAAGAGTATTATTTATGAATTAAATTGATTATTTGATATATTAAGAGTTATTTTTACTTGTATGACATGATATGGGGACTATTAAATGTAATTCCAATGAAGTATTGATAGTCATGTGGGATGAATCAATTTTTTAGCCTCAGTTAAATTGGTTTATACCCATTTATTTATAACAATCTTGTAAAATATCATTATTGTAATTATTTAATGTATTTCGGATAATTAGATTCATGTATTTAATAATATCTATTAGTAGTATTTAGTTATTATTATACATAAAATCTTTACTATGAATAAATATAGGGATTAATTTCATTCTCAGTTTATTGGTTAAATGGAATGGTTTCCAGTTATTTACCTTTTTATATTGATTATTTCTTATATTGTTATTTAAATGGAATGTTTTATTAGTTATTTACATTTCAATATTGATTTTTATTGATCCAGATATTTAAATATAATTTGTGTTCAGTAATTTAAATTGATAAATTGATTATTGTTATCAATTCAATTTTTTTCTATTTTACATAATCATTACTAAGAAGTTGATATCACCATTATTTTGTTTCAATTCTATATGATTCTGTAATATTTAATACGATTAATATTTTGGGATAAGATAGATGGAATAATGATATTCTTGAAAAAAATTGTTTTAAATGTTATATTCAATTTTAGTACAAGACAGATTTATGTAACTTGATTACCAAGAAAACTAAACTATTTTTCCCTTTAGGGCATAATTTCCATGCATCTTATACTAATATAAAATACAATTTCCAACCATGAGAAAGTCCTTGATTAATAATGGAATAGAGGAATGTGAATTTTATAACAATTCAACTATAATGAGTGGAATGACCAAGGAAGCACTAATGAACAAAATTTGAAAGAAGAAATCACACAATTTCTATACTAATTTATTATAACCTGGTACATAAAAATAAGCTTTACTACACACCTAGTTTGCACTCATAATGTATATGTTTAGGATAATTCATATTTTCTTTATAATCCATTATAATTGATTAGAATAGATAATGAAAATTAATTTCCAAAGATAAACTATATATAAAGGAAGGATATATATTGAAGTTAAATGGATACAGTATTGGGATTAACATATTAAAATATAGAAGTATTTTTTAAATAATATCGTGTTAATAAGAATCCTGAAACATCTAAGGATTTTGTTATATTTTAGAAGAAAAATGTCTCATTGAACTTTTGAGTTTTGAATAAAATAACATGATTCTGATATTTATGTTTGATTATTAGTTCTATGTCTTAAAAAGATAAAATATTTAATGTGAAGAAGGTCTATCAAGGTTTAAGACATTGTGGAGAAATTAAGGGAATGTATATGTTTTAGTGAAAATATATATGAAGAATAGTGAATTAATATATTATTGAAATAATTATAAATTTATTTATTAAATATATTGTTTATATGAGTTTTAATGATTCTATATTGATTGTGAATTAAAATTAGTGGTCTTTGTGATGGAATAGGTTTTTTCCAAAACCTTGAAAAAGTTTTTTAATTATTAAGTTCATTTCATGGATTTAAATCATATATTTAAAAACATTATAAAAATTAAATTAATATATTATATAATAATGACATCCCATATGTGAGGTGAAAACCTGTTGCATCGAGAATGGTGGTGGGTGTTGATCCCCTGACTTAAGAACGACAATGGTTTTGTACCCTCCTCTAGCCTACATGATGTCATGGTGAATGTGTATTTAATTTTAGTTAAACAATTGTATAAATAAATATTAATGATGAACTAGTGGTATTGAATTTTAGGAGATGAGATTAATTTAATATGTTGGATAACTTGTGATAATATTTTTTCTAAAATACATAGAGATAAATATAATGGTTTTTAAAAAAATCTAAAAGACAATTTTTTTACATAAAAAAGAAAAGTTAATTTTTTTTTACATTTTTTTCATAGATTAAGGGATGAATTGGAAATTAATAAAATAATAACCAATGGATAATTTTAATTATGAAATAGAAATATATCAACATTATTTTCATATATTTATAAATTGAAAAATAATTTCTCAATTCTAAGAAAAATGGTGTTGAAACAAAAATGTTATCATAATACAATAATTTAGGTTGAACCAATGTTAATTTAAATAATCACATATTTATGGTTTTTTACCCTAAATTTCAATTTAACAATCACTTTATAGTGATTAATGAACTCAATAACTCTATAAATTGTTATGATTTTCTTATATGTCGTTATCATCACTTTAATGTAATGTCGTCTTACGTAGAAACCATGTTATATATTTTTCAATATGGTTGTTTTACTTCCCATTATCTATTATTAAGAGTATATAATATTTTATATTTTAATATAAAAGATTCTCAACAATAGAATCTTTAAATATTTATCCCTTTATTGCAATTACAATGTTTAAATTATGAGGTGGAAACTAATTTATGTTCAGGATCATATAACACCCAATAATGTTAAAATATGAACAACATATTCACTTTCATATATGACATAAAACAAAAAGTAAATAATGGAATATTAAATCCCAATACAATAGAATATATTTAAAAATTTATATAAATTTAACATTTTATATATATTTCAATCAACACTACACTAATTGTATCTTTCATTACATGCATTAATGAAATTATTCGATGGGTTGAATTACATGACAAAATGTGTTTTACCAAATAATATTAATATTTTAATTTAACATGAAAATAATCTCAGAGATATTAAATTGGAGGTTATTAATAAGATTTTGTAACATATAAAAAAATATTTTTGAATACATTGGTTACCAATTAATTAGAAATAAATATAAAACCCCATTTAATATAAATTAAACACATTTATAAAAGACGAGTTTTATGCGACAATGGATTTTGATCTTCATAAATTAAATTAATTAATATTTGTAAATTATATAAACTAAATATATATATTATGCACTTTTTTTAGATTTATCAAATATATTTGGCAGACATAATATAAGTACACATCAAATTTTTGGTATAAAAAATACGAATTTCATAAAGGCAGTTTTGATTCCTTTTAATATTGAACGTGTTTAAAAAAATTAATTTAAACTTTTTACATAAAAAATGAGACATAAATTTTGAAATAGGTATTTCAATATTATCTTACGGTGAATGGTTTTTATTTTTTGAATATGATTCATTTTTTGATGGATAATGAAAAATAATGAATTTCAATTGAAATCATACTTTTCATCACTATAATATATAATGTTAAATTGTTTTTTTAATTGGTAATAAAGTATTAACAGTTCAATTTTAAAACATGTAATAAATTATAGGTCATTATAATCTTTTTTAAGTTGATGTTAGAAAAAAAATTATACACTTTTGAACATTTTCACATTAAAACCCACATTTCTTAACTCATGTTTTAGATTGATATTTTATTAATTTATTCAAATTTTATGAATTTCATTTGAAAAATTGACTCAATATTATGATTTATAACAATTTATAATTAAAATAAGGTCAATGACTATTTTCACGATATTTATTAGCGGACTAATTACAAATAATTATAATAATTAATATAAAATGTGTTTACAAAGAGACTATGCATTAATAATATAGGATCAAATAACCTATAAATAAGTTGAACACTCATTTTGTGGAAAAATTTCAACCTTAAACCTTTATTTATCTGTTTTTTTCATTAGTGAATCCTATATTTAGGTAATAAATCTAGTAGACCTAACTTATTTTTATAAATTCCATCTATGTCCTCTCCCACACTTATAAAAAGCCAATCCTCTACCCTGTAATACTAAATCTCTAATTTATAATGTAAAACAAAAAAAATTGAAAATAAATCCCCAAAATAAATCCCCAAATAAAAAATTAATTATCATGGTAATAATTTCAAACATAGGAAGACTATAGTAAAAACCTAAGGAAGATACGTTAAGAAGATGTAATGTTTTTCAAAATGAATTTCAGATTTATTTTTTTATACACATCCTTCATTTCATTTTATATAATGAATGTATAATAAAATCAGTATAGAAAATAAAATGAACTATTTTTTCCTTAATTTTATGACCTAAACTTACTACACTTCTATCAAATGGGTTACAAAATCATTTTTTTTGGGTACGCCAGATTACTACCTTGTAAACATATGTGTTTCATTTTCTTCTTACAACCTTTCAGGGATGGGAATATTGAATTTTTTAGTTTCAATATATATATGTGATATATATAATATCAGTGATATTTTTATGATTATAGAATTTTTCTATCCCACATATGTTCATGCTTTCCATTTTTGAAATATGATAACATCGCATGTATGTACGGAAGAATACTTCCTCGCGTGGTGATGTGATTAATTCATGAATTACATGGAACATATTAGGTATGAGTTTAATAAAATTGATATATATATATATATATATGTGAAATGAATATTATAATTAAATTATAATATATATATTAGTGTCATTTCATTAATTCAATATGAAAATAAAGTGGAAATTGCATTTATGTGTATATACGACCTACCATCTCCACAAACACTGTATTTCATTTCCTATAACCATATTTTATAGATTAATATAATTAAATAAAAAATTAAAATATATTATATTCATTTCACGTTTTACATTATAGATATTATTATGTATTTATTCATGTTAGAGGAAAAAATACAACATGTTAAAGCATACTAAAAAAATGTTATTTACACATGAAACAATGAAAATAATGAAATATTATTAACAAATAGATGACAATATTTCCTTAAAGGGTAATATATGATATTATAAACATTAATATGGTTATGGTGTAACATAAAATCATAATTAAAAACATTATACTAGAGGGTAATGATCATTAATCAAATAGTATGAGTAATATAATGTATTATGTCTCAATTTCATTTCATCGACGTATATTTTAATGTTATACACATAGTTTATATTATATTATATATATATATAAACATTTAAATTTAATATCATGAATAATTAATTATTCATGGTATATTATGTTTAAATTTTAATTATTTCATCTAAGGGTATTTGAATATAATGTTACAAAGTGGTAATGAAATTTCATAACTCAATTACATTACATTTGGTTAAATTAAATACTCATAGTTGTTAATCATATATAATTTTTTTAAAATAAATTTTGACTATATATTGATGTATTTAAACCTTTTTTATGTAGTTTTAGAGTTTATATGTTTAATTTTTTCATTAATCAATTCTCACAACAATGATATGACCGTTTTAATTGTTTATTTCACAATCACATTCCAAATGAGAATTTTCATTAATGAAATAAAATAAAATTTTATTATATTTTAATTGTTTAATAAATAATATAATTTTATTGTCCTTGTGTTTTTAATGACATTTTCTAAGTGATAGAACCATTATCCACACTTTGTTATATAAATTTATGGATTTTTTGTTTTAATAAAACCAGAATTTTTTTATCTATTTAGTGAGAAATCTATTTTCTTATAGTACAATATTTTCTAAGAGTGTTTTCAAAAATTAAAATATAAGCATCTAAAATGTAATTTTTATGAGAAATATTTTCCGATGTTTTCTTTTCAAATTCATTTTCAAAGGAATATTCTTATCACTTCCTTAACAAGAAACTTCTCAATCCTTTTACCGTGTAAAAGGATTGTTCTTTACGTCATGTACGAAATTACCAACTAGATTTACCATTATTTCATTTGATATTCCATTTCCAGTTAATGACAATTTTTTTAAATAATTTTTTCAAAAATGATATATTCAAATTAATTGATTTTTAATATGCTTAACAAAATGAAAATTTATATTTTCCTAAAGAGTAAATTTGATACATTTTTTATATTATATGTATTCATCAATAACAAAAACCCATTATTCCTACTCTAATAGTTATATATGATATTTTTACCATCATTATACTTTATATGGTGGTTTATAATCATTATTAATATGTTTGGTATTTAAATTTATTTTTTAATTCATTTTTGTTGTCAATAAAATTCATTTTAAATGTTCACTTATCCTGGATCACTAGATATTAAATTTCATATATATATATATATCCACAATTTTTATCAAAGATTTGATTATATTTTAAACCATGTAACATTTATAAATATTTAGTTTAATATTAACTAAAATTTATTATCATGGGAAATATTGATAACTCTATATTATTTACATGATACACATAATTAAGAAGGGACATTCTTAATAAATAAAATCAATTATTTGATAACATATGAATTTTTTTGGATAGGTGTGAAATGGTTTAGGGATCCCTTAATGTAAGCTGATCTATGCTTCGATAGTCTCATAAATGGATCAGTTTTCAATCCTAAGATAAATGGATTTTAACCCAACAATTTTTAACAATATTGGGAAAGGATTGTGATAAAAGGTTATGTGTACCCAGAAGATATGGATTCCAATAATTAATTAATTATTCCATTTAGATTCAGTTATTAATATCCAAGATATTTTTACTATGTAAATACCTAAGGAAGTATTTCATTCTCAGATTGATGGTTAAATAGAATTATTTTAATCTATATGTCTTACCATATTTATTATTCCCTGCCTAGTTATATAAATTGAATATGTTATCATTTATTAGCCTTTCTATATTGATTTTTCTTAATTCAATTATTGAAAAATTATTTCTAATTAGTTATTTATCATTCTATATTTATTATTCTTTTTGATTCATTACTGTTTCCATTTTACTTAAACATTAAATGTAATTTGAACACACCATTATTATGTTTTACTTCTATATGATTCAATGTAATTTTTTTTGAAAGATATTCACGGATATACTATATAGAATAAATTAATTCTTGGAAAATAATTATGTTGTAATTTTTTATTTAATTTTAATACAAGATTCGTCAGTCTGTCTAATCATTCTAGACTAGTTGACTATTTAGTTATTTTCTAAATAAATTCAATGATTCTTATGAAAATTTAATAGTAGCATGAAATAACATGGGAATATTAGTGTTGGTGTCACTATAATTCCATATTCAAATTTTATTTTTTCCAATTGTCCCTCATTAATATATATTATTTTTAATTGAATATTTTCATGATCATCTTGATTTTTTTTATTTTATAATAATGATGGGATGGAAATCATTCAAAATAAGATTCATTTTCTGAAATCAATATGAAATAACCTTATTATTATATAATAATTCTTTGAACACAAAATCCATCTACACCATCATTTTGATATGGACTCCATGATATTTTTTTCTTAATGCATATGTTACCTTATTTTTCTTCCCTATGAGGTATTGTATTGTGAAAACATAATCCAATATTACCTCAAGGAATTATTTTTTCCTCATATTTATTTCTTTCAAATAAATGTTGTATTTTAACCAATTATAGTCTCTATATATCTCATATATTCCACTATATAGATAATGTATCTATATCATCATAGAAAATAGTTCTACTTCAAACTCAAGATTATGTTGGGATTGTATTTTCATGAATCAAAAAAATTTGTTATGAATATGTAATAACATTATGAATCCTTATTAGGACACAACCATATACTTTATTCAATGAGGCACATTATATTACAAGTCGATCAATTAATTACTGTAGAGTCAAAATAAATGACACAAAAAGTATATAATTTAATTTTTTTATCAATTATTTTCATTCATTTTATCATAAAAAAATAAATCATATACGTGTAAGAATGAAGAAAATTTTAATGAATTGGGAAAATAATTGAACACATTTGTGATAATAAACTACAAAAATACAAAAAATAAATATCACAAGTATTTTGGATGGTGTATAATATTCATTGACTACATTTTTTAATCACTAGATAAACAAGGATTCAATCATTGGGTATAATATATCCAAGAAATGTTACTTTCAAAAACAAGAAATAAGACATGCTACATTTCATATATAAATAATTTTCTCTAATATTCTTAATAGTGATTTTTATATGATTATCAATAACCTCGTAGATTTTAGGATGTGTCAACAAATCATTAATAATTAATAAAAACAAATTACAATGATATTCATTGAATACACTATTTATTAGAGCCATAAAAATAGAGGATGAATTAGTAAATCCAAATGAAATTATCATAAATTCATAACATCAATACATCATAAGATATTCCATTTTTGGAATATCATTCTTCATTACCTTCAATTTTTTAGCACATAAACAATGGTAAATATTAAAAAATATTGAACTCTATGATATTGATCAGATGATTCATTAATTTGAGGATGGTGTTAATTTTTCATTATCATAATAGCATTGATTTCTTTATAATTAATGAATATTATCACAAACCCATATGTATTATTAACAAGAATAACTATGGGTACCCATGGTTAAACACTAGCGCATATACATTTATTTTCACACAACCCATGGAGTTGTTTCTTAAACTCAAAAAATTAAAACATTTTTCATTTTGTAGGGAATTTTGTATTGCTCTTACATCAGTGATTAAATCACAATAAAACAAAACCTCATATTCTAGTTTATTCCTAGGTAATTATTTATCAAATGAATCAATGACTACCTATAAAATTGGTATATCATTATTTCATGGATTTATTTTTTCATGAATATATTTTCTCTAGTCTTCCTCCCTCAAAATCATATTTTGATGAGGTGATAGAGTAAGATCTTGTAATGAATCAGATGATAAATGATCCCCTACAAAGACATGTCATTAGACATTTTCATCAAAATTCATACCTTCCTTTCCATTGTAGAAATTATTTGTATTATATTTTTTAAGAGTATATCAATTATATTCTTCACTACACAATAATTCACAATTTGATACATAAAATGAAATATATTATAATATATAAGGTTAAGAAGTATATTTTCTTTGGGATATAGGTACATATCATAACATTTTAAACATGGGATATAATAACAATATTGAAATCATCCATAATGTTCTTTTAACTTCCATAGATATTAAAACTCCATCGGCTAACCTTGGGACAAACATAAGAAAAAGGTGAGATATATATCCTAGTAAATGAATGAACATAGAATAAGGTGATAAATGTTATGAAATATGTGGATAAGTGTGGATTAAAAGGTTTTATATTCATAAATGTGAATAATAAGTCATGATATAGCTTGATATTTGTTTCATGTGATATGTGGTATAAATTTTAAAAAAAAGTTGTATCATAAACATAGGTTATTGATAAGATCAAAGAAATCATGATATAGAATGTCCCATAATGGAATTAGGTCCACTCACTTTCCCAAAATGATCTTTAATGAGTCTAAACATTTCCAACACATTAGAGCGATATACAATCAATAAACACCAAGAACGTTCATTTTATTCTCATTCATAGGTTTCTCATATATATCATAAAAATGGATACATTCATCTTATTTTTTTATTCCACTATAAATGAATTTGGAATAAATAAATTTAATCCCTTTTTAGGGGATGTATAATTGTATAAAACTAAACATAATTGATAAGAAATTGGTATTGTATTCACTACACAATTATTTTTCATGGAAAAATTGTGGTGAAATTTTAACAACATAATGGTGTCACAAAAATATGCATAAAATAATGTTATGAGAGAAAAATGTGTCTATCATAATTAGGAAATTTATTGGAATGTAGTAGGGACATGTAAATAATTATCCCAACAATTTGTAATGAATATAAAATGAATAAGTTAACAAATAATAATTAATAAAAAAGATATGGTGATGATTTTTTAGTTTAGTGTGTGACTCAAAATGCTCGGTAAGGGATTCTTGAGAGGTTGGGGAATATTGGGAGTACTGTAGAGAGGGGATGACAGATTAAGTCCATTATACCAGGATATTTAGTTAATATAAATGGTGGTTGGGTGGGTGTATTTTGTAAATGAGTTGATATTTAATTAATATTTCACTAAAAATTGTTTTTTAAATTTATAAAACAAAATAACAAAACCCACCATCCATCCAATGAATGTTTCCTAGAATTTTTGAAAAAAGAGATTGTATTTAATTATTTTATATCCTGTAGTCCAAAAATAATAAAATAATATCCTTCCTTAAGTGGAAATGAGTCATTCTATTAATGAGTGGATTTTAAAACCTTAAAATATATTATTAATTTTGGAAGACTAATAAATGATTAATAAAATTAATAAAATAAACATAAAATCAATATTTTTTAATGGGAAGGCATATATTTTATTGTTTATTTCTTTTCTTTTATTTATTATTTCACATTTAGGTCATTATGTTGTAAAAATACATATCGTATATTAATAAGTTCTATATTTTTTACTAAAATGATATATTATGATAAATATTCACTATATGATAACTTGCACATTCTAATTAATAAATAATAATAATTTTATCAATATAATTTTCTAGACAAGTGCATTTTTAGTTTTAAAATAATAATCAACATTTATTGAGAAATGATGTGTTTATTAAAAATAACAGTTTTTGAACTACTATAAAAATTAGATTTGACTTCAAAAAAAATTATAATTTATATCTAATAAAAGTTATATTATAATAATATATTGTTTAAATATTATATATTTCAAAAATAAAATAATTCATCAAAATAAAAGTCTTAATTTATATTTATACTGATTAATAATACAATTTCTGTTTCATTGTATAATAATAAAAATCATTTATAATGTAATATTAATAGGAGGAATATAAATTCATTATTATAAAAAAATAAAAATACATATATTAAAAGGCTATTGATAAATATCACTTTAATATCCCATCAAACCCCTGGATGGTATGTTACACAATGCTGAAAATTTCTTGAGGTTGTTTTGCGAACATGTATTGCGATGTGATCTCAATTATTATAAAATTCTTTCATAAATGTATTCACTCATGAATATTTTATGGGATCCTACTTTGGTATTAGACAAATTACAATCCAAATTATTCTATCTCCCTTGAAATCACTAATGAATCAGGTTCATTGGGTACAACCCTATTGGTTGAGGCCATCACATCATTTGTTTATGTCAATCGGATTTGTTAATACACTGTATTTATTCCAATAATGTGATCAATGTTCAACAGTTAAATTTTCAATGGTAATGAATCATTATAGTATATTAAATAAGAAATGATAAATCCAACGGAGTTCATGTATTTTATTTAGCGATAACACATTTTAAGAGATTTTATTTAAATCATCGGATAAATATTATTTTTTAGAGTTCATGTTGTAATAATCATCCCCCATTAAGAAATATCACCATTGAATTTTTCATTTCTCACACTAACAGATATGAGGGTAACAATTTTTTATCTCCTCCCCTTGTTCCAGCATTACATCCCCAATGTTGTGGTTTCTCCACAACACTATTACAAATCTGATTATATTATTTTGAATAAATTTTTATCTATGATCTATTATCTCTATAGGATTATCCTCATATGAAAGGTCATTACACAATAGTACCACCACTATATTGGGTACGACATGGGGGTTGATATGTACTTCTTCCTAAAGTATACATGGAATACATCATGTACTTTAGATATGATCTTTGGGATAACTAGTTGGTAGGTGACTACTCTAATGAAATCGAGGATAAAAAGTGGTCAATGTATATTGTATTACACTTTTCATTGTTTTCAAATCACAATCACATTCCTCCATGGAGATATGTGAAAAAAATAACATGTCTTTAACAACAATATCTAGGTCCCATTGATGATGGTTAGCATACCTATTCTATTGATTCGAAGTAGCCATGATGTGATGTTAAATTGACTGAGCATTTTCCTCTATTTCCTCAACTATTTCTCGACATAATGGTTTTTGATCCCAATATTTATCTCAAAATTAAGAGTTATGTAACTATTCCCATATAGTAATTCACAGGGATCCATTTGGATTCATGAGTGTAACTATTTTTTAGGATAACAAGGCAATATGATGTTGTTGGTCCCATCCTCCTCTAAAGTCAATTTTTTATGTTATCTAGATGTCTTCCAGGGTTTGGATAGTCTTCTAGAATTGGCCATCAAGTTGGTTGTGATAGTCCATGCTGATGTTCAACTCAGTATTTAGATAATGTTGTATACTTTTCCATTACATATTGGCGAATCTAAAATCTCGATAAGATTCAATCCAGAGTGGTACATAGTACAGTCTTACAACTTCTTGGATGTATATCCATTCCTGTTAATCTAGTGAGAAATACTCTCGAGTCATATTGATGTGTATAGTCTTTGTACTTCTATCCATCACAACCTAGATTTCATTATTCTATCCTAATGTCTTCGGTAGACTAGGGAAAAATTCCATTGGGATGTTTAACATTTCCATATAGGTATAGGTAATGGTTTCATCATCCACTTGATTTTTTTACATAACTCTGTAACTTTTTGAAATACAAGACATATTGATGTATACTCCAAGATATCTTATTTAATATTATCTCAAAAATAGTACACTCAGATATCTCAAAACAACATTGATCATCCAGAATGGATAGAGAATGTCTAACAATTTGAATAATCCACCACCTCCATGTTAATCAGATGATTTTATTGTACACATTGTTGTTACTCAAATCATAAAACTCTTTATTCATTAACTTTGAACTAGTATTTCTCTTTTTATATAGTTTCCACATTATTCTGAATTCCAACAATATCTCTTTTATATTACATTATATTCTCTACATGGGCTGGTTTAGAATTAATTTTTGAATGGATTGAAAATCTTCCTTCCATTATAATTCAAATGGCCATCCATTATTAATCATATATTATTTGATCCTTATAAAATCTCATCAATGATAGAATTTATTGATCTTTTCTACAAATATATTCTATTAAATTATTAACATTACTAGGATGGTAGTGAAATAAGAAATCACAGTCTCTGATCAGTTATGACAATCTTCTTTTGTGCATATTCATTTCATTCTATGTGAATATATATTTGAGACTTTTTTGATCTATATATATTTCACAAATCTATCCAAAGTTTAAATGCCATCATATTTTCAAAGTGATTATTACTGAATCCAACTTCGAATAATGTTCTTGGTAGTTCTATTCATGAAACTCCAACTGCATTAAAACATATGATATTATTTTTTCATTATACATTATCAGGCATCCCAATCCCTTCATGTAAGCATCATTTAATACAATGAAATTATCTCTGCATGTGGGTAGATTGAGTAAAATCATAGGGATAATAATACATTATCTTTGTAAAACACTCTTCACATGCATCATCCCAAAGCAACATGACTCTCTTTCAATTTAAATTGGACAGAGGGTATGATAGTAATGAAACATTTATCACTAATCAACGATAATACAAAGATAATGCAACGAAACTTTGGATGTCTATCACATACTTTTTAGTCATATATCCTTTAATTTTTTCAATATATTAACGATCCATTGAAAACTAATGGATTGTGATGATATTTCCAAAGAATTTGACTTCTTTTAACCAGAACTAAGATTTTATATAGATTGCATAAAGATAATATTTTCATAAGTTCTTTGGAATAGTGATAAAATGCTTCTCATTATCCTACTTGGTTTTAAATTACATTAAAATATAGACTATAACATTTACAAAAAAATCAATTTAATAAATAAATACTATATTTATCAAGTCTATATAGATTTCTAGAGTGACAATGATTCTGTATGGAGTAACTTTGAACTCGTAATTCACATACATTATTTGTAATGAAGTCATTGGGATATTCTTTTTCACCAAAACAAGGTAATATCTTGATAGAAGATCCACCTTCAAGATGATTGCAACTCCATGTAGCTGATAAAAAAGTTTTAAATGTGTCTTAGAAGATTATTGTTCATTATCATAATCTTGTTGAGGTAACGATAATAAATGAAAACAATCATTGACTTATAATTCTTACTAAAAATGAAGACATGTTCACCCCATAGTGAAGCACCAGTGTGTATGAACACTTTATCCAGATTATCCTATTGTTTTTATTCATATATCCACATTCTGAAATCTCCATTCTATATGGATTCATGGATAATGGAAACACCATTGGTATAAGCATGATTGAAAATTCAACTTATAATCTAGGAGGAATACCGGAAAATTTCTTGGAAGATTGATTATCATATTCCCACACAATGGGCATGTAATCAAGGATGATTCTTTTCTTAAACATTGACATTTGATCTAGAAATTCATTATCCTAAGTAAATAATATCCTTGTTTGAGATATTTATTCTAATGAAGATTTATCCCCTTCTCTGCAATTTTATAGAATAAGTGGATGATTTATGATATAGGTTTTCATTTTATTGTCATAGAAATTTATGTGTTCTCTATATATGGAAGTCTTATCCATACCCAAATATTCATAAAATTCAATAAAAATGATTATGGAAATTTTCACTGGGATGTTAAATCCACAAATTTTGATAGAGGAAGAGATATATTCTTGGGATGTAATAATTTATCCAATTTCTATTTTCACCGATAGCTATACATCCACATATTATGGTGGAATTTCAATAGTTCTACTGGACTATCATTTAATGAAGTAATTCATTGATATATAATGAATAAATGTGTTTACTATTATTTAATGACAAAAAAGCAAACCTATCAGGCTCTAGCATAGAATTTGTAATGGAAAAAGACCTCATTTATTTCCTTGTATGTTGTTTGTTGTCTTTAAAAATCCATGTGTTAGTTATTTGGTTTACAAAGTGACCTATTTCATTGTAGTTGAAGATATTAAGGATTAATTTGTGTCTAACAAGAGAATTCCTTTACTCCATTGCATTTTCATTTTTTATTATCAGCAATCCTTAGCTTAGGGTCCTTCTTTCCCACTCCTAAATCATTTACTTTTCCCCCTTAGGTAAATTTTGGGTTTTCATCTTCCTGAACCTATTACATGGGAGATAATGAATTTTTTTTGCATTTCAAGAATTCTCTGTCAGAACTCTATAATTAAACTCAATATTCCTTTTTTCCCATTGAAATAGTTGATATTAATTGATATATATTTCAACTATTAGGGAACATTGGACAAATTCCTCATTTTCATCAATAACTTAGATTGTTATTGATTTTAATAGAATATGTTTTATCCCACCAAAGAAGAATTCACCATTCCCATTAGGGGTACTGATAACGGGAGAGTTGTATCTTGAATCGGTTATGTAGTTTTCCTCATAAACCCCTCAAGATTAGACATCATTTTTCTTGTGGGAAAATAAGTCCCTCTCAATTTTAATACTTACAGTGAAAGGAAAATATCTATTGAAAGAAATCATAAATTCATTTCACTCCATCGCATTGATCTTTTCCTCAAGCATCATATTCTTCATAAATTTTTACCACTAATAAATATCACTCATTATATAATAAATATATAGTTGAACCTTTTCTTTCTCATAACATTGGAGGATGAAGATGAATTTCCTAATGGAGTTGATCGATTATTCTATGAGTAAGGGATCAAATTATCCATTGAATATTATTGGCCTTGTCTTATATAGGACTTAACTCCTGCCCATTCCTTTTTAGGGGGATTTGGAACTACCCTTGATCCAAGTTTATATTCAAAATCTAATTCATCTGAAAGAGTATCATCATATTATTTGTGATTCCCTATCCTAATGTGTTGGGTATCTCATTGGGGAATTCATTACATTTCCAATCACATTTTTTTTATCTTACTCCACTAATTTCTAGTAATTGGATTGAATAATAGGAAAGATAAGGGAGTATATTTTTAAAATATTAAACACATAATGGGGAGTACAATGAAATTATAGGGGAATATTATAAATTATATTTATTTCATTAAATATGAATTTCTAGGCTTTAATATTTACTATAAAATATCTTTTCTCTATCATATATTCTTATGGTAATTTTTTCCTATAATAATGGTTCCTGATGATCTTGTGAATTTACTAATGTATATACCCCTATACTATTAAACATGGTTTGTTTCCTAGCTTGTTGTCTTGCACCAATTCTTGATCGTGTCTAGCTCAACATGGAATTTCAGGTTTTTCCACTATGTACACCTGTTCCAGAGCTGTATCCACATATATATTCCAAATAGGGATGTATTTTCATTATTAAAATAATACTATATACTTACCAAAATATGGGATGACTATTTATAGAAATAATTATTGGTATGGATTTTTCAATCGTATTTTAATCATAATCCCAAAAATAAATAAAATTTTCCTTTGATAGAAACTATAACAACCATGTTATTTATTACAGAATAATTCTAGATTTATTACATAAAACTACACATAATAAAACTGATATAACTAATAATTATAATTTATTAGGTAATTATGTATATATCATAACATCTGGAATATGAGATACAAAAAAATTATTGAAAACATCCCTAACATTCATAAAAAAGTACACTTCTTTTAAATCTGCACAATATAATACAAGGAAATGCATAAGAAAGGGGTGACCAATAAAGATGATTATGGACATAAAAATGGAATAGGGTGACAAATGTTAGATTATAGAAATGTTAATGGGGAATAAATGTTCTGAGAATCATAAACATTAATAATAAAGCATTATATAGCATCATAATCATAACAAGGGAAATGCAGAAATAACGTAGAACATTTCATAAAAAAAATAAGTCAAGTAAAAATACCAATACATCTGGATAGAAGAATTAACATGGATGAATAAATTTCAACATATATCCCAACATGACATATTATGAGACTAATCATCTCCCAATGCATTGGATTGCTACATAATTCTAAGAACACCCACAACTTTCATGTCATTATCATGATTAAGTATACCACACCAATCATCCAACATGGATTCAGTAATCATCATATTTTATTACATTACCAAGGAGTGTGGAATTCAAACATGGACGTTCTTCTTTAAAATAGTATATGTTTAAAAAATTTAACACACATGATAATAAATTGTTATGGTATTCACTACATAATTGTTTTAGTATGAAAAAATCACGGTGAAATTTTGATCGCATAACAGTTTGACATAAAAATTCATAAAATTAGTTTATGAGAGAAAAACATGTACTCCATCAATTAAATATGAAATGAGTAGTAAAAGGGATATAGAAATTAATATTTCAACATTTTTAATTGGATATAAAAGGTAAAAAATAATAAATTTAAATGAATTGAAAAGAGAATGTGAGGATCCCTTGCTTGAGTGTGTGAGTCCAAATTCTTAGGAACATCTTTTTAAGAGATTCAGGGTTACATTGGAGTACACTAGAGAGAGTATTTTAAAGTAATGACGTTCTTCAAGTATTTTCAGTGAAGATAAAGATTATATTTGGTTTTTCATATAATAAATGTGTGGATATTTCACTAATATTTATCAATCGTAGGTTTTGGTGTCAATAAAATAAAATAACCAAAACTACAAAGCATCACATGGTTTTTCACATGGTTTATTCCACATGGGAGAAGTTTTTTATTTATAATTCCAATATCTAAACAAAATAAAATAATAACATTGATTATGTGGAAGTTAGTAATACTCCAAATTAATATATTTTAAAACCAAAAAAAATATTAATGAATTTAAAGAATTCATAATGTTATTATAGATTTACTCAAATAAACAAAAAAATAAAATTAATTAAAAATAAATAAATATATTTATTCATTAAGTCCTTCATTGTATTTATTAAATCACTTTTTTCTCATTATCATGTCATTACACACATCATATATTTTTATGTTATTTAATTTTGACCCAAAAATAAAATTATCATGGTAAATTATGAAAAAATCACTATTGAATAATTTGGAGGTTTTTATTCCAAAATTTATATCATTTTATCAGAATAAATTTTTAATATGGGTATTTCCACTTTTAAAATAAGAATCAATATTTATAGTTAAATGATGGGTTTTAAACAATGAAATTTTTGGACAATTATAAAAAGTTCATTTCACGTCATAAAAATTAAAAGATCATTTATATTCAATAAATATTATTTAATAATAATATTTTATTAAAATATTATATATTTCAAAAATACATTAATCATTACAAATACATATTTTAATTGAAAGTAAAATTTAATTAAAAATACTTTTTGTTAATAAATCAAAATAAAAAAATTATAAAGTAAAGATAGTTGGATGGAAATATATTAATCATTCTATAAAAAATTGTTTTCATACTCAATTTTAGAGGGTTTCAAGAGTAAGGTGCGGGATGGTGAGACTTTAAAGGTGGGATCAGAAAACATGGTTTGGTCCGATTTAAATAAACTTCAAAAACTCCTGTAAATGGTTTCTCTTCTGATTGTGTTTATGGATATCAACATGGGATTAGTCAAGGGAAACTCCCATCAATACTATGTCCCTAAAAAGTTACAAATAATGGGATTTTTAGGGGTGGAACATACTTGTTGAGCCCACCACATCATTTATCTATTTTAATTGGATTTATTGAAACCCTATGTTTATAATAATCAGGTTATCACAGTTCAGTGACTATATTATCAACTATAGCAATTATTAATAATCTTTTAAATTTAATTTGATAAAACTAAAGGAGTTCATGTGTTTTCTATTAGCATAATACATAATAATACATTTTTATTAAAGTAAATGGAAAATTTTACTTATAACCATTCAAGTTATTATAAATTATATCAACTAAATTTATTAGTTCAAAATCAACAATAGATAAAATAGTAAATTCATCAAATAGAGAAATTTTATGGGACATAATGTGAATAAGTTATAACGTCCATTCTAAAATGATATTTCAACCATGAGAATAAATTTTTGAATAACAAATCCATTCTTAGGGTGGTAATGAAATTTCTAATTTTATTTCATAGAAATGAATATATAATATCGTCTAATGATATAGAATCAAATAAAGTATCTAAATTTTAAGCAATGATTTATGTACCTACCACTTTATAATTGATAACTTCCTTCTAAACTATATGGAAACTATAAAATGGGCCTTCTATCCTTGATTTCTTTTTTAGTATGTTCCCATGGAAAAAGGGTTATTGGTGTGAATGAATCCTCACCTCTCTACTGTTGAATTACGATAAATCCTAGTTTTTTATACCCTTTAATTTATTTTATGGATGAAACATTTCTTAATAGTGGTAATATGTTCTCATGCCCCTCAATCATTTTTGAGGATTTATTTTCTAAAAAAATTCCCATGATCAAAATTTATTTTTTCCCCACTTTATCTTTGATATTTTAAATTTTTAACATGTATCATCATATCTATTTTCATCATTCATTACGAAATTTATATAGGATCTAGAAAAATAATTCTTTACATTGATGCAAAAAAATACAATTTTATCATGTGATGAAAAATCATAAGAATGTGCTTCCCTTTGGAGGGTTTCCTTTTCACCTTCAATGAAATGTTGAATCATAATATCTAGATTATGTATACAATAGATAAAATATATTACTAGTTTTTTTAATGGTGTACTTATACTTCATATCATATTCCTCATACAATTTAATTTTTTGTAGATACATTATCTGTAATTCAGTTTTATGTTTACAAGGGAAATACTTATCGAAGAATATTTCATTATATGCTCTTTAGTATATGTGATAAATTTCTTATTCCATAATAGTATTCAATATCAACAACCACCAATGATTTAAATTGCTTCCATGATAACAAAAATCATTCATAAATGATTCACATTCACTAAAACACAAGGTGAGAAATATCTCTTCATGAGTCTAGATCCATCGATCATACACCACTAGATTAGTAGATCCACTAAAATATTTTTGTTCTACTATATAAAATTATCCAATATAGGTGTATCATGTCATGTATCATCATTTTGATCTATATTTACATGGTTTTTATTAGCCGCATAGATAATATTCCATAATATTACATGGTCAACACAACTCCAACAACAACTATATTGGATTTCTCTATTGGGAAATACCTAAATTATTTGAGGATATTGATTCTCATTCTTTTAATAGGTTATGACACCAAATAATTACAATAAATGATTTATATCATATCATAATTTTCATCTACTATCCTAGGATACCCAATCGATCAACATCATACATAATTTATCAATGAACTGAATGTCATTCTTAATATCCGTAGGATAGTGACTATCCCCAAAGCATTAATAACAACTCTAGGGAATGGTTTTGGAAAACCAAAATAAGATCACATGGTATATGTATACATTAAAGATAGAAAATGTGGAATAAAATTGAAACAAATATATGTTCCTAAACTAAAATATTTTTTTTCAATAAAAATAAATATATTATATTTAATTCTATAGTACCATTCCAAAAGAAAGGTAAAAATTACCCAAAATAGAAAAAGTAATCTATTTAATAAGAGTATGACTTCCGACTATCTCACCACAATCTAACCAAAACCAACAGACTAAACACTCGCCACCTAGCTGTGGAAGCCATAATTTCCCAAAAGTAGAATACATAACTAGGTCTAAAAAACATGATGGGTTGTTCAGGGTGATAGATAAATCGGAATTTTAGGATCCCACCCTGTTTTTTTATAATAATAATTTTTAAAACAATCAGTACATCCAAACATTAAATAAAAAATTGATTGATAACTTGTTAAATGGTTTTTATATTCAAATCAAGGTGAAAAATTTACCATATTTATGTAGTTCAAAATAATCCATGAATAAATGTTTCAAATAATATCACATATGTTAGAGTATGTTATCATTGAAAAATGATGCAAATAAATAAACAAGTAAACTCACACCTAGGATCACCATGGGTTAGGCTCGCTATAATACACATACCATAACATAGACAATCGCATGAATGAAGCCCCTAGATATATGCATCAAATATAAGGACTAGATGAACACCACAAAAAGATGATCCTTCCAATAGTGTCTAATATGTCCCTATGAAACATAGCCTTGGTAGTAGATGAAAACCTCTTAAGTAAATCATCTAACAAAACAAATGGACAAGGCTCGTTACTTTACATTGAACCTAGTACTTATGGCTTCCTATGTGCTATATTTTATAAACTATATTATCAAACTAATGTCATGGAAAACATTTCACAAATCCAATTTACAACGCATTAAAAATAAATTTTCTATCAACAAAACATGTGGAATGCCATCTATTCTCAAAAACCAATTTTCTTATAGAAATCATAAAATCCTACCAATTTAGTTATAATAAAATATATAAAAACATATCATTAATTGTTCATCCAGTATAGTATAGACGTGAAACCATGTACCACAATCTTGGATCGTACACACTCCCAATTGGAACTACCCATAATTAATGTACAAAAAAACAAAAAATAAAGATATAGAATTGATTCCCATATATTTGAATCACATTCCTGAAAAATAAAATTTAAAAAGTTTAGATAATAACATGCATAAATTAACATGATCACATTGAACTAAATACATCAATGGATGACCCACAACAAGAATATAAAAAAAGGGATCTTAATTGGATTAAATAACACCACCATTGAGACAAAGGGTCTAAAATGTTGTGCTACACCACTACCCAAACCAATGTAAATGAATAGAAAGAACAATAGATCACTAAAAATTAAGAACACTCTAAACATAGTGATCAAATTTTGAACATAGGATCTCATAAGGAGAGGGGAACCTAAAAATCACATAAATCAGAGCATGGGGTTCAAAAGGGAGACATGAGTGAATAATAAAAGGGGAATTACACATTTTTATTACCAAAATGTACATGACCTATGGGTTTACTGTGTATGATTGGGTTTTACAGTGTAAATCCAAAATAAATCATTTATGGTGAAAAATATTTCACCTAAGTGTAAAAATCCTAGATGATGATTTTACATTATAAATAATGTTCTTAGGAAATATAATTAATTTACAACACAAAATTGATTATGAGTTAAAAAATGTTCTTATGGAGAGAATTTTGTTTTATAACATGTTCCCAAAAACACAATTACTCTCTTAAATACACATTTACAATATAATTTTCTTTCAAAAGATTTTATTTGAACCAAATTATGTTGTGAGTCAAAAAATAATTTATACACCCTCTAAACCTAAAAAGATTTTAAAAATAGAAAGATTGTACCTTAAATTGCAACATGTTACAATTTCCAAAAATGAATACTTTGGATTCCTATCATGTTGGAAATAGACGCTCCAGAATGGTGTGATGCCACTGCTCTCTCCCTAATGAGTCGTACACCCATGAATCATGAGAATTTCTTGACAATCCGCATAACAATATATCAAATATAATAAAATTAACATATAATACATTCAAATGAGAAATAATTAAATAAATTGGATACTATATAATTGAAATATTTTTAAACAAATCAATATTGTCCCATCAATGAACATGATATGGATCAGGACGGTACTTCGACAGATGAGATGTGTGGAAAAGATCATGATTTCTTGAAAACTACTACCGTAATTCCAACTGTTGTGAAACATTATCAAGATTATCAATGACCAAAAATGTTCAAACATATATATCAATGACAATATTACCTATTTTACAAGCCAACATTGTCCTAATCAAGGGGAATATTTTCATAAAAACTAGACACCAATCAAATACTATGAAGGGGATGTTGACAATTCGCATAAGATTTCTTCTGATTGTTCTATGAAACAAGATGATGATGTATATATTGAATCCTCATAAACATATCTTAAATTATTCATGGTCCCATAAGAGATTCCTCACCAAAATAATCCCATCAAATAGGTGATATTTAGGGTTGACCATTTGATTCATTTAACTGAGCCATTCTAATCGATGAATAATAAATATTATTATTAGAAAACATAAGAAACCCAAGATGAGTAACCCACGATACTTTGAAATCAATAACATTATTACAAAACATATCCCCCATTATTTTAAAAGTATCTTCTTTCTAACAATTTTTCTATGTATGATAAGATGCACGTAACCGTATCCTACCTCACCATCACATATGGGGGAATTTTCCAAAACCTAATGGTACATCACGGTTCGCAATATGATATGACAACATAAGGAACATAATGAAATATACTTATCTCTTTTATATACCAGTTTCCCATATCAAAAACCTATGTGGTGTCCCGGATCAGTATGAAATGAGATGATTTCTTCATCTAATCTATCACCACCCAGGTATCACTCTTCCATTTGAGAGTCTATGTTATCAAAAAAATTATTCTTATTGACACATGATATGATTTCTAATAATGAACAAGAGTGGGATGGATAAAACTAAATGGTTTCATATTCTTTTACCTTATATGTTTATTTGTTTAAAAGTAGAACAAACAATTTAGAATGTAAGGATTTGTACACAACCACTAGAAATTTCATCTCATGTCATAATATATATTAGCAGCCACTGATTAAATGAACCAAAAATAAATATGATGGTAAAAAATATAATTACATATAGATGTTTTTATGAAAAACTCAACCTTAATTAATCTAGTATAATTGCGAGAGACCGACCAGATATATTCTCCCCACCATAAAAGGTTTTTATGAATTCACATGAATTCGTCATCTATTAGGTAACCTGGTAGAATAGACTCAATGAGAGTGAATGATAATTAATCTCTATTCAAAACCATACCAAAAACATCCTCCTAGGAATTTATATGCTTCTATTTGTAGAATACCAACATGTTCCACTCTTCCTCTGATTAAAAAATAGATTGTGATTATAAAATCCTTAAAAGATAATATTCAACAAAATCCCCCTTCCTAATAGTGGTGGAGATGTCAATGATGAATGTCTAATGTTTTTCTACCCACATTCTCTTATTGAGATTCATGTCATTATTAGAAAATATATATCACAATTCTTATGTTAAAAAAGGACTATGAACCTCTCTCCATAGAGACTATTACACTAATATTTATTCATATGAATTTTTATAATAGGATAAAAATCATTACTATGGTAATAATTATCATGTGACTAAAGGATACCTGATTCATTGGAGATAACATGATCATTTAGAATAATCCTAAAACATAGACCTAAACATCAAACATCACAATATACCATATACCCTTTATCAAGATCATGTTCGATCAGAATATAAACTAATTTCAGAGTATTTTTTAATTAATTCAAAAACAAAAGAAAATTTTTCATCTCATGTGATTGGCACATTATTCCTCGTATGATTATTCAAGGGAGTTGAAAAATTCGTAATTTCATTGATGAAGAACCAATAGTGCCCATAATTTCCAGTGATGATACCTTTATCAATGATTTTCTTAGGATCATCCCCTGACAAGAAAACTATCATCTTCTCAAGATCAACTGATAATCTACTTTTGTAAATCCCATGCCCCCATAATATAATTTATTGGATTCGTAAATAGAAGTATTAAATGCTTCCATAAATAAGGTGATGTATCCTGAATCCCAAAAAAAACCTATTTGGGGTTATATGGAAGGTAAAATATTAAATTATAAATAATATTATCCATTAAAATTATGATAAAGGAGCCAATATGTTGATGGAATATGAAATTAATCAGATATAGATTAATAAACGAGTGTTATCCATATAAAAGGGAATCAAAAGTAATTCATAATGGGTATATTTTACTTTGAATTTTATCTTTAGTATATCATACTCATGGACTATTAGTTGAAAATAATGAAACTGAAGATTGATCTATAAAAACAAATTCATCCCATTTAACTAACCAAAATAATCATACGCATGGTTCTACTGATACTTATTCTTAACAATCACCACATTCAAATTCTAATAGACCAATCATAATTTAAAAAAAATAGTCATCTTTATTTTAAAATATTACTACGGATCCCCCCAATGAAATACTCTAGAGTAGAAAATTAACTTCTCTATCTAGTCATCCAACTAAAACATTTACTCTTTTAGAACATATAGTTCTATATGATATAAGTTAATAGGTATTGACTATATACCCTTCACTAAATAATATATGAATTCTACCACCCACCCTAGAGGATGTCTAGGGAAATATTCTATATAGAAATTTGGAAAAACCGTGAGAACCATGGAAATATCACCAACAAAATTGAAAAAATTCAACTCAACTACAAAAACAAAAAATAAATCCTATGATCTACGAGTAATGATATTTCCCGACCAGGCCATAGATCCAATTACCTATGAGACACCAGAGTACCGATCAAGAGTAATTAATGAGACATGTCAATGAAAAAATCAACATTAGCTTAATGATTCACTATAAAATCCATCTAAATGATGATTTTCATAATATATAGGTTATGAATAAAGAAATAGCATACCTAATTAGCATCTTATATTAATATAAATCAATATGGACACTGAATACCTTGGACATTCCTCTTCCCATGATATTTCAAAAACTGCATGAAAAAACTTCATAATCATCATCTCATGTTTCAACACATTAGAAAAATCATTATATATAAATGAGTGGGAGGAATCGATATCAAATAATTAATTCAATACATAATATGTAAAAAACATGCTAGATCAAAATTTCCCTCGACCCAAGTTAATGTATACTAGAGACTCATAACCTAAATAATGGTTCATTACTCATGAGGCATGTCATTGGGGATTTATTGATATTAATAAATCTAATAGCACTATTGTGTCTTTGGGATCTAATGATGTTTTCCCCTATCGAGGAATTCACATAGCCTGATAGAATGATTTTAAATGATCACATCGACAAGAACCATTATATATCTTCATATGTGAAGAACAATAATATTTATTTTTCTTGACCCTTCCACACATATAGAAAAATAGAGGGAAATGTTGGTTATAACTGATGGTGTATAGGATGAATTTCTATAATAACCACATCTTTCACTCTAACAATGCTCATTCCACGTCCTCTTCATTCCATATCTACCAATGAAGTTGTGATTAGGTGGTATGGAAAGTATATATTGTCCTATCATGACATACATATCCATTTCGGTCATTTTATCCCAACAATTCGTATTTAAATTGAAAGAAATATTTAGTATAAATACATTTGATCTTATATAAAATAAAAAACCATGGTGGCACTTCTAAAATTCCAACAAATCATTTTCTCCTACCTCTGAAGCAATCCAAAGAAACTATAAAAGTTGATTTATTTAAGCCATCATATAATGCTCTCTCTACTTCAAATAATGTAAATCTAGAAAACTTTCCATCAACATAATCTGTGTATAAATATACTAGAAGAAGGTTGTCTTCAAATCCTTTTATCCCAATACCATGTTCTTGTCTACAAATATTATGGTATCACTCTGCCACTTCCTGGGGTTATCATGTGTGAACACTACACACATAACGTTGACATGATTAGGTGTGAAAATGAACAAATTTAAAAGATCAATATCTTATGTCATTCCCTAGAACATTTGGGGATCCTTATTTCTTCTAAAGTGTAAGAGATTATTCCAAAATATCTCATGATATAAATCAACTTCTCTTCCAGCTTCTGGTTGTACCTCAAAAACAATTTTCTAGACCTAATTTTACTATTGGACCATTCCATGAACTGCTCACAAGTTGAACATTTTGTAATTCTAATAAAAAGGTAAATGAATTTTAAAAGGATCTTCTTTATTATCCATTAATAATTAAAATGTAATTATAGAGGCATATTCTTTCCCATTGAAGTAATATCGGATGATCATATGAATATTTAATCTTAGTTCAAACTAGAAAACCCATAGTTAAAAATTATGATGTATATCAATAAACCATGACATCCGACACATATCCCAACATCCCCTAGTAAATGGAGTTCCATATTATGAAAAGTTATCTAGAAACATAGCACAAATTACTTCTCATGTCCTAACAATCATTCCCCTTATCTAATAACTTCCCTAGATTGTGCATAACCATGTCACGTTACCAATATGTATTGAATTGTCATGGTGTTTTGTCACATGTTGAACCCAATCTGATGCATCATATACCCTACGAGAATTCCATATCCACATTGGATAGTGACTTGTAACAAAGTATCAACAACAATTAGATAGATTAATTTCACTTTATCCAAAACTGATGAACTATAATATATATAATAAATTTCAAAAATAACACATAAGAAATATAAATTTAAAAATTAATTTAAAGAATAAAAAATGATTCATCTCAAAATAATCTAAAATAGAAAAGTTATATGTCTCCTAGGAATGGAAATCATAAACAATGATAAATAACATCTCCATGAGAAAAAAAGGATGGTGTCCCACTATCCCACCACTCGCTACTAATAACAGAAGACTAAAACCTCACTATGTCAATATGAAACCGTAATTTTTGATAGATAAAAAAGGCATTACCTGGTCTGAACACCTTTGAAGGGTTGTGAGGGGTTAATGGTTAATAATATCGGAAGGATCCCGCATAGGTTTTCCATAACAAGTCATTGTATTATAGTCTAAACATGATAAAATTTGATGAAAATTCATGATAATTAGTTACCAAGTTTCTATATCATAAGCACGGAAAAACACTTCCCTCATTCCCATTGTTCTAAATAATCATCGTAAATATGTTTTGATGATCATCAAATATATAAATGTTGGTAATAGATTCCAAATGATACAAATAAAAGAAAATCTAAAATGACACTATGGTTCACTATCGACCTGGTTAGATAGAACAACAATATCCAAACATAGAGAATCATGATCAACAAAAACCTAGACATATGTATCAAATATGGATAGTGGAGGATTACCATATAAAGTAAACCTCCTAGTAGTTTCTTAAAAAACTCTTCCCCGCATGGGGTAGGGATCAGAGGAACGCCCACTGAGGGAATCCCCTGATGGTTATAATGGATGAGGTCTACTGTAATACCATCCAACTAAATACCTCTATATTCCAATATGATACATTTCTTAAATATTATCATCAAAACCATAACATGATGTTTAATTCAAAAAAATTATTTTATAATTCATTAAAAAAAATTCTTCTAAAAAACAACTTGAAACCTATCTTTTCATAATAACCTATTTTCTCAAAAAAAACCAAGTTAATTAATTTTTAGAACAATTCATGAATCCAAATCGTTCAATGATCATCCAAAATTTCCCAGAGACCAATCTAGCCACCTCAATCTTGAGTCGTACAAGCCCGTAACGGGATTCAATTATATAGGATGGAACGTAAATACAACCATGTAGACCCTATAGTTGACTCAAATTTCATATAATAACATGATTATAAAAAAATATTGAAAAGTTGGTACATAATAACATTACACAAATTCATATTTACTCACCACACCACAATTGAAAAAGGATTATCACATGGTAGATAATACCCCAATAGATTTGTATATGATTAAAAAATCACCGAAGGGTTAATGAATCCAAAACGCAACACCAAATCACATTCTTGAAAATTGGAAAGGGATAATAAAAATTACCACATTGTAGTAAGAAGAATAAAAACCACCATATAGATAAAAAAATTTATGAATTAACACGGAAGGATTTGAGACATCAAGGAAATATCCTTGAATGAGTGCCTAGGGTTTTAGGGAGAGACCTACACTGTGAATAAATTAAAACCTACACATTTAGTAGGTAAAACATTACTAGTCTGAAGGGAATGTTGTGTAATTCATGGTTTTATTATTTAAAATGAACAAGAAACAAGTATCTTAGGAAATAGTTCCCCTCATGTTAAAATTTTCAACTGATGATTTTATGGCATAAAATCATATATGACAATATAAAATGAATTTAAGTTGTAATTATGATTTCAGAGATTGTAGGAGTATTTTTCTATAATCCATTTTCATTACCTATGACCAATGGCATAATTAATCCATTAACAACATATTTATGAGGTAAAAATGGTCCTCTAGGAACCACCATCTCATTATTTTGTAATAACATTCAAAAACAACCTTTAAATATATAAAAACCTAAATAATAGTGATTGTATTTAATAAATTAATACCATAAATTAAATTATCTTATGATAATAATCATGAATATTAATATAAAAATTCATATTTATAATGGTAAATGTTATAGAATAATATATGAAATTATCATAATTATAATATTTTTTCTGGTATTTTTAAAAAATAGTTACCATTGTTTCTACAAATATTTCCCTATTACCAACTATAACAAAATATAATATAGAAAAACAAATATTGTTTCAACATTCTTAAATTGGTAGAGAAATGGGATAAAATACTAAATGATAGATCTCTTTAGTAGTATTGGATAAATAAATACATATACTATACCCATTATACAATTGGTCTAAAATATAAACTAATTGAAATAAAACTTATGGAATCAATGACATAACTTTGAGAATTGATCCTCATAACATTGGGAAAGGAATGAAATATTGGGGGATATAAATTAATTAGTAAAGGTTTCATATAATAGAATCAATCAAGAGTAAATCTGGGATAATCCACACAGAAAGGTAATTAATTGAAAACAAACTCCATTTAATCAATAACATTAGTATGAAATGAATCGTTTGATTATTTTAAAGAAATAATCTCATAAATAATAATGAATGAATTATTAGTATATGAAATTAATACTATGAGACATCATGTTACCAAATATAATGATATATTTTTTGGTAATACAATACACCATGATTGTTTAAAACAATTGGTAATTAATAATTAAATTTGTACAAATCGTATGTATCATGAGAAGTAGAAATACATTGTGGTGCTATATAAATGTTGGCCCCACCCATACAAGCATGTCCAATCAATTCCTTATATAATAAATTTTCAATTAAATACATGAACAACATTCCTTATCAACAAATATCAGTATTCGATATTGAATACAAAATGTTGTCACCCCACATAAGTAGTGTGGATCTGGTACCTACATTAATACATTGAAATAAGATAAAATGAATCACATCCTTGTGGGACAAATAGTTTATTTATCTTAGTAAAATATATAAATAAATTATTATATTTTAATATTCAATTTAAAATAAATTTTGAAAAAGTATTTATTCCCCTAAGAATATTCTAGAATTTCATTCATAATACAATTTATGGATTCTTTTAAATGGAAAAAAATGCGGTGACCTCAAATACTCAATAAGGGTTAATTATAGTTGATGTTTTAATTATTCAATTAGAATATAAATTTTTTAAGGTAATAACTTATAACACAAACCATGTAATCCATAAACTAATAATGAAATTCCTCTAAGATAATATAACTAAAAAAATATCTCGTATAATAATATAAGTGAATACAAATGTATAATGATAAATAAGTAAACAATATTCCATTTAATCTATAATAATAAAACATATCATATAGATAAGTGTAAATTTGGGAATATAAATAACTAATCAAGTTCCAATTAATCAAGTAACATAAATTGAAATGCTTCTAAATATAATATCATAATGAAATTAACATGAATAATAATAATGGAATTTTTAATGATGGAAAGTATTCAATATTGTTTCCATGTCTCTTAGGCACATTATACATCTACCAAAAAGATATATCCTAAAATATTTTTAAAAATGTTGAATAAAAAACAATTTTATAAAGGTAAAAAAACTAATTTGTCCCATGATACTATAGATGCATCAAGTGGAAGCCTATAACTGGGCCCCATTGAGGGATTTCATGTACAAAACATTCTTCCGATATTGAATAATCAACGTATTAAAAAATAATGTCCCTTATCCTAAAATATATATATTCAGTAGATAATATAGAATTATCAATACATTCATAGATTGGAAATAACATAAAATATAGATCACGAGATGTAAAAATGATATACAATTTAATAAATAAACATATCTATGAAAAAACATGGATTTTACGTGTAAATTTAATTTCCAACGATCAACGTATAGTAATCATTTCAAGAGAATGTTATTGACTAAAAAATATAATCTATGAAGTGAATATTAATACTATCTATAGTCAAAATAATCATAATCCACCAATTGTAGAATATTGATGGTATAAAAAATATATTACAAGTGGGTATATGTAATTAATATTCCATTTTCATTGAAAAATAGAAACACCATTGAATAATATTTAATGTCTTTCTTGAGAAAAACATCCTTTTCATTATCAAAATTCTATTTAAAAGTATAAAAACCCTTCCATAAAAATATCCTATAAATACTATGAATTTTAATAATATTATAGAAAATTATTTTTTTAAAAAGATCCGTGTAAACTCTCGAAGGATTATTCATGTAAATGACAGTCATTATGATGGTTAATCTACACATGCCATATAATTTAAAAAGAATTTTCCTTTTCCACTATAAATAATTTTAAGAAGATCCTTGTGTAGAAAAATACATGATTTTTCGTTTATTTTTTAAAATAATAATGTATAAAAATGACATTAATAAATAAATTGGTATATTTTAAAAATATTTTTGAAAACCTTTAAAAAAATTGGAAGAAAATAGATTTCTCATATATGATAGAAACGAAGTCATATGTCTTTAAAATCATTTTCTCAATTATTTTTAGCACCAAAGAGTGTAAAAAATTGTACTATTAAATAAAAATAACAGGAATAATTAGAATAGAAAAAAATCAATTTTTATGAGAAATCAATCAAATAATATCCTTCAACTAAAATTCAAGAATAAGAAATCTCAATTAGAATGAGATTCTAAAATAACCATAGACAACTATCAAATATTTTATGTGATAATTAATAAATTATTAAATAATTTATATCAATTATAATTACTTATAAATCAATTTTAAATACAATATATGATAATTTAGTGTATGTTTGTACATAATCCTGTAATATCATCGATAGTGAATAAGTAATATAATACAATGAAAATAAATTGAATAGTGAATATCAATATGACATGGTAATTTTCATTTAAAATCCTATTAAATGAAATAATTAAAATTGAATTTCAAAATACTATAAAATATTAATGATTCATGATATTATATGTAAATTGAAAAGTATATACACCATATAAGAAAAATTATCTATATAACATTATAATATTCATCATTACAAGATAATTGAGATAAATCCCCTTACCAATATCATTTCATTGATGTGAAAATTAATAAAATAGACATATTATTAATATCAACTGTAAATAAACATTAAAATAAATTAAAACAACATTATTTGATCAAAATTAATCTCACTCATAATCTTATAATTAAATAATCAATGATTTATATTTCTAACATAGTTAATCGAAATTGAGTTATGACATCACTTACTTAGAACTCTTTTTTGTTGAAACATTATTTAATCTAATAATTTTTCTAAACATGTTATTAAAATTTTCTGTACCTATATTAATATTTCAAATATCATATAACATCCTTTTATTATAGGATCCCACAACACCTTGAGAGCGGTGGGGTGGATCATGATGAAAAAAAATTCTTTTAAAGAAAATTATTTTTTGAAAAGATTATAGGTACATGTTAAACCACAATGATGGAGTAATGGGTAATCAAGAATTCACATAATGAGATAAAATAAATCAATTTAAATTACTTCATCACTAATGTCAAGTATAAGGAGAATTCATCGATTGTTTTTCAGTCTTACCTAAATCTACTAATCCAAACTTGTTATGGAATACAAAAATATCAAACACAATATCTTTAATATAGAGACAATGAATTTACAATATATTTGGTGTATCACATAGCCTCCCTCTAAAAACATCCATTTAATCCCCGAATATCACTACTTTGTGTGGTTTCATAATTACTATCCTAGCTTGAAGCTATCTTCATTAAATTTACACATAATACTTTTTCCATGACTATCACAAGATTCTTTTACCATGTTGTCCTGAGATGATTCACTTTAATGTACTAATAACCTATTGTAGATGATAAACACATATTTTCATGAACCCCCTTCATGATGCTCCTTCACAAATTTCACATCCTTCATGAGGAAAACATTCTTCATGGAAAACAAAGTTATCCTAGAATAAACATCCATCATGAATCTACATTTTCAACGATACCTATGAATTTTTCAAGAAAAATAACTTCTTTTTGTTAATATCAGCCTCTAAATGAATACATAATTAATGCATATTCCATATTTCAGGAATTCAAAATGATTCATCCTTTTCTCCAAATCCTTTCTTGTGTAATGAAGTGGGGGTAGACACCTGATTAAATGATCAAAGAATTCAGGATAAATCTAATATATTCATGTATTGACCATGTTACTTGAAAGTCACGTTCTTGATTCTATTTATTTCATAGAGGTCTAGTGAAATTTAACCCATTCATGAATCATATCATTGTTATTCAGAATCACTATAAAAAATCTCACACGTATGATGATTTTCCATTTTCATAACAAACACTATCTTTTCGCCACACATTTGTGAAACTAAAAACCTTCATGTAGCTGATATGTTTTCGAAAATCAAACTTTTTGAAATCCAGTAATCATGTACTATATGATCATATGACTTGAAACATCTATGATCATCCCAATTTCGATTGAAAGCAAACAAAAATTGGGCACTTTTTCATTAATAAAAACCCGTGTTTCTATCAATCTCCCCCTTCAGCTTTGTTAGAAATCTCTAGATTAATTAAATAATTCCCCAGGTACTATAAAAAAATGAAAGGTGAGTAAAAAAATCCAAAACTATAGGTATCTATGAGAAAATATTCTTGTAAAAAACAAAATGGGAAGCCAGAAGTTGGATATTTTCCATTGAAACTCATACTGATGAAAGAGATATGATCTGAAAAAATGTACAATTTCTTCCTAAAACATAACTCTCATCACGTTAAAAAATAACTCTAATTATATAATAGAATCATTGCATAATTTTTTTTCCATAAATCCTAATTCCCATCATGGAATATAATAATTTTATGGGTTTTTATCACCCAAATTTCCCCATGTAAGAGAATAATTATATTGTTTTTCAAAATCCATCAACCTGGAAACATTTAAAACATTTAATTTATACATTAAATATTTATTAATTTACCCAATGAACTGGTATTTATACTTTTAGTGATAAAACAAATCCCCCATTATCAAATATCCTATGTATACCTACATCACTTCAACGTATTGATAAATACATTTTACTCAAATTAGTAGACAAGACCAACTATAACCTCATCATGCACAAGGATATAGTAGAAAAACGGGGATCAAGTGTTTTATCTAAAACACATGTTTTTTCCAACAAGATAACAAGAATATAATTAACATCATCATCAGTTAAAGAATGATCCATTTTAATCACACCTTGATTTAATTTTTCCTTGATTAAATGTTATCTAATCACCAAATGTTTTGTGTGAGATTGTGGAGGTATATTCATGGTAAGACCAATAGAGCTCTTGTGGTCACAGTGAATAACCATTAGTTATTTTACCTCATCATTGATATTTTTATGTTGTTTATTCATCTATAATAATTGATTATGAGAATTTATATGTGAGATGCACCTGTATTCTTGTAACACCTCAAGCATCCATGATACGCTTCTCTTTCAATAATGTAATAGCTTGTATTGTACTCACGTTCGAGATTCTAACACACGTAGACCAATAAAAATAGCCATTATGAATAGTAATACCCTCTTTTAAAAATTATATATATTTTATATCTCAAAATGGACTTTATTTTTGTATTCGTAATATCAAAATTACCCTAAGTTGATTTTTATTTATTTAAAAATTATCTTTGTACGGGACTTCGTCTCAATCTCCATTCATTGAGGCATATTTTGTTTTATACACAAGTTTCTTCTATATGGTGTATAAACCCTTTTGACTTTTACGTTTATTCAAAAGGAATATTTTTATACGATTTGTTTTACTAAACGATAAAATGGAATGTTTTTCTTGTCATACGTATGCGGCGACAATGACTTCTCCACCGCCATGACCATTATTTATGTTTCAGCTTCCTCTTCAAGCCATAACTTTTTTTAAATAAAAAATAAATACCAAGTTATAATTTTCTTTTATTTGGTTATTGAAAATAGTTTTGATAATATTTTTATTATATCAATGTGTTGTATTGATATCTTGTGATTGAAATGTGAAAATTTCATGTTTCCTTTATGCATGTTTTATGTGATACGATTATGTTATGGTTTATCATATGTTAAACCGGTTCATATGAGGAATGCATTGGACTTAATAAGTGATGGGTGGAGCCCACTATAGCTACTCGATGCATTGGCAGGTCTCATGAGAAAAACTAGTGTCTTGGCATGAGGCTTTGACAAAATCTTATTTTTAGTCTTGGAACGAGGCCTTGGCTACGTGGCTATGATAGTCTGGCATTATGCATTCCATCATTATGAAAGTGGTTATTGATATCACATGTGATTATTCAACCAATAGAATATCCATGTGAATAAGTAAATGGCATTATTTCATTTTATTTTGCCATATTATGCTGAAGTTCATGTTTAAAAGGCTTTTGTTTCGTTATACATTGCCTTAAATGTTTATGTTTATTTACAAGAGCTTCCACTATATTGTTATCCTTACTGAGAATCTGAGCTCACCCCTTTCAATGTTTTAATTTTTCCAGGATGCGAAGATGTATTTTATAAATGACCTAAAGGGATAATATGAGGGGATATGAAGTCAAGATGTTGTTGTAGTTTTGTATTAATTTATGTTGTAATGTGAAACATATGAATGTATCTAGTGTTTCCAAGGCTAATAAACGAATCGGTCTTTCAAGACTTGATCTTTTGTGATCATGCCAATGTTACACAATAATGCACTGACTCTGGGTAACTGGGGTCGGAGAGTTACAGTTGGTATCAGAGGAAGTTTAGTATTATCCTTGGAAGCTAGATTTAGATAAACTCTGATTACAGCACATAGACCTAAGATAAAATCTGAGGATTAGTATAGAAGACATTCCTTGAATTTTGGTATTATAGAGATTTTGTTAGTTTTCCGAGAAATACATCAATGTTTGGATACGAGAAGGTAGAGGCGTCTCTGGCACATATGTATCTAGGGGTAAAACCTAAAAACACCGCTTTGAGCTAGACTCGAACGGGAACTGGTGAACATCAACGGGCCTTGCTGCACTCTTGGTTACGACACTCTCGGGGGATATGCGTAGGATAATTCTCTTTTTCTTTACAAACCACTATGAAGATTTATGAGTATATACTTCCTCAAAGAAAACATTTTTATGATTATGGATTACATCTATAAACCGTTCAATTTACGTTATGTATTTTACAAGTTTGGAATTATTCATTGCAATTCATAAACTAACCTACTTTATGCCATTGTATATAAATGGAGCCTAGTATAAGGAATGTGAACTCCATCAATACGTGTGATCCAAAGAGTAATAAGGATCATATCTTTCACGATATTAATCCTACATTTATAAGGGAAATAGTCTCCCATTTTTTATCAACATATGAAGAAATATTATCATGTGTTAATAAGATAAGTAAATAATTCTACGAGTCTTATGGCTTTGAATGGAAGAAAGAGAAGAAAAGGATGGTAGGGAGAATGATGGATAAAGGGGGTGAGGGAAAAGAAGATTTTTCCAATATGTGATAACTGTGCGAAGAAACACCTTGGAACATACCTGAATGGAATGGGAGTTTGTTATAAGTGTGGAGAAAAAGGACACTAAGTGCGTGACTGCAAGGGTAAGAAAAAAATTTCAAATTTACAATGCTTCATCAGCAAGAAGTGGGGACACTACGCAAACCAATGTCCAAATCATTAGAGTATTCCCCAAATGATGTTATTAGATAACAATCAAGTTAAGATACTAACATAGATGAGGAGGAATGATTAGAGTTCTTATGTTGTTATTAAAGAATTTTGTCATTTGAGTGTTGTATCAATGATGTACTCGTTATAATAATTATGGAGTATATAAGGATTTTACTTCAGTATTATTTCATCAAGGTCTTGAGATTGTGTGGAACCAAGAAAAGTGACTCCACATCAGGTTAAATTTTTGAAAAATATATGGTTGAGAGAATGATTAACCATAATATGGTTCTGATACTGAGATAGTGATTTTGGAATAATACATGATTGATTTGGATATATTATATTGGATTTTCTTAACTTCCTTGAAACTGATTAATGATTTGTATACATTTTTTGATAGAAGGAGTATATCTAGTATTCTATAAGGAATAAGGGATCATGACTGTAATCAATAAAGATTAATGGTAATTCAGGATGTTGTAGTGTTTTAAAATAATACATGATGAAGGTGTTCACATGTTGTTACGCGGAAAAAAAGATCTTTATTATGTTTACCTTCCATATAAGATTTGGACTGTGAGTTAAAAAGAAGTATTTTGGATAACTATAAAGGTTAGAATGGATTAAGTTGAACCTTGTATGGTATTGTTTATGGTTAAAACATTTCTTAATATTATTTTTGGAATATTATAATACTATAGTTTTTGGAAAAAGGACCACCTGTAGGTTGGGGGATAACCCGTCGTGTCGAACAATGCTTTATGAATCGAACCCAAAACCATTGTGGCACATGCCTTTATTACCTACGACTATCTTACAGGAAGTCCCTGGTTATTATAAAATAGTTTTCCTAATTTAAATAGTATGTGTTAATATTTTTAACCTTGTATGATTAGGATAAATATAATATTTTTGAGTTCTATTATCTTATTGAGTGAAAGATGAGTTTGTGGTAGAAATTAGTTGAAGGTTGAAACTCTTCTTTTCAAGCATATATATATATATACCTATATATTATTCTATGAATAAACTAATTCTTAAACTTTAGTAAAGGGATATTAAAACAAAAAAAATGTGTTATCCTAATACCTTATGTCTTGTTGAAGTGATAATATTTTAAATCATTATAGATTGAAGGCTTTGAGGCCCTCAATTTTACACTTGTTTGTGATTGATGACCTCAATAACTCCCTAAAAATATTTACGTTTTTCCTCAAATTATATGTCTCTAATTTCCACCAATGTTCTCCTTATCGAGATCATAATTTGGTGGTGACTTTTTCATTTCCCTTCCCCTTATTAAGGCTAAATTATATTAACCTTATTTCCAATGTGGGTTTTCCACAAAGGTATTTTCTAATTTCAACCTTTTTTTCAAAGAAAAATTTAAAATTTAGAGGACGCAATTTATAGAAGGAGGGGAGAATGTAACACATCAAGCTTCCATGATACGCTTCTCTTTCAATAATGCAATAGCTTGCATTGTACACAAGTTCAAGATTCTAACACATCGCGACCAATCAAAATATCCATTATGAATAGTAATACCAACTTTTTGAAATTTTATATATTTTATATTTCAAAATGGACTTGATTTTTGTATTTGTAATATTGAAATTACTATAAGTTGAATTTTTTGTAATTTTCTGAGAACTTCCAATTTTTTATTAATAGTGAAAAATACTTAAAACCAATTTTTTAATCAAAATAATTTATAGTGATAAATTATAATATTGAGTGGTTTTAAAGTATAATTATAATGTATTTTTAACATTTTATCCAATGGTGGTCATTAGAATTAATTTAACATTGAAATTGGACATAAACAATTGTCAATCTTTTGATATATATTGATTCTTAAAAACACGCTATTTGTTGTGACAGTGGGAATTAATTATAAAATTAATTAATTAAAATTATATGTTTGGAATTTCATAAAATAAACATAATTTTTTAATTTGGAATATCAAATATAGCTTAGGGTGAAATTTTGGCATTGTTCAGAAAAACATCAATTTTTTATGAATAGTGAAACCACTAAGTGGTAGTTAAATAACTGATTTTTCATTTAAATGAAACATTACCACTTCTGTGATTTGATTTTCAAAAATCCGACATACTTGGTTGTCATTATGAAGTAAAATGTGGTTTAATGGGATTAAAATAATTTTTTGATGAATAGTAACTTTTAAGTTTAATTAATCGCGATCAAAGGTAATTAGTGAAATTTAAGGTAATAATGAAATTATAAAAATATGAAAATACATTTACACTTGTCCTAGATCTATTGGATGAGTCATGGCCGACCAAGAAAATCCATGGGTCAACTTGGGCACCCCATGGAGCCACTTTGGTAGGAAAATGACATTAAAAACGTTTTATTTAATGTTAAAATAAAAATGTCACAAACAAGAGTTATTTTACTAAAAAAAAATTTTAAATTAGGTTATACAAGTCATATTTTTTACTATAAATATTCATTATAATGATAAAACGATTTCCTAAATCATGGTATTTTTTTATAATTTTTAGACATTAAATAAATTAAATTATTTAGGATACCAAGATGATCAAGCGATTACCTCATTAATTAACGATTTAAATAAAATGAAAAGGTAATGTAAAATGTAAGACCTACACATGTAGAAAACCTATTGGATGAGTATATTTAGAACCCTTATCACCTTATCCTATAAAAATATAAGTGTGGGACCTTTAAAATCCAAAACTCATTATATAATAAAGTAACATTTCATTACATTCCAAGGGTGCCCCAATCTCCTCTTATAAAAGGCCCCCACCTCTACCACCTTACCCACACCTCTCAAGCCTTTGGCTCTGCCAAACCCTGCCCATTTTGTCTCTCCACATCCCACTCTTACTCATATAATCCTCACTTTGGGAAGAAGTCATCCCAAGGAAGCCTTTAAGCTCAAATCAAAAAGAGTTTCCCGTTTTAAAGGTAGTGTTTGCTCTTGTGTTCTTATGTTTTATTTTTCTTCTCGAACCCCCTAAACTCTTTTTATTCATTTCTTTTGTAACAACACCAGTATCTTAAATATACTAGGATGTTTGTATAATAATTATTAGAGCTACACTTACACACACCTACATCTAATGGTTAAAGAACATACTATTTCTGTGGATGGAGAATTTCTGCCTCACGAAACGATGATTGTTCAACAGTCATATAACACCTTCAAAGGTGGAAATTAAGATTTCACTATATTTATATATGATATATAATATGTCTATGTTTTACTTAAGCTTATGTATGTTTCATTTATGGCATACCTTTATGGTTTCCATTATGGATAAACACGATATCTTCATTTTAGGAAGTGCGGACTGCCGCCCCCTGAAAGTGATTTGAATCATTAATGCCATATGTGGGATGTATAAAGTATGGAGTAAATGATATAATATATGATATTATACTTGAATTATAATATAAATTTATATCATTATGATTTCATTCCATTAAATACGAAATATAAATGAAATTAGCGTTCATGCGTACGTATGGCTTAACGTCTCCATGAACGGTGCATTTCATTTCTTACCTCTAAATGTTACATAATATTATGAATGAAAGTATATACTAGATATATATGATATATATGATATCTAAATCATGAATATAATTCTGGATATAAAAGATATTTCGCCACATGAATAACTTGTAATTATAAGATGTTAATTTTTGACTCAATTACCAAAGATCGACAAATTGATCGTTATTAACATAAATAATTACATAATGTTCATAACATTGTAATAAGTGATATAAAAGGAATAATGAACATGAAAAAGATTCTTATGCAAATAAAAATTAACTCTAGTTTATTATTCAGGAGATTAAATGTAACGCCCCGACCATAGATACCCATAGTTGGTGCATTATTACATAACATTGGCATGATAGCAAAGGATCAAGTCTTGAAAGACCGATTAGTTTAGTACTCTTGGAAACACTAGATATATTCATAAGTCTTATATTACATCATAAGGTAAAAAAATACAATAACATCTTGTCTTCAAATCCACTCATACTATCCCTACAGGTCATTCATAAATTACTTCTTCATAATCCTGGGAAAAATAAATCATTTAAAGGGGTGAGCTCAGATGCCCAGTAAGGATATCCTTATAGCAGAAGCTTTCATAGATAAGCATAAACACTTAAAGTAGTTTATAACTAAAACGAAAGCCTTTTAAACTTGAACTTCAGCATAAAATAGAAAAGATAAAATAAAATAATTCCATTTAGTTACTCACATGGATATTCTACTAGTCGAATGATCACATGCAATATCAATGACCACTTTCATAATTATGGAATGCATAATGCCAGACTATCATAACCACATAGCCAAGGCCTCGTGCCAAGACTACAAATAAGATTTTTCAAGGCATTGTGCCAAGACACTAGTTTTTCTCATGAGACCTACCGATGCATCGAGGAGCTATAGCGGGCTCCACCCGTCACTTATTAAGTCCAATGTATTCCTCATATGAATAGGTTTAAACATAACATAAACATTCGTATTAAAACTAGCATACGAAATGTTAATACTTTAACCACAAACCATGAATGGTATAAAAATAGCACATCCACAGTCAAACATAACTCATTCGATACAATATGGAATATTTTATTGTATCACATTAACTTCAATCAAGAATAATGAAGGATGTTGACATAGAAGAAAATAATCATCAGAACTATTTGAGAGAAATATCCCCCTTTTCTTGAAATCATTTAAAAGTCACACTATTTGTCAAGAAGCCATTTAAAAATAGATTTTTGAATCCAAGTGTCCCATACCACTTTAAAAATGTTAAAATGAGTTTTAATTTTAAAACTTTAATGTCCATTTAAATAAATCCTTAAAACCATTTTTAAAACATGGACATTAATGAGAAAGATTCAGATGTATAAGTCTTCAAAACACTTAAAAATGTATTTTAGTTAGAGTTTCTAACCAAAATAGAGACACATGAATATATATAAATGAGGTAATAAAAACTTTTTAATATTATGAGAATAAAGGGATTCATGATATACTATGTCAAAGTACATTATATGCACCACATAAAAGTGATTTGGTGTATAACAACAAAGAAGTCTCAATGGAATGTAAATTGAGATGAAATCTCTCATAAAGGCCGTATCCTTTGGTTAATTATAAATCAATGACATAATTATGTGTGAAAAATATAAATACACTAAATATGATATTATATTCAATGTAAAACAATCAAAGTACATTCACACATATTCTTGTAAAAAACAACACCAACGAATTGGATGTTTAACTCAACAAATGGAGAATGAGTTAAAATTACTCTTATCAAATTCATATCAATGACTTGAGAATTATCAATGGAGTGATTATGTGTATCAATAGTATATCCACAGGAAGGGGAGTGGAAATTATGACATAATCAAATGAATAGTGATTCCACACATAATCTTGGGGTAATATAATCAAGGAAATATGCGTAAAGCCAAATGAGTGGAAATTGAAATTTCAAATTCCCTTATCGATTAGGTAACTTACAAAACATAAACCCATGAAATAAGGATCTTAAAATGATGATGTAAATACCCATAAATTAATGTATATTACACAATGAATACAATCATGGGAAGTACACACACCACATGCAATAAATAAGTGGTGAACAATAGAATTCTCCCGGAATTAAAAGTGAGATAAGAAACCCCTTACCTTGTAGTTTTCCTTGGTTTGGGGTAGGTCAACATCCTGTATAATGTTGAAATAATTGTTATTAAATTATTCATGAATCATATACATTAATATGATAACATATATGATCTTTTAAAATTTCTTTGTCAATAATATCTTAGAATTATCGTTGTTTTGGGTGTTAACTTACTCATTTTCTTTTATATGTTTTGATACGTAATCCATGTTTGTCATGGATAGAATGTATCTTATTCATACCCATAATGATATCAATTTCTTAAAAATTATTTTTAAATCATCAAATGATAATTATACTTGAATGGGTACGATGGAGAATGAATCTCATCGCGTTCGTGGAGACGGTAGTCCGTACGTACGCACGTGCGACAATATTTTTTTGTTGATATTAAAATAATATATACATGGATGGTATATTATATATACAAAATCATTATTATGTTATATTTATTTTTTACATGAATTATACATTATTATTATACCCATCCAAATAATAATATATTGAATAACAATTACACCACGACGTGGAGACGGTAAGCCATACGTACTCACGTATAGTGACATGTTATTCAAAGGGTGGATAGAATACTGAATATGGTTGTACCATATTTATAATAACATTACAGTATATATAATATACTGTAGTTATTATTTTATAATGGTAATAACAAATAAATAAGAAGTGGAAGAAGAAAGGAACTTGAAAAGGTGTGGTGAAAACATTACCTCTTCTTCGGGTTCTTCCTTTTGATTTGATCAAAAGGGATCCTTAAGATGGATTTTTGATCAAACTAAGGAATATAAGTTGTTGTTAGGGATGTTTAGAGAGTATTTGGTAGGGGTTGGACGAACCCAAAGGCTTTGAAGGTGTGAAGAAATGAGAAGGAAGAGTGCCCTTTTATAAGAGGGGTGAGGGGCACCTTTGGAAAAGCTAGAAATATTAATTTATAATAAATTCATATTCGGTTTCTAATGGCTCCAAAGTTGATTATTAAAAGTTTATGGTGGGTATAGGTCAAAAACCATTCAACCAATATAATTTAGACAGGTTTGTGTTACTATATTAACCCTGTCGTTTAGTTTTAACTCTTAGTTAATTAGTTTGACATTTACCATGTCACTTTGTATTTTTATATTATATAGTTAATAAACATACTATATACATCCAAGCGACCCCCAAGTGGTACATTAATGATATACCTATCATTATATAAGTCTCTTGGCCGAACCTTATATTTTTAGGAATTTAATATCAATTAATAATATAATAATTGTTTTAAAAACTCTTTTATGTCAATTTTGACACTATTCAATAGATGATTTTTGTTAAACTCATAACAGAATTATTACTTCTAAAAAAGTTAATTAAATAAATCCTAATATGTCATATTATCCTATAAAATTATTTTAATTATTTAAAATTCTTATATTATATTTATTTGGGTATTTATAATATCAATTATTTTAATTTTTCACTTTTATTTTAATTACTACATCATCATTGTGTCATTAATATATTTAATTATTTAAGGTTTAAAAATTATAAATAAAATATAATTATCTATTAAATCTTATTAGCTTTCTAATGAATATTTACAATATAATTTATCTTATGTATAACCCTATATTAAAAAAATATTAGTAAATAAACATTGATTTTAACTCTTTTAACTCTTCTTTGAATTAAATAATAATAAATGTCCTAATCTAATCCAAGTGGACCTAAATGATAATATTTTATTCCTAAGGTTGTTTTTGGTCGAGATAAACTTGTCCAATAGAATTAGGACATGTGTTAGGGTAATATTAATATCATTTTTACCCTTAATTACCATATTTACTTTTAACTGTGGTAAATAAAAGTAAAACGTTATTATTCACCAAAAATTATTTTCATCTCATTGAACCACATTTTACTTCTTGATATTAACCGTGTCTCTCAGATTTTCGAAATTCCATTCACAGAAGCGGTAAAATAAAGGTTTCTAAAAAATTCAGTTTTTTTAACTACCACTTAGTAGTTTCACTATTCATCAAAAATTGAATTTTTTCAGAACAATGCCAAAATTTCACCCTAAGCTATAATTGATATTCCAAATTCAAAAATGATGTCTATTTTAAAAAATTCTAAACATATAAGTTGCATTAATTAATTTTATAATTAATTCTCGTTGTCACAACAAATAGGGTGTTTTTAAGAAACAATATATATCAAAAGATTGACAATTGTATAGGTCCAATTTCAAAGTGAAATTAATTATAATGAACACCATTGGATAAAATGCTTAAAATATATTCTAATTATATTTTAAAACCACTAAATAATATAATTTATCACTATAAATTATTTTGATTTAAAAAGTTGTTTTAAATTAAAATTTAGTAATTTTCACTATTCATCAAAATATAAGTGTTATCCGAAAAGTTCCAAAATTTCACCCTAGGATAAATTAGATATTCCAAATCAAAAAATGAAGTCCATTTTGAGGGATAAAATTTATAAAATTTCAAAAAGTAGGTATTACTATTCATAACGGCTTGTTTGATTGGTTGTGGTGTGTTAGAATCCCGAAGTTGCGTACAATGCACGCCATTGCATTATTCGAAGGGAAACGTACCGTGGAAGCTTGGGGTATTAAATTCTCCCCTCCTTCAATAAATTGCGTCCTCGCAAATTTTAAAATTGTGCTTGGGAATATAATGGAAAGTCCCACATCGGAAAAAGAGTCAATAAAACTATCACTTTAAAAGAAAGAAAGAGAGGTATAAAGGTCAGCCAAGTAACCCATACTCGGATTCCATGTAGGAAAACATGGATATAGATGATAAACTAAGTGTCAAGTTCTGATGGAGAGGGATAGAAATCATGATCAGGATAAAGTTAACAATAAGAAAACCACAAACTTGTGTTGGGACAAACGGCCATTAGTCTCCAAGTAAGAAAGTAAACGGACAACATTTTTTTGTTTTAAGTTACATTACATAAGGATGAGGAATTTATTTATGATATTGACTAATAATATAAAGATATATACTTAAATTTTAAGTATAGTTTTATTCTTTAATAAATTTCCACCACTAACTCTATTTTTTTTAAACGATGAGTATTCAAGAAGACTTGGTCACACTGGAAGAGCTAGAATAAACTTCTATAGAATCACATGATCCATGCAGGATGAACTATATATTTACATTGACTTTAGAGATTAATTAAAACCAAAATGGTTAGTAAAAGATCTAATGGTCCCCCAAAAGGATATTCCTTGACAAAAGTAAACACTAATCTTAATTTCCAAAATTAAACCAACAATAGCCCAAAGTTAAATAAATACTATTCAATAATAAATTGTCCTTAAAATCCTTTAATATAATCAAAACTAATATTGAAAACCAAAACTTATAAGAATGTAGTCTTCCACATTAAATTGTATCTCCAAATGACATTAATTACTCTTAAATTCACATACTTAAGAGTAATTAACCTAATCATTTCCATAAATAACCCAAATCATTATAAATCCACAATAAAAACATAGATAAAAATCCACCATTACTCCTCAAATGAAATCCCATACTACTCTATTTTCCTTTGGCATATAGTGTTCTCAACAAAATGAACAACATCCAAAATAACATTTATCACTTAATCACCAAATCATTTTCCTATACTAAGGGTATTCATTTGATAAGACATAAGATCCCAAATCAAATTATTATTGATCAATAAAATCATTTAACTAAAAATAATAGTCACACTAACCAGGGACTTCACGTAGTCCAGTGGTAGATGATAAATCCCAATCACACTTTGGTTATGGGTTTGATACCCACAGCTTTGTCTGACGTGACGGGTTGTCACACGGTCTATGTGTTGTCCTTTTTCAAAAACAATATTTTATAACATTACCAAAATGAGATAAATTCCTCAAAATAACCATAACATAATTTAACCACAAATGTTATCTCATTCCTTTCATTTTCATCCCAAATTATAATAATTTGTAATTTTTTCAAAGCTGATGATCATATAAAACCAAATGGTTGTTTATAACTATATCCACAAGAGAAAAGATAATTCTTCCATAAATATCATTCTTATATGTAAAACGTTAGGGTTACAAATACAAGAGAAAATTATTCCAAAGTAAACCCTTCATCAAGGATCATTAATAATTTTTAAACATTTACCCAACCATTTATTTCCACATAGCTTCTTATCTGACCAAGAAAATATCCTATAGAATAGGAAATTCACTTGGGTAATGGCCAGGTCCCCTACATTTACGGCAAATGACTGTGAAAGGATTCTTGGGACCATTTTTATCTTTTTCCATAGTAATCTTTATTTTTATTCGGTAATTCTTCACTTTATGTCCTTCCTTACTGCACGTAAATCATTTCATGGTCCCATTGAGACACTTTCCCAGGTGTCTCCTACCACATTTCTTGCATGATGGAAATTAAGGATTCCTTTCTCCATGGTCTCCACTACTGGAGCTCTTATCATTCATCCATTTTCTCTTCTTTTTTTGAGTCCGGGAATTGGTTAATATATATATTGTTGATCATATTTTTGGAAAATTGATTTGGCATAAAGAAGATATCTTTTATTCCTATCAACATTCCATTTTGTTGCTCATTGACACCAACTTTCCCACCTTGTACATCATTCTCAAAGTCACTATGACTTCCTTGGAATCCAGCCATTGGCTAAAACCAGAAAGCATTGTGTGAGTAATAGTAGTCATAAAATCATTTATAGATTAACATGTCACCATATTCTCAATTTTTAACACATTAGGATTATCCAAGGTCATTTACTCTCATCTTATTTATTTAATACTACAAATTGGTTAGTAAAGAAAATGTAAATTATCATAAGCATATCCCCCAGGAGTTTCGTAACCAAGAGTGCAGCAAGACCCGTTGTCGTGCACCAGTTCTCATTCGAGTCTAGATCAAAGTGGTGTTTTCGGGTTTTACCCCTAGGAACATCTGTGCCAGAGCTGCCTCTACCTGCTCGTATCCAGAAAGGGATGTATTGCTCGGAAAACTCACAAAAATCTCTACAATACCAAAATTCTAGGAAGTTCTTCTATACTAATCCTCAAAGTTCATCTTAGGTCTACGTTCTCTAATCAGAGTTTATCTAAATCTAGCTTCCAAGGTTTTTACTAAACTTCCTATGATACCAACTGTAACGCCCCAACCCTAGATACCCAGAGTTGGTGCATTATCACATAACATTGGCATGATTACAAAGGATCAAGTCTCGAAAGACCGATTAGTTTAGTAGTCTTGGAAACACTAGATATATTCATTAGACTTACATTACATCATAAGGTAAAAAAACTACAACAACATCTTGTCTTCATATCCCATAATACTATCCCAGCTGGTCATTCATAAATTACTTCTTCATAATCCTGTGAAAAATAAAACATTGAAAGGGGTGAGCTCAGATACTCAGTAAGGATAACATTATAGAAGAAGATTTCCTAGATAAGCATAAACACTTAAGGCAGATTATAACTAAAACGAAAGCCTTTTAAACATGAACTTCAGCATAAAATGGAAAAGATAAATAAAATAATGCCATTTACTTACTCACATGGATATTCTACTAGTCGAACGATCACATGCAATATCAATGACCACTTTCATAATGATTGAATGCATAATGCCAGACTATCATAACCACATATCCAAGGCCTCGTGCCAAGACTACAAATAAGATTTTTCTAAGCCCTTGAGCCAAGACACTAGTTTGTCTCATGAGACCTACCGATGAATCGAGGAGCTATAGAAGGCTCCACCTATCACTTATTAAGTCCAATGCATTCCTCATATGAACAAGTTTAAAGATAACATAAACATTCGTATTAAAACTAGCATAGGAAATGTCAATACTTTAACCAAAAACCATGAATGTTATAAAAAAATCACATCCACAATCAAACATAACTCATTCGATACAATATGTAATATTGTATTGTATCACATTAACCTCAATCATGAATAATGAAGGATTTTGACATAGATGAAAATAATCTTCAAAACTATTTCAGAGAAATATCCCCCTTTTCTTGAAATCATTTAAAAGTCACTCTATTTGTCAAGAAGCCATTTAAAAATAGATTTTTGAATCAAAATGTCCCATTACACTTTGAAACTTTTAAAAGGAGTTTTAATTTTAAAACATTAATGTCCATATAAATAAATCCTTAAATCCATTTTTGAAACATGGACATTAATGGGCAAGATTTAGATGTATAAGTCTTCAAAACACTTAAAAATGAATTTTAGTTAGAGTTTCTAACCGAAAGAGAGACACTTGAATACAAATAATTTAGGTAATAAAAACATTTTAATATCATGAGAAAAAAGGGATTCATGATATACTATGTCAAAGTACATTATATACACCAAATAAAAGTGATTTGGTGTATAACAACAAAGAAGTCTCAATGGAATGTAAATTGAGATTAAATCTCTCATAAAGGCCGTATCCTTAGGTTAAGGATAAATCAACCACATAATTATGTCTGACAAATATAAATACACTAAATATGATTGGATATTCAGTGTAAAACAATCAAAGGACATTCACACATATTCTTGTAAAAAACAACTCCAACGAATTGGATGTTTAACTCAACAAATGGAGAATGAGTTAAAATTACCCTTATCAAATTCATATCAATGACTTGAGAATTATCAATGGAGTGATTATGTGTATCAAAATTATATACATAGGAACTGGAGTGGAAATTATTACATAACCAATTAAATAGTGATTCCACACATAATCTTGGGGTAATATAATCAATGAAATATGCGTAAAGCCAAATGAGTGGAAATTGAAATTTCAAATTCCCTTATCGATTTGGTAACTTACGAAACATACACCCATGAAAGAAGGATCTTAAAATGATTATGTAAATACCCATAAATTAAAGTATATTACAAAATGAATACAATCATGGGAAGTACACACACCAAATGCAATAAATAAGTGGTGAACAATGGAATTCTCACGGAATTAAAAGTGAGATAAGAAACCCCTTACCTTGTACATTTACTTGGTTGGGGGTAGTTTAACCTCCTGTATAATGTTGAAATAATTGTTATTAAATTATTCATTAATCATATACATTAATATGATATCATATATGATCTTTTAACATTTCTTTGTTAATAATATCTTAGAATTATCGTCGTTTCGTGTGTTAACTTACTCATTTTCTTTTATATGTTTTGTTACATAAGCCATGTTTTTCATGGATAGGTTGTATATTATTCATATCCATAATGATATAAAGTTCTTAAAAATTATTTTTAAATCATCAAATGATAATTATACTTGAATGGGTACGATGGAGAATGAATCTCATCGCGTTCATGGAGACGGTAGTCCGTACGTACGCACGCGCGACAATATCATTTTTTGATATTAAAATAATATATACATGGATGGTATATTATATATAGAGAATCATTATCATGTTATATTTATTTTATACATGAATTATACATTATTATTATACCCATCCAAATAATAATATATTGGATAACAATTACACCACAACCTGGAGACGGTAAGCCGTACGTACGCACATATGGTGACATGTTATTCAAAGGGTGGATAGAATACTGAATATGGTTGTACCATATTTATAATAACATCACAGTATATATAAGATACTGGATTTATTATTTTATAATGGAAATAACAAAGAAAGAAGAAGTGGAAGAAGAAAGGAACTTTAAAAGGGGTGGTGAAAACATTACCTCTTCTTCAGGTTCTTCCTTTTGATTTGATCAAAAGGGCTCCATAGGATGGCTTTATGGTCAAACTAAGGCCTCTAAGTTGTTTTGAGGGATGTTGAGAGAGTATTTGGGTTGGGGTTGGCCGAACCAAAAGGCTTTGAAGGTGTGATGAAATGAGAAGGAAGAGTTCCCTTTTATAAGATGGGTGAGGGGAACCTTTGGAAAAGCTAGAAATATTAATTTATAATAAATTTATATTCGGTTTCTAATGGATCCAAAGTTTATTATTCAAATTTTAAGGTGGGTATAGGTCGAAAACCATTCAACCAATAGAATTTAGATAGGTTTGGGTTACTATATTAACCTTATCTTTTAGTTTTAAATCTTAGTTAATTAGTTTGACATTTACCATGTCACTTTGTATTTTTATATTATATAGTTAATAAACATAATATATACACACAAGAGACCCCCAAGTGGTCCATTAATGATATACCTATCATGATATAAGTCTCTTGGACGAACATTATATTTTTAGGAATTTAATATCAATTAATAATATAATATTTGTTTTAAAAACTAATTTATGTCAATTTTGACACTATTCAATAGTTGATTTTTTTTTGAAACTAATAACAGAATGATTACATAGAAAAAAAAAAGAAAATTAAATCAATCCTAATATGTCATAGTATCCTAGAAAATTAGTTTAATTCATTGAAATTCTTAAATTATATTTATTTGGGTATTTATAATATCAATTATTTTAATGTTTCACTATTATGGTAATTACTGCATCATCATTGTGTCATTAATATATTAATTTATTTAATGTTTAAAAATTATAAATAAAATATCATTATTTAGGAAATATTATAAGCTTTCTAATTAATATTCACAATAGAATTTATCTTATGTATAACCCTATATTAAAAATGTTTTAGTAAATAAACATTGATTTTAACTCTTTTAACTCTTCTTTGAATTAAATAATAATAAATGTCCTAATCTGATCCAAGTGGACCTAAATGATAATATTTTATTCCTAAGTTTGTTTTTGGTCGAGATACACTTGTCCAATAGAATTAGGACATGTGTTAGGGTAATATTAATATCATTTTTACCCTTAACTACCCTATTTACTTTTAACCGTGGTAAATAAAAGTAAAAAGTTACTATTCACCAAAAATTATTTTCCTCTCATTGACCCACATTTTACTTCTTGATATTAACCATGTCTCTCGGATTTTCGGAATTCCATTCACAGAAGCGGTAAAATTAAGGTTTATGAAAAATTCAGTTTTATTAACTACCACTTACTAGTTTCATTATTCATCAAAAATTGAAGTTTTTCAGAACAATGCCAAAATTTCACCCTAAGCTGTAATTGATATTCCAAATTCAAAAATGATGTCTATTTTACAAAATTCATAACATAAAAGTTGCATTAATTAATTTTATAATTAATTCCCGCTGTCACAACAAATAGGGTGTTTTTAAGAAACAATATATATCAAAAGATAGACAATTGTTTAGGTCCAATTTCAATGTGAAATTATTTCTAATGAACACCAATGGATAAAATGGTAAAAATATATTCTAATTATACATTAAAACCACTCAATAATATAATTTATCACTATAAATTATTTTTATTTAAAAATTATTTTTAAATTAAAATTTAGTAATGTTAACTATTCATCAAAATATAAGTGTTATCTGAAAAGTTCCAAAATTTCACCCTAGTATAAATTCGATATTCTGAATCCAAAAATGAAGTCCATTTTGAGGGATATAATTTACAAAATTTCAAAAGGTAGGTATTACTATTCATAACGGCTTGTCTGATTGGTTGTGGTGTGTTAGAATCTCAAAGTTGCGTACAATGCACGCCATTGCATTATTCGAAGGGAAACGTACCGTGGAAGCTTGGGGTGTTACATTAAAGAACGGTCGAGTGATGTCAGACATGAGGTAAGGGAAATTCTTAACCCAATTTCCATTCATTGGGTTAATCTCCTACTTTCAAATTATGTCATGATATTATTATGTCCTATCTTGTATTTGTACTTTCTTTATGTGTACATAGAGTGAATACACATAATAGATCTATTTTATTTTAAAAATGATATTTGTAAGGGACATCATCTCAATATCCATTCATTGAGGCATATTTTTTTTATACACAAATTTCTTCTATACGGTGTATAAACCCCTTTGACTTTTATGTTTATTCAAAATGAATCTTTTTATACAATGAGTTTTACTAATCAAAAAAAGGAATGTTTTTCTTGTCATACGTATGCGGCGATAACGACTTCTCCGCCACCATGACCATTATTTGAGTTTCATCTTCCTCTACAAGACATAACTTTTTTTAGATGAAAAATAAATACCATGTTTTAATTTTCATTTATTTTGGTATTGAAAATGGTTTTGATAGTGTTGTTATTATATCAATGTGTTGTATTGATATCTAGTGATCGAAATATGGAAATGTCATGTTTCCTTTGTGCATGATTTATGTGATACGATTATGTTATGGTTTATAATATGTTAAACCCGTTCATATGAGGAATGCATTGGACTTAATAAGTGACGGGTGGATCCCACTATAGCTCCTCGATGCATCGGCATGTCTCATGGGACAAACTAGTGTCTTGGCACGAGGCCTTGACAAAATCTTATTTTTCATCTTGGCACGAGGCCTTGGCTACGTGGTTATAATAGTCAGGCATTACGCATTCCATCATTATGAAAGTGGTTATTGATATCACATGTGATTATTCGACCAGTAGAATATCCAAGTGAATAAATAAATGGCATTATTTCATTTCATTTTTCCATATTATGTTGAAGTTCATGTTTAAAAGGATTTTTTGTTATACATTGCCTTAAATGTTTATGTTTATTTATAAAGCTTCTGCTATATTGTTATCCTTACTGATCATATGAGCTCACCCATTTCAATGTTTTAATTTTTCCAGGATGTGAAGATATATTTTATGAATGACATGAAGGGATGATATGAGGGGATATGAAGACAAGATGTTGTTGTAGTTTTGTATTAATTTATTATGTAATGTAAAACTTATGAATTTATCTACTGTTTCCAAGGATACTAAACTAATCGGTCTTTCGAGAATTGATATTTTTTGATCATGCCAATGTTACGCAATAATGCACCGACTCTAGGTAACTGGTGTCGGGGCGTTACAATTCATCTCTATTAAGATAAGTATATTCTAATTTCTTGATCATACCACCCACACATTTATTGCAAATGAATAATTCCTCACCACTTGTGGAATTTATATTCACTAAATCAGCATCCCTGTAGGAATCATAAAATGTTGACAATTCATTATCTCATCCTATTGCAATGAATAATCAGATATTTAGAGTACAATGAATATACCGTATTATTCATTTAACTACTTCCACATTCTCTTCCATTAGATTATATTCGTGGAAAGCATCTATGCATGTTGAAAAACAAACAAATGTATATGTTGTAGTAAATTATAATACAATTCGAATGATTATATTCATCAATGGGGGTCCATACATTTCTCATCCACATGATTTTTGTGCTTTCTCCCAATTTGCAATTAGATATGACACATGTTTAGTGACATGCATGTTGAATACATTTAGCAACACCCATGTATATTTTTCATCAGAAATGAAGGTGTAATCCTCCCTCTTAACCACCTATACCCACATGAATTTTGTTAATTAAGAAAAAATAGACATTTCAATTTCCAATTTCATATCATCAAAAAATTCTTCTATTAATCTCTTCCTACTTTCTTCAGAAATAATAGAATCCCCATACACCATCACCATAAAGTGATATTTTTTATAATTATTTACGTAGATATTATGGTCAAAACAACCTCTTTTAAAATTTAGCTTCTTCATAAAATAATCCAGTTGATAATAACACACTCGTGCTACATGTATCCAACAATAGAGTTCCTTCATTAATCTAAAAACCTTTATATTATCATTAAAAATCAAGAAACCAGCTATGTATTTGATATAGAATTTTTCATTAACAAGATATTTTATTTAATATCTTTTTGACATCCATATAATAATTATCTAAATGTATTGAAATATCCATGGGAAGGAAAGTACTGATCAACTCCATTCAATCTAGTGGATCAATTTATTAATCAACATCAATTCATTTAATATTTTCATAGACGTTACACACTATGTTATTGTTGTTTCTGATCACATATCCATTCTCATCAAATTTGATAAAAACCACACTTCTCTAATCAAAATATTTTTTTTGGTCTCATTCAAATTTCTTATGTCCATTTAATATAAATCTAATATATTTCTTCATTCATGGACTTAACCCATGATTTATTATTTACATATTCATTAAAATATTTTTTCTCTATAATTGATTTAAATCCATAATGTGATCTATGCCATTTTCTCCATATCTTCGTGGGTGATTGATAGAGCGCTGTCGTGGGCGCCCTCAAATGATTAGTGTAATTTGGGGTACTTAGGTGCAGCCGAGTGGCTGACCAAGGTCGTCTCTCATAGGAGGAAGTGAATTTATCAACTTATTAGAGGTATTCTAAAAAAAATTAAATATAATATAATAGAATAAAAACACTACTTTAAAGGATTGGGGTTTGTTTTAGTTTATGAATCTAGAAGAAGTTTGCTGGAAGAATATTGTATAATTTTTTTTTTGTTTTTAGTTTTGAAATGAATTTCGATTAAAATGACCCAACAAGAAGATGTTTTTTTTAGAAATCTATTTAAAAGGCGTAATCGATCTAACTCTACCTCTTCACTTTATTATTAATAATTATCATTTAAATTAAAATTAACTTAATTATGATCCCTTAATTTGTTAAATCCCAAACCCTACGAGAATTAACTTTACCACGAAGATGATGTGAATTTAACCCTAGGCTAACTTCAGAACATGCAATCGCAACACCCTGCTTTGATTGATGTTCTAAGATTAGATTATGGTAAGTGGTAAATTAAGTCACATAACAACTCTGGAAATGAGGATTAATTGAGTTTAGGTATTATATTTGAACTCTACAAATTGATCCCGTGTGGTTTTGAATTACCGGTTAAGGTTGCGCTCTCACAGTTCACACAAATTCTGACCTCGCGTGTTTTGTGTTAACTATTCAATTGCTTGCTTAGTTTCATTTAAATTAAAAACTAAATTAATGGATCATGTTTAGTGAATTATATTATATCATTTATTGAAAATAAATGAATGAAGAAGGTGAGAGGTCGACCGATTACTAAAAAGAACTACTCTTCCATGGGTGGTGTAGTCATCGTGGAGACGATTTGCATAAGCAAAGGATTGAAAGGGTATAACCCAATCTTGACTCCACTCTTGTTTCAAACCCAAAGAGGAAGATTAAGAGACGAATAAATTTAAACAACACATAAGGAACGAGAAGAAATAAAAGAATAACAATGAAGTTTATTACACAAATGAAAACATTACGAAATGAAGAAGAGAAGGAGGCTTCGATGAGGGGATCCTTGCTTCAAGAGCTACCCCTCTTACAATGGTTGGCGAATTCGGGTGGAACAAATTATACTCTGCCTCTAATATCCTAATTCACGTCCCAACCCCTAAAAATGAGAAAAAATCCAATTTATAGAGGGGAGGGGAGGATAAGTTACAAGTGGTTTCAAGTGTGAATGTGGAAATTCGGCCAAATATTTTAATGCAAATTGCACCGCCCATGTGACCACCAAAACTCGTGAATTGGACGGCCTTCCAGAAGGATAATATGTGAGGATATAGGTCCTCTATCTCCTATAATGCTTTGGGCTTAATCAAGGCCCAGATGAAGGAGTTATGGCTGAAATACAGAAGCTTCTCCATTCTGGCGAGTCCAGCCCAACTTTGACTTCATGGCCCATTTTCAACAATCTAATTCACTCTTTAGCTTTAGTGTACTGAATAAAAGTTTTAGATAATTATTTTAGGAACACTGTTACAAAAGTTAAAATTCAAATAAAAAATATAAAAATATTATGCTTCGAAATACTACAGTGAACTATAAAGGGTAAAACTGGAATTTTCATCAAATATTCAAATGAATGATCTAATTTCAAATACTTTCTAATTAAACATATTTAACACAATGTGGGGAAATTATTTCATTTATTATCAATAAAATATTCAATAAAATAGTGTTTTATCAACTCCCCCACACTTACCCTTTTGCACTCCTGGGAAAAATCTCATATCAACTAAACATCAATATCAAATCAAAAAAAAATTTAAAACACATATACTTGAGATCAATCAATTTCCCACCAAGAATCAAAAGATATCATGAATCATAAAAATCCTTATTTAAAGTTCTCCATTTATATCATTTAATATATTTCCACTTCATTTATCCTCCCATGCACAAAACACTTACCTCGCTTTAATTTTCTCTCATCACTCAAATATCAATTTTTTTTTTGCAATGCCTTTCTCATACAAACTCATAAAAGGGTCACCATAGGCTTGATAGATTCCTTCATCGCTTCCCGATGTGATTCAAGGACATATGTTTATCATGATGACTTTTCAGGGTTGTTCTGTGGCTTTCGGTTGGTAGGATTAAAATGTGAAAAACTTTGAGGCTGAATGAGGAGGGCTTGACTCTTTTGAAGCAAAATTGCATTAATCTAATTTTCACTTAAATATGGGCTTCTCCTCAATCCCCATAGTATCAATTCAACTCCATCATCATGAAAAGTCATGAAAGGTTTACACCATTCATCATTTCAGCATCAAAAATTTTAGTCATCTCAAACATGATTTTCTTGAGAGCTCTAGATGGGCACAACTTTCCACCTCAATTAGAAGCTCCAGAAAAGGCACAGCTTCACTTGTCATGAAAGTTCCAGAAAAGGCACAGCTTTCAATATAATGACTTTCTTTAGTAGCAAACACATCTCTTCAAAATTTAATTTTCCACCCAAAGTATCACAGAATGTGGTGGCAAAACACAAGACAACTCCTCCCACACTTAAGCTCAACTAGATTATGCAATTTCACTTCAAGAGTTGGTTGGATAGGGAAAATTGGCTTGTAATGTGGCGAACCTAACAGGATGTGCATGGCTTCTAAGGGATACATGGATTAAATATTACAAGGTAGGCCATTATAAAAAAAGTATTCTTTGAAATAGGGGATTTAATACCAAACAAATGCCTCAATCATTTAAACATAATTACCTCAAACCCTCAGGTTTTGACAGGAATAGATCAAATTTTGGTTAAATCAAGTAATGTTTGGTTCTCCCAAGAAGTGAGGTGAATGTAAAGAATATTAAAATAATGGTTCAGAAGCCTCACAGGAAAGTGATTTCAAATATAAAGACAGTGATATTGGCATGGGATTCAAAATTCAGCGTACTTTTCATGAAATTACTAAATATTTGAACTTGAAACAATGTAATTTCAGCATTCATTTAAGCTTAGTTTCAAGGGGTAAATTGTTCCACTTATTGATATGGATTTAAAAATGGTTATGAGAATCATTTCAGCCCAAAAGTTTCAAAAACACACAAAAAATTGTAAAATAAACACACAAATTTTGAAAAACACAAAAAAAAATTGGTTTTTTTAACAGGAAAGCAATTGAAATTACTAAACTAAAAGGTTCCCTCCCCCACACTTAAAATATTGCATTGTCCTCAATGTGAACTTATGCGATGATATATGCACATGAAATGCAGAATTTTTAAATAGGACAAATAATATAAAAGTGAAAGGGTTAGGAACAGCCTGATGTGCTCAAGTGATGATGGGGTCATGCAGTGTGATAAAATCCACTACATCAGTAGAAAGTCCCTCAATGTATCTCTTCAAACATTTCCCATTGACTTTAAAGCTCCTTCCAGTGTCCTCTTGTGTGATCTCCACAATGGGGGTCTTGTATGCTGTTCTATAAGCCCACAATGAATCATCAAAGCGCTTGCTCCAATCCTTCCTATTTAGTTACACGGTTTTCTCCAAGATTTGTTTCAACTCACGATTTGAAACCCCAGCCTGGCCATTTGTTTGGGGGTGGTATGGTGTTGATGTTTTGTGTGTCACCCCATACTTTCGAAGGAGGGAAGCAAAATTCCTATTGCAAAAGTGTGTCCCTTGGTCACTGATGATGGCCTTTGGTACTCCAAACCTGCAGAAAATTTGAGCCTTGACAAAATCCACTACAACATGAGAATCGTCAGTCTGGGTGGCCTTGGCCTCCACCCATTTACTCACATAATCAATAGCAACCAAAATATACAAAAATCCAAATGAACTAGGAAAAGGACCCATAAAATCAATTCCCCATACATCAAAAATCTCACAGAATAGTATGGGTTGTTGGGGCATCTCATGTCTCTTAGAAATGTTCCCAGTGTGTGGCAACGAGAGCATGAATTACAGAACACATGGGCATCATGGAATAATCTAGGCCAATATAATCCAGAGTCCAAAACCTTCCTAGCTGTCCGTTGGGGTCCAAAGTGTCCACCACAAGAAAGTGTATGACAGAAATGCAAAACAGACTCAAACTCATGATCGGGAACACACCTCCTAATGACTTGGTCACTACACATGCGCCATAAGTATGGATCATCCCAAACATAAAATCTTGACTCACTCTCTAATTTTTGGACTTGATGTTTCTTTATATTTGCAGGGATTTGAGAAGCAACAAGGTAGTTAACTAAATCAGCATACCAATGATGCGTACCTGAGATGGTATAGAGATGCTCATCAGGGAAAGTGTCCTGAAGTGGTACCAGATCCAAGGTGTCATCCTCTAGTGTGTGAGTAACCCTACTCATGTGGTCCGCCACCATGTTTTCTGGCCCCTTTTTGTCCTTTATCTCGATGTCAAACTCTTGAATAAGGAGCAGTCAACGGATAAGTCGTGGATTTGCATCTGGCTTCTTCAGGAGGTACATCAAAGCTGCATGGTCAGAAAAAACAACTACTTTAGAGCCCAATAAATATGAACAGAATTTATCTAAAGCTAATATGATAGCAAGAAACTCCTTTTCCATGGTTGTGTAGTTTGATTGGGCTGAATCCAATGTCCTTGATGCATAGGCAATAACATGTGAACGTCCTTCCACCCTCTGAGACAAGACAGCTCCAACCGCGAAGTTGGAGGCGTCACACATAAGCTCAAATGGAAGGTCCCATCGTGGGGGCTGTATGATAGGTGGAGTGGTCAGACACTTCTTTAGCTCATCAATGAAATTCCTACAAGAATCATCAAACACAAAATCAGAATCTTTTTTAAGTAATCGTGACATAGGAAGAGCGATCTTACTAAAATCTTTGATGAAGCACCAATAAAATCCCGCATGCCCAAGGAAAGATCTAACATCACGCACACATGAATGATAGGGTAAGGATGAAATAATTTCTACCATAGATCTATCAACCTATATCCCATGTTTTGACACCACATGCCCTAAGACAATGCCATGCTCTACCATAAAATGACACTTTTCAAAGTTCAGGACCAGATTCTTATCAATACAACAATTCAACACCTTTCCCAAACTACTTAGACATTCATCAAATGAAGACCCATACACTGTAAAATCATCCATAAATACCTCCATGCAGGTCTCAATAAAATCAGAAAAAATACTCACCATACATATCTGGAAGGTACCTGGGGCATTGAAAAGTTCAAATGGCATCCTCTAGTAGGCAAATGTGCCAAAAAGACAGGTGAATGTAGTCTTCTTCTGATCCTCTGGAGCTATAGGAACCTGAAAATATCCAGAAAATCCATCCAAGAAACAATAGTGTGTTTTCCCAGCTAGTCTCTCGAGCATTTGATCAGTAAATGAGAGGGGGAAATGGTCCTTGCGAGTGGAATGATTTAGTTTCTTATAATCAATACACACACGCCAACTGTTTTTCACCATCATTGGAACTAACTCATCTTTCTCATTTTTAACAACAGTAACACCAATTTTCTTAGGCACAACCTGAATAGGACTTACCTACTAAGAATCTGAAATGGGAAAGATTATACCTGCCTCGAGCAATTTCTCAACTTCTTTTTTAACAACTTCCAGGAGGGTGGGATTGAGTCTCTTTTGTTGTTGTCTCACTGGTTTAGCCCCATCCTCCAAGAGAATACTATGCATGCAAATGGAGGGGATAATACCTGATATGTCAGCCAAGGTCCACCCAATCGCCCTGATGTTCTCCCTCAAAATATTCAAAATCTTTTCTTCATGTTCAAAAGGGAGATTGTTAGCAATGATAACAGGTAATCTCTCCCCACTCAACAAGTATGAGTATTTCAGATTTGGTGGCCATGGCTTGAGTTCTAATGAAGGAGGGTGTTGTATGGATGGAGACATTGAAGGAACCGAAATATGTGCACAAAGAGCATTAGTATCAGAATATACATCATCAAAATCAGAGAATAAAGCATAAAATCTATCAGCATACTCTATAGCCATGTAATAATCAGAGTTCACATGATCAAAATCAGAATATGATTCTATTTCAAAATCAAATCTTAGAGAGTCTTGTTCCTTAGAAACGAGCGTGGAAGTACTTTTAGACATCAAACTAGAACCAATACTCATAATCTCCCTAAGCATAGAACAATCCAATTCCATGTTGTTTTTACTTGGTGGTTCAAAATGGGAGATAACAAATGCAGAATGATCCTCTGAGGGGTACTTCATGGAATCCATAACATTAAATATCACAACTTCATCCCCAAATTTCATGGAAAGTGTACCCTCATTGACATTTATGATAGTTTTTGTAGTTTTGAGGAAGGGTCTACCTAAGATAATGGGGGCATGAGAACTTACCTGATCATTCTCCATGTTAAACACGTAGAAATCTGCTGGGAAGATTATGTCTCTTACCCGGACAAGTACATCCTAAAGGACTCCCGATGGATATTCCATAGCTCTATTCGCCAATTACACCACTACTCTTGTTGGCTTCAACTCACCAACCTGCAAGGAAGAGAATACAGAGTGAGGAATCACATTTATTGAAGCTCCTAAATCACAAAGAGCATCAGAGAAGTGCAACTCCCCTATAGTACATGGGATGGTGAATGTCCCAAGATCCTTGAACTTTGTTTTCATTGCTAGAGTTGGTGTAATGAGTGTCGAGACATTCCTTATAAGGTTGATCCTCTCATTTACCTTGAGCCCTCTTTGATTGGTACAAAGTTTTTTTAAAAATTTCACATACCTTGGAATTTTCTTAATGGCTTCAAGAAGAGGAATGTTGATCTCCACACGCTTGAATGTGTCCAAAACCTCCTTTTGCATTTCTTCTTCAGCCATCTTCTTGGTTTGAACAACCCTATTTGGAAAAGGAAGGGGTTTAGGAGGTACATCATCAATCTTTTTCTTACCTTTATCTTTCTCCTTGGATTGCTCATCAGTTGGTGTGGAATGCGGCATCTCTAGAGTAGAGGTGAATCTCGGTGGAATGGTAGGTCCAGATGTATCATTAATTTGCTTCCCACTTCTCAATGTGATGGCACCAACATTCCCCTTTGGATTTGGAGTGGGTTGGGAAGGTATATTTCCAGAATTCTTACTCACAAGTTCATGGAGGGAGGTGGCAATCTGAATCATTTGAGTCTTCAACTCTCTCAGCTCCGAACCTTGACTCTTCAGCTCATTCTGTTGATTAAGAACAATTTGTTTCAAAAGATCATCAGTGTTAGAGTCTACCTTGTGTTTGATATTCCCTTGTTGCCGACTCATTGAGGTTTGACCTTCGAATCTCCTTTGTGGTTGTTGGAAACCCTGTTGGTAAGGTGGAGGCTGCTGGAAGTTTGGTTGAAAAGGGGGCCTTTGTTGTTGTCCAGATCCATACCTCATGTCTGACTGATCTTTCCACCCTTGGTTATATACTGTATCAAACTTCTTTTGGGGATATGGTTGTTGTTTTTGCTGCTGAAATGGTCTCTCAGGGTACATTGTTGCACAATCTTCTGTCTCTTGTAGTTGTGGGCAACAGTCAGTTGGGTGGCTTGTCTCAGTGCAAATGCCACATGGCCTTGAAGGAGGGGGTTGGGATGTCTTTTGAGCCAATGAAATCTGCCTCACCATAGTTGTCAATTCTTCTAACTTAGTATCAATCAATTGACTTTCAAGAGAAGAAGGACTTACTTGATGTACTCCTCGAACATGTGGTGTACCTCTATCACCGAATTTTTGGGAGTTTTGGGACATTTTGTCGATCAATGCTCGTGAAACTACTGGTGTCTTGTCCACCAATGCTCCTCCAGCTGCAGCATCCACCATGCTCCTCTCCATGGGTGTGAGTCCTTCATAGAAGTACTGGATGAGTAGTTTCTCACTGATTTGGTGATGTGGGCAGCTTGCACACAACTTCTTGAATCGCTCCCAGTACTCATACAGTGACTCCCCTAGTGCTTTCTTGATCCCCGATATATCCTTTCGAATGGATGTGGTCCTTGATACTGGAAAAAATCTTTTCAAGAAAAGAAGTTTCAAATCATTCCAACATGTTATATCTTCAGGTTGCAAATAATACATCCAATATTTTGCAGCTCTATCAAGTGAGAATGGGAATGCTCTTAATTTAATTTGATATTCAGAAACATTTCTTGGTTTTAAAGTTGAGCAAACCACATTAAATTCCTTTAGGTGTTTGTTGGGATCCTCACTAGATAATCCATGAAACATTGGAAGAAGGTGAATTAATCCAGATTTCAATTCAAAGTCTGATTCAAGATTTGGGTATGCAATACAATTTGGTTGATAGTTAATATCAGGTGTAGCCAATTCTCGAATGGTTCTATTAAGTTCATTTTCATTATTCCCTGTCATTGGTTCCACTTTTATGTTTGAATTTGAATTTCTTCCAATTTCAATGTTTCTAAAAGAGAGTAATTCACCAATTGGTTGAATATTGAAACTTCCTGTAGACTGAGAATTTCTGATTTGAGCCCTAAGACTACGTTCAATCTCAGGGTCAAGATCTAATAGATCTTCGGGATTAGTTCGTTTCATAGATCAAATAAAAATGAAAATAAAGAAAGTGGACCATAGTAAAATAAAAATGATATGTTTGAGTTGATGGTCCAAAAAGAAGTAGAAGAAAATTAAAGAAGAAGGAAAAAAATCAGATTGGGTAAAGATAGAAGAAAGAAGAGAGGAAGAGAATCAAATGTAAAACAAAATAAATACCTCTAATTAGTTAAAATAATTACTTGCCTCCCTGGCAAAGACGCCAATTTGATAGAGCGTTGTCGTGGTCGCCCTCAAATGATTAGTGTAATTTGGGGTACTTAGGTGCAGCAGAGTGGCTCACCAAGGTCGTCTCTCAAAGGAGGAAGTGAATTTAACAACTTATTAGAGGTATTCTAAAAAAATAAAATAAAATATAATAGAATAAAAACACTACTTTAAAGGATTTGGGTTTTTTGTAGTTTATGAATCTATAAGATGTTTGCTGGAAGAAGATTGTATAATTTTTTTTTGTTTTTAGTTTTGAAATGAATTTCCATTAAAATGACACAACATGAAGATGTTTTTTTAGAAATCTATTTAAAAAGCGTAATCGATCTAACTCTACCTCTTCACATTATTATTAATCATTATAATTTAAATTAAAATTCACTTAATTATGATCCCTTAATTTTTTAAATCCCAAACCCTACGAGAATTAACTTTACCACGAAGATGATATGAATTTAACCCTAGGCTAACTTCGGAACATGAAATCGCAACACCCTGCTTTGATTGATGTTCTAAGATTAGCTTATGGTCAGTGGTAAATTAAGGCACATAAAAACTCTAGAAATGAGGATTAATTGAGTTTAGATATTATACTTGAACTCTACAAATTGATCCCGTGTGGTTTTGAATTACCGGTTAAGGTTGCGCTCTCACAGTTCACACAATTCGCGACCTCGCTTGTTTTGTGTTAACTATTCAATTTCTTGATTAGTTTAATTTAAATTAAAAACTCAATTAATGGATCATGTTTAGTGAAATAAAGTAGATCATTGATTCAAAATAAATGAATAAAGAAGGTTAGAGGTCGACCGATTACTAAAAAGAACAACTCTTCCATGGGCGGTGTGGTCATCGTGGAGACGATTTGCATAAGCAAAGGATTGAAAGTGTATAACCCAATCTTGTCTCCACTCTTGATTCCAACCCAAAGAGGAAGATTAAGAGAAGAAGATATTTAAACAAAACAGAAGTAAATATAAGAAATAAAAGAATAACAATGAAGTTTATTACACAAATGAAAACATTACGAAATGAAGAAGAGAATGAGGCTTCGGTGAGGGGATCCTTGCTTCAAGATCTACCCCTCTTACAATTGTTGGGGAATTTAGGTGGAACAAATTCTCCTCTGCCTATAATATCCTAATTCACGTCCCAACCCCTCCAAATGAGAAAAACTCCAATTTATAGAGGGGAGGGGAGGAGAGGTTACAAGGGGTTTCAAGTGTGAATGTGGAAATTCGTCCAAATATTTTAATGCAAATTGCACCATGTGACCACCAAACCGCGTGAATTGGCCGGCCTTTAAGAAGGATAATATGTGAGGATATAGGTCCTATATATACTATAAAAAGTTGGGCTTAAACCAGGCTCAGATGAAGGAGTTATGGCCGAAATACATAAGCTTCTCCATTCTGGCGAGTCCATCCCAACTTTGACTTCATGGCCCATTTTCAACAATCTAATGCACTATTTAGCTATAGTATCCTGAATAAAAGTTGTAGATAATTATGTTAGGAACACTGTTACAAAATTTAAAATTCAAATAGAAAATATAAAAATATTTATCTTCGAAATACTACAGTGAACTATAAAGGGTAAAACTGGAATTTTCATCAAATATTCAAATGAATGATCTAATTCCAAATACTTTCTAATTAAACATATTTAACACAATGTGAGGAAATTATATCATTTATTATCAATAAAATATTCAATAAAATAGTGTTTTATCAGTGATTTATAGTCCCTAATGTTTTTGGATTGATCAATTTATGTTCTTTTATTCCTTCTATGATGTTATTATGATATTTTTATAGCCAATGTTTCCTCTGTTAAATATTCTTCTAAATCATCATCATTTTGTGATGGATGATTTTTATCCATCCATCAACTAATTATTGATTTGATTATATCACTTTTCACCTTCTTCTAAATCTAATATCATAATATTCGATGATCTCCTAGTGGTATTTTTTGAACTCTTATCAATGATCATGAAATAAATACTTTCCAAAATTCTACCAAATTGTTAATTGTAAAATTTGTAGGATTAAAAAATTATTTATTATCCAGGGAATATTCCATCTTCTAAAACATCACTATACCAGATATGATTTCCTTCTTGGTTTAGGATAATACTATTACTTCAAAAAACAAAAATAAAAACTAAAGTGATTGATACCTTCAATAATCTAACTCATATGGTTCCTTGGTTTCACTTAACGATATACATGTTCAATATTGATTATACACTACTACATTAACAACTTATTTCTAGTAATGATATAAATATGACTCTAAATAAGAATATTTCTAGCAATATTATTCATGTGTACATTTCTAAATTCAAAAACACCTTTTTATTTGGGATTCTCAATACATCTACATCATGAAGTATTCCTTTTTATTTATGTATTTTTCAAATTCATTGGATATTCATTATACACCAATATCAAATTGATGAATCTTGATTGTGTATCAAGTTTCATTCTTTGAAATTTGATGATATGTCTTCATATAATCAAGAACTAGTTGTTTCTACTGAATAATAATTAAAAATCCCATTATATTATAATAATAAATAATAAAAATGAATTACCTCACTCTATATGTGCTACCAAAATTAATTATACCTAATATTCTACTGTGGAAGAGATCAAGCATATTTTTTACCCTTTTTTCTTCAGCTGATTTGAACTCCAAACTGGTATTCCTCTCCTGAAAGTATCAAAAGTATTTTGTTATTAAAGATTCATATTGGGGATATAGAAAATGTATTTAGTTTAGATATATTATTCATTTATTGTTGGATAATTATCCACAACCTCTATTGTAACAATTGGTTTTAATCTTCAACTATTTTGTAACAAATGTTCTTTTCATGAGAAAACTATTATAAATTTCCTCCTATTCTATATGCATTCATGAGAAAATTACTTTCATTCCCATTGTAAATGAAACAATATTGATTTAATTTACTATTAGTAATGTTTCATAGATTTGACTCACCCATAAGTTGTTGTGATGCAAGTCATCCATTAACGAACATCTATTTTCTTAATCATGTCATCTCCCAGTTATATACATCCACTTCATTTGATCTTAAAAGTTACACTATTTTTTAACCACAATATTCTATAAAGCCGTTTCAATTAATTATTCATTAAATATGAATTTCCCCATCATATTGGATATGAATCTGATCTGAAAAAACTAGGTTCAATTGTTCATTAAAGCATTAAAAGATAATTATAAAATGCTGAATTTCTCAATATTAGTATTTTCCATTCATGATAAACATGATTGAGTATAGGTGAAATATTTTCTTTCAAATATAATTTTCATATGCATGGATTCATCATAATCATATTTTTATTACAATGAGGAATACCAATTCTCACGAGAAAATCCACCGGGTTGGCATGTATTGACTTTTATCTGAGATCTTTATGTAGTGTTCCCACATTTCATTTTCCTATAATGTAATTATTTATGGTTATAGTTATAACTCTGTAAAAATTACCCGTATATACTATTAATTTTTTATGTTGATGAATTTGGTATAATTATCCATTGTTGACTTCTTTGTGCTCCTCAATTCAGACAACTCCATTCTTCTTCACAGTATGGCATAGTATGGCCTAGAAAGCATCATAATTGAAATTTTATATGTGGAAATGTATTCTCAATTTCATTCCTCCTCATATCATCTTCATTAGTAATATTTTTTGACTGGTTATTATCTATGGACACTTGTGTATAATTTTCATATCCCTTTTCAATTTGATTTGTGGAATTATTTTTAATAAAATCAGTTGTATTTGTGATATGTGAAACAATTTTCATACCTTTATTTTGATCATCCCATTTCCAGCATAAGATGTTTCAACATCATTACCTATTCTATTTTGCACATAAACTTGGATCTATGATTATTCAAGTTCTTCTCGACTCCATAAGAAACTTTTTTATCTCTTTCTAAAATATCTATTTATAATAATCAAACAAACTGTAATTTCTATAAAATTTTCATTAATTTTTCATTAGTTTCTTGTTTAATACGTAGAGTAACTAATTCATTACATCCCTCAACTATCTTATCCTTATCTTTTAGCATCGATATATGTTCATTAATCAATTTTTATTTCACTGAAATATTGACCCTAAATTCCTCAACATCTTCTAATAATTCAAGAGTTAGTAATAATTCTTCTGTCTTAACTTCTTGTTGATAAATTTATGCCTCAAGATTATCAACATACATTGATGACAATTCTAGAATTAATCTCATCTATTTTTCTGTTTATTTGAATTATATTCTTATCAACACAATTCTCATTTTTCACCTTTATATCAACAACACCAATCAATTTAATAACTCTGACTTTTGATTGTTATACCTTTTTAATAGTATCCATCATGGATTCTTAGAATATAGATTTAATCACTTCTTCTTCATCCTAAAAAATTTCATTACCATCTAGTTTGTATTTACAGATAAAACTCATTCATAGTAATTTATTTAAATATATAAAGTTTCGCTTTTCGAAAATCCTTTTATAAGCATTATGCATCAATCTGGATTCTAATTATTCATCATCAAACATCCATTAGGACGAAGTAGAAATGTCCCCATCATTACCATATCAAAAAATGGTCATATAATGGTTTCCTTCAAATATCCCTTTTCATCTAATTAATTTAATGGAATTAAGGAACATAAATTCATCATCTTCATTATCTTCCTCAACACTATCTATGGAAACATCACATTTTCTCCTGTATTTCAATTCTATTTCCTTTCATAAATGTGTTATTGAATCTTTTAGATTGACTCTCATTTAATATTTTACAAGTCTACTTATGAATCAACCAAAGAAAATTTAGATATATCCCATTCCACATTGGGTGACACGTTTGGTTTTTATAGTGCTGGAAGAATTCCCATCATTTTCTCATATTTTTAATATCATTAATTTCATAACCAAGTTATCTAATTACTCTAATATATATAGAAATTTGATTGAAATTTTTATATTCATTTCCAACAGGATGAATTTTCAAATCTCTAAACCTATTGTGAGAACCATATTGTATTACCCCTTTAGTTTATTATAACTTTTATATATGTTATCCTGTTTTTTCCAAATATACATGGACAAAGTGATGCTCGTCACTTAATAAATATATTTTATTTTATAGATCTAATGTAATTTAATTTGTTCTTTAGAATCATCATCAAGAAATTTCATATCTATTTTTTCATAGATAGATCAGTCAGATAAATGAACTAAATACCCTGATAAGTAAAAAAATAACATTCATCTATAGAAATATTAGATGATATATCATCCTATTATTCCATATCTGTATGTTTTTCACATCAAATAGGGGGACTTCCCAAACAATCACTAAATTCTACATCGACAAAAGATGACATATTTATCTCAAAAAACATGTACACTCAGATACAACTTGTAGGACCCCATAAAACCTTAAGATTGGTGGGGTGAATCAATGTGTAATATTTTTATTTTATTGTCACAAATATCATTTCCATATTTGTAAAAACATTTTGAATCTATATAATAGAATCATGTACAAATCAAACATTTATATATAGGGAGACAACCCAAAAATATTACATGGGACACCACTCTGGGATATTCCAAATTTCATATTCCGATTTTCTATTGATCATGAATAAATCATCTAATATTCACTAGTTATGGAATAAAAAGTTTTAGACACATTCAATATATTTTAGGCTTACTTAATTTAAAATATTTTAGGGTTTGTACAATGCCTTTCTCGGAAGACTCCCATTGACACCCCTAGATATCTCCTTTGGGAGAAGTAATACTCTATTTAAAAACTTGAATGTAACTGGTGTATATTGGAATTTGTGTATTTAAACTGGAATAATGTAGGAATCGACTTACACCGTAGTCCTGAGTTAATGAACATGAAATCACTATTCACGTAAACTAACATGAAATCACTATTCACATAAATTGTATGTTCGAGACAACTTTTCATGAATCCCTTTGATGAAACTCATGATCATCACTAAGAGATATACCTTTTTGTAATAATACGTCTTCAAAGAATAAGAAATCGTTTTTGAATAATTATTCGTCCTGAAACTCCATTTTTTTAGATATGAAGGCATCATTGAAGACTAAGAGAGTCATTTCATTTTTCTGTAGCCTATAAAGAATACCAAAATTAGGAATCATTAATCCTATTTAAATTCATAATGTTTCATAATTTTTTCTGAAACATTACATGTCTATAGAAAAGGTGGTAGCAATCAATTTATAGGCTCATCCCTTCCTGATGATCCCATGTTCTCAGTGGATTTTTCTAGATACTCCAAAATGAAGGTCATGAAGCTCTTCAATTTGGGGATATCTGGTGAAATTTAACACATTAATGATTCAACTCGTAGTCATTAAAAAATAACTTTCATCCCATTACACACTCAAAATGCTTTTTCTCCGTCATGAAGAACACAGTATTTTTATCATGGATTCACAAATATCTATACCTTCGTGAAGATCACCCATTCGAGAAATATTGTATTTAAAAAAAATGTCATTACTAAGAATTTGAATTTAGTTATTAAAAATTCATGATATTATATTTCACTGGGGGTTTTATATACATTGTTTAAATGAATTTAAGTACCTTAAATTACAATTTTTATTAATAAAGGTAATTCATGAAGAGGTCCCTTTCAAAGATCATATCAATAATGTAAAAATTAATAAAATCAATATATTATGATCATAATACATAAATGAATAAAAACTAGTTTAAAAACAAAAAAAATTCAAAATTCATTTTACACATAATAATTTCCACAGAAAATCAATGAAGTATATGTCTAACCCAATGAATGGAAATTGAGTAATAAAATCCATTACCTAAATATTCATTTTGTTCATACATTATTTAATGTAATATATTTGGGATTAATATGGGATAACAAATTAAAATAGAACCATAATAATATTTATTACATTATATATGATCCATTTATTCTAGGACCTCAAAACAACCTAAGAGGGGATGTGTGAATCACGGTGTCAAATTTTCCTTTAAAACAACAAATCGTGTTCCCACGTTAGTTATAAATGTTAATATTATCAGATGTAATTATTCAAAAATCGAACAATAACATGAATATATAAGACGTAAATATTTTACATGGTTCACCGCTAAGGGATAGTGTAAGGAGTATACAACGAATAATTGTTAGTAGTACCTAAATCCACCAATCATAACTAGTTGGGTAGTAGACAAGTTCTAATGTAGATACTCTATGCCTGTAACATTACCTCCCTCAAGACACTTTAATCATCTCTCCCTACATCACTACATTATGTTAAGTGTATTTTTGTTTACCGAATTGAACTTCACTTTAGTATATTAGAATTTAGGTCTTTTTCACATAATAGCATGAGACTATGATTTTACTGTACTCCTCAAATGATTCACTCGAAAAAACTATTCTCAAAAAATAGATGTTCAAAAGTTCTATTAACGAAGATCCTTCATGAAGCTCTTTCAAAAAATATTATGCACTTCATTAAGAAAACTGACATAATGGAACACTATGTCATCATGGAATAACCAATCATTATGAAACTCTTATGAAACATAAGCATTGTTCAAGACTAAGCTTGAAATTTCATGATGCTCAGGATCAAAATGAATACATCATTTATGAATAATTCATCATTAACTAATTTATACTGACTAAACATTTTTTTTAAAACAATTTGTGTGGAAGCCAGTTGGGTTAGTAGCCTATTTATCAGTTTTTCCCTTCACGATGATCACAAAATCTTAGTGAATATTTTGTAAAACACCCAAGTCCTTTCCAAGAAGCTTATTAATTAATGTATCAATATCAAATTTTAACCCCTTCTTTAACCTTCACATTATTTCATAAAATCACTATCAACCCATAACGTACTCTCAATTCTTTGACATATTTTTTTAGAACTACATATTTTCATCACGCATTCATGAAAAATATTACCTTCAAAAAGAACCACCTATTATTAAACACAGTCTTCCTGGAAACTGGACATTTATAAACTTATTCCATTATCATATAAGAGAAGATCTAATACATAAAAACTACCTTTCACAAAAAAATTCCCCATCTTCTTGGTTTTAAGTAAAATATTTTTGTAAATATTGGGAAATTATGCAACATTCATCAATATAGTCATCTTGTAATGTAAGATAACATTCCATGAAAATTTTGTGATAAACCCAGTGTGGATTGAAAAAAACAATCATTTTCCTGTATGTAAAATTATTTTATCTAACAACTATAAGATCTTATCAACTATCCATTAATAATCATTCATTATTTTCATTGTTTTTGGAGTTAGTTTCCATTTTTTCTCTTTGTGTTTCATACTGTATGATACTGTTCTCAAAAATATTATATAGTTCTATAAAATTTTGAATAATAATAACGATATAATAAAAAAATAAATTATAAATTAATAACCAACCGTGACATAGTTTTTTAGAAATTAAGCGTCTTACAATCAATGAGACAATAGATCATACATACACATGAGTAACGTTTCAATTTTTCAATGATTAATGTGGAATGTAGGTAATAAATATTTTTCTCTTTAAATAAGATCCTAATATTATAATTAACATTATTATTATAATCCTAGTCTTTTGGTGATGAACATAGTGTTGTGTCACATCATGAATGTAGTAGTCCACATGTATATGAACTATGTTATTATATCAATGTGATTGAAAAGGTAAGAAATATATTGACATATATTATTTTAGTAATGAAAAATATGTCATTAATTTCGTAATTAATTAATTTATATCATAAATAATAATTGTATTTATCTTTATCTCCTTCCATGTAAAGACATAGTGAAAGACCAGTTAAATTTATTCCTGAGGTAGTAGTTCTCTATAAACACAATAGACATTATTAAATCTCGTATGGAATATAAAATAAATTATTATATATGAAATAATTACTAAATATGTATAATATTATTATAAATATCATATATATACTTTATATCCATCATCATCACTGACTATTATAGGTGATAATGAAAACATTAATGACATGGGTTCACGAGGTGGTAATCCTCCACCTAGAGGTATGGTGATTTCATAACCCATTTGATGAAGGTGGAGATGGTTTTTTGTCTTGAATTTTTTATTAAAGATTCCAAATATATTGAATATATTTAATTTTATAGATCAACATGTTTTAATAAGAATTTATGTTTGTTGGTAGTGGAAATAAAATAATAAAATCATGTTGAAAAACGTTACCATTTCTTCTAGTAAGCTTCTTAGGTTTTTTATAATATACTTACTAACATTGATTTATTCAAAACCAATGTCAACTAGGATGAGTTTAGGGATTATGGGAAGTTATTTTTATGTTTATTAGAAGAAAAAATTGTTTTAATGTGTTAATAAGAGAGTATATGTTTTGTTAATTTATAAGTGAGGTGAGCAGTACACTAGTATTTTTTTGAAAATAATCAATCATACCCACAATTTTAACATTTCCAAATCTTCTAAAATGGATGATTAACAAAATTAATATAGAAAATGTAGATATATATTTGTAAAATTATTTTTGGATAACATGGAAGTTCATTTTTAAACCTTGTCATTTTAGTTGCACCCCAAGTATATAAATTTTTATGAAAACCATGGTAATTAATTTTTAATCTTTTCATTTTTTATTTTGATCAAATAATAATATGAAATTATTATAAAATATTCTTTATTAATATTTAAAATATTTAACATATTTTTGGAAATACTACTTATGTAATAGGGGAATTATAATTTATAATTAATCATGAAAATGTGATGAGAAAGTTTATTTTTAAATATATAATGATCATGAGTGTAATTGTTTCTAACATAAATAAATTTAATAATGTTTCAAATTTCATAAATTAGATTAAAATATATAAAACTGAAATAATTTTTCTTTTAAACAATTTGTTAATATAATATATCTCTACAAATAATCTATATGAATATGCAGTATTCTATTAAACTTCTTTATTGTTCTCTTTTCATAATAAAATGAAATTTGTTTAAAAAAAATTACCCATATTTTTTTTTGATGTTATGATTTCATGTATGAAGATTAATTTTGAAAATAAATATTCTATAATTTTATAATGTTTTTAAAAATTATGTTGAAAAATGATGACTAATATGTCTTTATAAAAATAATTTTTTTCTAAAAACATTTGATCATTGAAATAATTTGTATTTTATTAATGATCATGAGATAAAATTAAATTTTATATTAATATTTTACTATCAATACTCCAAAATTTATTGGATAGGTTATAAATATATAAAATTTTTCAATTAATCTAAACTCAGGGTTTCATGTTCTATAAGATACCAAACATATAATATGTAAATTATATTAGCTTGTTGTTTCTTGGCACACATGTAATCAATTAGAATTTTCTGCTTTAAATATTTTGGGTTGATAAATTATTCCAAATTAAATATTATCCATCATAGATATTTTATGTTTTTCTCACTATTTAAGGGTTTGACATATAAAATTTCTTATGGTGAAAACCCACATTATAAAAACATATAATAAAAACAACTCTTTATAAGAGTGAAATCTAATTAATGTGGTCATATAGTATTATGACATAATTTTGTTTCAATTTATGAGAAAATATGTGGGAAATTAAATCATGGACATGAAGATAGTACTAATTCCCAAGGATTAAAGGGGAGTGATAGGGGTTATTTATCATAAATATTTAATGATAAATATAATTTTAATGATCGTAAAACAATAAAACAATGTGGTTTAAGAAATTTAATCAATATCAACATAAATGATGATAATTGAAAAAAAAATCATTCATGATTCTTTTACTAATGTTGTAGAATTCATTTACTATATATTAATGTAACGAAATATACATATATGAGACATTTATATTTATTAAGCATAATTTCTTCATTTCATTGTAACTCAATGAATTTATAATTATTCACTTACTCTAAGAAATAAATATAAGAAATTATTTTATTCACGAGGTACTAAAATTCACTTTTAATAGATCGTAATATCCCTAAAATAGAAAGACATGTTTTAATATATCTGTAACTATTTTCCAAAACCCATTTGGTCTGAATAAGATATAAAATATAATAAATTAAACTATAAACCAGAAAACGAGCACCATGGGTTCCTAATTTATTTTATTCCCAAATTGGTAAACTAAAACAATAATATAGTAAACATTACATTGTTTAGGCCAATCGTATGTGAAAAAACCATATCATCCTTATATCATGAGTTCAACCAGGGAAACTATGCCAGATGCAATAAGTTGTCAGCCAAAATATGTTTTATCCTTTTATATACTATATTAATATTATTCCTATAATTTTCCAAAAATAAAAAGTTATACATCTATAAAATAAAATTTATTATTAAATAATATTTTTTATATGATTTTCAATATAATTTATTTATTTATTATTTTCATTCAATGATGTATAATAATGTAATTCTACTATTATTATCATATTATTAATTATATTATTATATATAATGGATATTTATACCATTAGCCTCATGTCTATAAAATTTAAAATCATCACTCATAAAATTAAATTTCTATTAAAAAATAAAATTGCCATAAATTTCTCTAAATTGTCGTTAATCTTGGCAGAATCCTTTCACATTAAACCTAAAAAAGATTTTTTAAGACATTGAACTCATGATCCACCTTAAACTCACTAAACCATGGAGTTATCCATAAGAAATAACATAATTTATATATATATATATATATATCATTCAAAATTTTAACATAATTATTTAATAGTTCATAATTCATTTCAATGAAAAACAATTTGTAAAAATTATTATATAATTTAATATCTAAATCCCAGTACATACATAATTACCAATTTTATTTCAATATAACACTTTCCTTGGTGTAAATATTTTCTTATAGATGATATTATTGATTTAGATAAAATTTAGTGTCCCAATATATAAGGCAATAAAATATATGGGGATCCTTAGGATGTGATTTATTTCCTTCCATCATACTCTTCATTTTTATTTAGATATTGTTTCTATTAAACCCTTCATTTCTACACATAAATAGTGTTACATTTCTTAGGGACAATTTCATGCATGTATCATCCCAAATTTCATACATGATCAAAATCATGCCTTTTTTTCATCATTCTATCCACCACTCATGGTTTTAGAATATTATATACTTATATTATTTAGGGATTCTTAGTATTAGGATAATGTATATATTCGTAAACTGATTTTGAGATAATTGATTTGAAATAATCATTATATCTTACACTCTTATCGTCATCACATTTTTTCTCATATTATCCATATTATCCTTCATGTTCTACATTAATTTAATTCCTTTGGGTTTTATCAATAGAATATAACCAAAAATCATATTTTGAGATACAATAATCATATTTTAAAAACCACAAAATGATTTATATGATGTCAAAATAATGACTTGTTATTTTAAATATAATACATCATAGGTTTTACCTATGTCATTCATTCCCATTATCTATTAATATCCATAAAAATGTTTTGTAGTTATAATGTGAATTATATTAATCATAACCTCATAGAGTATCAAACTAGGTGAATTATAAGTCCTATGTTCATGCAATGGGTAATGATCGGGTCTTTCCCAATGTTCCCTTTTCATATCTATTACACATAGGTACATCTTTTCCAGTTCTACTTGCACTAATAAAATATATAAATTGGAGTATTTATAAAAAAATATATTGAATCACTTCTTTAACAATTCATTAGGATTTTCATATCCTTACCCTCAATGTTTCTCAAAGGGTGTTGTTACCTATTCTATATTTTCTTAAATCTAGTTCATATGTTTTTATTGAAAATTTAATTTTGATACCATCTCTAGCATCCCCAACCACATTATCCAACAGATTTTTATTACATTAATATATTGGAATATGAAACATGGTATCACATTGTGATAGGAAGAATAGTATAGTAGTCTTGGTATAATAGAAACATATATCATTAAATTTGAATACAAAAAATTAAATATATTTTTCTCTAAAAATATCATTATTCATTCAAGAATATTCTAAAATATAGTTTGTAGTACACATCATGGATTCCTGGGAAAGTAAAAAATAATAGTAATATAATGTTCTATGTAAGGGTTATGTACAGTGTAAGATATCAATAATCAATAAGAAAAAACAACTTGTCATGGTGAATAGATGAAAACACATTCCATTTAATTAATCTATTATGAATGAATGGAATCTTGAGATAAGTGTTTTGTGAAAATATCATGGATATTAAGATAATGAAATATGAATATGACTATGTAAATAACAGAAAAGATATCCAAATTAATATATTACATGATTATAATTAAAATATCAAGAATAGACTATATGTTAATATAGATAAATGAAAATAAATTCCATTTAAACAATAAACATATAATGAAATTCATCCAAAGATAATATCATAGTGAAAATCTCATGCATAAAAATATTTGAATTATTAATTATATAAATTATAAATTATTGGATCTCTGGTTTCCAAGTAAAATCATACATATACCATCGAAATATATTACTAATAATTTTTATACCTAAGGGCTAATTCTAATCTACTGCTTCATCCCATGAGATTAATTATGCATCTTGGGGATACTTATAACCACCAACAACCCATGCATTTTATTTAAAAATCAGTAATATTATATGGACTAACGGATTTAAATCATAAATAATAGTCCTTATCATAAAATATATTTATTGAGTAGTGAATAAATATTTTACAACATGTATGAAAATTAAAAATTGACAATCAATATAGGACACTATATTTTGAAATGATATTCAGTTTAAGCAATAAACATGTCAATGAAATATTATATGGACTTTTAAGGGAATTATATTTTCCCATAAGCATTGGAAAGTGAACTTTTAAAGGTATTTTTGTTGAATAATAAACTAAATTGAGGAAGTGAATGTCAATACTATCCAAGGGAAAAAAAATCACACACCATCCAAAGATAAAATATGGGTGGTATCGATACAACATATCCCTAGAAGAGTATTTCCCCAATAAATTATTTTTCTCATTTATGAATATAAATACAGAAAAAAATATAATTAAAAATATTATTAATTAAAATATATTTTCATTTTTAAAATTAATTTTTAAAATATAAATAATTTTAAAAATACATTTTAATTGAAATCACATTTAAAAATAAATAATTTTATGATTAATATTAAAAAATTATTTTAAAATTTCCTTGTAATAATTAATATAATATTAAAATTATTGAAAATCATGATAGTGGGTAATCCTTACATTAAATACAAGTTAAAAATAATATTCCTTTTTAACTGTGAGAAGGATACAAATGTTCCCTTTTCTGAAAACAACAAGAATAATCATATAAATGTTTTTTAAAATAGAAAAAATAAAAAAAAATATTTCAGAAATAATTTTAAAATTGTTAATTATTTTTAGGAAACATGGTTTTGAATGAAAATGGATTTATACCCGAATAGTGAAATGAAATCTATTTTTCTTAAAATCTTTTTATCAATTAATTTTGTCAAACGCCTACATTATAAATGATTAAAATTTTATTCAATAGTATATGTGGCATGAACCTGCTAAATTAGAAGTGAAAATAAAACCCCAAGATGATATGAAATATATATTTTCAATAAATATAATTTATTAATAACTTGTGATAAATGAAATGACAGGTTTCTTCATTATCTTTCATTATACGCACTATTGAGTTTTATCATTCACCAATATATTATATATATTATTATATAATATGAGAATTATCACATTCCAATTTTAAATTTGTAAAATAATAGAAATAAAACACATATTAAAAATATAGTCTAAAAATAATTATATTTATCTATTTATTATAAATAAGAATAATAATACTTTTTTCAATGGTAAGAATATGTTTTATAAATCTCAATATTTTCACTATTATATGGATTGATCGTGTCTGCTGCAAATAATATAAAATTAAAATTTCAAAATCATAGAAAATTTATTTCAAAACAACTTATTTATGAAATATTCATATAATAATTTTATTAAGGGATATTATTTTGAATTTTTTGTGAAGTGTTGTTTTCTTATGAGTAGTGAAAAACTGGATTATAATTTATAAGCAATAAATTTAGTGAAAATATTAATAAATTTATATAATATTTTGAATTGGTTGAAAATAATAATAGTTAATTGATAAATCTATAAATATATCTTACATCATTGTAATATTTTTTATGATGAATTTAAATTTATAATTTTGTAAAATTTAAACAAATTTTCTTTAAATGTTTCTTTTCTCATTCCGTCTATGAATTTTATTTTAAATTTACTATTTCTAATTTTGTGAAATAAATTTTTCATAATCAAATATATATTTTTTATCATAGTAATTTATAATATATAATTATATCGACTCAATTTTTGAACAAAATGATTTGTAAAAATAGTTACAATTATTTAAATTGATTAGGGAGAAGTTGAGTTTACAATGTTGTTAACAAGGAATATAAGGTGTAATATTGACCCATAAAATGCACCAAACCCATTTTTTGTCCATATATTTTACTTTTACAATGAATTATAGATAATTTAATATTTTAGGTTTTAGGTGAATAGAAAAAACCCATTGTATGGAAATCTATCTTTCAAAAAAGTATAATTATGCCACTCACCACACTTATTATGGTCCACAACATCTCCTCCCCACTTCACTCCATCAAAACAACTTTTTTACTCCATGTAATTGAAAAATAAATCCAAATATTACATATTCTCATACATGAATCCATATGTTTTGTATAAATTCATTATATGAATGGTCTACTTCAAACAAAATGAAGATACCTGAAGAAGAAGTAAAATTTTCAAACAAGAATCTTGATTTTACGTGTTTCTCTACCTCTTTCAATTTTCATTATAAGAAGATTATATAAAAATATTAGTATCATACATATAAAGTTTTTTTAATAATAATATTACATCCTACGACCACACACAGTTCCATACAATGGGTTTTGAAATCTTCGTTCGTGGGCACGGTGACCTACCTCTCCATGAAGCAATATCATTTCTTCTTCCATAACAACCTCTAAGAGATTGGAATATATATGGAAATATTATTTATATATGATATATATAATATTTATAGTATTATGATGGTTCCATAATTGTTTTAACACTCATTCCTTCATGGATAACATTTTTCAGAATATGATAACATCGCTTGTGGGTACGGTGGATTACCACCTCATGAAGAGATTTGATTTGTTCACATGTTACATGGATGGTATTAATGATTTTTTTAATAAAATATGTGGTATATATTACATAAAAATATACTTAAATTACTATTTACATATATATATATATATTATAGTTTTTTACAATGTAAATGGTGTGTTCTTTATATAATTTAAAGAATTATCCATAGAAATGACTATATATTATATTAATATTCTACTAAAATTTAATGTTGTTATATTTAAATAGAATGAAAACTATGTTTATTCTCAAAAAAAATTCAACAAAAATCAACATGAAATTGATATTTTTATAAAAAAAATTATTAAAGATATTTTTATGGTAATTATTTTCATAAATAATATGAATCCTTTTTCCTTAATATAATTGGTTTACATTGTATTGATAAAATCCTAATTATTTATATTTATTCATTATGGTGATTCTGACTAGGTAGTGTACTAGAATTCACTTACATAATTAATTTTCTACTTAATAAATTTCCCTTGAAATGTTAACTTCCCTATGATCATTAGACATTATATTTCCTCAATATACAATTATTATTTATAATAAATGTGTTTTCCCACAAAACTATATAAATTTTTAATATATGTCTTTTACATTGAATATAATTTTATTATCCAGGGAAATATTGATGATTTTTTAATCATTACTCAATTAAAAAAATTGATAAATCACATTATTTATGAATTAAATTTATTAGTAGATATATTAGTTTTTTTGTAGACCTACACACAGAGGTTCTCATAGTTAATGATATATCATTAATGAATCATCAGTCTCATAGGATGAATCAGTTTTCTATCCTGGGGTAAATGGGTTTATACCCATCATTTTAATGAATCATTAAAATATATATTGATGCTAAATGTATCATATGCATGGAAAATATTTATATTTAATAATTTAACATTGCCTTAATTCAGAGATCATTTATTATTATCACTTAGATTTTTTTAATGATAAACTATATGGAAGCATGTTATTCCCAGTTTATTTAATAAAATAAGTATTTTTTTAAATTAATTGTATTTCTATATTTATTATGTTTTCTCTATTTATTTAATTTTAATTTATGTTGTTTATTAACCCTTCTATATTGATTAATCATATTTTAGTTATTTAAATGGAATGTGTGTTCTGTTATATACCTATCCCGATATTGGTTATTCATTGATTATTCAAGATAAATTACACAATAATTAACACTTATGGATCATTTAAACTCACCCTATTTCCATTCTTTTACCCTCGATTAAAATAAATTTAAATTAACTGATATTCATGGATATGCTAGATAAAATAATATTTTTCTATTGAATGAAAAAAAAATTATGTTATAATTTTTGTATTGAAATAAAAATTGGGAATCATGTATTTGTCTAGTTAATGAATAATTCTAAACTCTTGTGTCCTTTGGGATAATAATCATTCCCTCTTATTACTATAAAATGGTAGAAGACACCATCTTTAGGCTTATAGGGTTGGGGTCAGTACCTTTTAGATCAGAGAATGTTTAATAGAAACCATTGGAACTAAACTTATGAAAACATAGATTATGTAACATTACCATATGGTTGCATTTGAGGTATTATATAGATAAAGATTTTATAGTGTCAATAAGGTGTATATTATATTGTTTTTCCTTGGTATACATCCTAGTATGGATACTAAAAGTGGACACGATTTTGAAAAAGAGGCATGTAGGGGTAATAACTCTAGAAAAGGCTTGTTGGGATTAACATAATAATTACATTGTACCAAAAAATGGGACTTACTACGAACCTAGTTTGAGACTCTTAGGAAATATTTTTAGGAAAATTACATTTTCACAATGAAACAATATATAGTTTTTGAATATATAATGTAAATGAAGGACCTAGGACAGACCAATGGTTTCCTATATTCATTCTAATATGTAATAATTAAAACATTCTATAAATGAATATATGATTCTTCCAATATGATTATTTTTAGTCGCTCTGATATTTTCCTTTTAGTCATTTTTTGGAATTAAATGAAATAATGAAAATATTTAATATGGATTATAAAGAGGTGGATGTAAGAAAAAATGATATCAATACTGGATAAATATATATTTTTATTATGGCTAATATGTTTTCAGTATATATGAACAAAATGTATATATTAGCCAGTTTCAACACTCAAAAAATGATAGAAGGATAGAATATTATAGGAACATAAATGGTTGATATCATGGAAGAAATAAGGCTCAATTTCCAACATGAAAGATACGTGGAAATAATAACATATAAAAATGAAAAAATAGATCATGAAAATGAATTATATATCTAATATAAGGGAATAAATAAAATAAATGATGAGGGAAAAATAAAGAGTATGATCAAGTAAAATAAATCTCATCCTTATGATCAATTTATAGTTTTTTGCCTTATTTTTAGGGGATATAAGAATTTGAAAAGTCAATTCCATCTTCTAATTGATAAATCATATTACTAGAATGACCCTTTGTTAAAATAAAATAGCTTCCTTATTTTTGTAGAAATATATTACAATATTATTTATAAAAAACCTCATGATTTTTATTAAATTGAAAAGACATTACCCCTTTATTAAATTAATAGTTCTTAATACAATATTGGGTTAGTGAGTTTTAGGGTGATCATAATTTCAAAATTCTCAAAAACCTCTTTTTATGTTTTATTTAATTGGGGACTACCTTGATTATATATATTCACGGTGAAATTTATTAGAAGGATTAAATTTTAGTTGAAACTTTATATGAGGGATAATTCCTTTAAATTTTATTGACATGCTTTTAATAGTGTTAATATCCATTAAGGTCATCATGAACCATAATTTCATTGTAATAATAGTACAATTGTGTTTATTAAACAATGAAAAAAACATGTTTTTATTGAAAACTATATTAAATAGGTTATTTAATGAATAATTTTATTTTAGGGATATCTATAATATGCATTTTCGTGAAATTAATGGAATTATATTAATATAGTGTAAAAAACTGGACAACCTGTGTGCATGGTGATAAATTTTTGCATCCTGAATGAATATGGGGCACGATCCCAAGGCAGATGGATGATAAGTGTTTAGCACTTACCACATTCATATGCAACATCCTGGTTAACTTTTCAATACATTTAGTAAAAACATTCTACAAAATAAATATAATTGATGAAATAGTTTTGTTACTTTTCATGTTTATATATTAATTTATTAAAAACATTGGTTTTGTAATGTATTTACACATTGAATGAAATAATACTAACATTTTTAGATCCTACTATTTATTGAAAGTGAAATTTGATTCTCATTCCATAAAAAAATTAAGTTCATTGATATTAAATTCTTAGAGTAAGAAATGATTTATAAATTGATGGAAGAAAATAAAAATAATGAAATTATTCTTATGAAATAGAAATTTATTGGATAATTATGTTTACATATATTATTATTTAGTAAATAATTATACTACATTCGATAATGGTTATTAAAATAAAATAAAATCATTTACAATAATATCTGATGAATCATATGGTCTTTTAAATCATTTTCGAGTTGTGAATTTGAGCAACATAAAATTACATGGATTATTATATTACTTATCAACTGTGATCACTATCAGACTCTATTAATATATACATTATTCCTCTATGTCCATATCATTACATTCCACTAATTTTCTCATACTAAGAATTTATATATGTTTTTTCATATGTAATTTTTACCCACCTATATCTCTTATTAAAGGTATATTTCATTATCTATTTTACATTATTGGTTTTTAATAGAGGTTATTTTAAATATCAATCAATTTATTATCATCTCCTTGTAATAATTTTATCTAATCGATTTGTTTAAGTTAGGAATAATGTTACAACCCTAAATTATGTTTGAATAATATTTTAGTCAATAGTGTACCTGACACCCAACACCTAGTTTAGAATAGAATTTAACACAAAAATATAGTAAAATATATTTATTTCCAAATAAAATTAGTTTCTTTTGTCTTGTATGATACATTAAATTACTTGAATCATCAGTAGTTAGTGATAGTAGTGAGAAAGATTTAAATCGAACAACACTATATTGTTAAATTTAATATATAACAAGAAAAATATCATATAGATATTGGAATGGTGTGTAATAATAAAACTAACCATGTTATAAAAATATATATTTTACCCACTTGTATTATTTATCTCAAGATATTAAATCATAATAATAATCATTTAAAAATAGAAAAGTTTTATTACAAATATTAATTTTCTATATGGCGGTTCAACCGTGTACTGCACACATCATTTAAAATTACATGTTAATAATTTTAGAATCATTTTTTAAAAAATTTACCTACATTCTTGAAATCATTATTTCATAAATATTATATGGTTAATATTTTTTATTTTTTTAGAAGTTTTATTATTTTATTAATACTGATGAATACCAGATTTCAATTGAACAAATCCCTTTCGTCTAAATAATAATTAATGATAATTTATATTTTTAATTGGTTTTAATGTAAAAATAGTTAAATTATAAATATATTAATATAATTTGGGTCATTTCATTCATTTTAATATTGAATTTAGAACTAATCACTTTATACACTTTTGAACATTTTATCTTTAAAATCATGCTTTCTAATCATGTATGTTTAATAAATTTAATATTTTAATTTTGGAACCTATATGAATTTTATTTTGTAAAAAAGATTAAATATTTGGATTTAGAGTAACATTCAATTTCTAATTACAAATTCTTTTAAACAAAATGATTATTGAATATAGTTTAAATTAATTACACTGATAAAGAATAAAACAAGTTTACATAGTAGTTATACTAAGAATAAAATCTATAAAAAAGAAAAAATTATCTAAAAACAAGAATTTTATGGATATATTTTGAGATAATATATTATAGTATCATTAGTGGACTTTTATTTGGGAATTTTTACAAAAAAATACAATGATGGAATTAAGTCTTTCAAAATATATGACTGTTTTCCACAAAACAAACATATAAATAGCTACCCCTATCCTCTCCACTTGAATCCATAAAAAAATTTGTTCCAAAACTAAGTACCCAAACAACAGTCCAAATTCACTAAAATATTCATATAATATATAGTTTTTGTATAAATCCATCATATAATGTGTATAGTTCAAACCAAAGGAAGAGACACGAAGAAGAGGTAAATTTCTCTAACAAGTTTTTTATTCTGCTTATTTTTTCAGACCCACCAATTGTAATTATTAAACTATGATATAATAAAATCATTTTATTACATATGATTTGATTTTTATATACTAATATTACAAACTAAAACATCACATAGTCTAATCAAATAGGTTATAAAATCATCGCCAGTTTGTTCGACGGACAACGGCCTCGTGAACCGATGTTGTTTGTTTTCCATTACCACCACTCATGGTTGGAAATAATGATGAAAATTATATTCAGATATTATTTCTATTATATTTATATTATTTTTATTATGTAGTTATTGTATCACACATACCATAATAACTTCTATTTTATGGGAATACGATAACGTCTCTCATGTGTGTGATGAACTACTACCTTTCCAAGTTATGTGATTCGATCATTATTTACAGTGAATGTATAAAATATGGATATAATGTAAATATGTTCTATATATTTAATTAAATTGATTTTGTAATTATTATAAAAATATATATCATTTAAGTTTTTTATTTCTATATGAAAACAATATGAAAATGTTATTCCTGTGTACATATGGCCTACAATCTCCACAAACATTTTATATCATATCTAATCTCTAAATATTATGGACAAATATAAATACATATATACCTATGTATAAGATTATTATATCATTTATATTAATTTATATAGCATATAACTATAATATATACATATAGGAACCATATTTTTTATAATAATCACAGATGAGAAAATATGGAAATTAAAACCTAAAGAATTAATATGATGAAATGTTGTTAACAAATAAAAAATAATATATCCTAAAAGGATCATATATGATATAATATATATTTATATAGTCATATAATAAGTTAATAACATGTTTAAAACCACTAAACATGAGGATAAAGACATTCCTCCAAAAATATACATTAGGTAATGGATTTTGTCTCAATTTCATTTCGTTGAAAAATATTGTAATGTTATTCACCTAATTAATGATATATGGTGTCTATAATGACACTTTGACATGTAATATCATTCATAATTCATTATTCATTGTATATTATGTCTATATATTGATTTTTTAATCTATAAGTACATTAACATTAAGATACAAAGTGGTAACGAAATTTCCCAACTCAATATCTTTTCATTGGTATATATTACTTCCACATTATAGATGAAATTATATGGTATTCTTTATAGTGAATTTTGACTATATATTTTTATATTTATATTATTTAAATGTGGATTTAGATTTAGTACACTTAATAAGTTAGTTGATTAATTCTCACTTAAACATTATGATCGTTTTAAAGGGTTATATCATAATCTCATTCTAATTGAGATTATTTATTCTTTAATTTACATACAGGGATATTATTTGATAATTTTTTAATAAACCATATCTCTTTATTCTACATTGGATATTAATGATAATTTTCAATGGATAGTTTCATCTTTAATATCACTAGAAATTTTATTAATTGACAAAATGTTTTAATAAAATCATACATTACTTTTCTCTTCAGTCAAAGATCTATTTTAATAAAAAAACATTTTATAAAAAAATATATAACAAATGTTTTCGTTTAACTTTTATATATTATTGATTAAAAGATATTTTTATAAATTTTTTATGTTTAAAAAATATTCAAAATAATCATCTTGTCTCCTTCCAAAAAATGATCTTTTATATACTTTTTCCAATAGAAAGGGAATATTATTTATAGCCTGTACAAAATTATTTTTTTGATTTATGAGTAATCATTTGGACGTGATGACATGGGTGAAAAATATTTAATGATACAACCTTGAAAAATTGGATGTTGAGTGGGACGAATTAGCTTATTATCCTTAGTTAAATGGGTTTCTAACCATTGGTTTTGAACCGTGTTAAAATGAGATTTTCACTGTAAAGGTATCATGTTCTTGGGAAAATAATAAATCCATTAATTATGTATTTAAATCAATTAGTGTTCGATTATAATTCTCCATGATATCATCCATTTGAAAAATTATATGGATTCATTACATAATATTATTTTTTTAATAAATGGAATATATTTCTGGTAATTTACCTTTCAATTTTGTTTATATCTTAACTAGTTAATTAAAAAGCATGTGCATTCATATATGTACGTTTCCATATTGATTATTCCTTATCCAATTATTTAAATGGAATCTTATTTTATGATATTTACTGTTCCATATTATTTTTTCATTATTAATTCACGACAAATTATTTTATACGTAACCCTTACTAATTAGTTGATCTCACAATTATTTTCTTCCTTTCTCTATGATTCAATGAATAATAATATGAAAGATACATTTGGATATTCAATATGGAATAAAGTTAATATTGTTAAAGAAAAAAATATATTATAATTTTTATATTCTAACATAATAAGAGAATCTTGTATGTATATAGTTTTCCAAGACCAATAATCTATTCGATATTTTGGGGTGTAAATCATTATATATTATTCTTATGTAATTGTATTAAGAAAAACTCCGGGCTTCTATGGTGTGGTTTGATATAATTTGAAGTACTAAATAGTGTGAATATGGTTTTATTACACCAAATTATAATTTATATCTATTGCATAAATAATTTAAATGGTTTTTGGGAAAATGTTCAATTCATATCCATCAATTCAAATTCATGAATAAAAAAACAATTATTGGAATTATATTTTGAAATAAATCATAAAAATGATCATAATGTTGATGTGAGAATTAATAAATTATCTAATTAAGTAAATTAGCTATAATTTCAATAAATTCATTTGTAGACACAAAATGAAATAATAAATTTTAAATATACACAAAATAATATAATTTATATGAAAAAAATATATAATACTACCCCGTAAAACGAAATTGAGTTATGAAATTCTTTAACACTTGGAAATTTTAAATATACATTCCCCTTGGATGGAATAATTAAAATGGAATAAAAAACACCCATTATTTATTATATATGGAATTATATACACCATAAAAAATAAATTAGGTGTATAACATCACCATATGCCTTAATGAATGGAATTTGAGATGATGTCCCATAAAATAATATATCATTGATATGAGAATCAATCAAATGAATAAATTATTTGAGTCAACTATAAATTCAAAATATTGAAATTAAAATATAGTATATGATAATTAATATTCATTTCACATATTATCTTACAATTACATAATCAATGATGTAGATTTTTAACCCAATGTATTGAAATTGAGTTATGAAATCCCATACTCATGCCACTTTTTGAATGAACATGCTTTAATGTAATTTAATGTTATTTAGACATGTTGTTGACTTGTTAAAGAACCTTGGTGATATTTATAATATCATGAATGATCCTTTTATTAAATATTTACACCCCCAAAATACATTTTTTTTAAATCCACTACTAGGTTTACTAGTAACCTCACAATTAATAGACTAAAAAATGGAAACCCCCAAATTTCAAAAATAAAAATACAATTTCTATTTATATAATCTTAATAATTTCATAAATAAAATATTATAGACACATATATATATATATATATATAATTTTGTATGCTTATATCAGTATAATCACATAACATGTACATGAGCGATAACCTGGTGGGTGAGGAATCCATAAGAGCATCCAGCCGACCCAAGATCAAATGCAGGTAGAGACATAATTTCCAGGTACAGTAGCAGTATTGTTTTAGTAATGTTGCAGTAATGTAGCAAGAATTGTGTAAGTACTATAGTAGGTATTGTTTGTCACTCTAGCAGTTGGGACTATTCCATTGTTTGAGCCTTGAGGCCACCAATTCGTTCCCCGGGATCTTTAAGGCCTTCAATCCACCCATGCCTTTCAGTCAATATAGCCTTCAGGCCACCTCAAGCCCTTCAAGACAGCTTAAATCCATCGTGGCTCCTTAATGCCTTTGTGCCACTTTAGTGCAGATGTAAACAAGAAAACCTACGAGGAAAATGCTCCATAAGGAGGATGAGAAATGAGATTTCACCATATCAGAGGCTAAACAGATTACATGAATGAGAGGGTATGGAACCTTCCATCTGGGAAAGCTAGTTCATGAACGAGAAATCCTAGATGAACATCCTTGCAAAGGTGGAGAGCTGATTTCATGATGAAGATTCTGGGGAGTAGTAGTTACAAGTATTTAATCTGGGTTGTTTGTAATGATGGAAGCCTATGGAAAATGAATTACTATAAGGCCTATGGGCCATATAATACATTCACCAATGGGCCATGTAAGGGTTCCACCTCACCCCTTGAATTATGGATTATAAAAAAAATATGATGGCCTTCGGACCATTAGGGGACTCACATATCATCATCAAGGTGGTAGTCAACATGTACACGAACCATGTTATCATATTTAGGTGAATTAAAAAGGTAAGTCCAAAAATGACATAATATCTTTAATGAATGATAAATTTTTAAATAATATCATAATTGTTTCACATATGTAATATATAAAAATTAACCATATCCCTACCACATTCCATGTAAATTTCTAGTGAAAGACTAATCACAACACATCATGAGGCAGTAGTTCATCGTAAAAATGAGAGATGTTATCATATCCCATGTATACTTGGTTGTAAGAAGATATATATGATATAATAACAATGATGATATTACAATTTTATAGATATGATATATATACATATATACTTTTGATCTATCATCATGACCAACTGTGGGAGTTGTGAATGGAAAAAATGAATGACAACAGTTCATGAGGTGGCAGTCTGCTGCATGCACAAACAATGATTTCATAAATAATTTTATTAAATTGAATATGATTTTCTTTAATTTTCATATTATTATATCATAAAATTAGATGTAGGATCATTATGTTATTAAATCATCATAGTAAAATTGAAATTTGAAGAAGATAAATAAATAAAAAAATTCATGTTGATGAAGGTAACCCCTTTTCAACTAAAATCATTTTTTCATGAAATGCCTCCTATGCTAGATTTATTCCCAAAATAAATCTTCTAGTATATGGGAATGGAATTTGGGAAGTGATTCTTGTAGTTATTTTTTATCCAAAAGGGTGTGATTATAGGTGAGTGTGTTGCCTTTAATAAGGTAGGTGTGGGTCACATTAGTAATTTTTTTAAATGACTCAATCATACACAAGATTTTACCGTGAACCGTGCTATAAAAATATCATTTATAAAAAAAGGAAAATTGTTGAAATATTCACATAAAATGGTCATTGGAAAAGTTGGTATGTCATTTGTATCTCTAATATTCTTTATTTAACCTCAGGAAAATCGATATTTACATTAAATGTGGTAAATAATTTTTTCTTTTATCACTACTCAATTATTTATAAAATTAAGTTTACCAAATTATAAAATTTAAATTATTATTATTCTAATTATGAAATATTTTTTACAAAATCCATTCACATAAGCAGACAATTTAAATTTATATTTAGTCCTATAAACGTTGAGAGAAAAGATGACTTTAAATAGAAAATTGTCAAAAGTTTATAATGTTTTTATATCAAATATAATTATGAAAATCATTCCGATAAACTAAATTTTAATAATTGATATATTATTCTGATTACTTTACATTAGAACTAATTGAAAAAAATAATTTAACATTACAAATATTTTAAAACAAATCCCATTTTCAACTAAAATTTCTTAATTTTCTTTGTCATCAAAAGATGTAATATTTTTGAAAATACAAAAAATTAACCCAAAGATAATATTGATATAATTATTTTAAAATATATCATAATTTTAGCATATATTGTTTATTAAGTGGTTATAATTAATATTAAATTCTATGCATAAATTGATATTACATCATCTTTTATAAAAATAAATTAATCATAAAAACATTCTAATTCATTTAAATAATAAGTATTCTATTTGAAATATATAGATTAATAAAATTTTCATATTTTATAATGTGATATTAATAATCACAAACATAATATCTATATTATTAAATTATATTATATTATAGTTCGTTGAGCCTGGTGGTTGTGTGTTTTGTTAGCTATCGAAGAAATTAAATTAAAAGAAATATATTTTAGGGGTAATTTATGCTCAGTGTTACGTGTCACATAAATTGTCAGATAAATTTTTTATTTTACATTTTATGTATGTAACATAGAATATGAATACATATGTTGTATAAAAATTACAATTCATTTTAAAACACCATATATAGATATGGTATACTATTTAAGAAATAATCATATCAATAATGAAATGAATATGAAATGTTAGGGTAAAAATGATACTTAATGACAAAAATAATATTCATTCAATAGAATGATAATATAATAATAATTAATAAGTGAAAAAATATGAACTTCAAACCATTTAATATAAATATTTGGAATGCAATTAATATCTTTTAGAGAATAAAAAGAACTAGATGAGAAAAAAATTGTCAACATATATTTCCCTATAATGTCTTATCAACCATATAGAATAATTTGATGATTGTAAAAATTTTTCTGAAGTGATAAGTTCCTCGGACACTATATAAGTTAAAGAAATCATTCATTATGACTTTTTTGTTGTGAATATAGAAATTGAACCTTTTGACGAATCGTTATAAAGATTCCTTTCAATCCATATAATTATTTGTAACCTAAAATATCCATAATACATCATTTTCAAAAATAAAAAATATTTTCATTAATCTATTTTGAAAAATATAGATAAGGAATAAAAAAATACTAAACAATGAAGGGAAATAAGTTAATATTTTCTTTTAATAATCCCCTTGAATGTTTATCTTGAATTAAATCATAATGTTCATGAATAAATATATACTCATGTTCAATAACACAAATGGGAATATATACACCACATAAAAGTAAATATTTTCAAATTTCAAAATATTTTTTAACGGATTGGAAATTGAGAAGAAATCCCTTTCATATAGTCTAAATTATTACATTAACTCTTTATATTCAATAATAATAAACTATGTTTAATTATTTAAATTCATGATAAATTTTTTGAAGTTTATTATTCCTTTAATTTCATATATTTACATATTTGTTTTTTACATATTCAATTGATTTCAGATCAAATGTTTTTATAATATTTGGGTCATTTTCCAAAATGGATTTATTCGGTTGATAATGTTAAAAGATAAGTGTTTCATCATCTTTAGAATGATTATCATGAAAAATAGTAATGAAAAATAATAATTTATATAAATCATTTAAAATTTCAAGAAACATCAATAATTATGGTTTTAAAAAAATGAACAACATCATAATCATGAAGAGGGTAAGCTATACGTAAGTATGTATAACATTTTCCACTTTTTTATAATCATGACTGAAATAATATTAGTATTTTTTTATGTTTTTATTATTATAATTATATAATAAAAATAATATTACTTGTTTATATAGTTTTATATAAACCATTCTTGTGATATTGTGGTGAAAAAAAATCACAATGTTTCGTCAGTGTGGTTTTCCACATAATCACATGAGGGACGTACTCATTTTTCATTAAATTGAATTTTATGAAAAGTTATGATATAGTAATTTTAATTAATTAAAAATATGTAATTAATATCATATATATATATACACATGAAAAATCAATCATAATTACTTATTGTGAAATTATTTGATAGAAAAGTATATATGTTCGTGAGGAGGTATTTCTCCAAACACAAAGACAATTGATTCATTTCCTATTTAATGCGAGATGTAATGGATGTAAGTTATTCCATTAAAATTGTAATATATAAACATAAAAGAGACACTAATGATAGTATATTATCATTATTGAGTAATATTTATTGGATATGAAGATGATATAAAAAAACCCTTAGTTTATAAATACAACTCTTCTTCAAATAACCTATTTAGGATTACAAGTTATGTATATAATTATATCTATCAGTGAGAGGGGGTTATGGAAAATTATTACATCAGATTGTGAGGTGGTAGTCGGTGATACTATTTAAAAAATATAAAATTTCCAATTTTATTGATGTGGATACAGATATAGGATATGTGAATAACATCATAACGTATTAGAATATGTGATATAATAATGTTATTATTTTTTCATTGTTGAATATGAATCAATGTGTGTGGAAGAATAAATTATTAAAAATTTCATTTAATAATAATAAATCTTCTTTGAGCAACCTGTAAAGATTATATATAAATCCATCCTATATTGAATTTATGAACAAACCAATGCCATTGGGATGTGGGAATGGATTAATGGAAAGTGTTTGGATAGGAATCGATATATATCTAAAAAAAATTACAAATTGAATAAAAGTGTAGATGAGGTTCTAATTTATATGTGAGGGGATGATCACTTTTTTAATCTCATAATGTATTAAATTATTATAGAATAACATTCAAATAAAAATGAAAAAAAGAGATATTATTTGAATATGGGATGATTTTGGAATAAAATAATATCATAAATTAAAAAGTATACATGTTTTGGTTATGTTTTTACTATTATCATTATGTTTTAATCCCTTGTTTCCTTTTTGACAATCACCACAATTATAAATATTTATACTTGTTAAGTGCCAATAATGTCACAATAAAATGAAAAAAATGGTCCGTGTTTGATTATCTAAATAATATCCATATCTGTTATATATATATATATTATTTTTATGAACTTAAAAACATTTAATAAATATTTTTTTGTTATCAAATTACATTAATTTCATATTAGACGCTATTAATTTAATTTTTCATAAAAGAAATAAGAAAATTAGGAAATTAAAATATAATCCCTTCACACATTACTAAAATGTTTTATATATCCATCATTTTAGTAGAACCCAATAATTATTCCAAATTATATTAGTTTTAATATTTTTAAAATCATTTTGTTTTATTTTTCAATGAATTAAATAAATGGTGTGTTTGTGTTCCAAATACATTTAAGGATATTAATTCATAACTAAAATATATAAAAAATTACCATGACAATAATAAATAATTTATATTTAAAATTAACATTTGAAACCCAAAATAGATTTTATTTATCCTTATAATAAAACATTATAGATATTAAAATTTGAAAATTGAAATTTTTTTCGTTATCTATAACATAAACAATAGAAATTTCAAAATCATAGTAAAATATAACTATAAGGTCATACTTTTGTGTGTGAATGATATTTCATGAAATTGACTAAATAAATTAAATTAATTCCATATTTGGGTAAATTTTAATCTTCTCATGACGTTATTTTTAACAATGATTACTTAATTTTTCATTATGATAGGGAGAATTTTTTACTATTATTGTTATTCATAATGATCAGAAATAAAAGGAATATATTCACTAAATTTAGTATTATTTACTACAAATATGGAATTCACTTTTATGATTCAATTTCAATAATTCATAGAAATTAATTACTGATTCGAACAAAAAAGGAAATGAATATTGAATTTTAGAAAAAAATGCACTTTATATATAGAATTTCATCCAACAAAATCAAGTATAAATTTCATTCAACAAACCAGTATTGGATTATTAATAATTTAATTTAATTTATATTTCTATTAATAATTTAAATAAATTAATGTAGGATTTTAAATTATTTAAAAATAAATATATTTGTTAATTAAAACAATTATTTTTAACTATCCATTGAAAAATGGAATATTATATTATATTCCAAAAAATATACCTTTATATAATTTTTTTATTTTTATCCAAAAAATAATTTTCTATTAATTAAATAAATTATCTATAATTGGAATAATTAATTATATTATTTTCTCATAAAAAATATGTTATTTGAATAAAAAATTTTGATTATTAAATATACATTATATACAAATTTAGTGTCTATTTCCTAACAATTAATCAATAATTTTTATATTACATTAATAAAAGTGATTTCATAATTTGGATATTCTTATTTATAACATCATTTTAAGTTAATATTATATAACATTCATATGAAAATATTAATATTTCATGGTATCATTAATACTCCGTGTTGTGAGTTTTATAATCTCCCGAATAATTGTTTTAAATATATGTATATTTAAAGAATGGTAGGTTGAACTAAGTTTATCTTAAACATTCAAGATCATTGAAAAAATTGGATAATATAAAAAAAATCCCTCTCGATGGATGTCGATTTACGATGTGTCTTGTATTATCCTAATAGAGGAGGAATCAACCCAACTGTTCCCATGGGAGAATGCTGATAATAATCCAAGCACAATTGGGTCGGTGTAAACATTTTATTTTATTTATAAATACTGTATTATTCTTAATGGTAAAAAATTCCATTATTCTTTGTACTGTGGAATTGTGGATATGGTTGCAATGAAACATGGGATCTAGAATTATTGATTATACAGTAGTGACCTTTTATCTTTGTGACTCTTGAATCTAAGGTTATTTATGGGGATAGAGGTTTTTATGGTATCTAGAATATTGATACCCACAATGTCACCAATAATATATATTTTTATCTTGTTGTATACTCTTTTGAGATGTTATTGGGAGTCATAGGTTTTGAATTTTCTATTTTAGAGAAAACAAGAATGGAAGTATGTTATGAAGAATAATTTATCTAACCTTGGGCTAACCATGTATTATAGATCAATTATTTCCATTTTAATTCCAATGTATTTGATAATAATATTTTTGACCACGTATCACAACCTATTAGACAATGATAAATGAATTCCAATGGATAGTGGCCAATACATAGTAGGAATATAGTTTAACATATTTTGAGTCATAATCATGTGGCCAATCCTAATTCTTTAAAACTAACAAATTACCATGATTTCCGTAGACATTTAAACATAAAAACACCTCTTAATTTCACATTATCACAAACTAACCACTAAATAGATTTGTGGGTGGTTTTCCTTTTATCATATTGGTTAGTTTCCACTCATCTTGATGAATACCTTCAAGGTATGTGTGATTTATAGTTTATTTATCCCTCTTCTTATAGCTTCCATTTATGTCTCATCTTCTATATGTTTTAAAAACCTATTTGGGATCTGATTATTTGATTTATGGTTTAGATGTATAATTGATGGTGTTTCTCCTAGTTCTATGCTTATAAGGAGTTGATCACTAAATTATTTTCCCTAAGTTTTAAGGCGACAATATTTTATTCCATCCCGAAGTATGTTTTTAAAAAAGAAAATTATAACAGTTGAATTATTTATTTCAATAAAAATACATTATATCGTTTATTTAACTGATTTATTTTATATCCATGTATAATTTCATCATAAAATATATTCCCTTAAAGTTTTTTTATATTAAAGATAGTGTAGTGAGCACTATGTGTTCAATGAAATGCCTCAATAGTGTATTGGAAATAAAAAAATAGTATTTTCCCTCACGGATGAAATAATTCTTCATAGAGGTTATGTTTTATAAATTTTTAAAAGATTTTGAAATTTATTTTCAGACAACCAAGAACATCGGGAACATTGGTTATATCTAGAAATGTATGTATGTCACTTTAGTGTGTGTAATACCACAACAGGTTTGATGTAAATAGACCATGACTCGACCTATTATCAAATGGATGCACATTATTTTGGGCTTAGTGTTGCTTTATGATTCCATGTATGTAATCCAATAGACATTAGCTAAACCAAATACTTTATCGATTATGTAATGTTATACATATTATTTTATATTTAATTTTTTTATTAATGGTTTATCCTATGGTATATACATGGTTTTTTTGTATTTCATGTAATTAAATAACAACTACGTGAAATATTCTATATACATATGAATTTAGATTGATTTTATTAAAATAAATATATTTTTTCAAAAAGTTTGAAGTTTGTGTAATTATTTATAAACTTGATATTTTTATAAATATATATATATATATATATTAAATTTTCATGGAATTATAAAATTATATAGGTGTTGTATAATCTTGATTTTTATGGATTCAATGTGATCTTTTTATCCTAATAGGGGTGATATAAATGTGCTATCATCGACATATCAATTATCATTTATTGGAGCTCAAAGAAGCATGTTTTGATAATCTTTACAGGGGTTACATCCTTATATACATAGAGTGGTGATCCATATGTGATCTATTGTTCTACATTCTAGGTCGATCGATCATTGGGCGATAGAATAGTATGTTGATTGGAATACATTATTCATGTTGATCCATGAACCTTAGATCATAAATAGACATATATATAATTTCTCTTTCACAAGATGAATATATAGAGGAGGAATCGAAAGAGGGTTTCATTATCGAGAATAATTCTCAAGTCTTGATTTTGGATGAAATACAAAATAGGTATAATCATATATTTATTGAGATAGGATTTATGTTAAAATAAAATTTAATTTCAGGTTGTAAATTAAATAATATTATAATTTTAATAACCCTCATGACTTGTAATAATAATGAAAATAGTATTCGTTTGTGTTGCATCCAACTCGTGCAATAATAAATATTATTTAACTAGATTTTTAATAAGTACATTTTAGTGAAAAAACCATGGTCTATTAAAATTTCGCTATAATTGATTAAAAACCTGAATATAATTTAATATAAATATATATAATTCATTAATAAATATTTTATATTTTAGAAAATATTTATATGATCCCTATATATTAAGACTAATATTTATTCAGTAAATTAAAATAAAACATAATTTACATGATACCATTGGAAACACATATTGTGTGACCCTCTTGTAATCCATCACCTTGGTATTTTGTGGGATTTCCTAAATTCAGTGATTATTTTCAGGAAATGGGTCATGTAACCCAAAACAAATAACATGATGTCACCCGTATGAAGACCATGTTGTAATGATTACTTATAGCATAATCCCTTTTTCATAATATCTATTTATACAGGTTGAACATCTGTTCCCCCAATTTATATGATCGGTAAGTATTTAATCAAATATCTAAAATAAATGTGTCTTTTCACCAATGATGTAGAATTAAATGATATAACTATATTTAAATATAGTATTTATGATAAAAATTCAAAATTGATAGAATGGTTGATTCTATCATTAGTTTATCCACTAATGATATCTCAATCGTGAAACATCTAAAAATAACTATCTCTCCACAAATATATGGTGTCATAGTATTCATTATAAATACTAAGTAAAGAATTTAGGACCTTCATTAATGAAAATAATAATGTCTATGTACATTTAATTTTTCTCATAATAAAAATACTTGATGACACTAAATCATTTTGTGTTCATGATGGCTGGTATGTTCTCATAATATATCATATATGAGAATTCCATGTGCGAATTTCATGAGAAAAAACATCATCCGGTTTTTCTTACTTATAGTAGATAGTCTATATATTATTTTTCCCATCATAGTAATTTATCGGACCACATAACTATATTTAATAACTTCATCAAAACACTCCAATGTTATAATCATAGTAGGAAACTTCTATGACCTTATCAAATCGAAATATACTCTAGGCAGATATTACATTAGATTCTTAAAGAACCATGACAAATATATAATATGTTTTATTAATATTTACTACTTTTATTATTCATATAAAAATGTATATGTAGTGGGTCCTTGGACAAAAATTCCAAAAAACTCCCACTTGGTCTTGATATATCTTCCTACGACATGATTCTATTAGACCTCATAGGATTAACACTTATTTTCTAAGAAAAGTTTTTAGTCAGGGTGTCCTCTGTGTTTTCTTTTATTGAAATAGTACTCCCTAAAATTTCACCTACTTGATAAAATACATCAAGAGATGATACATAAAAATTGTGTGGTTAATCCATTGATGTTACATTTCCTCTTTTGTGATATCCATCATTTTAGTATTATAACAATATAGTGTGATAGGATTTTACTAATAGGTACACTATTATGCTCTTGGATAATGTTTTACTTTTGTACTACACCCTTATCTACCTTAAATATCATAATATAATTTGAATGTATTAAGGAATATGTGAACACAACCTACATTTTTCTCTTAAACTCCACATGTCAAGCCTCATCACTAGAAAAAATCATGTTTCCACATTTATTAAAACAATATTTACCGCCATCTAAAACCATTTCAAAAAACCACTCCTCCTCATTATCTTGAGTAGTTAAGGGGGATATATGAGGAATTATTTTAAATTCCCAAACCCCCAATGTCTATAAATAAATTACAATGGCCTAAAGAACAATTTTAGGATCATTTTTCTCTTTTAATTATAAACATAAAAAATCAAGTAATAGTAACAAAACTAACCTCAATATTGTTCATTTAGACAAAAAAAAACCTAAAAATTACCAAACCAATAACTTATATTAGAGATTATGTGGATCCCAAAATACATACCTAAAGAGGGGAAAAAGATAGTCAAAACACTAGGGTGACAACAACATTAACAACTCAACATAAACCATGTTCCAACTCGATATGTCAAGAAAGGGTTTTTGAGACCGAACCCTAAATTATTTATATACCTATTTTTCATGTGAATTGATAGATATCATCTAAAAATGCATATTATTTCTCATTTAGGGGGTGAGTATAAACTCTAAAAGAGTTCTCTAATGGTTTTCCAACTCAAAAGACTAACAAAAAACATATTGTGAAATTTATAGATATAGTTTTAATAAGTAAATATAGTTTATGACAAAAAAATATTCATTTTTCAAGGAAATAATCAACAAATCTTTTAAACTATTTCACATTTGATTTGGAATATTTTATTTGTTTCATTCTAGGAATTTAAAATTTCTTATAAATATTTATGAAAATCAAATTTCATAATTAAGAAAAAAACTAAACTACCGTTTATATAATCCTAGTTATTTTTTAAGATTTTATTTATATATGAGTAAAAAATATTACTATTATTTTATTAAGTAATATCTATATATTTTAATATATTTATCTTAGTTAAATATTTTTTTAGAAAATTATTAAACATTCAATTCTTTACTCAATATTTGATGTTCCTTGGAAAATATTAATTTAATGTTTTAAGTTTTGGATATGTTTTCAATTTTTAAGAAAAAATACTTTCAACAAAAATGTATGTAAATAATGGTTCAAATGTTTATAATATCCTTTTTTCACTCCATATATAATTTAAAAGTCATAATTAGTATAAATTACTGAATATTTTAAAAATTATGAGATTATGTATATAATATAATTAACTTTTAATATTTATTATTTGTGATTAGTTGTAATGCTATTAATAACAATGAGACTATTATTATAAAGATTATGATAATTTCATAGATTAATTAAATGTTATATTTTTATAACCAAATATAATATTATTATTTTATTAATGATATCAAATAATATTTATTTGTATTGTAACCTTTATTCTAAAATATTATAATACAATGATTATTTGGTGATTATTTTCAAAAAGTAATCAAATTTAAATTACATGATTTACCAAAGATGTTACTTACAAAAAAAATAAGATAAATGAAATTAGTTTTTGGACCACATAATAAGAAATTTTAATTTTCTTTTGATTAATTATTTTATTCCATTTCTTTACCCAAAAATTGGCTAACCACTAACGGACAACAATATGGGACAATTCAACTAGCTTGTAAGATCCACTACAGTCCAATAAATGTGGGAGTATTCATCCTTGACCATCCTTATAAGTTATTAAGGTGATGAAGGAGTTGAGAATAGATCCCATAAAGAGATAATGAGCATTTGTTAAAGGCTTAGGGTTTATTCATGGGTTACGCAAAATGACAGTTGGGCCTATGTAGAAGTCTCATTGAGATATGAACTCGTTACCACATTTGGAAAGAAATTGGGGATCACTTAGATTATAAGCAATCAAATACCTGAATTTTTTTTAATATGGAATGTCTCTCTTTATTGAATATACACACATTTTAAAAAGCGCATTTAAATATCATTTTTATAAATGGTTTGATCATGGATGCTCAATACTCCTCTATCTTATCTTTCCCCCCATACCCATAATCCCTCAACTATTCTTGCAGTTTCTTATGAAAGGAAATCTAGAGATATCTCTATCAAAGGACCCCTTCGGACTCCTTTAACATCAAATAAATTATTCCATAGGGTGTCCAACCTAATATATGATACCAATGAAAATTTTCACATAGTTCAATTACAAGATCATCAAAATATCTTCCAATATGTTCATCCTAAATAGTGTTTAGACCCATAATTTCAATTCGTTCTTCTTGATGAAGTTGGGCCAAACATCATGAATTAATAAATTTTATCAAAATTTTAACAATTTTTAATTGTGTGTTATACTAATTTAAAAATAAATTGGATTATTTTTACCCTATTTCATTGGGATGTGTCCACTCAAATCAATGATTTTTACACCTCTATTAAGACCCACCATATCATAGAACACGGTTTAATGGTCTTTGATCGTCACCTTCCTTTATTACAAAAATCACCAAATACATATTTCTGGAAGTTGAGCCATTATCTATTGTAATACAAACCAATACTTAGGTAATGTATGTTAACTATAGAATAATATTAATAAGACCACTTAATAAATTTCCTTATTCCTTTTCTACAAGCTCAAACACCCCATTCAAGTAGATCGAAGGTCACTTACATCATTTTGTTAAAACACCCTACGTAGAAAAACCAATTCCATTTCTAGTTTCTTGGCCAAGATATTATAATTTTTTTAACTATACTTATGCCCTTAGAATTATTATAAATATATATATATAATCCACAAAAATTACATGTTGTATTTTTAAAGGGATTACTATTTTTCAAACCAATATATATATGTATTATTTTATTTTCAAGTGAAAATATCACTTTCAAAATACATATCCTTAAAGGGTGTGTATATATGTAACTATATATATGTATTTTTTTCATATTAAATATTATCCATTTCTAACACTCTTAATTATATAAGGTGTTAATTTCAAATCATGTTCTTGTTTGAATGTTTGTTTCAAAATTATAAGACTATTCTTTCTTCTTTTAATATTTTTAATTTTATATACATGTTTATATATATATATACAAAAAAACATACCAATATCATTACTTAAGATATAATTATAAATATTTTATGTATGAAAATTTACCTTGAATCTGAGTTATGTTATTACTCGTGTGTATACATTCAAAAAAATTATGTAGTGATAAAAATATTTTATTAAAAATTTAAAGTATTATGAATAATGTGTTTCCAGTAATTTTGTCCTGAAACTACATGTAAATATAGTAATGAATTTTCTAGGTAATATTTCTATGATTAGTCATATTTCTTTTTAAAATTATTTTTTTGGAGTATTTTTTTTAATATTTCTGTTATTTTATGAGAATGATTTATAGATTTATGCTGTTATTGTATGAATAAAATGGTCATTTCTGAACACCATCAAAAATGGATATCTCATTTATTATTCTTGGATGTATTATAATGAAAATTTTTAACACTTTATGTCTTATTTAAATTAAAGGAAGGTTTATTATTTTATGGTTGTATTTTTTAATACATTGATGTTAATTATTCTTTCATTGAAAATTGTTGCATTTATGAAATGTCTAATTTTTAAGATATTTTGTTGATCCAAATATATTAGATGTTTTTAGAGGAGTATAAATATATATATATATATATATTTAAATTATACATATATATTTATTTTATTGATTTTAAAATAAATATTTTAGTATATATATATAAAGATGAATATGTTTTCATAAAATTCATTAGATAAACATTTTAATCATGCTAGGGAATTGGGGAGTGCACCAACCCATATAATATATTGTAATACAAAAATTCCAACAATGTTTCAAGTGTCCTGTTATTTTTCCAAATATTCTATAATATTTTTAGAAAAATCACTAAAATATTTCATCAAGTATATAATTTCAATGTATATGTATTTTTAAATGTATTGTATAATTTTAAAATATTATAAATTTTAAAAGGTTCTATAATATTAACAAGGTATATGTGTTTTCATAATAATTATGATATCCTCAATGCATATGTTTTTTAGGGAATTTTCAAAATTTTATTTTCAACAGACATTTACATTTATTTTTAAAGCATCCATATTTTAAAAAATTGTATTCAAAATGTTTTTGTCAGAATTATAATAGTTTTGAAACTAATTTTAACATTTTTGAGGGACAACTAGTGAAAATAAAGAAATTATAACTATATAAATATATATATATATAATATCTTTTTTGATTTAATGGGAAAAGGTTATTAAATAATTTTTAAAAAATATATTTTCAAATGTATTTTCAAAAATCTTTTACACTAGATTTTGAAAAACCCATATCTGGGAAATTATACCCACCCTATTATTTTCAAAACGTTTTCAGGATCATTATAAAGATTTCAATGATATTTTCATCAATAAAGATAAAACATAAGAAAATCCAGGTAACATCTTTTTCATTACTGTTTTTATCTATATTTTTTTATAGTTACTCCTCTTTGAGAAATCTAATAATTGAATAGATTGTGGATGTCTAAATCCCTATAATTTTTTCCAATATATTTTTAAAAAATTATAATACATTTTATTTGGAATAGCATTCTGTTGCACGGGGTATAGGGGAGTTTCACTATTCCATCTCCACACACACTACAATATACCCACATAGTCTTAGTGTCACTATTGATGGTTGAAGTCTATGTCCAAAATCCATTATATTTTTTATTAGTTCAACAAGACCATAACCTATTCCATTCAACACACAACCAAACTAGTTATTACTATATCATGAAAATAATATTAACAAAACCAAATCTTAATTCAAAATATTTCATATAAAATAATATAGATATTTTGTATAATTTCAAACATAACTCAACTTTCATCAAAACTGAGTTATACTGTCCAAATAAAATATTAAAATTCTAAAAAATGGTTATCTAGAAGACCAATAAAATTTTCATAACATCAAATCCAATATGAAAATAATATTTCCATCTAGAGACTCATAATTATTTTAAAATGATTCAATGTTAATAATTAAAAAACAAAGATATTATATTCAAAAGAATGTGGTGCCAATAAAAAATAGCCCTACCTCATAAATTTTGGTGAAAACAAAATAATGTAACAGAAAAACATCACAATATAAACACAAACAAAATTTAATTATCTAGAACAAACTCAAACTTATCATAAGACCATTCATAATAGATATATCAATCCATAATAGAATGAATATATAGTTATAAGATATGAGGGAGAGAGTAGCTTAGAAAAAATGTAGAGATATGTAGAAAATGCACTTATTCTGGAATCCAATAATCCAAATCACATAGAATCACATATATTTCTCTCCCATATTGATGGGGATGGTCACTCTTGACATGGAATGAATAGGATTTTATGTTAATGGATGATTTGGGGAAAATAGGATCAAAAGATTTAATAAGGATTAGAATCATTTTTTATGAAGGTCCAACTATACACCACATAGGTAAATCTCATAGTTTATCTAAATATGTCTCAACCATGTGGTGCTACTATATTAATTCGACATTTCAAATAGTTACCTCATTCGATTTGAAAGACAATGTCCCAATTGTGAATTTTCCTATTTTTTAAGATACATGATTTCTCTGGGGAATTCACTTAGTTTGACCGAACCAGGTGCCAACAATACTCTTTCTCAGTTTCCCTTATTTTCTCTTGCATGGTGTCTTAGAGATTATTCACTTTTTTATGAACTATTCAAAAAAACATTTATCCAACAGAAAATCCTCCAAAACATGAAAAACCCCTCCAAATATCTGGAATCATAACCTGAAAATTCTATAGATAAAACAGGTGAATAAGGGGTTTTTTATCTAAAACCAAGGTGTTACAATGATTCTTTATTCAAGGCCTATTGATGATTAGTGATTAGACACTACATTTTTTATTTAATAACATATAATTTTTTATGGGTTACTTTTAAGGGGAAGGGTTTTATTTTTAATGATTTTTTTTTGATTTTATAGAATTTAGAGTGTTTTTTTATAGTGGTGACAATGTTTCCCATGTATACATACTCTTAACCTTTAATATTTTTGTTTCTCAGACTAGTGATTTGGATTTTTTTTATTTCTCATGGTTGTGAATTATTTCATCCACATTAAACTATATTGTTTATTCATTTTATAGTATACATGTGACATACTATGTTATCTTATTGGGTGGAATAATTCCCATTATGTTTTATGTAGGAATCCAGGTGCCTTGCAACAGCATGTGGAAACATGAAATGGTATTAAATCATTATATAAGTTCAGATTAAGATATGTGTCTTGTCTCTCGAAATTAGTTCATTACATTTCTTATCTAGTTAGAAGATACTAAAATTATTATCATAAAAATATGATTATTCAAAATAGTTTCATTTTGATTATAATTAACAGAGTAGTTTGGATCATTTTGAATTATTTAAGAATATTCAATAAATTTGAAATAATATTATTTAGGAATCAATTATAAATGAGCCTAAATAAAAACATTAAACATGATATAAAGACTGATTTTAGTATGTTAATATTGGATACCAACCATTCATCTAAAAATCAAAATGTCAGAAATTTTATCATCATCATCTAATGTAAAAGTATGTTATACAATAAAATGAGAACCAATATTCATAAAATGATTCATACCGAATTGTTTTAAGTGTTCTTTATTTCATATAACATAGTTAAATAAGATACTATCATATAAATTTGAAATTTTAAACCTAATATTATTTTCATTTCACGCATAATGATCAATCAACATTCATTGTTCCTAAATTAGGGAAAAAAAATTCATCGGTTGAACAAAAAAACACATCATCAATATCAATTTGAAATTTTAAATGGTCATTTTTGGTTTATTTTAAAAAGGGTGTTAAAAAATATACAAAATTAAATATATATGAAATGTAATATTAAATGAGGTTATACCATGAATTACTGGATTGTTTTAATTCATAATTTTATTTTAGAAGAATTAATTTTTTATCTAAAAAATTATTTTAAAATTTATGTTATTGTTAAAAAAATTATTAATTAAAAAAATGATTTTGTATCCATTTGATATGTTCTGGATTTATGATGTGAGTGAAACTTCAACACGATTATTATGGTTATAATTGAGTTATGGGTGAAATGGTGGCCATATTTTCCTTTCTTAAGTCTTTTTTATAAAATTTAGTATCTAATCATAGATTATTTCTCGTAATATTACTGGATTTTTCAGTTTATTCGAAACTATATTAGATCCTATAATAATTTAATAAATATGAATTTTCTAAGAGTCTATCTGCCTATTTTTTAAAATTTATTAATTTCGTCTTTTGTGTAAAGTATCAACTTTACATCATTAGGGGCATAGATATGGTTTTGGTGTTCAAGGACAAAGGAAAATGTTTTTTGTTCAACCTCATTTGAATTGATCTATGAGTACGAGTCTCCACTTGTAAATCTCCAATTAAATTTTAGGGTTGATGAACTATATTTTTTAAATGTTTTGGAGGAAAATTTAAAGTAAATGTTTTAATCATGGTATTTTATCATTAATTTTTCATTCAAAACATTTTTTTCAAAACAATTGTAAGAACAATATTTTTTAAAATATTCAAAAAACAGCATCGATTGATACGTAAACCATTTTATCCCTATATTTAAATGTAAAATATTTGTATCATTATTTGTAATTACCAAGAATGAAACCATTTTTTGATTTAGATTCTATTTTTTAACCATTTCTTTTGTGTCTAAATAAATTTGTTTCAAAAAATATTGAATAATATTTCATTTATATTTTTAATATACAAATTTCTAATACATTTTTTTCTTTATAAATGGACTTATAAGACAATAATTAATGATATAACATGAAATATTTTGTGCATAGATATAAAATGACTAGAAGAGAAATGTTTTCTTCCATGATCCTTATAATTGAACTTTTTTTAAAATTAATTTCAATATTAGAACATTATAGAAATATAATGAATGGTTTGAAAGCCTTACATTCATTTGTAATGAAATAATCTAATGTGAATATTGTAATTTTACTAAAAATTATGATAATATAGGATTTTTAACTATATTTGGTACGATTATTATGACCTAAAAACCAAGATGGATTATCTCAATATAATTTTAAGAGGAAATTTATTTTTTTGATTTAATAGTGGATTTATATTGAATTCCATATTTTCATTCATTAAAAAACATTTCATTACTAAAAAATATGGGAATATCTAATACTATTTTATTACACGTATGATTGATAATAGAATGTGTGAAACAAGGACTATGTAGTCTATTCTAATGCCATGAATCATTCACATATGTAATCAAACCTTCAATATTTTTAATAGAAATTATTTTTAAATTAATTAATGAATAATAAAAAATGAATTGGTAAATAAATGTTTACATTTTTTATCAAATACATTAAAAATATACAATTAAAATCATATTTTAAAACCACCGTCAAAAATAGGAATAATTTATATTAAACTATGTTTTAATAATTTTATGAATGGATCATTTTTTATAAGGTGTCATTTAAAAAAATGATGGTACCATAACTGGTGATCTTAATCTTATTATTATTAAAAATTTGTAAAATCATCCTTAATGATTATTAGTTTGATTTAATTCAAAAAAATACGCATACATGTTTCTTGAGAAACCAAAATATCATCAACACATTAATTATTGGGTTTTTCTAGGAAGATATATTTCTAATAAAATTCAATAATTGTCCATATTTGAACATATAAAACACATGTCCACTAATGTTAGACAATAATGATTTGAAAATCCATGTTTATAAGATTTTTGAAGAATGATGAAAAAATATATATTCCATATCAAGAATTTTTACAATCATGTTTATTGATTAAAAATAACATTTATAAAAAATATTATAAATTCTTCATTAATATATTTGAAATAAAAATTAGTCTTATTTTGATTTATATGGGTTTTTTCAAGATCTGATTAAATAATTTTAAAGAAATATTTTACTAGTTTTTGGATACCAAAAATTTTATTGATATTTTATTCTATATATTTGGATTCATAAATTAAATTTCTGATGCCATTGATTGGGTATATATGATTATTTTTATTTGATTCATTTCTTATATTCATGGGTAGATATTCATTTTCAATGAAGAGAAGATCATATTTCTCATGGATATGATCATTTTCTTGAACCTCGTCTTTATTTAAAATTATTAAATGTTTTTTAATGAAAAAAATTTGATATTGTCCTTTTAAATTTTTATATCTAGTATATTTATAAGATAACATCCTTTCCTGACTAACCACTAATATGATAGTCGGACCAGTGAGCCATATTGCCACAAGCACACCTCTGAAAATTCTAGAGGTTCCATACAAGCATTTGGGGTATCATGAGGTGATATAGGGGATACTATACACACTTATTAGAGTAGCATAATAGTATAATAAAAAATTAAAAAAAATACATATAGTAGTAATATAATAAATACAAAGTCATGGATGAATAATATGAACTTTATATAATTGATATATCCAATTAATATGTAATACAATGAATTCATTGAGATATTTTAATATATAACAAAATTAGAAACATAAATCATGCTAATATATACAATGTTAAAAAATAAAGAAGTAAAAAATAATGAACTAAAAGAAAGTCCCCAATATATATCTGCACAAGCATCCTGAGCTCTAGCTCAATCCAATGCTCCTAAATATGGGTATAGTAAAAACTACACAAGCATAGGTCTATGGTCCTTGAAGACTCTAGTCTACTTGAGTACCCCAATTCAATGGCGACCCGATATGGGAGTCAAAAAATAATCGCAGTTGGTTCATATCCAAAGTGTGTATGATTGTAACTAGATTGTAATGTTTAGGAAGAAAGATCAAATTTATAAAGTAGGAAAATTAGTCTATAAAACTGGAAAACCAATTAGAAGGTGTTTTTTCTATATATAATTTATTAATCTAGGGAAACTCTATCCATATACAAAAGGGTAGCCCAGAATCTAAACATGCATTATATCAATCAACAAAAAAATATTGAGAAACTAAATCATCAATAAAATAATGATTAATATCAAAAACCATTAATTTTTTTCAAAAAGACATTGCTCTTATATTGAGGTGTTGTATTTTAAATTCCTGACATTTTTCAAAAACAATCCATTCATCATAATTATAAACATTAATCTCATGGAAAATTAATCAATCAGAATCAATGAAACATTTTAGGAAAACTATAAAACAAGTTGATTCAATTCACAATGGTTTGAATGGGATTGGGAGGGTGCCATTATTATTTTTACTCTTACATACAGGGGAAAATAAATTTATAATCTCAAATAAAGGATTAGTAAAATGTTTAAGGAATCATAAAAAAATTATAAGGGAAATACATTCCGGCACTCCAATGGGTTACCATAAAGGTTGAAACCATCATCTAAATCCCTAACTAAGGTTTAGTATTTAAGTAACAAGGTTAAATGATCAATTAAATATGAAAGAAACATGTTTAAGGTAATGATTAGAAATGGTCAGAGTGTGGTGCAACCACAAATTCCATAAAATATTGATAAATTAAGAAAAAATCAATATAAAACCTACCTCACAGTTATTATGATCTACACTTCCAATATCGCAATTTGATTTGATCCATTTTAGAAGACATCAATGAAACATACATTTACCGTTGAAATAGGTGATGTTATCTTACACCTAAAGAGAATATCTGAGATAGAGAATAATGAAGCAGTATCCAAAAGGACTCCAAAGATTTATTCTATAGATCCATAGAGACTCACATAGAATGATTTAGATGATGGGTGAGATAGTTGTCTGGAAACTTATATTATTATTAGAGGACGAAGTCATATGAAACAAAGATAGCCTCACAAGACTACTATAGAAGAAGGAAGAAATGAAATAAAAATATAATCACGTTAAGTGAAAATAGTCATTTCACCCTAATAACTTGGTTGGATGGTTTGGATACACCATTTTCCCAAATGATGAAACACCCATTTCTTAAGAAAATGACTTGTATAGTTTGGATTACAAGGTTACAATAACCATGTTCCAACAATTTCGTGAATAGTGATAAGGCACTACCTAATTGGAACTACCCATGTGAGAATGTCACAGGGTTTGGGTAAGCTATGTACAGCCCATAAAAGAAGTTTCTTCTCCTTTCTCTGTAGGCACATGGTTTTCTACTTGAGGCAGCACTAATTTAGATAAACTATTCACCTCTTTTTGACCCACCAAAACCTAGAAATTCCATCCCTAGAACTCCCTAAACATGATGAGACATCTGAGGGACCTCGTGGGTCTTCACCCAAGTAAAAAAATAAAATTTAATAGTTCTAACTCTGATAATTATGTTCCACATCTTAGTATAAAAAACAGACCATCTAGTAAACATAAAAGATCTAATTGACATGGAATTTTACATTGGCTCAAAAAATAGGATGTTATAACCTCCACACCATTGAACATTCATTCCTTGACAAGCCTTAAGGAAAAAAATTCAACCAGTCTACTAGGGTCATGACGTCTCATTCAAATGTTTATGTGGCGCTTCCAAATTCCCAATGCAACATTGAGTGTCATTTAAGGAATAAACACATAATCCATTACTAATTGTTCCAATGCTCATTTTCCATCTGAAACACCATGACGACACATAATTGTGACTTTTAAAATAGACCCAATATCACATCATCGTATTATTAAATAGATAACCAAAGGTGATCCCAACCATTTCCCTTTATGTTAGAAATGGTATAATTCTGACCCACGGTGTCTCCACCATTAAAATTTCCCCTAAGATGATGATTTTAGTCATTTTTTTAATACGCCTGGTTTTATTATTGAATTTTAAAATGGATGATTCCCCACTGACCAATGTTGTATATGTCGATCTAGCTTCTCATGAAAGGCCCTGGTCAATAGTTTCTTCCCACATCTCCAACCGAAGATATGATTTTAAATGGTTCTTGACCAAATGTACACATAAAATAATAAGGAATAATTTCATGAAATTATAAATCATTTTTTCTTATAAAACATTTAAATATATAAATATATAATCCTTGAGATAGGCACTAAGATAACATTCAATTCCAAGGTGTGATGTTCCATGAATAAATTTTAAAAAAATATAATATAATTTTTATACTATATAGATGAAAGAAAAGGTTCATATCTTAAATGGTAGATCATATTATAGATATAAGTCCACAATTGATTCCACATCATGTCTTTTTCCCAAGGTGGGGCGTACCTTTTCTAAATGTGGGGCTTTAGTGAGAAAATTCACCTAGTAGAAAAATATTGAATAAAATAATTCAACATAATTGTTTTATCACAAATGATTAATCAAAAAAAATCAAATTGGGACTCATATTGAAAATCTGAGATCACTATTGAATGTAAAATGGGTCATTTTAACTAGTCATGACATAAAATGACAATGTGTGGGTGTTTCAGATTCCATGTCGTGTAAGGCTCCTACAAATAGAGGTATACAAAAATTGAGTTACGGTTGGCCCCTAATTATCTCTCTATCCCTCTATACAAATCCTTACTCCACTATCTCTCTATTTATTATTTGGTGGATCAAGAAAGAATCATCAATAGAAATTTAGTGGATCATAATGGAATCATAGTGCACGTCATCAATGATGAAGGTATCTAACGAGGATGAATTTCTTTTATTCTTTTAGTTTTGATTTTGGTTTTAATTGAATTTCCTTCATTTATATTTATATTTATCATTTTGAATACCATCATAAATTGAAAACCTAACATGTACATCTTTATCTACACTATATGAATTTTTATTCTCTATGTTCTATTCCATTCATTATGGTGATATTTTTTAATTTTTTGACACATCAAAACACCAACAGATCTTCAAGAGGAGCCTGGTGCTATAAAGATCACATCCTGAGGATTCCAAAACATGTATCGACATAATTGTTGAGTAATTTGAGGCATCACAATGGTCTATGTAAAGGACCAATATGCCAAGTACAAATGACGGCAGTGGCACATGGGAGTTTTTGAGGTGGTGGATATGATGCTATAGTGCAGCTGGGTTCAGAGGTTTCAGGATGGGGCTCCAGTGAGAAGGAAGGATGGGTAGAGGTCATCAGATATCGGTGTTCTAGGAGATAGGATTGGCCATGTGCATGAAGAATCAGTGGGAAAGGGAGGCCAGAGCGGTGCCACATATGGTGGTCAATGACCGGGCATCATATGGGTCCTGACGCGCAACCCCAAGTGGTAGCGACCTACACGACGTGGTTCAGCAGTTGACAAGGGACATCCATTGTACTAAGGCAGAGGGCCACCAAGCCATGTCTGGGAGTACAAAGTCTAGACTAGTGGTAAGTGGGCCACAAACAAGTGAAAAAGGGCCAGGCTAACTGGAGGAAGTCGGCCCAGGTGGACGAGTCCAACTATTTTGTGTCAAACCTTTTTAAATTGGGCCATATATATTTAAAAATTTGTATGTCTTAAACTGTGTTCCCAATTGATGCACCATTTGTGGCCATGTCAACCTCCATTCGAGAAGGATATTTTTAGATTAGTTTAGGACTTTTATGTTTTTGTTTCATAGCTCAGTTTCATGAAACTCTTGTGTTTAATAATAATAAAATATTTACTATTACTTAGGGATCTTATATCGGACCCATCGTTTAAATAAAACATCCATTTGACGCATCGTCAGTTGAAGTATGACGATAGTCTTTGTGTGGAACATTCTAGACTACTTTTCAGTTTTTAATTCATAGATGTAGTGTGGGGCCCAATGTGCTGATTTCTCATGTTTGGTGTGAAATCCAACCATTCAACCATTTATCCATTGTGGACAATCGAGTAGTCGATAACATTTGTATTTGTGTGAGGATCAAAATGGAAGGATCTATTTATTTTGTATTGATGTGTGGACGCCACAGGATGTCATTCAAGGTCAATGTGGTGAGATGTGACTTTTCTAGTAGATGTACTATTAGGTTGAATGAAAATTTTATCTTGCATGTTTTCTTGCAGGGATCACAATAGTGTGATCCATTCGGACATACAGATCCTTTTTTGAGATTTCAATAAATTTGGAAGCATGAATGTATTATTAGTGAAATAACCTTCTCTTATGTTTGAGGATAACCCACAACTTTGGTCATATTTGTCTCTTGAGATAGTGTATAATATTAATGAATAGATGTGGTCAAATGTTTTGGGGTGTTGAGGGGTCATGTTAGTAAATTTATGTTTATGTCCCTTCAAATTAACGATGTCGGACTTATACTCATCGATATTTTTACATGTTGTGTCATGTACTATAGGGGAACAATGGGATTCCTTGGGGGATTTCTTCACAATTTAGTACCAAATAATGTCTATGTACACATCTTGGTGTTGATGTGGGGTCACACGTTGTGTGGTCCCACAATCATCGTGCACCACTTTGTAAATATTATATCTCTTTTATCATCATCTTTTAGGCATGGATTTTGTCTCGTCGAGTAGCTTATCCTAAGTGTTCTTTAGGATTGAATGTGATGGTTCCCTCCATTGTGGATTTAAGGATACGATAATAGATGCTATGGGTGTGATTCCTATCTGAAGTGGCACCTGATGACTACAACAACATTCTTCGAAGAGGTACCATCTTGCATGGATGACCATAGTTCTTTGATGTTTTTTCAAGAGGTACAATCTGGTAGGGATAGTCCGAGAGGTTGTAGATTTACCTATCAATAGACTGTTAATTGGTCCTCGATGGATGTTCTACATTTACCTCTAACTGGGCTAGGAAGTGGTCCCCAATGGCAGTTCTGGGTATACCTCTAGCTAGGCTGGGTTGTGGTCCCCAATGGAAATTCCATGATTCGCTCTAATGGGGCAGGGTAGTGGGTCCCATTTATGTCACTTTCCAATCAGTCCCTCTAGCTAGGCTGGTCTATGGTTCGCCATTGACAATCATATATTGATCCACCTGATGTACTTGGTAACAAACACTCAATGACAAGAGTGGAACCCTCTATCTGTGTGGGGAATGTTTCCTCAACCTTGTGACATGACGTGTAGATTTTGTGATAGTGAAGAGGAATCCAATAATGTAGGTTTGGACTCTCAAGGAAGAGGGAGGTTTCTTCCAGAAATGAATGTTTTTAGGAAAAGACTTAAATCATGCAGCTGAGACAGTGCTTCCCATAGTGGATAGTATCAAGGTGCGAAGATTGAGTCCATTTTACTTGCAGTTAAGGGATGTTGTGTGGGATTCTTGGCATCGATGGTTATTACTTATGGGACTGTTATATACACACTTTCTTCTTCTACGCTATAAGACAGACCTCCTCTTACTATCCCATTTGGGTTTCTATGTTGAGCATATATATACATTTTATTTGTGTACCCACTCATTGGGTTTTTTCTACAATATTTGCAAGATTGGTGATGAAATGTGGGGTATGACACATGTTTTTCATTTCTAGCTTCTCATTATTAGATGAGTCTACACTCCTACTACATGTAGTGATTACACAAAGAGAATTTTATCTTCTCACTATTTCTAGCTCCATGTTTTTTTATAATAAAACATTATCCTCTTATTGGGTTGATCTACACTCCTTTTATTGTACCCTATTCAATCTACTGATCCCCCCATCGGTACTTCTTCTGCTCCCAGAAAACTATGATGCATCCTATAGAGTAATTTTATACTCACCCCTACATGGGATTATTTTACACATGGTGTTCCCTTGTAAACGAAAGACATGTTATTCATGACATTAGAGGATCATAGGGATATGGGGTTCTAGGACCGCAATTGTTGGAAATTGATTGAAATCCATGAGTGGGAACTCTCATATTTTTTACTTTTCCACTTTTTTCCGAGTTGTGGAACTGTCCTAATTGTAAGAGTATTTTTCAACTTTTCCCATTCGAAGTACTTTTCTATAATGGTAAAATTTAGTGCTACATGGATGATTGGTATATTTATAGTAGTGTTGCATTTTTTTCAATTCCCTCTACAAATTTGAATTGGGTCAGTTGTGTGTGTTTATATTGGTTCTTAGTAAAAGGACTTGCTGATTTTTTTCCTTTAGTGATTTTCACCACCCCTAGCCAATGGAGGCGAGCTTAGAGTAGTTGCATCTTAATCCCCATCATGGGTTGGGTCATTTAAAAGTGACATCACAGTCTATTCAACCATTTGGAAGATGTTGGGATGTTTTCATATAAATTTCACGGTGGGTTTTAGTGAAATAGTTTCAATGTGTCTCATAATCATATTTTAGGCTAGGGAGTCTAGTGAGGGTACAGGCAGCTGACGTATCCACTCAAAAAGACCCTAGTTTCCCTCTTTTCAACTCAGCATACTGAGAAATTTTTTAAAGGTAGTGATTGTACATGAATCCTAGAGGATTGAGTCTTATACTTCCTTCTTGAGTATGTTATCCACTTTTTTGTTGATATGTATATTATATATATATATGTGGACAGTTGACCACGTTACTCCTTGTTAACATTCATGATGTTTCCTTGATGACAACCTACCAAGATACTAGATTTTGTTCATGAAGAGGACCATATATACAATAAATCCTTAGATATAGAACCATCATGTGATCCCTTTCCGCCCAATGTGCATGTTGCATCACCTCTACTGGGTGAGTAGAAGGCAACCCCTATAGAGTGGGTAGAGGACATGCACATTTTGGTCACACATCCAGAACTCATATGCTAAAGGCCGCTGATATTTCTTATTGAAATAGACCCTAAAACAGTGGAGGATTGGATAGAGTTGATAGTCCACCTCTTCAAGATTTTATAGAAACCAAAGTATCAGACGACGTATTTGGAAACCAGCCTTTTCCAAGGATAAGCTTGATATTAGTGGTGATGGGTTACATTGACACATGAAGAGACGAAACTCTCATGAGATAACTTCATGAAGTTGTTTTCTGAGGATTATTACCACTACTTCATGTGAAATGGTTGTCTTTTGGGGATACATCAGTTTCGATAGTGATGGATGAAAATGACTAAGTATGAAACAAGGTTCGAAGACCTTCCACACTTCTCTATCGATATGATCCATAATGGCTACATCCATGAACGGATGTTTGACCAGGGACTCTAAAAAGAGATATGTGCTATCTTAGTACCCTTGTGCATCCCGACCTATTCTAGGGTGTTGTTGCAGGAACTGCTGATAGAGAAAATTCGTTCAGAGAGATTCCAAATGTATGGATGTGGGATTGATTGCAATATAGATGAGACCACATTGACAACTATTATATGTATGTTGATAAGATCTCCACATAGGAGGCCTCCCCATAGTCGGTCTCAGGAACACGGTCATATGGGGCCAATACAAAGCCGATTGTGGGGAAAATATAGGGAGGTATTATGTTATTAATTTGATGATAATGGTCACATTTCTCAGGGATTCTTGGACATATGTGCATAGAATACTAGAATGGCAGCATGTGGACCACCACTGTTGGGAGAATGCCACTATTAAGGTGGTCCCCATTGATGTGTGTTGGCAGATGGGTTGGTGCTCAGGTTTGATGTTGTGAAGTCATTCCAAAATAGCCAAGCATCCTACAATATGCTTATGAGGTTGACAGTTAGGGCCATGGAAATCCAAAATCATTGGTTGAATATAGTCCTGGGAGCATGATATGATAAGAGCTAGGACCTGTGTCTTTTCTACCTTTTCTAGTAAAACATTTGAAACATTATGGGAAGTACTGGTTTCTCCCAAATTCTTCTTTGATGTGTTACTATGGTGACAGAGTGAATTAGTGTGACCATCTATTGGGTTTTTTACGTATCATTGAATGCATGTATAAGTTGGGTCCTTCCCCCACCGAGATATGATTTTTTATGCGAGAAAAACTATGAACGGGTAGTCTGTGTCTCTAAAAGATGATAGTATCAAGGTTTGGTGGAAGATTCCATATGACTTATGAGTTCATGTAGAGGGTTTTTGATGGAGTTTCAAAGAAGGTACATGCATTTCTAGGGGATTTTGTTTGTTAACCTCCTTTTTTCTTGAAATGCCAATCATGGGTATGGAGGATTTTCTATTTTGGGAGTTACTATCCTTCCAAGGGATCCAAAGACATGTAAGTTATCACACATGTTTTTCATGTTTATCCTCATAGATCTAGATGAGTTTACTACCTGAAATGGTCGTTGGTACCTTTCATGTTAAATGAAATGTAATGATATTTTAGTTATAATTTACAAGAAGAGGTACTGGGGACCCTGTGAATAGAACAACGTGACTCACTATATGGTGTTGGTAGTGGTAGTCTTCACCCTGATAATGTAGAGACAACATTTTCAAGAATATATTTTTATGTTTTTTTTACACAATCAATGTGTCAAGTACATCTTCAACCAAAGAGACATGTACCTGTGGTGGCGATGCTGGTTGAACTTCATATAGGACTACGACTTCAAGATAGTATATACTCTGGGAATTGGTAACGTTGTAGTATTTTCCCTTAACAGGATATCCATGAATCACTGAAATCAATATGTTTTATTTCAATTAAGTTCCCTATAGCTAACCCAACTGATGTATGAGAAAATTGTTTTTCTTATGGGGATAGTGATGACTACTTCGCTTCCCGATAGTGTGTGAGTGTCTCAGTTGTGATGCATCAACTATGGAATCATGCGTGACATGATATCCTTAAGTGAATCACTAGATTTATATTCTGAAGGAGGTAATCACATGATCTTGTCCATGGGTCTGAAAATTATTTCAATTATGATGTGTTATTTAGTTGTTCGATTAGAGAGGCAAACTATCCCCTGTGATTTTATAGTATATTAATGACCTTGTAATGGGATGGCGATGTTTTCATACCACCATTCCTTACCAATAATAGCTGGGGTGGGTGCATGATGCCTCCCACATGTCATATATGAGGAGATACATTCATGTTCCTATGCATGTCATCGATTAGAGTAGAAAATATGAGGACAAAATATCCCATTTGTTTGTGTGCTATTCTAGCATTGAAACGTGAAGCGTTTCCTTAGACTAGAAGAGCCAGGTGTTTTCTCAGTATCCTGAGTTTTTCCCTAATTTTTCTTTTTAGCGATGAAAATATTGAAAAGTGAAATTATGTAGAGATATAGTTTTAATAATGATTGATTTTTAATTATCTTTATATATATATATATTTAGAGCATGGTGCTAAGATAAAATACAATTATTTGACTATGTGTTCCAGGAATAAATTATAAAAGAATATTAAGAATAATTTAAATTATGCATGTTATGAAAATAGTTTATCTCGAAAATGGTAGCTCGGATCAGAAATATGAGGCTATGTTTGAGTTTGAAATTTGGCATTTACACTCATAGTGGCATAACATTTGTCGGCTCAAGCCTTCTTCAACAGAACACACCAAGGGGGAAATCATAAACAAAATAATTAAACATAATTTTTTTCACTTGAACAAATTGTAAAATATCATTAAAATAATGGCTTGGGATGAAAATATGAGACCATTCATGAGTTTGAAATTGGGAGTTTTCCCTAGGAACAACATAAAATGAGGGGGTGCGGGAGTTTCGGATTCTACGCAGAGCAAGGCTCCAATAAATAGAATCTTAGGAAATTATAACTAAGGATGAACCTTAATTATATTTCTATATATATATACAAAGAATATATCCCCTCTATCACTTCATTCATTGGTGGATGTAGGATAAATCATCGATGTAACTTTGGTGGATTTCAATCGAATCATAGTGTTTGCCATCAGGGGTGAACAGATTGAACAATGTTGGATTTATTCTACTTTTGAGATGAAATTCATGTTTTAGTTGAGATTCCATCATTTTCAATGTGTTTTATTCATCTTAAATACAATGATTAATGTCCAAAATATTAAACCCATCAATCTGTTCTCGATATCATTTTTTTTCTATGTCTCCTTTGTCAATATTTGTGGTGTTTGTTGTAAATTATCATTGACGCATCAAAACCCCAATGAATCAGTGAACAGATGCTAGCACTATGAATACCCATCCTGAGGATCCAAAAAGTTTTCTAAGCATAATATTTGGGCATTCAGGGAAGTCATAGTGTTCTGAGAAAAGGACCCCTATATGATTTTTAGTTAGCGGCAACAGCACAAAGCGGTCGTGGAGGAGATAGCTACAGGGATCCGGTGCGGCTATGTTTGGAGGCGGCAAGATGGGGCTCCTGTGAGTAGGATAACTAGGTGAAGGAAGATGGATTGTTGGATGAGTGGACCAGCATTTCGTGTGTGGATTCGGTGGGTAGGTGAGGCTGGATCGGAGTTATGGTGGGTGTCTAGTGACTATGCGGTAGAGGGGTTGTAGAGCACGTCCCCAAGCTGCAGCGACCGATGCATTGCGGGTTTCCAGTTGACGAGGGGACGCCTAGGGTCCTGAGATAATGGGCCACCTGGCCATGTTAGGGGTCAAATAGATCATGATAGTGGAAGGTGGGACACAAGCTGGTGAAACATGTCCTAGCTAGTTGGATCGGGCTGGCTGAGGTGGATGGGTCGGCCAGAATGGGCCATGCCTGTTCAAATATGGCCCTAGATCTGTAAAAGGAAAAATCCCTTAAACCGCATGTCCTATTTACAAGTCGTCGATGGCTCCAAGTCCCTCTCTTCTAGATGGATCATTTTAGACTAGATTGGGACTTTCGCAATTAGGTTTCATTTCTTGGTTGCATCAAATGCCTAAAATTAATAATAAAAATATATAAATTATTATTTGGGGATCTTGTATCATATTCGTTTTCTAAATAGAATATATCTTCGACCCACCATCCGCAGAAGCATGGCTTTGGTCTTTATGAGGAATATTCCAGAAAAAATTTCTATTTTTAGACCAAAGATGGGGTGAAGGAACCACAGTTCTTAGTTCACACGTTTTGTGGTGAAACATAACTTTGTCCATGATTATCCATTTTGGATGATTGATTAGTCGATCCCATATTTTTTTCAAAAAATATCGAAATTTATTGGTCAATATAATTTGTTTCAAAATCATTTCATGGGCCCACCGGACATCATTCGAGGGAAATGCAGTGACTTATAAATTATCCATTGGTTGTCTGATTGGGGGAATGGGTTTTTGATCTTGCGTGTTTTTATACAAGGATCACAATGGTGTGATCTGTTAAGACATACGGATCCTCTTTTTTATCTTATTAAATATGGAAACAAGACATCAATATCAGTTTAAGATTCTTCTCAAGTGTTTGAAGTGGTCTGATGGCTTAGGTCTGCTTCAAATATTAGGAGTTTGAAGAAGATGAAGGACGATATGCGTTCAAATGTTTTGGGTCGTTGAGGATGTGTGTCAGCAATGTTAAATTTTTGACACTTCAAATTCAATCTGCACATCGTGCTCTCATTGATCATTTTACAAATTATTCCATATAATTTGGAGGTAAACTGGGAAAACTAGATATACTTGTTTAAAATTTTGTACCCAATAATCTTTAGGTAAATATCCTACTGATAAGGAGGGGTCATAATTTTTTTGGGCCCCACATGCACTATACACCACTTTACAAATCTTCTATCTCTTGTGTAATTCCCTATTTGATTCAGATTTTAGATCCTAAGAAGCATATCTTAAGTATTTTTTCACAAGAATGTGATGGTGCCCTTCATAGTGGCTTCTGAAATAGGATTTGAGATGTTCTGGGTGTGATTTCTATTAGGGGTGGCACCTGTTGAATGTAGTGATGTTGTTCAGAGAGGTACCATCCAGCCGGGATGACCAATTTGTTCCTCAATTCTTTTCAAGAGGTACCATCCAGAAAGGATGGCTGGAGTTCCTCGATGCTTTTCTAAAAGGTACTATCCATACAAAATGGCGATATATGTTAAGAGTTTACCACTATATAGGTTGTGAAGTGGTCCTTGATGGCTGTTTTGGGTTTACCAATAGTTGGAATGGAAAAAGATTCCAATGGCAGTTTTGGTTTTACGTCCAAATAGGGTGGGAAGTACTCGCTAATGGTAGTTATTATCTACACACTAGTAGGGATGGGAAGTGGGTCATGTCAAAGAGACATTCTATGTAGTACCATCAAAATGGGCTGGTTTGAGGGTCTGAACTGACTTTTGGTTGGTGATCCCCTCTGATATACAATGGCATGGATACCCCTATGAATAGAGTGGAACACTCCAGCCAAGCTAGGAATGGGTCTTCGACTTTCTGACATGACCTCTTTAATATGTGATATTAATGTGGCATTCTTTGATGTACCATTGGATTCTCAAGAAATGGAGATGATTTTCCTACCATGTCACATCCTTGTGATAGGACCTAATACCGATCGAGAGAGACAGTGGCACCCAAAGAGGATATTATTAATGTGTAGTGATTGAGTCATGTTGACATGAAGTTCATGGTTGATGTGTGGGATTATGGGCATCTATGGTGGTTAAATCTAAGACTGTTGGATACTCACTTTTTTGGGTTGAGATATGAGTTGAATATCTCCATACTCCCTCATTTGGGTTTCTTTGTTGAGAATATATATACATCCAATCTCCATGTGTTTTTTCTACTCTCCTTATAGGAGTGGTGAAGATGTGTGGGGATTGCATGTGATTTATATGACATTATATCATGGTTGGACGAGTCTACTCTCCAACTATAGGTAGCAAAGACTCGACGATGAGTACATATTCTCACCATTTCTATCTCCCTGGGTTTTGATGACCATACTTCACTATGTTGTTGGTTTCAACAACACTCAATTTTTTTGTACCATGTTCTATCTAATGTTCCCACCTTCATTACATCTTCTAATACTCCCTAGACCCTTTAGGGAATCATACTAAGTATTTTTATACTCACCCTTACTTGGGATTTACCCTTACATGGTGTGCCCCTGCAGACAATGGAAAAATTGATCGTGAATTCAAAGGAGCTAATGTATATGGGGTTATCAGACTATGTGTGGTGGTCATAGTTTGGGATCTAGGAGAGGGGTTCTCTATGCTATTTTACATTTACGATTGTTTACGTGTTGTAGCACATTACTAGTTGGGAATTTTTTCCCATTTTCCCTTTCAGTTTATTTTTGTGTACATGAACTATTTAGTGGTTCTTGCACACATGGTTTATTTATAGGAGTGTTGAATCTTTTGTTCCATTCTATGTATACTTTTCAATGAACTGGATATCTGATTGTGTATAGGATCATATTCAAAGACCTCAATGATATTTTTCTTCCATCAACAATTGTCCCCACCCCCGACCTATGGAGGTGGGTTTTGGGGTAGTTTTCGATTAAGCCTTGGCCTAGGTTGGGTCATTAAATCAAGACACATTCACTACATTATCAGGAAAATCCTCAGAGTAGACATCCATTAGAAAACAAATTGAAATGTGTTTTTCTATTTCCATGCATCTCACATTCACAAAAAAAATTCCACTAAAGTCCAAACAAAATTCAAGAGATTTCCTAAGGTCAAACCGTTACCTAAACAATTTGTTTGTTGTCCCTCATCACAAAAGGGTGTAATATAGATCCATCCCGTTATAATTAATTTAGAATTAAAAAACACCTATAAGCCTAATAAAAATTTCAAGCTAACCCCATATTAAATTGAACTATATTCTAATGACCTATACCACGATAGTTCTCACTCCATGTTTATAAGTGAGATGTTGGTACAAAGCCGTTGTTACCACATCAGGACATTGACTAAGCCTAGAAAAACATCATATTTAAGATAAAGACAAAGTAAATAATGGTCATTATCTGAATATTTATTCAAGGATTTCTTGATTTGGGAATCTATGTCCACTAAAAACACAATAAAGGTCAATAAGAACAACACATCCATCATGATATACTAAGAGAACCTTCCAGAATAATCCCATTGGATTTTATTGCATGGGAAAAGAATAAATCACTCTTAGTGCATCAAATATTAAGTAAATATATGGGAAATCATCATCCTAATATAGATTACAATAAGAGGATACCAAAACAAAATTTATAATTTGTGATCCACTGCTGGTTGACTTCCTTTAGAAGAATTTCATCACCACGTTCCAATTCACCATCAAATGAATCAAAATAATTCCCCATCAGAGGAATTACATGAATGAATGAGCTTAACCATTGGTTTCCACCAAGACCATCATTGTTTATTAATGGTTACACAAACATCCAGCCATTTAAAAATCATGTTTATGAATAAGAATCGATGTGATTTAACACCCACCACCCATAAAGTCATTTAAGGAAGATATATAATTTCCCAATGGTCCTCCTTAGTCATGTTCCGTCCACATTGATGGGAGCTTATTTACCTGTATCCACTTGATTCCCCCTGCCATATGAGTTTCCAGTTGGTAAAAAAAGAGATATACCATCCAAAAACAAGCACACTAGATCATAATCATCTTATAAACATGTGTTACTCTCCTTCAATACATGGTCGTGTACATCAAGGAATCCATAAGGAATGCCAAAATCAAACTAGTAAGTATGTGAAAATATCCAACAATATTTGAATTCTTCTATGCATTAGGATGAACTTGATTTCAATAATTTTTAGGTCACTCTATTATGGAGAGGACACATGAACATATACAACACCATAGGGTTCATTCATTTCACCAAACTCAAATAGTTAATTAAATCATTTAGAACTCAAATGTTACCGCTTATGTGAATGAAAACAACCCCATGGATACTCTAGAAACCGACACATCATGAATATTATCCATAAGATATAAACGTAATTCATTTATGTATCAAATAACCCATAAAATATATTTAACCTTGAGTTATATTTCCAGATAGGACAATTAACATATATGATTCTATACAAATTCATTCATCATTGTGGAATAAGAATTGGTCATGTAACCTAGGGATAAGTCAACCATGTTCGAGGCTTGACAAACATAATGGAAACAAGAATTACATGATCCTAATTCACGTAATAGATTCCAAGGAATCCAATGTCATCCCATATTAAAACGTGTTTCATTTAAAAGTTAGAGTCCTACTAAGGACAATGAAACATGAATGGATACAAATGATAGAAAAGTACTATGATTAACATGTCCCACAAACTATAAGGGTGCTCTCTACCATTGTTTATCCACATAAAAAGAATAAACTCAGAACTATCACAAGGTCATAGCTAACAGAAGTCTGTAGGATCAATAGACACTATTTAATCCATTTGTAAAAAGGGTAAGTCCTATAGAAAAATATAACGGCTCTGTTTCAAGGAATCTGAAAGAGAAATTTTTATCATCATTACATCAAGTTTTATACATTGGAACCCATATATGGATCTATTTAATTTAAAAACTTATTTCACATTAAACCTTTTATTCATTTAAATGATTAAAAATTGAACACTAAGGTATAAAAAAATGTCTCATCTCACTTATATCTTATACATCAACCAATTTATTGACTTCCTTTCATTATAAATATATTTATCAACAAAATCTCATTTTAACAAAAATTTTAACCTAAGAGGGTCACATTAAGCTAACCAAGGTTCATAATAAATAATCCCAATATCAATAGTTAAATTATTTAATGTTTTAAAAAACCCAAACATGTCGTCTCAAAATAAACATTACTCAACTAACTGAAATGAGTCCAATTTTTCCTTTTAAAAGTAAGAAAATTTGTATTAAAATTAAACAACTGTTACATTTCAACAATTTCCAATATAACAAGTTCTAACCAAAAGTTTTATTACACTGGTTGATACAACATGAATCTATAATGTTCTCATACACATTATAGACAGAAATATAGATCCCATTTAATCAAAACAAATATTATTTTAAATTATAACATTCATATAAAAATGGTCTACGAATATGGAATTACATATACAAACACATTGGGCACCCATAAACATTATTATATGGAACCTGAGTCCAATTATTTCCCTTGAAATTAAATTTATCATTTAAAACATATAATCTTTTACATTTAAAAAAGGTAGCTAACCATGTATAATGCCAAATGATTTATTAAGTATACAAGTAACATTTTTCTAATTATAAGGCACCCATACACATTATACTTGAAAAATGTCTCCCATTTTATCATAACCAATATGTTATTCCCATGAAACTATTTACATATCAAATAAAAATATATATTTGTAACAAAATGTAACACACAAAAAAAGCTATAAACAATGAATCGTGACATATAAACATGAAATTCATGCTAAATATACATAGAATCGTGATTTATAGGAAAATAATTCTAAATATATTGGAAGCATGAAAAATTAAAGCATCCATGATAAATATAAAAAATAATGTCATGGAATAGAAGTATAACAATTCAAATCTACAGGTATCTTAAAAATTGTACCTGCATGTTATGCCTTATCAATGCCATTTTAATTTCCATGTTTCTATAATGATGCATATAGTGCTTCAATCTTTTTATACCAATCCAAAGGTAAAATTTAATAAATTTTAAAAATAAATATGTAGTGGAAAATATACCAATCACTAATGGTGAAATCATATCAACTAAAATATAAAATAGAATTAATATCAATCCCAGCTAGTACACTTTGTCATTTTCCCCTTGGTATGGGTTATCAGTCAAATACATTACAATTTAAAAAGTGTCAACACATTCTAAGACTCTTTTCTGAGAATAAAAAATAGTATGAAAAATGAAAAACCAACACTTTGTGACATCCCAGTCCGACTAACCACTAATACAGAAGCTAATCGGTGCGTCACATGGCTTCATAAGAATGTCCGCATACATCAAAGGCAACTGACTAGCAGCAACGGTCTCAGTATGTGATAGTGGTGAGAATATATCTTCTCATTAGAGTACCACAATGTTTTAAAAAATTGAAATAAAAAAACTACATAGGAAGAAGTAATAAAAGAAATAAAGGGAATATTTTGATTAATATAAACTATAAACAAAATATATGGCTAGTACCAATATAAAAAAACTCAAGCTTTTCCATATTCTAATATATAAAAAAACTACAAACATAAAGCTTGTTAGTATAGATAATATATAATACGAAATAAAATAAATGGTAAAACTATGATAAAATACCCCTGGGATATCTCCCTGAGAATCTTGATCGCCATCTCATTATTGTTCTCCAAACTCAATTTAAAAGAAAAATAGTACAAGTAGAGGTCTAAGGTCCTACATAAATATGGTATACTTAGGTATCCCATTCAAAAGAAGACCGAGAATGGTGTTGGATAATAATCCCTATAGGTTCTCACCCACAACTTTTAAAACTAGGACTATTCAATAATATAATGAAAGGAATATCATTTTTTTATTTAATCAAGTCCTTTTATAAAATAATAAAATCACTTAGATGGTCTTTTGGTTCATTTAACATTTATTAAAGTGGGAAAATCCACTAAATGAAAATTTGGGAGTCTATGTTCTAAAATTTTTTTTATATCATTCAATGAAATATAATAATTGAGTAAAATAAAAACAAAAACTTAAGTATGAGTTATATCACAAACCATTAAATTTTCATTTAAGAGATTGCACTCCTCCATCATGGTTTTTTGTTAGAATATCATGAAATTGTTCATAATAAATTCATACATAAAAATTACAAATTTTGATTTCATATGACATAATTGAATTACCATCAATAAAACATGTTTCGAAAACTAACCAACAAATAGATTCAATTCATTATGGTTCAAATTAATTGGGAAGTTTCCATTATCAATTAGAATGATTCATACAAGAAAAATATAATTTCGTCTTAGTCGAACACATAGACGAGGTTCAGGTAATCTTAATAAATTAATTTAATAATGGAAAATATGTTAGCACTACCAAGGGTGACCATAAATGGTGAAACTATATTATAAATTTGAAACCAAGGGTTTATAGGTAACAATTTTCAAGTGCCAATTTAATATGAAGGAACCTGGTATAAAGCCACACTTATCACGTTCTAGCAGGAAACAGAATAAAATATTTCATGTAATGATGGAAAACTGTAGGAATATTCATATACCATATACCTCATACATTTTATGACCTACTCATCGAATATTGAGGTCTTATTTGTTCTAGTTTGTTAGAAATCGAAGATACAAACCTTTTTCATTAAAATAAAAAAAATGAGATCGCCTAAAAAAGTGCATTAGAGAGGAGATTGGATGAGTATAGATTAAAAAGGACTCTAAATATTACTGATGTAGATCCATATAAAATAATGGAACTTGAATCAAATGATGTATGAGAATTAAATCTTGAATTCTAGCCCATGATTGGAGGAGGAATACCCACATCTCAAAACGAACCTTACATGACAGTTGTCAGAGAAGGAAAGAAGGGAATGAGATTTTAATATTGTTATAGAAAAATTAACATTTCACCCTACTAACTGGGTCATATTGTTTCAAACTATGTGCCAACCATGTGTCACCAATTTCATAAGAAAACACATCACTTGGGTTTTCCCACATAGATATCCTAACCATGCTACAACCATGTAGGGAATAGTGTGAGTGTGCTTCCTTTGTGAAAATACATGTGTGATAAGGTTACATGATTGGGGTAAAACATGTGGATCCCATGCATGGTGTTTCTGCTGATTGCCCTCCAGCATCACAATTTTCAACTGCAAGATCCACGATTTCAAAAAAACGTTGTTCCTCTACTTGACCCTCCGAAACATGGAATTTTTGGACTCAGATCTACCAAAAAATGATGAGACCTCCCAGAGACCTCTTAAACCTTCAAAAACCTCATTTATGTGTCCCAAATCTAGGAACTAAATTTTAGTGCTCGGTTTTATAAACAATCTTTCTTGTAAATGAACATGTTAAAATTCTCCTAGAATTTCCACTAGGTTCAAAACCTTCAAAATCAAAATATTTATATAATTATTATTACGATGAATAAATGAGAATTAATAAAATGAAAGGTAGTAGGAATTTTTTGAATTATAGTAGTGGGGATTTTTTTAATAGGGGTACTAACCTTGATGTCTTCATCAACATGTGTTATACACTTTGGGATTGAGTCACTTGAACTGGATGGTGATATTTAATCAAATGAGTCTCCACTAGCACTCCACATTATGAATTTAAACTATATAAAATATATTTTCATTGTTTTGAGTTTCTTTATATATATAGGGATCTATGTTTTAATGTGACCCTTCATTTTTATATTAATATAATGTCACGTATGATTTTTTAATTCTATTTACCTTTATGGATCTGTTCTGGTAGTTTTTCTACATGAGGAATTTTATAATATTCCTGAAAAAATTGGACTTTACTAAAACCTTAGTAAAAAATTATACATCATTGGTAGAATTCAAGGAAATAGGTTTCTAAACCTTATTTTTTATCGTTTTTCTCTTTAGTTGTTATTCATTTAAATGATAAATATTATTTGGATGATGTTTTGTTCCCTAACCATTATTTTATTCATTTTTTAGTATGTTGATTTTTTGTGTTAATAATATCCAATGATCTAGGTATAACCCAAAAGTTATTCTTTGCAGATATATCAATAGTTAATTTATCATTGGGGGAAATTAAATAATTAATGATGTCAGTAAATATTATTAAAATTCTTGTAATTGATTAATATGAATGCACATTTTAACATTTTAATTCATGATGGAACATATCAAATCTAGTGTTATTCACCTTGTTTCTGAATTTATGTGTGAAATAAAATAATTTCCAAAAATCATAATTAGTTTTTAAATATGGAACATAGTTAAACAAATTTTTATCTAGATAAAAATTCAATGCATTAAAACCATTATTTTTGAATTAAAAAATCTTTACATCATTTAGAGTCATGTCTTTATCATTATTATTATTGCTAACATACTCATGAAGTAAAATTTTATATTCAAGATAATACATAATAATATGTAATATAATCATAATAATTTATATAATATAAAAATTCAGTTTCATAAAAGAACAGTTTCATGCATATTAGATTTATATTCCATAATAAAATATATAAATGAAAATATTTAATGATTATAAAAATGAAATTGCAAAAAACATTCAAATAAAGCCAATTTTTTAAAAAAATTGAAAACCACATCATTAATAAGAATTATTGGTACAATATTATGGAAATAGGGTGTTTTGGTAAATTTCACTTAAAAATAAATTAGAAATAAACACTCACTTTAAAAATTAAATTGTTTTGAAAAAAACAACAATATTGAATACATGAAAATTGATTAATTCGATTTGTATTTATAATGAAATATCAAAAAGAAAATTATTCGGTTGATATGAATATATGGAATTTATAAAATTAAATGAATTTATATTAAATTTATAAATGAATAAAATTGAAGGGTAGACATACACATTTGAGAAGGGTTTTTTCTAGAGCATGATGGGAGTCACTATTTCTGTACATGTCACCATGGGAGTCTATTATATAAATACCTTAATCTAGGAGGGAAAAACATATTTTTCCATACGAATTGTGTCTTCTATGAACAATTTCTCTTTACTGGTACTCAACTAGTTGATCCCACTCATTTAGAAAACTATGAACCATTGGAGAATGAATCTTGAGAAAAGAGAGTTTTTATTTATAAAAAATCTATATAAGACACTCAAAATATCCTTGATGGCTAGAATAAAATGGGCTATGATATATTTGAGATGAAGGAAGACGGCCTTTAAAGGATTTTAATTCTAGAATTCAGGTATTTGAGATTCATATATGATCAATAAATTATGTTTTAATTTAGATGAACAATATTTTTTTGAGACTATGATGAATCTTCTGAGGGGAAAATGATATCTTCATATACCTAATATAGTGTTTGTTAGTTTTTTTCTTTATGTATATTGAAAAAATTGAATAAAATAAAATTGATAATATAGATGATAGTTTGTACGTTCTCATTAGAGTCCCCTTGAAAACTTCATGTATGTAGTATCCTCTATGAGGTATGATATGGTCTACATAAAAATTATGTTATATAGATGAAAACATAAATCTATAATTCACTAGCCAATGGTTTTCTGGTGGCCATAAAATAATACGAAACACTTAGTTGAGAGCCAATGGGTGGAGGTTTATGCTTTTGTAAAAATATTCTTCATCCACCGAGGAACAGGGTAGCTAGTGCAACCTACAAATTTCCCACTACATGTGTTTCTCCATTTTATTAACACCAAATCTATTATTTCATATTCTTCATTGAATTCATGGAAATTAAAAAATAGTTTAGTATGTGTCCAATCCATTACAATGGATTCTAATATGTTTTATGATTCCATGAATTTCAAAATTTTAAATTTTATAATAATACTGAAATTCACAAAAATTAAAATGATAGGATGACATGTGAGTGTTTAGGATAATAAAAACACCCTAATATATAAATTTACAACAATTAATAATTTTTGAAATAAATAATTTTTTGTTAGTAAATTTATATATTATCATTATCTGAAGAATGGTTTTTTGGATCATAAATTACTATTTATAGACAACATTTTATTTAAAGACACTATGTAAAATTCATTTAATAATTTAATAGGAATATATATATATATTCATCAGTAATAAATTATAAATAATTGAATACCTTTTCATGTTCATGATGTTATTCTTGATTTACTAAATTTTTATTATTCTACATAAATTCATATACTGTAATTTAGTTATTTCTATTTTAATTATTTCCCACTTAGTTTAGTTTCAATAAGTGATTCATTGTAGTAGTATACCATTTTTTTGACCTTTTATTACATTACATGTATAATGTTCCATTTCATATATATCATATCAAAATATACACCAAAACACTCTTATAAAATAATACAAAAAAATATTCATTATATTGAATAAAATATCCAACAATGAAAATTAACTTAACATAGTTCACTTATTTTCCAAAGGTTTAATGATTATTATATTATTTAACACTCTAGAATTAAATATTTTGTTATATTTTCTAATATTAATGAATTTGTTATGTAACTCATATGATTTATGTGAAAACAATGAAATTTGGGTATTTAATTTCGATAAATTTCTGGTTATATGTTGTCATGATATAATTTACATAGCACTATTGAATCTGGAATGAGGTACATATGTTCTAGTGACGTGCCCAAATTGAGTTTAAACCCTTCTTTGACCCCCTTTAATCTTTTTTTAAAGCCCGGTATCCCCATAAATTTTATAATTAAAAATTTAATAAATTAACCCGGTGTGTGCGTTGGTTTAAACCAGTTGAACCCTTTAATAACATGCGGGGCGGCATGGTCAACCCACGACCCTTGCTCTTTACTCAGTTTGGCGTTCTTATCTCAACCTTCCGCGGCACAAATAAACTAAGGGTTATCCACAGTTTCTTCTTTTCTCGATCACCCTTTACTAATTGTACCCTTCATCCAGACGATAAGCTTTTCGTTCAGACGAGCCCCATAACTATGCATGAAGCTCCTCGCCCGGCCTAAGCGTTGATAGACGAGGCGATTTTCGTTCAGGCGAACCGCATCGCAATCCATGAAGTTCCGCCCCCGGCCTTAGCGTCGATCATTGATCAACAAGTAGGTAATTTCATTGCCTCTCTCTTTTGGGTATCGTGTTGGGTGGGAGTGCTTTTGGTTCTATAGAATTGGTTAAACCGGACCTAAATAAAGATAAAGAACAGATTATTTGAAGTAATAAGGGGGGGGCTATGATTGTTGATACAGTTTTATGTTGTGATCATCTTTCGGAATTGTGCGGGCTTACACCTACTAAAAATCATGGCCATTGGTGGTCTTTCTTTGTGCACTAATGAGCCCCTGGGGATGTTTTAAATGACTTGTTTGTGGTTTTGAACCCCTTTTGTGAAAAGTCCAATTGGTTAATCACGTACACCTGGATAAATTAATTGAATGCAGTAGGATCAACCCTTCTATGATAACCCCTAGTTAAAGCACACGAAATTGAAATCATGGAGTGTGTTAAATATTATAAATCTGAAAATACTGGCATGGCCCTGCTTTGTGTTGGTGGTAGTGGTTTGGTTTTTTTCATTTATGGGCCGATTTCTGGAGATGTGGGAGGGGATGGGATCCCCTGGTTATATGGATTCAGTGGTTGTGAGTTTTACGACTAGGTGGTTACCTAGTTTATATCTCTTATTGAGGTGGGATCCTTTGTTGATGAGAAACCATTTTGGGGGGGGGATGGGGTAGTGTCTCAAGGGTTTCTTTGGTTCTAGTACTTCAAGGGATCTCACTTATCCCCTTGTTGTTGTAACATTACAATAGAACTGGGTGTGAATGTTTAAATTGATGTCTGGCTGGATTCCTTCCTTGGTTATGATTATGAAGTTAGTTTCCCAAGTAGGTGCATGAACTTATTTAAACATCATTACTTAACATTAAAACATGAATGGGGCAAATGAGTTTTGTTGGCAAGAGTCGTAACTCGGACTTGAGTGTTGTTGTGATCTGTAGGCTATCTGAAGAAAATCCTAACTTTAGGTGAGTGCTTGTTACCTATGTATATACTTGTAGTTTTGTGTATCATATTTTCGCCCCACCCATGTTGAGAACATAGTGCCGAACACCCCCATTTCATGGGGGAGGGTGTATTTCCAAACACCATTCTTAGTGGCTGGTTATTAGAAACTTTTCTGCTCCCTTTCCCGGATATCCCAAGTACCTTCGGGCAGGCTGTGATGGGCTGAGGTCCATTATTAGCTGAAGAATATTCGGGCAAGGTAGTGTGGTGGTTATGTCCTATGTGTGTGTGGGCTTGTAGTTTCCCAAGTATCTTCGGGATGAGGCCCAAGTGTCTTCGGGCATGGCAGTGGATCCTCTAGCCCAAGTGTCTTCGGGCGTGGTTGTAGTTGTTCTGGCCTAGGTGTTTGCAGGTGTGGTATGTGTGACAGTTGTGGCCTAGGAGTTTGTGGGCGGGATTCGGCAGTGGGATTGTGTGCGGTTGTGGCCCAGGTGTGTGCAGGCGGGTGTGGTAGTGGGACCGCGGTGACAGAATAGCGGGATTGGTTCGATGCGTGGGATGTCTCAATAACCAGTGGGAATGTGGCGCGGGATACCCAAACATCGATGTTCTATTATTATATATTACATGGTTTGCATTATTTGGTGAGTATAGATGGTGAGTGGGATGGGTGAACTCTTTCATAGTAATGGTTGTCTGCTTCTCAAGGTACTTTAGTATGTTCACCCACTTGTGCACTAGATTCTTTGGTTTTCCCTACTGAGTGTACTTGTATGCTCACCCTATGTATACCAAACTGCTTTCATGTCTCTAGGAGGACATCGGGGATCGTGCAGGACCATACTAGCTCGGACCTTTGGGCAGTTGCAGTTGTTGTTTTCCTTTCTTTGGTACTTACACTTGTAGTCAATTTTGTACTTTGTGGCTTTTACTTTTTGAACATGCATGTGGGAATGGTTTACTTTTGGCTTTACTTTTCTTTTACTTTTGGTGTTGTTGGGTTTCATCATCATATCTCCCTATCCTATAAATAAAAGGTAATGCCTTCCACTTGTTTGTAATTTACATACCCTTGGTGCTATTTGCCACTCTGTGACCTATAGAAGCCGATTTTTAGGGGACATTATCTCTCCTTCATCTTAAATAATGAAGGGCTTGGAAGCCTTCTGACCCTTCCCTCCTTTTGGTTAAGGCATGTTGTGACAGAATGGTATCAAAGGGCGAGGTTGAGAGATAGGATGTAGTGTGCAGTTAGGAACAGTGAGAATTTCATGGGATGGTATGGCAACAATGTTGGGTGACCTTGGTGCGTAAATTAGGCCAGGGAAGATCAGCTAGGACACGGGATTTTAGGGCCCCCTGTGATCCAATGCAAGGACTCTGGACCTACCGAACGACCAAGAGAGGCCACGCTGATTGCAGGGTAGAGACCCTAGGAAAGTTACATGCATCATAATGACTTGTGTTCTCGTGTTTCTGTGATGTCTTGGGAATTAAGAATAAATTAAAAGTTTAAGAAATTTTAAGAAAAATATTCTTCACTACATGGGCTTAGGCATTCCTTGTTTACCTTGCAGCTATGGCACCTGGAAGGTGACCACATGTGGTACAGGCGATCGAGGCCCCGGAGAGTACTTTGGCTGATCAGTAGTGAGCTGATCGAGAGGAAGAGGACGACATGTGGCAGAAGACTCTTCGGGCCTTCCAGCGACAGACCCTCGAGAAGTATGAGGGTAGCACCTCTAACATGAAGACGGAAGGCTGGCCAGAAGAGCTAGTGATAGCCTTCGGCAAGATTCAGGCCCCGACTAAGTACTGGGTTCCTCTGGCCGTCATCCAAATGCGGGGAGTGGCGCGTCAGTGGTGGACGCTTTATATGGGGGAGAGGAGAGAGTCTGAGGTTCGATGGGCTGATTTCGATAAAGATCTCCGGGCGGAATTCCTCTCCTCGACAATGATGGCGGGTTTTGGGGGTCATTATCTCTACTTCAACTTAAAGAATGAAGGGCTTGGCAACCTGCTGATCGTTCCCTCCTTTTGGTGAAGGCGGGTCATGACAGAAGCTCCTGTCTCTTTTCCGACGAGGAGTCTCGGGCAAGACGTCTAGAGGAGGCACTCCGACCCTCCCTCCAGTATGTTGTTACCCCCTTTACCCTGCTGACGTACTTGGTGGTCCATAATAAGGCCGAAGTGGTGGAGAGGATGCACGCTCTAGGAGGTGTTTCATGAGAGGCGATCCATCTGGGACCATCGAAGGGGAATGTCGTCAGCACCAGGACTCCAGTGTCAGGACCCTCTAGGTTCTGACCCGCAAGGAGCAGGCTGCAACATTTTTAGATTCGATCCCTCGATCCTCCCCCTTTTCCTTCAAGCATGGGACCATGATGCTTTGTATGTGGGATCCATGGCCATATCTGGAGTCAGTTCCTTGACTGGGTATAGTATGGCGGTGGCAGACAACCCCAGCACCCGCCCCCGCAGCAACTTCCAGCCAGGCCTTTCCAGCAACAGCAGCAGCAGGGACAGCGAGCTCCCGCTCCTCCGAGGACAGAGGTAGGAGGAGGGGACCGACCTCAGGGAACTCCTTAGGGACCAAAACCAGGGCATGGTCAGGGAGGTGGCCGACAACCGAGGGGCAGAGGAGCCGGGCGTGGACAGCTACACACCGCGGAGGCATCAGTTCTAGCAGGGCTGGAGGTTGTTCGAGGTACGATCAGTTTATTTAGCACTCTTTCTTATGCCTTGTTCGATATCGGAGCTTCACACTCCTTTTTTGCACCCAGTATAGACCATGCCTTGGTCCTAGATTCCAAGAGACTTCCAGTGCCCCTGGTGTTGAGAACACCAGTCGGGGGGTCAGACCGACTTGTTTTTTGTTTTTCGGGGATGCAGACTGATGATAGGGCCACATCTGTCTGTTAGGGATCTTCTTCTGCTACAGATATAGCCATACAATGTCATCATGGGCATCTACTGGTTATTTTTTGTGTGTGTCTTCATCGACTGTTTCCGAGGATGGTTTGTCTTCTCAGACATGGGTGGTCGGCATGTTACCTTCACCGGCAAGCGGAGCAGTAAGAAGGGCAGCAGGCAAGAGGAACCCCTCCTCTCTTTGTTGGCCGAGTTGTTAGTGGAATCCATAGTTGCTGAGATGGTGGACGTCCCAGAGGTTGTCCGTGAGTTTATAGACATATTTCCTCATGAGTTAACGACTCTACCCCCTCGACGCGATATCGAGTTCGGTATAGACCTGCAGCCCGACGCCCGTCTGATCTCGATGGCTCCTTACCGGATGGCCCCTTCAGAGCTACAGGAGTTGCGGATCCATATTGATGATCTAATGAAGAGGTGTTATGTTTGGCCGAGTGCGTCACTGTAGGGTGATCTAGTCTTGTTCGAAAAGATGGAAGATGGTGGACTTAGGTTGTGCATAGACTATAGGAGGCTGAATCAGGTGAAGATCAAGAATCGCTACCCTCTTCAGAGGATTGTCGATCTTTTCGACCAGCTGAAAGGGGCAAGATGGTTCTCGAAGATCGACCTGCGGTCTGGGTACCACCCGATGAGAGTTATGGATGGATACATCCCCAAGACGGTGTTCAGGTGCAGATAGGGACACTTTGAGTTCGTAGTCATGCCCTTCGGTGTTACGAATGCCCCGACTGTGTTCATGGGGCTTATGAACTCCATATTCCAGGAGTACCTAGACCGGTTCATAGTTGTGTTCATCGACAACATCCTGGTCTACTCAAGATCAGACGATGACAATACAGAGCACCTGAGGATGGTTCTGGAGGACCTCCGACATGATCATCTCTATGGTAAGTTGTAGAAATGCATGTTCTGGACACGAGAAGTTCACTTCTTCGGGCACGTGGTGTCCGAGCAGGGGGTAGCGGTGGACCAATCAAAGGTTGAGGCATTTTTTTCTTGGGCAGCACCCAAGAATGTGGTATAGGTCCGTAGTTTCCTCGGGTTGGCATGTTACTATCAGAGGTTCGTACCCAACTTCTCCCGAGTTGCAGCCCCTTCGACAGCCCTGACCAAGAAAGGCCAGGTTTTATTGTGGAGTGAGGAGTGCGAGTCAGCCTTCAGCTTTCTGAAGGAGAAGTTGGTCAGTGCCCCAATGCTGAGATTCTAGGAAGAAGGGGCGGCGTATGAGGTGTTTTGGGATGCTTCAGTACAGGGCCTGGGATGTGTGTTGATGCCGTAATAAGGGGTGATCTCTTATGGGTCTAGGAAGCTACTCCCTCATGAGCGTAATTACGCCACCCATGACCTGGAGCTTGCAGCGGTCATTTTTGCGCAAAAGTTATGGTGGAACTACCTCATCAGAGAATGCTTTGTGGTCTTCACAGATCACAAAAGCTTGAGGTATATCTTCTCCTAGAGGGACCTAAACTTGCGACAGCGGATATGGGTGGAGTTCCTCCAGGATTACGACTTCGATATCTCTTATACTAAGGGAAAGGAAAATGTAGTGGCCGATTACTTGAGTAGGAGGACACAGAAGGATGTGGTCTGAGAGTCTTTGGATGCCTGGAAGGCGATGGAGGAGTTGGCTGCCTTACACCTGGATGCGAGGATGGATGGTGGTAGAGGTTTCCTATATCAGATGGCAGTTCAGTCATCTCTATTGCATCAAGTGGAGGAGTCTCAGTGGGGAGACCCAGAGTGCAAAGGTATGCGTGACCGAGTTGACCAGGGCAATGCTCTGAAAGGATGGACAGAGGATGGTCAGAACCAGATTCTTTTATAGGGAAGGTTGTTTGTTCCAAGAGTGATGTGCGGAAAGGTTATCAGTGAGTTCCAAAAATCACCCCTGGCGGTACACCCAGGAGTTTCCAAGATGTACCAGGGACAGAAGAGATAGTTTTGGTGGCTCGGAGTAAAGTGAACAGTGGAAGAGTTTGTGGCCAAGTGCTGAGTGTGTCAGTAAGTGAAGGATGAACACCGAGTTCTAGGCGGCCTACTACAGTCTCTAGAGGTCCCTGAGTTGAAGTGTGATGACATCTCGATGGATATTGTCATGGGACTTCCCTAGGTCCAAGGAGCATACGATGCCATCTAGGTGGTATTGTACCAGTTAATGAAATCGTCCGACTTTCTGGCGATCAGGGAGTCGAGTACTGTGGATGCTTTGGCACGAAAGTATGTGGATGAGGTGGTGCGGTTTCATGGAGTTCCGAGGTCTATAGTCTCGGATAGGGATGGACGGTTTGCCTTGCAGTTCTGGAAAGGATTGCAGCATGCTTTTGGCACACAATTACATCTTAGCTTTTCTTTCCATCCCCAGACAGATGGACAAATAGATTGCACCATCCAGACCTTGGAGGATATGTTACGGGCATGTGTTATGGACTCAAGAGGATAATGGGTGTGACACTTGCCCCTGGTAGAGTTCGCCTACAATAATAGCTCTCACTCTACCATCGGTACGGACCCATTTAAGCCTTATACGGGAGTCCATGTCATTCACCTGTGTATTGGGCCAAAGTAAGAGAGGCATGCTTCCTTGGCCCGAAGGTGATGCAGAGCACGATAGAGAAGGTTCAGCTCGTACGAGAAAAGGATGAAGGCGGCCCAGGACCAGCAGAAGTCGTATGCTGATACCAGAAGGAGGCCCTTGGAATTTGAGGTTTGATACCACGTGTTCTTAAGGGTATCCCTTCGGCGCAGACAACGGAGGTTCGACAAGGGGAGTAAGCTTTCTCCCAGGTTCATCGGGCCCTTCGAAGTGTTATGGCGGGTCGGCGAAGTGTCCTATCAGCTAGCGTTACCACCGCCGCTACTGAGGTTACATGATGTCTTCCATGTGTCCCAGCTCCGTCGGTATCTACACGACGATTCACACATCCTCGGATGGGGAGAGCTGGACATCGAGGACGAGGTGACTTTTGTAGAGAGACTAGTGATGATCGAGGATTGAAAATAATTGGTGCTTCGTGGGCGAACCATTCCCTTGGTTCATGTGTTGTGGAGACATGGTAGTCTTGAGGAGAGTACGTGGGAGAGGGAAGCACATATGCGTGCCCAGTACACAGAGTTATTTTGAGTTCTGTTCTGTTGTTATAGCTGATGTGGTAGGATGTTTTACCTCGTTCGCTATGAAATTCTTTTTTTTTCTCTGAATTTATGTGAAAAGTCCTGGCTATGAGTTTGGAGAGAACTCGACCTCTAATCAAGACGCATTACGGTGGATGCGATTAAACCCGTGAGGGAGAGTCAGTGCGGCCCAAAGCAGATAATATCTTGACATGGGGAAGGAGACTCCCAAACCCCCACATGCATGGGCAGTGTGACATAAGATGTTTCTTCGTTCGTGACGGGAATGTGTTCTTAGTTAACAATAAGGTTCACTCTTGAGAGGTATCTTTCGAGGTGGTTGTTTAGACCTGCTCTTTCCTTCTGGATTTTTTAAATTCTCGAGGGAGAGAATAGTTTGAGAGGTATCTGATATGATGACCCAGACTCTCTTGGTCCTTTCCTTTTCCAAAATACGGATCCTAAAGGGGTGGTGCCTCGGCACGTCTGATCGGGGAGACCGATCGGCGCGACCGATCGGTGCGACCGATCAGTGCGACCGATCAGCGTCACCTGGCTTTGTCGGGGTTTTTTCAGTGACATGCGCAAATTGAGTTTAAACCCTTCTCTGACCCCCTTTAAGCCTGTTTTGAAGCCCGGTAGCGCCCAAAAATGTTATAATTAAATATTTAATAAATTAACCTGGTTTGTGCATTGGTTTAAACCACTCGACCCCTTTAATAACATGTGGGTATGTGTGGTCAACCCACAACCCCCTCTTCTTACGTTGTTTGGCATTCTTATCTCAACCATCCGCGGATCTTATAAACTAAGGGATAGTCGTGGTTCCTTCTTTTCTCGATCACCCTGTGCTAAAATTACCCTTCATCTAGATGAGAAGCTTTTCATTCAGACGAGCCGCATCGTTATGAGTGAAGCTCCGCGCCCGGCCTAATAATTGATTGAAGAGACAATTTTCATTCAAGAGAACTGCATCACTATCCGTGATGTTCTGCCCCCGACCTTAGCTTCGATCGTTGATCAACTAGTAGGAAATTTCTTCATCTCTCGCTTTTGTGTATCATGTGGCGTGGGCGTGCTTTGGGTTCTGTAGAATTGGTTAAACCCGACCTATGTAAAGATAATAAACTGATTATATGAAGAAAGAAGGGGGGTTGTGATCATTGATGTTGTTTTATGTTGTGATCATCTATCTAAATTGTGTGGGCTTATGCCTACTAAAAATCATGGTCATTGGTGGTCTTTCTCTGTGCACAAATGAACCCCTAGGGGTGTTTTAAATGACTTGTCTGTGGTTTTGAACCGCTGCTGTGAAAAGGGAAATTTGTTAATCACGTACATCTCACTAAATGAATTGAAAGCAACAGGATCAACCCTTCTATGATAACCCCTAGTTAAAGCACATGAAATTGAAATCATGGAGTGTGTTAAATCTTATAAAAATACCGGCATGGCCTTGATTTTTGTTGGTGGTTGTGGATTGGTTGTTTTCTTTTATTGGCTGGTTACTGGAGATGTGGGAGGGGATGGGATCCCCTATTGATATGGATTCAGTGGTTGTGAGTTTTAAGACCGGTTGGTTACCTTGTTTATATCACGAATTGGGGTGGGATCCTCTGTTGATGAGAAAACATTTGGGGGGACATGGGGTAGTGTCTTGAGGGTTTCTTTGGTTCTAGTACTTCGAGGGATCTCAAATATCCCCTTTTTATTGTAACATTACAAGAGAACCGGGTGTGAATGTTTAAATTGACGTTTCGCTGGATTCCTTCCTTGGTTATGCTTATGATGTTAGTTGCCCAAGAAGGTGCATGAACTTATTTAAACATTATTACTGAACATGAAAACAATAATGGGACAAATGAGTTTTCTTGGCGAGAGTCGTGACTCGGACTTGAGTGATGTTGTGATCTGTAGGCTATCTTATGAAAAAACTAACTATGGGTGAGTGCTTGTTACCTATGTATATACTTGTAGTATTGTGTTTCTTATTCGCGCCCCACCCATGTTGAGAACTTAGTGCCAAACACCCCCATTTCTTGGGGGAGGGTGTTTTTCCCAACAATATTCTTAGTGTCTAGTTATTAGCTCCTTTTTTCTCCCTTTCCCGGATAGCCCAAGTACTTTCGGGAAGGATGTGTTGACCTGAGATCCATTATTAGCCCATGAATCTTCGGGCGGGGTAGTGTGGTGGTTATGGCCCAGGTGTGTGCGGGCAGGTAGTTTCTCATGTATGTTCGGGATAAGGCCCAGGTTTCTTCGCGCATGGCAGTGGATCTTCTAGCCCAGGTGTCTTCGGGCGTGGTGGTGGTTGTTCTGTCCTATGTGTTTGCAGGCGTGGTACGTGTGACAGTTGTGGCCCAGGTGTTTGCGGGCAGGATTCGGCAGTGGGACTGCGTGCGGTTGTGGCCCATGTGTGTGTAGGCGGGTTTGGCAGTGGGACTGCGGTGACAGAATGTAAGGATTGGTTCGATGCATAGGATGTCTCAATAACTAGTGGGAAAGTGGAACGGGGTACCCAATCATCGATGTTCTCTTATTATATATTAATTGGTTTGTTGTATTTGGTGAGTATATCCGGTGAGTGGGATGGGTGAACTCCTTCATAGTAATGGTTGTCTACTTCTCACGGGACTTTAGTACGTTCCCCCGCATGTGCACGAGAGTCTTTGGTTTTCCCTACTAAGTGTACTTGTATACTCACCCTATGTATATCAAACTACATTCAGGTTTCCAGGAAGACTTCGGGGATCGCGCAAGACCATACTTGCTTGGAAATTGGGCAGTTTTAGTTGTTGTTTTCCTTTCATTGGTACTTACCCTTGTAGTCACTTGTTTAATTCGTGGATTTTACATTTGTAACATGCATGTGGGAATGGTTTACTTTTGGATTTACTTTTCTTTTACTTTTGGTGTTGTTGGGTTTCATCATCTTATCTCCTGATCCTATAAAACAAAAATGGTAATGCCTTCCACTTGTGTGTAATTTCCATACACTTGGTTCTATTCACCACTCTGGGACCTATAGAAGGCGGGTTTAGGGGGTCATTATCTCTCTTTCAACTTAAAGAATGAAGGGCTTGGAAACCTGCTGACCCTTCCCTCTTTTTAGTGAAGGTGGCTCGTGACAGAGATTTATAAATTTTTAAGGATGTTTTGATATTTCTGAAGAAAAAAAATGTGTCTCATGTATGGTCCATCATTCTATTCATTATGTTATTTTATGAAATATTATATTTAATGTCACATGGGTTATACCATATATAATGAATTATTTTTCAAAATGTGGTAAATGCATAATCTATGGAATCGTTACAGAGTCCAAGAATCAAGACCGTAAAATAATAAAATTTCTATAATAGACAACTCTAGAAATGGTGGGATACTTCCAAATGTCCCTATTGTGATTCATAATAATTTATATGTTTCAGTGGTCATTTTATGGTATTTTTTGAGGAATTGCAACATCTCTTTGGTGAATAGATAATGAAAATCATATTTATAACACCAAATCGTGAATAAAATCATGTCACTTAATTTATTTTTATTTTTCTTATTATTCCCCTCTTATATAGAAATATTTATTTTCATTATTATATATGTTATATGATTATGTTTTATCATTTATAAGGGTTAAAAATTGTAATATTCATTTAATTAGTGTTATCTTGGAACATGGATCATGTAGTTTGTTTGAATGGGCCTTCTAGGAATGTGGTTGTGCAACATTTTATGAAATTCATTATTCAAATGTGATTTAATGTTTTATTAAGGCTTAATATTAAATTAAAATTCCTTTGTTTTTTGGAATTATTATTTTGGTAAACTTCTATTTTAGATTACCATATTTTATCCTTATAGTGATTATTTCTTATATTCAGTCATGTTATAAATTATGAATTTTTCAATATAAATGATTTTATTTGATTAATTATTGGGTTTTAAAATATTTTTAAACACTTCGTAATGAATTTTTATGAAAATTAAATATTATATAGAATATTAATTTTATTAGAAATTACCTTGGAAAGGAATTTTATTTCAGAAAATTTCTTTATATATATTGATTTTGAAATTCTTGTGACAGTTTCTACATGAATAGAAAATAATCTACTAGAAGAACACTTTTTTCAAACTAATATTCTATATCCACTATAATGTTGATATTTATGTACTATATGTTATCTAGAAAAATGATTGAGATTTTTGGGGCTATTAGTTGATACCTATTATTTCACCACAATGAATATTCTTTAGTGTTGCATGAATTGGTAATCAGATTATTCACACGCACACAAATGATGAATAATAGAAAAATATATTAATGTGTGTGATGTGACAATTCTACATGAAACAAAAAATTTAATTCATGAAATTATTAATATATGTTTCCTAGTATGATTTATTTTTTAAAAAATACGGAGTTTGTAATGAATACATGAAAACTATGTTTTTTTTATATATTAAAGAAAAGATGGATTTTCTATTAGTTATTCGGAAAGAGGGAGATTATCTTGGATTATGGGAAACATGTATTTCAAATTTTTATTGAGAAATTAGAAATATTATTTAGAGTTAGAAAAACAATCATGTATTTTTTAAAAATAAATATTTTTTAATAAAATTATAATTTACAAAATATGTAAACAAATTTAATTTTTTAAAAAAAATTATGTACTTGTGAAATTAAATAATTTCCTTGGTTTATATAAATGGGTTCATAAAATTTTTTCATAAATAAATATGTGTTGATAAAAAATCTATAATGTGATTCATGTGTGTAGGAATTTCAATAATGACATTTCTAACGTATTGAAATATGTTGGATTCATTATAAAAATTATATGGAGATTGTATTTAACTCTACATGTGATCATTAGTAAAATATACACATGATTTGTTGGGATAAAAAAGGGATGATAATAATCTTCATTAATGCTGATTTTTAGATCTATATTGAGATATTGGTAAGGAAATAATGGATTAAGGTTCATGATTATATATTTAATTCCATTGTTTACATTGTTAATTTTCCTTTAATGTTTAAATTGTAAAACATGTATTTTTTTCTCTATAATATTTTTCATCAAAAATTTATTCTCAAAATGATATTTCATATTTACATTGATATTTTTTTGGTCTATTTTTAAGGTATAATGATTATATAATTTTTATTTTCTTTTAATCAATATTTGAAAGCTGAGTTTTTTTTATTGATGATCATCCTTGGGGAAATATGGGACCTATGCACGGTTCATGGGAGTAATGATATATTTTTATGATATTAAATAAGATAATATGAGTGTTATATTTTTTATAGTTTTAATAAATAACCATTTCATGGAAATAATTGTGTTGGAAAAAACAAAATTTAAAAATAAAATAGGAATTGTTAGTTAATTTATAGTGAACATAATGTTACAATAATTTTCTGGTTGATGTTATCATTTGTAAAATTCTTCTAGATACATTATTTTCATCATGTTAGCTAATAATGAGATGAAATATCAAATTGTTTTAACATAGTGTTAAATATTGTTAGGATGGCATCAAATAGTTAATAATATAATGAAATTAATTTCCTAAATAAAATTTGATTTACAATAACTCGTTTTTTAATGATAACATTGACAATTTTTTGTGTAACATACTACACAATGTTACAGGATGTGAAATTATATTTGGGAATAAGAACCTACCAAGACTTGTTTTGTGTAGGAATTATTATAATAATATATAGAAACAATATTACATGACAATTAATATGCTTTATTCATTATAACAAGTTATGAATCCTAATGTAGTTCCATATAGTTGAGTTAAAATTAAGATACCAAACATTGCATAAAATCAAATTACATTTAACTAGATAAATATTCAATAAAACTAATTATAATCCATGATATAACCATAATGGTTTAGAATATTTTGGAAATTAAATAAATAAACAATGGGTAAAGTAAAGAAATTAATCATCCTACACTAGGTTCATCACAACTAGATCCCTTTATTGAAATATCAAATGTGAAACTATTCCACATATATCAAGGAAATGGGAATATATTAAATGATTGAGGTCATATGTTGATTTAGGGTAAATAAGGGAGATACCAATGATTAGTTAAGCATGACACGAGAATAAGGATTATAATAAAATTATCTTAATATTCTAAAGTCATACTCATCAATTCATATACCATAATATTCTTTGATGACATATGGATTGGTAGTTTATAAGACAATAATTGTAATGAAGTTAAAGAACATAATCCATGGGTGAATAAAATTATCGTAATATAATGCCATAAAAGTGCATAAAAAGAGTGGAATAATCAACATAATAGAAATATTTTATCATTTTCACCCAAAAATGATTTAATTAGAGGATATTATAAAAATACCAACTATTTTACCAACACCATCTATGGAATAATAGCTATTGTACCATCTTGGGGGCATTGGATAACACCCATGTATACCATATTTCTCTATTGGGATAACCTCTTTAGTAACAATTGGTCTCATAAATATTTTATATTTTCTCAATTAGTTTTAGGGACTTTATTGAACCATTAGTCACATATACATTATCTATTTATATTAATTCCATGAGAAATTTAATTTTTTTCATTACATCATAATGATAAGACAAGAAAATAAAATGGGTTTCATCCATATATAATCATTTCAAACATATACTATCTAGATAATGTACAAATATAGTATCATAGATTCATATTTCCAGTGAATCATAAGAAACATAAAATGATGCTATGATATAGGAAAAATTATTTACATAGATCATTGGAACATTTCTTGGGGAAAATACTATTTTCATTTTGAATTGAATAATTTAAAATCTAAGAATTAACTAAACATCAAGGAAAATATTTCCTCTAAATAGAAATATGAATACATTTAAATGAAACATCAAATGATTCTTTGGTCATAAAGTTTGTAAATCATTTTTGTGCTCTATACAAGAAAATCATTTATTTTTTTTGAATTTTGTAAAAAAATAATATCATTCATAATCTGAAAATAAAAAACTTTTTTGAGAATAATATTATTATAAATTATAATTTACTTAATAAAATATTATTTACCATAACATATCAGTAATGTAATTTTCATCACAATTGAAACTGATGAACTTTAAAATATCAATATCTTAATGTAGTTAGAATATAATCATTTGAAAAATCCTTAATGATTTACATTTATCCCCAAAAATAATAGAACACCATATACAATACGAAAAATATTTCTTTTTTAGTTTATAAAATTGGTTGAATTATTTTTTTACTAATTTAACACACACTATATTGGCGGTGGTTTCCAATTTTAAGTTAATATTCCACAACTAAAATCTAGAAGTAAATTAATTGGATAAATATATTTCACTCAATTATAAATTATCTAATTTATAAAAACATATCCCCCTTTTACCTAGTAGGATGAAATATATGAAATATAATGATAAACAGAGTGACATTATGTTTTTATTCTTTAACTAAGTTAAAAATATCCACATTGTAAAATAAAAGCAGCACAATATTAACATAACATTGAATATCTTTTAGCATGGTCAAAAATAAACTCATACTATTGTATGATGTTGGTTTAATATAAATTTCTAATATCCTAACACAATATTTTTAACCACAATTAATTTGCTTAACATTCCTAGTTGGAAAAATATTTACAATGGTTAATAATCATTATAACCAAAAATAAGGTTTTGATATTTGCCATGTTTGTTTATTTTCATTTAAATTATTGAATAAACTTTTTTCAAAATCAATTAATTTTCATATAAAATTTTACTTTATTAATGAACCCAAAAAAACATGATAGAAATCAATTTTCTTGAAAATTATAAATTTATGTATAAATTAATTTCATGAAACCTTAGACATGATGATTATTATAATTAAATTAATAAATGTGTGTATAATGAAAATGAAATAATGATTTTCTAAATAAAATTAAAATAAATTTGACTTTATTATTTTATAAAACCTTATATTAATTTTAAAAGTATTATAGATAAAAATTATAACATTATTATAAAATAAAAATTTAAATAGTGGAAGACATTAATTATAATATTCCATCAGAAAAAGAAATAAAATTAACATTGGAAAAGAAATAAAGCATCAATTTAATTAAAAAAATTTGACTTATTATTTGCTATGTATTAATAAATACATTTTTATTGATTTGGATAATCATATACATCATTAAAAATAAATACATCTTTAGATGATATCATTAAATTATACCCTTTCTTGGATCATAAATGATTTCCAAAATAATGACTTGTAATGATGTCATATTTCAACGATCAATGTAAAAAAATATATAATAAACCATAATTATCTCAATAGACATTCATTCCTAGAACCAAGTAAATGTTTCAAATCACTATATGGTAAAATAACTTATGAACATTGGTAGAAACTTTTGGTCCATTAATTATACAAAAATCCTTTAACATATAAACACATTATAGTATTTAGACCTATTCATTTAACAATAGAAGAAATATATATGATTCCAAAAATTAATTTTTTTTAATTCTCATAAAAAAATCATTTAATATATAATATATTCTATTAACCCACAATGTGCAACAAAATTCATTAGAGATAACAAAAATATAATTGTTTTCAAATCCATCATAAATTTCAAGGCCACCAATTCTTTGCAATTTATATTATCAATATCATTAATCTTCTCAATAAAAAAACATTATTCTGTCATTATTAGTCATATATAAATGTTTAGAAATACGTTAATAATTTTTTCCCAAATATATCCCATAACCACTAAATCAATTTTATAGTTTTTTGGTACTATTCAACAGATCCTAAAATATTCCTCAGGGTAAACCACTATAGAATTATCCTTATACGTTTCCTACTTTTTATATACAGAATATCATTGATAAAATACATCTACAACCAATTTATTTATTTCAATATATAAAGACCTCATTTATTACACTTAAATTTATAGAGTTCCATAGACACATATTTATCATAGGATTAATAAATGGATTAAGAAAACAACTCAAGTAATTCCCAAAAATGCATAAATAATAAATTCAAGTATAAATGATTCCATATGATATGTTTTATTTCTATATATTGAACACTTTATTTTACCTAAGATGTTTATTTATTTATTTCTTATACATATATAAAAAACATAAATTTTATTTTATATATTCTTCGAGTAATTATACCAACAATCTTGAATTCTACTGAGTTGGATGTCCTTTACTAATTTTTATTCAGCAACTGAACTTGCATAAAATTTCATTTTTAATCTTTATGTAGGTTAGGGGATTCACCTAGGTTGAGATTTAAAATCATATAATGAGATAGGTGTTTAGCTATAATCTTAAGGTTTTTTATTTCAACTCCAATTTCATTTCTTTTTTTATATTTAAAATCATTCCATTGACTATATCATTTAGAAATAACATAGTTTCTAATAGTTAAATCTAGTAAATAATTCCATTTTTTTAGAAACAACAATCCTATTGAGAAATCATATATACATGAATAACTATTCATATAATGACTACATTATGACTCGATATTTTGAATTAACAAATCCATACGTTTATGTTTGGTCAACCATGGTCATTATCTATTAAAATATTTCATAATTGTTTATATAGAAAATTTTAATTACCCTAGTCATATCACCTGGGAGTGTCTATCTAAGTCTGTAGTCTAAGGCACACTAATCTTGCACCATCCACGATCGAGTAGGTACCTAATACTCCTCTTTCAGAGTAGCATCCATTGGTAAATCTCTTACACAACCCCATAAACATTATAATATTTATAGAATGGTTTATTTTCTTGGAAATCACACAATAAATAAATTTTCCTAAATTTAGGACATTGTCCTATAGATTAAAATATCCCCATTATTTCCAGTAATGTTTTTAACTAAAAATATCAAAAACTAAATTTTTCCAAATCTAATACCAACTATAGAAAAAGCTATATTACATAAAAAAATATTATATATATATATATTAATTATGATACATGAAATTACGATTAAGATTTACTGTGATTGGAAATAATAAAAAATAAACACATTTTATAAAAAATAACAAAATAATCACCTACAAAGTTCTTCTCTACTAGAACCCTTATTTAAAAAATCATATATACTGAAATCTTATATATCCCATGGTAATTTAAACATAGTGATAGAATGAGATCATATTATCTATAGTGGAATTAAAGGGAGATATCTATGATCAATTAGAACTAATAAGAGCATAAGGTTATGTGAACATGGGCATTAAATATCAGAATCATACCCAACACATCATAGATCATAATGATGAGTCATGGAATAATGTATGATAGTTTATAAAAAATTAATTACAAATTAATCAATTATCATAATCCATGAGATCATAATATTATCCTAAGATCATGTCATAAAAGAGTGGAATAATGTTTTGAATAAACAAAATCATAGAATTATTTTCTCTAGGCTTCCAACAAGACTTACATCAAATGTTAGTTTTTAAAAAACCACTTATGTGTCTATTTCATTCATGTAATGACATCATGTCTACCATCTTTTAGTCCTGGTTTGACCTATTGGGTACCCTATTTATTGATTATGATAACCACTATTTTACCCTTTGAGCACATAAAATATCAATCTTTTCCCAATTAATTTTAGGTAAATAAAAAAACCACATATTACATTACCGTAATCCATATATTTGTATAACTGAAAATTATGAAAAAGTTTATAATTTCATCATTACATATCATGTAAAAAAACAAAATCGTTTAATTAAATATTTTGACATCATAATAATGAAACATACAATTAATTAATAAGGATGATATCGTATAGTAATATCCCCATGATATCATATGTAATATAAATATATGTTACCATAGATGAAGAACTTCTTTACAATATTAACATACCATTGAATGAGGAATAAAAATTTCATTTTAATTTAAATTATTTAAAATATTTAAATTCTGAAAATTTTAAATCAAATAATTTCATTGAAATTAAAATATTTGAATTGTATATAAATCTTAAATGTCGTGAATGTTAATTATGAAAATTATTTATATTTTAACCACCATGAACCCATAATCTTGAATTGGGTTCTAAAAACATTATATTTAATGTTATGGATTTAATACTGTTAAATATGACCCAATTTTATCCATCTTATATTTACAACATCGAAAGGATATATTGGATGAATTAAAAGCCTAAAGACCTTTTACTTTTTGTTTTTTTGATATTTATTACAAACTCGTACATAAAAACTCATAACAGAATGTAAGGATTGGTTCGATGCATAGGATGTCTCAATAACTAGTGGGAAAGTGGAACGGGGTACCCAATCATCGATGTTCTCTTATTATATATTAATTGGTTTGTTGTATTTGGTGAGTATATCCGGTGAGTGGGATGGGTGAACTCCTTCATAGTAATGGTTGTCTACTTCTCACGGGACTTTAGTACGTTCCCCCGCATGTGCACGAGAGTCTTTGGTTTTCCCTACTAAGTGTACTTGTATACTCACCCTATGTATATCAAACTACATTCAGGTTTCCAGGAAGACTTCGGGGATCGCGCAAGACCATACTTGCTTGGAAATTGGGCAGTTTTAGTTGTTGTTTTCCTTTCATTGGTACTTACCCTTGTAGTCACTTGTTTAATTCGTGGATTTTACATTTGTAACATGCATGTGGGAATGGTTTACTTTTGGATTTACTTTTCTTTTACTTTTGGTGTTGTTGGGTTTCATCATCTTATCTCCTGATCCTATAAAACAAAAATGGTAATGCCTTCCACTTGTGTGTAATTTCCATACACTTGGTTCTATTCACCACTCTGGGACCTATAGAAGGCGGGTTTAGGGGGTCATTATCTCTCTTTCAACTTAAAGAATGAAGGGCTTGGAAACCTGCTGACCCTTCCCTCTTTTTAGTGAAGGTGGCTCGTGACAGAGATTTATAAATTTTTAAGGATGTTTTGATATTTCTGAAGAAAAAAAATGTGTCTCATGTATGGTCCATCATTCTATTCATTATGTTATTTTATGAAATATTATATTTAATGTCACATGGGTTATACCATATATAATGAATTATTTTTCAAAATGTGGTAAATGCATAATCTATGGAATCGTTACAGAGTCCAAGAATCAAGACCGTAAAATAATAAAATTTCTATAATAGACAACTCTAGAAATGGTGGGATACTTCCAAATGTCCCTATTGTGATTCATAATAATTTATATGTTTCAGTGGTCATTTTATGGTATTTTTTGAGGAATTGCAACATCTCTTTGGTGAATAGATAATGAAAATCATATTTATAACACCAAATCGTGAATAAAATCATGTCACTTAATTTATTTTTATTTTTCTTATTATTCCCCTCTTATATAGAAATATTTATTTTCATTATTATATATGTTATATGATTATGTTTTATCATTTATAAGGGTTAAAAATTGTAATATTCATTTAATTAGTGTTATCTTGGAACATGGATCATGTAGTTTGTTTGAATGGGCCTTCTAGGAATGTGGTTGTGCAACATTTTATGAAATTCATTATTCAAATGTGATTTAATGTTTTATTAAGGCTTAATATTAAATTAAAATTCCTTTGTTTTTTGGAATTATTATTTTGGTAAACTTCTATTTTAGATTACCATATTTTATCCTTATAGTGATTATTTCTTATATTCAGTCATGTTATAAATTATGAATTTTTCAATATAAATGATTTTATTTGATTAATTATTGGGTTTTAAAATATTTTTAAACACTTCGTAATGAATTTTTATGAAAATTAAATATTATATAGAATATTAATTTTATTAGAAATTACCTTGGAAAGGAATTTTATTTCAGAAAATTTCTTTATATATATTGATTTTGAAATTCTTGTGACAGTTTCTACATGAATAGAAAATAATCTACTAGAAGAACACTTTTTTCAAACTAATATTCTATATCCACTATAATGTTGATATTTATGTACTATATGTTATCTAGAAAAATGATTGAGATTTTTGGGGCTATTAGTTGATACCTATTATTTCACCACAATGAATATTCTTTAGTGTTGCATGAATTGGTAATCAGATTATTCACACACACACAAATGATGAATAATAGAAAAATATATTAATGTGTGTGATGTGACAATTCTACATGAAACAAAAAATTTAATTCATGAAATTATTAATATATGTTTCCTAGTATGATTTATTTTTTAAAAAATACGGAGTTTGTAATGAATACATGAAAACTATGTTTTTTTTATATATTAAAGAAAAGATGGATTTTCTATTAGTTATTCGGAAAGAGGGAGATTATCTTGGATTATGGGAAACATGTATTTCAAATTTTTATTGAGAAATTAGAAATATTATTTAGAGTTAGAAAAACAATCATGTATTTTTTAAAAATAAATATTTTTTAATAAAATTATAATTTACAAAATATGTAAACAAATTTAATTTTTTAAAAAAAATTATGTACTTGTGAAATTAAATAATTTCCTTGGTTTATATAAATGGGTTCATAAAATTTTTTCATAAATAAATATGTGTTGATAAAAAATCTATAATGTGATTCATGTGTGTAGGAATTTCAATAATGACATTTCTAACGTATTGAAATATGTTGGATTCATTATAAAAATTATATGGAGATTGTATTTAACTCTACATGTGATCATTAGTAAAATATACACATGATTTGTTGGGATAAAAAAGGGATGATAATAATCTTCATTAATGCTGATTTTTAGATCTATATTGAGATATTGGTAAGGAAATAATGGATTAAGGTTCATGATTATATATTTAATTCCATTGTTTACATTGTTAATTTTCCTTTAATGTTTAAATTGTAAAACATGTATTTTTTTCTCTATAATATTTTTCATCAAAAATTTATTCTCAAAATGATATTTCATATTTACATTGATATTTTTTTGGTCTATTTTTAAGGTATAATGATTATATAATTTTTATTTTCTTTTAATCAATATTTGAAAGCTGAGTTTTTTTTATTGATGATCATCCTTGGGGAAATATGGGACCTATGCACGGTTCATGGGAGTAATGATATATTTTTATGATATTAAATAAGATAATATGAGTGTTATATTTTTTATAGTTTTAATAAATAACCATTTCATGGAAATAATTGTGTTGGAAAAAACAAAATTTAAAAATAAAATAGGAATTGTTAGTTAATTTATAGTGAACATAATGTTACAATAATTTTCTGGTTGATGTTATCATTTGTAAAATTCTTCTAGATACATTATTTTCATCATGTTAGCTAATAATGAGATGAAATATCAAATTGTTTTAACATAGTGTTAAATATTGTTAGGATGGCATCAAATAGTTAATAATATAATGAAATTAATTTCCTAAATAAAATTTGATTTACAATAACTCGTTTTTTAATGATAACATTGACAATTTTTTGTGTAACATACTACACAATGTTACAGGATGTGAAATTATATTTGGGAATAAGAACCTACCAAGACTTGTTTTGTGTAGGAATTATTATAATAATATATAGAAACAATATTACATGACAATTAATATGCTTTATTCATTATAACAAGTTATGAATCCTAATGTAGTTCCATATAGTTGAGTTAAAATTAAGATACCAAACATTGCATAAAATCAAATTACATTTAACTAGATAAATATTCAATAAAACTAATTATAATCCATGATATAACCATAATGGTTTAGAATATTTTGGAAATTAAATAAATAAACAATGGGTAAAGTAAAGAAATTAATCATCCTACACTAGGTTCATCACAACTAGATCCCTTTATTGAAATATCAAATGTGAAACTATTCCACATATATCAAGGAAATGGGAATATATTAAATGATTGAGGTCATATGTTGATTTAGGGTAAATAAGGGAGATACCAATGATTAGTTAAGCATGACACGAGAATAAGGATTATAATAAAATTATCTTAATATTCTAAAGTCATACTCATCAATTCATATACCATAATATTCTTTGATGACATATGGATTGGTAGTTTATAAGACAATAATTGTAATGAAGTTAAAGAACATAATCCATGGGTGAATAAAATTATCGTAATATAATGCCATAAAAGTGCATAAAAAGAGTGGAATAATCAACATAATAGAAATATTTTATCATTTTCACCCAAAAATGATTTAATTAGAGGATATTATAAAAATACCAACTATTTTACCAACACCATCTATGGAATAATAGCTATTGTACCATCTTGGGGGCATTGGATAACACCCATGTATACCATATTTCTCTATTGGGATAACCTCTTTAGTAACAATTGGTCTCATAAATATTTTATATTTTCTCAATTAGTTTTAGGGACTTTATTGAACCATTAGTCACATATACATTATCTATTTATATTAATTCCATGAGAAATTTAATTTTTTTCATTACATCATAATGATAAGACAAGAAAATAAAATGGGTTTCATCCATATATAATCATTTCAAACATATACTATCTAGATAATGTACAAATATAGTATCATAGATTCATATTTCCAGTGAATCATAAGAAACATAAAATGATGCTATGATATAGGAAAAATTATTTACATAGATCATTGGAACATTTCTTGGGGAAAATACTATTTTCATTTTGAATTGAATAATTTAAAATCTAAGAATTAACTAAACATCAAGGAAAATATTTCCTCTAAATAGAAATATGAATACATTTAAATGAAACATCAAATGATTCTTTGGTCATAAAGTTTGTAAATCATTTTTGTGCTCTATACAAGAAAATCATTTATTTTTTTTTGAATTTTGTAAAAAAATAATATCATTCATAATCTGAAAATAAAAAACTTTTTTGAGAATAATATTATTATAAATTATAATTTACTTAATAAAATATTATTTACCATAACATATCAGTAATGTAATTTTCATCACAATTGAAACTGATGAACTTTAAAATATCAATATCTTAATGTAGTTAGAATATAATCATTTGAAAAATCCTTAATGATTTACATTTATCCCCAAAAATAATAGAACACCATATACAATACGAAAAATATTTCTTTTTTAGTTTATAAAATTGGTTGAATTATTTTTTTACTAATTTAACACACACTATATTGGCGGTGGTTTCCAATTTTAAGTTAATATTCCACAACTAAAATCTAGAAGTAAATTAATTGGATAAATATATTTCACTCAATTATAAATTATCTAATTTATAAAAACATATCCCCCTTTTACCTAGTAGGATGAAATATATGAAATATAATGATAAACAGAGTGACATTATGTTTTTATTCTTTAACTAAGTTAAAAATATCCACATTGTAAAATAAAAGCAGCACAATATTAACATAACATTGAATATCTTTTAGCATGGTCAAAAATAAACTCATACTATTGTATGATGTTGGTTTAATATAAATTTCTAATATCCTAACACAATATTTTTAACCACAATTAATTTGCTTAACATTCCTAGTTGGAAAAATATTTACAATGGTTAATAATCATTATAACCAAAAATAAGGTTTTGATATTTGCCATGTTTGTTTATTTTCATTTAAATTATTGAATAAACTTTTTTCAAAATCAATTAATTTTCATATAAAATTTTACTTTATTAATGAACCCAAAAAAACATGATAGAAATCAATTTTCTTGAAAATTATAAATTTATGTATAAATTAATTTCATGAAACCTTAGACATGATGATTATTATAATTAAATTAATAAATGTGTGTATAATGAAAATGAAATAATGATTTTCTAAATAAAATTAAAATAAATTTGACTTTATTATTTTATAAAACCTTATATTAATTTTAAAAGTATTATAGATAAAAATTATAACATTATTATAAAATAAAAATTTAAATAGTGGAAGACATTAATTATAATATTCCATCAGAAAAAGAAATAAAATTAACATTGGAAAAGAAATAAAGCATCAATTTAATTAAAAAAATTTGACTTATTATTTGCTATGTATTAATAAATACATTTTTATTGATTTGGATAATCATATACATCATTAAAAATAAATACATCTTTAGATGATATCATTAAATTATACCCTTTCTTGGATCATAAATGATTTCCAAAATAATGACTTGTAATGATGTCATATTTCAACGATCAATGTAAAAAAATATATAATAAACCATAATTATCTCAATAGACATTCATTCCTAGAACCAAGTAAATGTTTCAAATCACTATATGGTAAAATAACTTATGAACATTGGTAGAAACTTTTGGTCCATTAATTATACAAAAATCCTTTAACATATAAACACATTATAGTATTTAGACCTATTCATTTAACAATAGAAGAAATATATATGATTCCAAAAATTAATTTTTTTTAATTCTCATAAAAAAATCATTTAATATATAATATATTCTATTAACCCACAATGTGCAACAAAATTCATTAGAGATAACAAAAATATAATTGTTTTCAAATCCATCATAAATTTCAAGGCCACCAATTCTTTGCAATTTATATTATCAATATCATTAATCTTCTCAATAAAAAAACATTATTCTGTCATTATTAGTCATATATAAATGTTTAGAAATACGTTAATAATTTTTTCCCAAATATATCCCATAACCACTAAATCAATTTTATAGTTTTTTGGTACTATTCAACAGATCCTAAAATATTCCTCAGGGTAAACCACTATAGAATTATCCTTATACGTTTCCTACTTTTTATATACAGAATATCATTGATAAAATACATCTACAACCAATTTATTTATTTCAATATATAAAGACCTCATTTATTACACTTAAATTTATAGAGTTCCATAGACACATATTTATCATAGGATTAATAAATGGATTAAGAAAACAACTCAAGTAATTCCCAAAAATGCATAAATAATAAATTCAAGTATAAATGATTCCATATGATATGTTTTATTTCTATATATTGAACACTTTATTTTACCTAAGATGTTTATTTATTTATTTCTTATACATATATAAAAAACATAAATTTTATTTTATATATTCTTCGAGTAATTATACCAACAATCTTGAATTCTACTGAGTTGGATGTCCTTTACTAATTTTTATTCAGCAACTGAACTTGCATAAAATTTCATTTTTAATCTTTATGTAGGTTAGGGGATTCACCTAGGTTGAGATTTAAAATCATATAATGAGATAGGTGTTTAGCTATAATCTTAAGGTTTTTTATTTCAACTCCAATTTCATTTCTTTTTTTATATTTAAAATCATTCCATTGACTATATCATTTAGAAATAACATAGTTTCTAATAGTTAAATCTAGTAAATAATTCCATTTTTTTAGAAACAACAATCCTATTGAGAAATCATATATACATGAATAACTATTCATATAATGACTACATTATGACTCGATATTTTGAATTAACAAATCCATACGTTTATGTTTGGTCAACCATGGTCATTATCTATTAAAATATTTCATAATTGTTTATATAGAAAATTTTAATTACCCTAGTCATATCACCTGGGAGTGTCTATCTAAGTCTGTAGTCTAAGGCACACTAATCTTGCACCATCCACGATCGAGTAGGTACCTAATACTCCTCTTTCAGAGTAGCATCCATTGGTAAATCTCTTACACAACCCCATAAACATTATAATATTTATAGAATGGTTTATTTTCTTGGAAATCACACAATAAATAAATTTTCCTAAATTTAGGACATTGTCCTATAGATTAAAATATCCCCATTATTTCCAGTAATGTTTTTAACTAAAAATATCAAAAACTAAATTTTTCCAAATCTAATACCAACTATAGAAAAAGCTATATTACATAAAAAAATATTATATATATATATATTAATTATGATACATGAAATTACGATTAAGATTTACTGTGATTGGAAATAATAAAAAATAAACACATTTTATAAAAAATAACAAAATAATCACCTACAAAGTTCTTCTCTACTAGAACCCTTATTTAAAAAATCATATATACTGAAATCTTATATATCCCATGGTAATTTAAACATAGTGATAGAATGAGATCATATTATCTATAGTGGAATTAAAGGGAGATATCTATGATCAATTAGAACTAATAAGAGCATAAGGTTATGTGAACATGGGCATTAAATATCAGAATCATACCCAACACATCATAGATCATAATGATGAGTCATGGAATAATGTATGATAGTTTATAAAAAATTAATTACAAATTAATCAATTATCATAATCCATGAGATCATAATATTATCCTAAGATCATGTCATAAAAGAGTGGAATAATGTTTTGAATAAACAAAATCATAGAATTATTTTCTCTAGGCTTCCAACAAGACTTACATCAAATGTTAGTTTTTAAAAAACCACTTATGTGTCTATTTCATTCATGTAATGACATCATGTCTACCATCTTTTAGTCCTGGTTTGACCTATTGGGTACCCTATTTATTGATTATGATAACCACTATTTTACCCTTTGAGCACATAAAATATCAATCTTTTCCCAATTAATTTTAGGTAAATAAAAAAACCACATATTACATTACCGTAATCCATATATTTGTATAACTGAAAATTATGAAAAAGTTTATAATTTCATCATTACATATCATGTAAAAAAACAAAATCGTTTAATTAAATATTTTGACATCATAATAATGAAACATACAATTAATTAATAAGGATGATATCGTATAGTAATATCCCCATGATATCATATGTAATATAAATATATGTTACCATAGATGAAGAACTTCTTTACAATATTAACATACCATTGAATGAGGAATAAAAATTTCATTTTAATTTAAATTATTTAAAATATTTAAATTCTGAAAATTTTAAATCAAATAATTTCATTGAAATTAAAATATTTGAATTGTATATAAATCTTAAATGTCGTGAATGTTAATTATGAAAATTATTTATATTTTAACCACCATGAACCCATAATCTTGAATTGGGTTCTAAAAACATTATATTTAATGTTATGGATTTAATACTGTTAAATATGACCCAATTTTATCCATCTTATATTTACAACATCGAAAGGATATATTGGATGAATTAAAAGCCTAAAGACCTTTTACTTTTTGTTTTTTTGATATTTATTACAAACTCGTACATAAAAACTCATAACATCAACTAATTATTTCCACTATATCAATAATTTCGTATTCTATATATTTCATTCAATCACTCAAAAAATATTTCAAACATATGAATCCTTTTTAAACATAGTTCATTCATCATCATTATTCATAACATGAGGAAAATGAAAAATAAAAAGGGTGTGTACAAATTATCAATATGGGTAAACATAGGAAATAACATTAGGGGATTAAGATAAGCATAAGGTTATGATGACTTTATCATAGTTCATGATCATAACATAATGGAATTCAAGCCCATCAATACAAATAAAATAAATAGTTGAATAAATACCTAAAATAGTTTAGATTAATAAGAATTAATAATCGTGATCAATATGATATGAATATTGGTAAAATAAAATGTTTACATCCTTCAAAAGGCATAAAAATCATGTTGGTAACATTGGAAACCATCATCATAGAACCATTAAAATTAGAATAACTATACAGTCAATATGAAATATAATTTCCTAGATAACATAATAGATACAGAATTTGTTAGAGAACTATATGGGAGGACTAATCATATTAGTTATATCGGTCCCACAAGTATTATTTATTGGGGATCACCCCATTGTATATGCAATATCGGGCTCACCCAAGACCAATAATGTGGCTCAAACATTCATAAAAATTTTATGGAGATCATATTAAGAATAAAATTTTTAAAACCTAATAAAACTATGTGGAAATCACTTTTTCATCTCAAAAGAACCTTTTAATTTTAAAACCAATTTTCAAAACATAAATCACAACTAATAATAGAAGCATATTTTCAATAAAATATAATATATAGTCTATATATCAAACAAAGGTTATGGTGGTGGTAGATGTGTTATGTCTTCTTATATGAAAAAATATACCATTCCATTAATAACTTAATTAACACTTCAAAAAGAAATTGGTTTTCAAAAATCTATTTTATCTAATAATAAACCACCTGGAAGATGAAATATGATTTTTTTTCATTACAAAATATCCCAATGGGAGCTTAACTAACATTATCAGTTGTTGTAATCGATGAATATAAATACCATTATGAAAAATTATAAAATTCTTGAGGATTTGTTTTAATTTGTAAATAACTATTAGGAAATAAATATTTACATAATATTTTGAGAATAATTTTCTTTTAAAAATAAAACTACAAACTTATAATATATTCTTGAAATGAAATATCTATCAGGATAGAATTTTAATCCATTAATATTGTAGATTTCACAAAAATAAATATTATTTTAAAATGATTTTTAAAATGAGTCAAAATTTACCTATTGTAAAATAATATATGAAATTAACTTTATATTTTTTTAATAATATAAGTTCAAGTATCTTGTATAATATAAATAGTAAAAAAGTTATTTTTATTAAAGAAAATTGTTGGAATAAATTCAAAAAATATCGAAATGAAAGGGAAGGATATTATATATAAATGAAGGTTCATTATCAATAACACATACAAATGTTTTTCTTGAGAAATCATTAATAAATAGGGCAAATGGAAATCCAACAAGTTAAACACAACCATAATTAGTGGGGAATCAATATATATGGTTTAAGAAAATAAGATATTATGATTTACACCAAAGGTACCATGAGTATTACAACTACCAAAATAAAATGAAACTGGAACAAAAATTCATTCCAACATTGATACCACATCAATAATGATGCCATGAATTAATACTGTTAAATGAAAAATTAAATATAATGAAAATAATGTGACTTAAAATATATTATTTCAAAAAGTAACTATATGAAGCTAATAAAAGGAGACAACTTAATAAAATTTGAGACCAATAACTATTAGATAGATCATATCAATGAATTGATAAATAATCCTTGGGGATATTATGTGTATTAAGTGAAAATCAAAAATTACTAGAAATTCAAAATAAAATATTCTGGATATCAAATCACACATTTCTATGCAATATAAACGTTAAATGCATGTTATAAATAATGGAAATGAAATTTATTAAACGAACTCTTTTCCACTTAGTAACATTAACATAAAATCCCATTGGGTAAAAAAGTTTAAAAATAAACATAAAATATAAAACGTTATGTCGGATTCAATATATACCATTTTAAATGGGAATTTATTACACAATATAAATAATTAAGTGTATAAAAAATGCCCCTTAATGAAAGGAAATTAAGATGAAATTCCTTACCTTAATTCATAATATTCTATATATTTCCATCATAAAATTTATAATTAACTCGATTAAATTATTTGATTTCCAATGAACATTATTTTAGATTAATCAATTTTTTATAAACCTTTTTTTCATTTAGTATGGTGACATATTTAATTACAAAATAGTATTAGTACATTTTGGTTGTTTTGAGGATGTCCGATCAATAATTTTAAAACATACATGGTAAGTTGATTTTGTTTAAATTTTTCATTATTCCTTAATATCCAAAATAATAATCATGTTATAAATATATTTCGTATAAATAAATAATTATTTTTTATACATCCATCACATATGGATATTAATAATGAAAAATTTTAGTATCATAGAGAAGATAGGCTATATATATGCATGAGTAACATTTCAATTTTCAACAATCACTATAAATTGAAAGGATGTTATATTATATCCTTAAATAATGATCATAATGTCATAAATAAAATATTAATTCCATAAATATACATACGATTATCATACATGTGAAGTGGTGAAGATTATGATTCATATTGGTTCTTAATGGAGGTAGTCTGTTTGATTGATGTCCAAGATTTGGTCTATAGGATTGATTTCCATGATGTTAACGGATTCACAATGCATTGTTGGAGGTGTAAAGGTTGTTAAATACTAGAAGGGCTATTTTTATCCAACTCTATATTTTCCCCTTCCATTTTGAGATCCAATTATATTATTATGAAAAAGGGTAACATGGATGGAAACCATATATGGCCTTATTGTATTCTTCCATTGTGGGGGGAATGAATCACATGATGATATAGAATGGTTGGCCTCTCAATGAATTATCCTCCCTAGGTGGGAACAGACTGACATCGACTAGGCAAGCAGTTGAGGTAAAAATTCCCCCAACCATATAGGCCATGTTTTCTACCATTCCTTTGTTACTATTCCTCATCCAATATTTGTCTACCTTTTAATGAAATGTTGTGTTATAGATACCCTCATCCCTAGGGGTTGGGGATAATATTATACTACGTTAATTTTTATGCCTTCTTTCACTTCCATAATCTCATGTGTTCCCATTCGAGGGTGAGTTGGATAAGGTGACATGTCTCCATGTGAATTATGTTTTCTCTAGGAATGAGAAATTATGTATTATCATCTTCCATTAGGTGTGAAGCATACAGGATATTCCCATTTTCCTGGTTTAAGAGTTTTTTAATGGCTTGTTCTCTTTGGGATTCATGCTTTTGAGATGTACTCATGGTTGTTTCCCATTGAATATGTTTCCTTTATTGGATAGGGATTTCATATGACCATCATCACGGTACAATGACATTATATTATTTTATTTCAAATGGATTTTTCGGGATGATAATTGTGGTGAGGTGCAATTATCAATGCACCCCCCATCCACAAATATGAACACTAGACGATGCATTGCTGATAAGGTAAAACTACTTCTTTAGTGAGTGGAGGTATTTTAGTTTGAGATATTTCTTTTTCCTCTCAAACCATGTTCATCATGAATATAGAAGGGTTTCTTGGTAAATTTGACAATGAATATCCTCTGATATATTGACATGGTAGGAATACCCATCATATGGTAAATATTTTTCCTCTAGATAGTGGAGAGTTGTCCAGATATTGAGATGATGGTTATGTATGAATTACCTAGACAAATCACTTGCTATATATAAATAAAAAGTGGTTGTGGGATAAAACATATCTATTAGGCCTTCTCCGACTAATTATCTTCTCATGGGAAACGTATCATTTTTCTCATTGGCTGGGGACTCGACTTGTTTAGACCAACTTGGATTCTTCTTGGTGATTTTGTTCTAATCAATGGGGCTAGAAGGAGTCTCATCAATATATGATTTGTACTAGGGTGGATCATAAGATGGTTGTGTCCCCCTAAATGTCTCTTGGATTAGAAAGGATGTATGTTTTCATAGATATAGTTTCTAAAAATCCTAATAACATCTTTCCAAGCACATCAGAATATGAGGGATTTTTCATGTATGGCTCATTGTGGTGAGGACCATCATACTAGTGTTAATGTTGACAATGGCGTGGAAATAGGTTCCCAATGTTGTGGTGGTAGGGGAACCTACAATGTCTTAATTCTCGTCCACATCAAGAGGTTGTATGACATATATCCTAGGAAGGACCTTCTGGGAGGACTGTAATAAGTGGAGGACCTTCATACTAGTTGATATTACTTTGGGGAGGGCCTTTACAATGATTTCCATCATGGAGAGGACATCCATCATAGATAGATTTTCCAATATAGGTAAAAATATACAATTCAAATCCTAGTGATGATCTATAGGACGGGTCGTAACAAGGGGTGACCTTCTCATGGCTTGTTGTAATAACGGGGAGTGACCTCACATTAACTTACATTGTGGAGATGATTACTATAATAGACCTCCATCTAATTGACTAGAGAATATCTACAGTGCACATCCTAGGTAGGACATACATTATGGGATGAAATAAGGGGAGGAACATCTCCTTTCATGATTTCAATATGGACAGGGCCTTCGTAGGGACTGACATTAGGAAGAGGACTACTATCCTAGCTTGACCTCTGACTACAAAAAGAATTTATAGAGTGTGCATCATGTGGCTTACCTCTTGGATGATCCACAATAATGGAATTAAATTTTCATTTCCCTGGGTAACTTAGAATAAGACCTTCATAGTGAAAATCAACACAGTGAGGAATGTTATCATAGTTCGACGTTCGACTGCTGAGAGAACTTCTACAATGTATACCATATGGAGGACAATCACGGTGGATGATAGAAATGGGTGGAACATTTTGAAATCTAGTCATCTGTTGATGGGGGGATACCATGAAAATATTCATGATATACTCTATCATGATATATCATTTCTTTCCCATGAGTTATTCCCTTGTGGGTTCAGTGGGAGGTCCATTAGAGCTGCTCGTAGCAACATTGCGGGTAGGAACTTCACAACTGGTACTGCCCCTCCACTAATTTTGTGATGGATTGATAGGATATTGAGCCTCTATTGATAGGTGTTTTATGGCATCAGTTACTACATATTCTAGAAGAACAGGACCATTTATTTTCCATTAATTCACTATTTTCCATTGGTATGTTTCATTACTGGGCACTCTTGTGCGAGAAATTAGGCCACCATAAACTGGTAAGGGAATTCATATTTGGGTACTTATTTAGTAGGCTCCCATGTTTCCATGAGGATATTCTGACTAGAATCTTGAGTTCTGATATGAATATATGCCTTCCCTAGAGCATCCACTACATTGGACTACTGTCGCATAATTGGAATGAGTGGTTTTTACCAATCTAGTTGTCCTTATATCGTAGAATATGGTCATCGGCCCTTCTAGAAAATATCAAGGATGTATGTCTTCTCTGATGCGATTATCTTATTTTTTTGAATTAATTACCCCACATGGGTAGGTGGTTTTGTTGGCCTGAATCCTTGATTTTTCTATATATGCGATCACATCATGACATGTCTAGAGTATATGATCTGGAATATCGGTCTGATACTCTATCATTTCTAGGATGTATTGAGATACGTATTTGGATGTAATATGTTTAAATTCACATTCTAAGGTAAAATGAGAATTATTTTCCTACTCATGTCCTGCATGTTTTTCCAGTGGGTACTGGATGTTCCCCTATGTTGAGGTAGAGGACCAAGTCTTCCACACGTTTATAGCTAGGATAAACAAGCTGTTTTCACCGATTTTCATCCTATTTAAATGTTGATAATCATATTTGAGAGTAGGAACATGATAGTTCTAATTTTCATCTACATTTGTAACATGGGAATGATATGCATCTGTAGGAATTTCCATCTGATTATATTGTATTTCAATCATATTTGATTGATGGGAATGATATGGGGGGATAGAATTTCACTCTTTCCATACTTGATTTCTACCGTATTTGACTCACGGGCTTCAAATATTTTTGGTAATGATTTGTTCCTAAAAATAGAATTCCATCATATATGGATAATGGGATTCATTTGAATCAGTATTTAGTTTCATCTTCTTATAATTTCTCTCACTATTTGTGTGGCTAGGTTGATTCTCATTAGAAGGAATACACATTTGATCATAATTTTCTGTCATATATGCATTCAGGGCTTCAGTGGAGGGGGAAGTAATATACTTATTCTTGTATTGTTCTACCATGTTTTCTTGGTGGATCTTCTAATCGGGATCCAGGGTGATGATCAATTGATAATTATGTGTTTTCCTCCCATGGAGGGTAGCGTGGGGGATCCGGGTTGGTTGAACATCAACTTGATCCCTTGATATTGGATCCTCTTCAGACAAAGTATACTAGGTCGCATAGCATTGTTGGAGCAATATCCTAGAATGGGACATTAAATGACCCCTATGTATAGTAGGTATGAATTCATGGTGATGAATTCATCATCCTACCTAAGATAAGGGAGGAACTTGTGGTAACATTATAGAGATAGACTACCTAAATGATCAATGATTTCCAGAGGAGCATCCCTATGATGTAATGCATATTTTTGATAAAGAGGTGGATGTCTCGACTCTATTGTTTAGAGGGAATTTCTGGCTGCCTCTATGCTAGGGAGAGTAACATTTTTATGTTACCTCCTAATAAATCCATTTGAAACCCTGCATTGAAGACCTTGGGTGTGGGTGGTGTCATATTCTTCATTCAGGGCCTGATCGCTTGTGCCGTTGCGGATGCGCGTGTCTTAGTGAACATTTGAGATTCCATTGGATTGAAGGTATCATCATATAACTAAAATATATGTAACAAGTTCAAACAAAAATTCCCAACATAGTAGCATCTCATGATTACATGCGTAATTGATGATTTTTCTTTTCCCTCATTTTTTTAATATGAAAAAAGGGATTGAGGTGGGGTAAAGCCACCCACATGGTAATGTAATCAAGTCAGTTTCACCATTATTGTTTCATCACAAAACACATTGTACCCTAAGAATGATATATATATATATATATATAGTCTGATGGGTACTGGGTAGTGTATCCTTTTTATCTTACAATGGATTTCTCACAGTTAAATGGTCTTGATGATTTACTGGAGGGGGCTAATTGTTTGTGCAATCGATCCACGAAGGGTATAAAGTCATCAGATGGTCTCTAACATGTTTATTCACGGATCCAAAAACACCCAATAAATCTCTTATCCATGCTTTAAAGACCTTATTTCCAAAGGAAGGTGACCATTGCAGGATTTGACGAACAACACTTGAGGACTCACATCAGTCAAGAGGATGGGAATTCAGGATCCTAACACTCTATTAGGGGAAATTATTGCTTATTTTTTGGACTCTATAATATATTTTTCCTATGTTCATTTGTTTATGAATCCTTGGATCATTACCTAGAATGTTTCCATGGATTACACCTCAGTCACAAGATCAATCATAAATATGTGTGGTTCTTGAATCTAATATACGTATTTGAGGTTCTTCCTTAACATTTTCCTCTAATAGAAATATCATGAATTACCTAGTCATTAAATGATAATACTATACATTTAATCCATATGAGATGAGTATATGGATTTTTTCTTCATCCATGTGGGACGAGAATCATTTTAGTTCTTGGATTAGACCCATGATATGGGTTTCCTACACACCCTCATGAGAGGAATTGGAAACCATGTTGTTCAGTGTCATGTTAGTAGACACATCACCTTTTACAGTTCTATGACAAGGACCCGACCATTTAGTTCATAATCATACAACAAGGATATAGTTGAACCAACATCAATATGAGGGTTTTATTCTTGAACATCATGGAGGTTTTCAATATATCCCAATTGATTGGGAATCCCAGTCTACATAGTTCTGAAATCTAGGGAATACACATAGAAGCATCCCATTAAAGGGGAATGATTTGGGGACTAAATCCAGAGGGAAGGCCCATTTGAGCTCAGGCCGTAGACATAAATCAAATGTATCCCAATTAGAGTGGGAAGGATTCTTAATGTAGTTCAGTTTCATGGTGGATCATGTAGATACTATGATTTCCACTAACCTCTATGACCACATGAGTTAGGATCGATGTGAGAATCAAGAGGAAGTGGAAGATCTTGAAAATAACACGCATTTCCCAATCTTTTGTTGCAAAAGGAGGAGGGAAATGGTATGATACGTAGGGGAAATGGAACCTCCCTTAATAAAGGATAGAGGATTACCTCAGATGGTGTTCTATGTGATTGGTTCTGGGAATGAGGGGAATTCCTCATCAATGGGAAAATCAAGAAAGGTTTTACCCTATTTATCAGCGATCCTCAGCAAAGGGAAAGGCAAGTGATTACCATTAATCCCTTGAATTTAGAGGTATATATGAGAATACCAATGTCATATCCCACAATACCATGGTATTGTAAACTTAGGGACATTTTGGGAGTCCTTTTTATTGCAAGGATTACCCACATGACTCCACTTACCATGGGTATGAGAAATTAAAAGGGCACGATGATGCTTCTGATGGTCTTCTCATAAGGGTCCAATGGGTTTGGAAGTGGAATTGCCCTAGTTACATTTTACTAGTTCACAAAGGGTATATGGATGATATGATGGGAAGGGAAGAGAATAATTGAATACAGAGGGTGGAATTCCCAATAATAACCCCTTTTACAAACTATTTTTTCTTGCGGGATGGGGTTTCCCCCACATAGATTGTTTTTATGAGGGTGTAGGGGTCGTTTTCATATTTGGATGGTACGTAGACCTGGATTCGATATATTTATAATTTTTCAATGTGAAGTAGAGTTATGTGTGCGTATCGTGGTGGTATGTGGTGCTGAATTCCATCGATGTAGCTATTTTCTATGTGGTGCAACATTCCATCCAGATCGATTATTTTTAAATGGTGCAGGGATCCATCCACATAGAATATGGCTATGTGGGATGTCAGTTTGAGGAAGTGGTATTGGTTCATCAATTATCAGTATGTTCATATTATAAAGGAACTAGGTTCTCTGTCTTTCATTTGGTATTATCTTTTCTTCATTAATACAATTAGACATGTTATAAATATAGGGAATCATTAAAAGACACTATCCATTGAGGTTCTCAACTCTTCAATGTCATTGGTCATTTAATTCATCTTTCTACCTCCTGAAAATAATCCTCTTAATCATCCTTTTATAGATAGGTGGAATTGTTTTATAGGTGTGTCGCACGACATCATTTGTGGAAGCCCAAGGAATAAACACCCATCCCATAGACAACTTAGTCAATGGAGGCCCATTGGGTTGTAGTTCACGGAGGTGAAAATCATTCCTTGTTCCCATGAGTTACATCATTCAGGTGATTCCACAGGTTGCGGCTCACCCATGTACTATCAGAGTTTGAGGAAAATGGTAGATGGGAAAAATTTCTTCAACTCCATTCTGCGAATGAAAACATTTGTGAGGGGATAATTCCATCACTACTATCTCATGATCCATTCAGTTCGCAGGAGGATTTGTGTGTTTGTGGACCACCAAGAAGAGTTCCAATTCATAAAGGAGCTCTACTTTGTCCCACATATTTTTTATATTTATTTTTTGTTCTTCATCATAACTTTACTCTACTTATACATCTGATTATTTTTTCTTCTTTTGTCAAATAATTAAGAGTATTTTATTTCCCCTTGTAATGTTTTCTGGACAAAACATTGGGGGATGATAATCTTAGGATTCATTCATGAGCATATGTATCTTGATCATGTGATTGATAGATTATTAATGTCTATGATCAAAAATTATTGAGAATAGATATACATAGATATTATGATAAGTTTTTTCATGCATTAATGATTCTAGTGAGGTAATATCCATACAAATATTATTATTGGACCATTGAAAATCCATTTTAGTAATTGATCTATGTAGTGGGGATAAAAAAAGTTCAAAATCATCTAATATTATAAGTGCATTATGGTAGGCATAATAAAAATAATATGACTATTTTTATTAATGAAACTTTTCTACATCATGATTTTTTTAGTGTAGTTATGAACATTCTTGATGATTTGATAGTGGAAATGAGGGGTTTTTATGGTTATGATATGAAATCCACAAATTTTTAGAGTTCTCCCAAATGAGATCATTTTTAATTTCATTATATAATATCGTGTATTGAGCATGAATTCATGACTAGCATTCATGGGATGTTCAAAATATGAATTTTATTTAATAATGTTAAAATTGTGAAATAATTATATTTATGGAAATGTTGGAAACATGACCCCATTTCACCTTGATCAACCTTCCAATATTATTTATGGATATTATAAAATAAAAAATATCAAAATAAATGATGTGTTCCTAAAAAGTTTAGTAAATAAAAAAACATTATAATTAATGAATAAATTTAATTATAAAAAATAAATAATGATGAGTAATTTCGTAATGATAGAAACAAATTAATATAAATTTATTTTATGAAACATAGAAGACAACATTTTTTATTTGAGTCTCAAGATAATGGATTCTTAATTAAAACAAAAATTAATGTATTTCTGTGATGTTTTTTCTTTATATGTGTATGTTGATTATATAATAACAAGAATTTTCTCAGATATACTATAGTGATTATTTATAGAGAACATAAATTCACTTTCAAATTTTTTACAAATATTAAAAGTTGAAACTTTTCAACTTTTTTCATATATGAAAATTTATATTTTCATATAAAGGTGTGGAAATAAATTTTTTTTACATTCACCGCATTATACCCATTATCCTAAATCATGAGAAAGATTAATTAAAATATTAATCCTTATTATTGGATATTTTTCTAAATAATATCCAATTATATTTATTTTGGTGAATTATTATTCTTAGAATTTTTTTAGATTAAATTGATATTTCATCTAATTTTTATGAGATGTTTGAAATTAACATTGATCATGGATTCAAATGAGACATACAATGATTTATTAAAAGTTAATATTTTTATATTAATGAATTTGTTTATGTAAGTTATCGATGATATATGGTGATACAAGAGTTAACATATTCCATGCATTGGGTAGTGATTTAATATTATGAGTGTTGATTTTTATCATTAAATAATAATAGGTTATCCAACTATGATTGATATCAGAATGTAAAAAATAATGTTGAATAAGATATTCCCCAAAAATAATGGGTTTTTTATATTTCTATGTGTTTTAATAAATTTTTTATCAAAAGATTATTCAAAATAACTAGTTTTGAGATCAATCACAATTTTATGAATGTGGAAGTCATTCATATTGGTTTTTATTCTTTTCAAAGAAATAATGAGTTTCATTCTACCATATATGACTTACGAATCATTATTTTTAACATTACATGTTTTAATATGATATTTATAGGGATTATAGATGTGTATTGTAACACCCCGAGCTTCCACAATATGCTTCTCTTTCAATGATGCAATAGCTTGCATTGTACGCATGTTAGAGATTCTAAAACACCGCAACCTATCAAAATAGCCATTATGAATAGTAATGCCCACTTTTTGAAATTATATATATTTTATATTTCAAAATGGACTTCATTTTTGGATTCGGAATATCGAAATTATCCTATGTTGAATTTTTTGTTTTTTTCTGAGAACTTCCAATTTTTTATGAATATTGAAAAATACATAAAAACAACTTTTTTAATCAAAATAATTTATAGTGATAAATTATACTATTGAGTGGTTTTAAAGTATAATTATAATATATTTTTACAATTTTATCCAATGGTGGTCATTAGAATTAATTTCACATCGAAATTTGACAAAAACAATTGTCAATCTTTTGATTTAAATATTGTTTCTAAAAAACACGCTATTTGTTTTGACAGCGGAAATTAATTATAAAATTAAATAATTCAACTTATATGTTTTGAATTTTTTAAAATAGAAATCATTTTTTAATTATTAATATCAATTATATCTTATGGTGAAATTTTGGCATTGTTCTGAAAAACTTCAATTTTTGATGAATAGTGAAACCACAAAGTGGTAGTTAAAAAACTGATTTTTCGTTTAAAAGAAACATTACCACTTCTGTGATTTGATTTTCAAAAATCTGACATAAATGGTTTTCATTAGGAATTTAAATGTGGTTCATTGGGATTAAAATATCTTTTTGTGAATAGTAACTTTGAAGTTTAATTAATCGCGATTAAAGGTAATTAGTGAAATTTAAGGTAAAAATGATATTATAAAAATATGAAAATATCTTTACACTTGTCCTAACCCTATTTGATGAGTCAGGGCCGACCAAAAAAATCCATGGGTCAACTTGGGGACCCCATGGATCCACTTTGGTAGGAAAATGACATTAAAAACGTTTTATTTAATGTTAAAATAAAAATGTCACAAACATGAGTTTTTTTACTAAATAAATTTTTAAATGTGGTTATAGAAGTAATATTTTTGACTATAAATATTCATTAGAAATATAAAAAGATTTCCTACGTCATTATAATTTTTTAATAAATTTTATACATTAAATAAATTAAATTATTTATGACACCATGATGATGCAGCGATTACCTCATTAATTAATGATTTAAATAAAATAAAAATATAATGTAAAATATGAGACATAAACTTGTAAAAAACCTATGGGATGAGTATATTTCAAACCCTTATAACCTTATCCAAGAAATATATAAGTTTTGTACCTTTAAAATTCGAAACTCGTGATATAATAAAGTAACATTTCATGACTTTCAAAGAGTGCCCCTCCTCTCCTCTTATAAAAGGCCCCCACCACAACCACCTTACTCACACCATCAAAGCCTTTTGGCTCCGCAAAACCCAGCCCAAATACTCTCTAAAATTCCCTCTATTACTCCTAGAAGCCTCACTTTGGGAAGAATGCTTCCCAAGGAAGCCTTTGGCTCAATTCAAAAAAGAGTTACCTGATTTTAAGGTAATGTCTTCTCTTATGTTATTTTGTTTTATTTTGCTTCTACAACCCCTTAAACTCTTTTTATTCCATTATTTTGTAACAACACCAGTATATTCAATATATTAGTATGTTGTTATAACAATTATTCGAGCTACACTAACACACACCTACATCTAATGGTTAAAGAACATACTGTTTCTGTGGATGGCGAATTTCTGCCTCACGAAACGATGATTGTTCAACACTCATATAACACCTTAAAATGTGTCCATTAAGATGTTACTATATTTATATATGATATATAATATGTTTATGTTTTACTTAAGCTTCTGTATTTTTCATTTATGGCATACCTTTATGGTTTCCATTATCGGTAAATGCAATATTTTCATTTTAGGATGTGCGGACTACCGCCCCCACAAAGTGATTTGAATCGTTAATTCCATATGTGGGATGTATAAAGGATGGAGGAAATGTTATTATACATTATACTATACTGGAATCATATTACACGTTTATATAATTATAACTTCATTCCATTAAATACGAAATAGAAATGAAAGTAGCGTTCATGCGTACGTACGGCTTACCGTCTCCATGAACGGTGCATTTCATTTCTTACCTCTAAATGTTATGTAATATTATAAATTAATTTATATACTAGATATATATTATGTATATGAAATCTACATCATAAATATAATTATGGATATAATGGATATTTTACCGCATGAACAACCTGTATTTTTAAGAAGTTTATTTTTGACTCAAGTACCAAAGATCGACAAAATGACCGTTATTAACATAAATAATTACATAATGTTCATAACATAGTGATAAGTGATATAAACGGAATAATAAACTTGAAAAAGGTTCTTAAGAAATTTCAAATTAACTCTAGTTTATTATTCAGGAGGTTAAAGAATGGTTGAGTCAGGTCGGACACGAGGTAAGGGAACATCTTAACCCAATTTCTATTCTTTGGGTTAATCTCCCACTTTCAAATTATGTCATGATATTATTATGTCCTATCTTGTATTTTTACATTCTTTATGTGTAATTATAGTGAATACAAATAATACATCTACTTTATTTAAAAAATGATCTTTCTAAGGGACTTCGTCTCAATCTCCTTTCATTGAGGCATATTTGGTTTTATACACAGCTTTCCTTTATACGGTGTATAAAACCCATTGACTTTTACTTTTATTAAAAAGGAATCTTTTTATACAAAGCGTTTATACTAAACGACAAAATGAATGTTTTTTGTACGTATGTGGCGACAAAGAATTCCCCGCCCCGTGACCATTATTTGAGTTTCGGCTTCCTCTACAGGCCATAACTTTTTTTAAAATGAAAAATAAATATCAAGTTTTAATTTTATTTTATTTTGTTATTGAAAATGGTTTTAAAGGGTTTTTATTATATCAATATGTTGTATTGATATCTTGTGATTGAAATTTTGAATTGTTATGTTTCCTTTATGCATATTTTATGTGATATGATTATGTTATGGTCTATGATATGTTTAAACCTGTTCATATGAGGAATGCATTGGACTTAATAAGTGATGGGTGGAGCCCGCTATAGCTCCTCGATGAATCGGCAGGTCTCATGAGACAAACTAGTGTCTTGGCATGAGTCCTTGACAAAATCTTATTTGTAGTCTTGGCACAAGGCCTTGGCTACGTGGTTATGATAGTCTGGCATTATGCATTCCATCATTATGAATGTTGTTATTGATGTTGCATGTGATTATTCGACCAGTAGAATATCCATGTGAATATGTAAATAGCATTATTTCATTTTACTTTTGCCGTATTATGCTGAAGTTCATGTTTAAAAGGCTTTTGTTTAGTTATACATTGCCTTAAAAATTTTATGTTTATTTATGAAAGCTTCCGCTATATTTTTATCCTTGCTGAGCATTTGATCTCACCACTTTCAATGTTTTAATTTTTCCAGTATGTGAAAAAAAAATAATGAATGAGCTAAAGGGATAATATGAGGGGATATAAATACAAGATGTTGTTGTAGTTTTGTATTACTTTATGATGTAATGTAAAACTTAAGAATGTATCTAGTGTTTCCAAGGCTACTAAACTAATCGGTCTTTCGAGACATGATCTTTGTGATCATGCAAATGTTACGCAATAATGCAATGACTCTGGGTAACTAGGGTCGGGGCATTACAATTGGTATCAGAGGTAGTTTAGTACTAACCTTGGAAGCTAGATTTAGATAAACTCTGATTAGAGAACATAGACCAAAGATAGACTTTGAGGATTAGTATAGAAGAACTTTCTAGAATTTTGGTATTATAGAGATTTGTGAGTTTTCCGAGCAATACATCCATGTCTAGATACGAATAGGTAGAGGCGGCTCTGGAACAGATGTACCTAGGGGTAAAACCCGAAAACACCTCTTTGAGCTAGACTCGAAGGGGAACTGGTGCACGACAATGGGCCTTGCTGCACTCTTGGTTACGACACTCCCGGGGGATATTCTTAGGATAATTCTCATTTTCTATACAAACCACTATTAAGGGTTATGAGTATATACTTCCTTAGATAAAACATTTTTAGGATTATGGATTATATTAATAAATATTTCAATTTATGTTAAGTATTTTACATGTATGGAATTATGTATTTTGATTCATAAACTTATATAGTTTATGCCATTGTTTAGAAATGGTGCCTAGTGGAAGGATTGGAAACCATATCAATGCTCGCACTCCATGTAGGGATTTCCCTCCTGCTAAAGATAATTATTGTGGGTCTGTAGATACAACTGGTGATGATCAACTTATTACCATACTAGGACAACTCACTCAGGTTATGAATCATAACCTTACTCGTTTGGAGCACCCTGATCCGCAACATGGAGGATCAATGTTAGACCGCTTTATGAGGCAAAAACCACCAACATTTAATGTGGGTACAAATCCATTAGTAGATGAGCAATGGATAAACTCCATAGAGAAAATATTCCATACCTAGGGGAGTAGCGAAAGGGAGAAGGTTATCATGGAATTTTACCGCCACACTGGAGATTCCAATCAATGGTGGTCATTGATTCAAAATACAAAGGAAGATTAAGAAGTATCAAGTTTGGAATAGAGAGGGTTCAAAGATATTTTCTTAAAAAATAATTTCCTCGTGACCATCGAGCAGATATGGAAAGGAAATTTCTGAGTCTGAGACAAAAAGAGGATGAGAATGTCTCAAAGTATGAGACCAACTTTACAAGGTCAGTGAGGTATGCTGCAGATTATATAAGTGACCCAAGAAGTAAGATTGTTCATTTCTTTTATGGGTTAAAACGATTTCTCCGTCGAGCTTTAGTATCACAATCCTTCTCATCGTACGAAGATATTGTCTCCTGTTCTATCAATATAGAAAAAGAATTCTCTAAGTCTTATGACAATAAAGTAAAGCAAGAGAAGAAAAGAACGGTGAAACAAGAGACAGATAAAGGGAAAAAGAGAAAGAAAGATTTTCCATTATGTGATAATTATGGGAAGAATCACGCCGGTACTTGCCAAAAAGGAATGGGAGTTTGTTATAAATGTGGAGAAAAAGGTCACCAGGCACGTGATTGATGGTGAAATAAAGCGGCCATCAATGTTGAATGCTACAATTGTAGGGAAATGGGACATTATACAAATGAATGTCCTAAGCGTCAGAGAAATCTACCTTAGAAAAAGCCAAGGGATCAAGGATAATCTTATGTTGTTACTATAGTTGAAGTGGAATAATTAATGTATTGGTGCTTTTGGACTCAAAAATTATATTCTGGTTATAAGAATAATGTGATATATATAAGTATTGTACTACAATACTTGTTGTTTTCATTAAGGTTTCAATATGATAAAGGTAATCATATTTTTAGTATGTGACAATAAGAGAAACATTACTTTGTTTGGGGAATATAATGTTACAATTGATTTTGAAATTTAATGACCTTTTAGAGAAAGTCTGGATGGACGTATTTTGGATAACTATAAAGGTTGGAATGGATTATATTGAAATCTGGATAGTATTGTTTAAGGTTTAAACATTTATGAAGATTAATTTTGGAATATTATAATACTATAGTTTTTGGAAAAGGACAACCTGCAGGTTGGGGGGATAACCCATCGCGTCGGACAAAGCTGCAGGAATCGAACCCACAACCATAGTGCGGCAGGCCTTTATTACCTAGCACTAGCCTACAAGAAGTCCCTAGTTATTACAAAAACGGTTTCCTAATCTAAATGGTATGTGTTAATATTTTGAACCTTATACAATTATGATAAATAAAATATTTTTGAGTTCTATTACCTTTTGGAGTGAAAGATGAGTTGGTGGTAAAATTTTATTAAAGAATGAAAGTCTACATGACAAGTAAGTATATTTCCTTACTTTCTAAGTAAATCTCCTAAATAAATTCTTCAACTTTATGAAAGGTAACATAAAACAAAACTGTTGTCGGTTAACTTTTCCAATTGGGGAATCAATGACCGTTTAAAAAATCACATGTTTGTGATTTTCTTGTAGTTATGTTTTCCTAATCCTATTTTATACAACTCTCCATCAGAACATGATGGTTTGTTTTTCCTCCATATCCATATTTTCATAGAATCCTAGTATGGGCTATCTTGGGTGACATTTGTACTTATCTTTCTTCCTTTTAAAGTTATATTTTTATTAACCTTATTACCGATGTGGGTTTTTCACAAAGGAATTTTCAATTTTCAACCTTTTATTTTCAAAGAAAAATTTCAAATTACGAGGATGAAATTTATTGAAGGAGGGGAGAATGTGACACCCCGAGCTTCCACAATACGCTCCTCTTTCAATAATGCAATAACTTGCATTATACGCATGTTCGAGATTATAACACACCGCGACCAATAAAAATAGCCATTAGGAATAGTAATACCCACTTTTTGAAATTATATATATTTTATATTTCAAAATGGACTTCATTTTTGGATTCAGAATATCAAAATTATCCTATGTTGAATTTTTGGTATTTTCTTGAGAACTTCCAATTTTTTACGAATAGTGAAAAATACTTAAAAACAACTTTTTTAATAAAAATAATTTTAAGTGATAAATTATACTATTTAGTGGTTTTAAATTATAATTAGAATATATTTTTACCATTTTATCCAATTGTGGTCATTAGAATTAATTTCACTTTGAAATTTGACATAAACAATTGTCAATCTTTTGATATATATTGTTTCTAAAAAACACGTTATTTGTTGTGACAGCGGTAATTAATTATAAAATTAATTAATTCAACATATATGTTTTGAATTTTGTAAAATAGACATCATTTTTTAATTAGTAATATCAATTATAGCTTATGGTGAAATTTTGGCATTGTTCGGAAAAACTTCAATTTTTGATGAATAGTGAAACCACTAAGTGGTAGTTAAAAAATTGATTTTTTGTTTAAATGAAACATTACCACTTCTGTTATTTGATTTTCAAAAATCCGACATACATTGTTGTCATTAGGATGTAAAATGTGGTTCAATGGGATTAAAATAATTTTTTCTGAATAGTAACTTTAAAGTTTAATTAATCGCGATTAAAGGTAATTAGGGAAATTTAAGTTAAAATGATATTATAAATATATGAAAATACCATTACACTTATCCTAACTCTATTGGATGAGTCATGGCCGACCAATACAATCCATGGGTCAACTTGGGGACCCCATGGAGCCACTTAGGTAGGAAAATGACATTAAAAACTTTTTATTTAATATTAAAATAAAAATGTCACAAACATGAGTTGTTTTACTAAATAAATTTTTAAATGGGGTCATACAAGTCATATTTTTGACTATAAATATTCATTAGAAAGATAAAAATATTTCCTACATCATGATAATTTTGTTATAATTTTTAGACATTAAATATATTAAATTATTTATGACACCATGATGATGCAGCGATTACTTCATTAATTAACGATTTAAATAAAATAAAAAGATAATGTAAACTCTAAGATGTACACTTTTCAAAACCCTATTGGATGCGTATATTTTGAACCCTTATCACCTTATCCACGAAATATATAAGTGTGGGACCTTTAAAATCCGAAACTCTTTATATAATAAAGTAACATTTCATGACGTTCCAAGAGTGCCCCTCCTCTCCTCTTATAAAAGGCCCCACCACTACCACCTTACTCACACCATAAAAGCCTTTTTCGCTCAGCCAAAACCTACCCAAATACTCTCTCAACTTCCCTCTATTCCTCCTTGAAGCCTAAATTTGGGCAGAATTATTCCCGAGGAATCCTTTGGCTAAAATCAAAAAAGAGTTACCCGATTTTAAGGTAATGTCTTCTCTTATGTTATTTTGTTTTATTTTTCTTCTCCAACCCCTTAAACTCTTTTTATTCCTTTATTTTGTGACAACAACAGTATCTTCAATATACTAGGATGTTGTTACAAGAATCATTCTAGCTACACCTACACACACCTACATCTAATGGTTAAAGAACATACTGTTTCTGTGGATAGCGAATTTCTGCCTCACGAAACGATGATTGTTCAACACTCATATAAAACCTTAAAAGGTGGACATTAAGATGTCACTATATTTATATATGATATATAATATGTTTATGTTTTACTTAAGATTCTGTATTTTTCATTAATGGCATTCTTTAATTTTTTCTATTATAGGTAAACGTGATATTTTCATTTTAGGAAGTGCGGACTACCGCCCCCTCAAAGTGATTTAAATCGTTAATGCCATATGTGGGATGTATAAAGGATGGAGTAAATGGTATTATACATTATATTATACTGTAATTATATTATACCTTTATATAATTATAACTTCATTCCATTAAATATGAAATAGAAATGAAATTAGAGTTCATGCGTACGTACGGCTTACCGTCTCCATGAACGGTGCATTTCATTTCTTACCTCTAAATGTTATGTAATATTATTAATGAATGTATATAAGGGATATATATGATGTATATGATATCTAAATCATAAATATAATTGTGTATATAATGGATATTTTACCACATGAACAACTTGTAATTTTAAGAAGTTTATTTTTGACTCAAGTACCAAAGATCGACAAAACGACCGTTATTAACATAAATAATTACATAATGTTCATAACATAGTAATTAGTGACATAAAAGGAATAATAAAATTTGAAAAAACTTCCGATGAAATTTTAAATTAACTCCATTTTTTTATTCAGGAGGTTAAAGAACAGTCGAGTCAAGTCGGACACGAGGTAAGCGAACTTCTTAACCCAATTTCTATTCTTTGAGTTAATATCCTACGTTCAAATTATGTCATGATATTATTATGTCCTATCTTGTATTTGTACTTTCTTTATGTGTAATTATAGTGAATACACATAATAGATCTATTTTATTTAAAAAATGATCTTTGTAAGGTACTTTGTCTCAATCTCCTTTCATTGAGGCATATTTGGTTTTATACACAACTTTCCTTTATACGGTGTATAAACCCAATTGACTTTTACTTTTATTAAAAATTAATCCTTTTATTCAAATCGTTTATACTAAAGGACAAAAGGAATGTTTTGTGTACGTATGCGGCAACAACGACTTCTCCGCCCCGTGACCATTATTTGAGTTTCGGCTTCCTCTACAAGCCATATCTTTTTTTAAATGAAAAAGAAATATCAAGTTTTAATTTTATTTTATTTTGGTATTGAAAATGGTTTTGAGAGTGTTTTTATTGTATCAATGTGTTGTATTGATATCTTGTGATTGAAATGTGGAATTGTTATGTTTCATTTATGCATATTTTATGTGATATGATTATGTTATTGTTTATGATATGCTTAAACCTGTTCATATGAGGAATGCATTGGACTTAATAAGTGACAGGTGGAGCCCGCTATAGCTCCTCGATGCATCGGTAGGTCTCATGGGACAAACTAGTGTCTTCGCATGAGGCCTTGACAAAATCTTATTTTTTGTCTTGGCACGAGGCCTTGGCTACGTGGTTATGATAGTCTGGCATTATTTATTCCATCATTATGAAAGTGGTTATTGATGTTGCATGTGATTATTCGACCAGTAGAATATCCATGTGAATATGTAAATGGAATTATTTAATTTTACTTTTTCCATATTATGCTGAAGTTCATGTTTGAATGGGTTTTGTTTAGTAATACATTGCCTTAAATGTTTCTTTCTATTTATGAAAGCTTCCGCTATATTTTTATCCTTACTGAGCATCTGAGCTCACCCCTTTCAATGTTTTAATTTTTCCAGGATGTGAAGAAGTATTTTTTGAATGACCTGAAGGGATAATATGAGGGGATATGAAGACAAGATGTTGTTGTAGTTTTGTATTACTTTATGATGTAATATAAAACTTATGAATGTATCTAGTGTTTCCAAAGCTACTAAACTAATCGGTCTTTCGAGACTTGATCGTTGTGATCATGCCAATGTTACGCAATAACGCACCGACTCTGTGTAACTGGGGTCGGGGCGTTACAGTTGGTATTAGAGACAGTTTAGTACTAGCCTTGGAAGCTAGATTTAGATAAACTCTGATTAGAGCACATATCCCAAAGATAGACTTTGAGGATTAGTATAGAAGAACTTCCTAGGATTTTGGTATTATAGAGATTTTGTGATTTTTCCGAGAAATACATCCCAGTCTGGATACGAGCAGGTAGAGGCAGCTCTGGAACTGATGTACCTAGGGGTAAAACCCGAAAACACCTCTTTGAGCTAGACTCAAATGGGAACTGGTGCACGACAACGGGCCTTGCTGCACTCTTGGTTACGACACTCCCTGGGGATATGCTTAGGATAATTCTCATTTTATTTACAAACCACTATGAAGGGTTATGAGTATATACTTCCTCAATGAAAATATTTTTATGATTATGGATTATATCCATAAATAGTTCAATTTATGTTAAGTATTTTACAGGTATGGAATTATGTATTTTGATTCATAAACTAATCTAGTTTATGCCATTGTTTAGAAATAGCTCCTAGTGGAAGGAATGGAAGCCGTGTCAATGCATGCACTCCGTGTAGGGATTGCCATCCCGCTCAAGTTAATTATTGTGGATCTAGAGATACAACTAGTGTTGATCAACTTATTACCATACTGGGACAACGCACTCAGGTTATGAATAATATCCTTACTTGTATGGAGCACCCTGATCCGCAACGTGGAGGATCAATGTTAGACCACTTCATGAGGCAACAAACACCAAAATTTAATGGGGGTACAAATCCATTAGTAGCTGAGCAATGGATAAACTCCTTAGAGAAAATATTCCACGCCTTGGGGAGTTGCGAAATGGATAATGTTATCATGGCAGTTTACCGCCTCACTGGAGATGCCGATCAATGGTGGTCATTGATTCAAAATACAAAGGAAGATGAAGAAGTATCAAGTATGGAATAGAGAGGGTTAAAAGATCTTTTCTTAGAAAAATACTTTCCTTGTGACCATCGAGCAGATATGGAAAGGAAATTTCTGAGTCTGAGACAAAAGCAGGATGAGATTGTATAAAAGTATGAGGCCAACTTTACAAGGTTAGTGAGGTATGATGCATAATATATACAAAACCCCAGAAGTAATATTGATCGTTTCTTTGATGGGATAAAACCATTTCTCCATCAAGCTTTAGTATCACAATCCTTCTCATTGTATGAAGATATTGTCTCGTGTGCTATCAAGACAGAAAAGGAATTCTCTAAGTCTTGTGACAACAAAGTAAAGCAACAGAATAAAGGAACGGTGGAACGAGAGACAGATAAAGGGAAAAAGGGAAAAAAAGATTTTCCATTATGTGATAATTGTGGGAATAATCACCCCGGTACTTGCCTAAAAGGAATGGGAGTTTGTTATAAATGTGGAGAAAAAGGTCACCAGGGTCGTGATTGAAAGGGAAAGAAAGAGGCTATCAATGTTGAATGCTACAATTGTAGAGAAATGGGGCATTATGAAAATGAATGTCCTAAGTGTCAGGGAAACTTACCTCAAAAAAGGCCAAGGGATCAAAGACAATCTTATGTCGTTACTACATTAGAAGTGGAATAATTAATGTATTGGTGCTTTTGGACTCAAGGATTATATTCTAGTTATAAGAATAATGTGATATATATCAGGATTGTACTGCAGTACTTGTTTTTTTATTAAGGTTTTAATATGATGAAGGTAATCATATTTTTAGTATGTGACAATAAGAGAAACTTTAATTTGTTTGGGGAATCTAATGTTACAATTGATTTTGGAATTTAAGGACCTTTTAGAGAAAGTCTGGACGGAGGTATTTTGGATAACAATAAAGGTTGGAATGGATTAAGTTGAACATTGGATAGTATTGTTTAAGTTTAAAACATTTATGAAGATTATTTTTGGAATATTATAATACTATAGTTTTAGGAAAAGGACAACCTGCAGGTTGGGGGGATAACCCGTCGCGTCAAACAAAGCTGTTGGAATCGAACCCACAACCATAGTGCGATAGTCTTTTATTACCTACCACTAGCCTACATGAAGACCCTAGTTATTACAAAAAGCTTTTCCGAATCTAAATGGTATTTGTAAATATTTTTAACCTTATACAATTATGATAAATAGATATTTTTGAGTTCTATTACCATTTGGAGTGAAAGATGGGTTTGTGGTAAAAATTTATTAAAGAATGAAAGTCTACTTGACAAGTAAGTATATTTCCTTACTTTGTTAGTAAATCTTCTAAAACAATTCCTCAACTTTATGAAAGGTAACTTAAAACAAAAATGTTGTCTGTTAACTTTTCCAATTGGGGAATCAATGACCATTTAACCAATCACAAGTTTGTGATTTTCTTATAGTTAACGTTCTTCTAATCCTATTTTATACAACTCTCTATCAGAACTTGATGGTTTATTTTTCCTCCATATCCATATTTTCATAGAATCCTAGTATGGGCTATCTCGGGTGACATTTGTACTTATCTTTCTTCCTTTTAATGTTATATTTTTATTAACCTTATTTCCGATGTGGGTTTTCCACAAAGGTATTTTCTATTTTCAACCTTTTATTTTCAATGAAAAATTTCAAATTTCCAGGATGCAAATTATTGAAGGAGGGGAGAATGTAACACCCCGAGCATCCACGATACACTTCTCTTTCAATAATTCAATAGCTTGCATTGTACGCAAGTTCAAGATTCTAACACACCGTGACCAATCAAAATAGCCATTATGAATAGTAATACCAATTTTTCAAATTATTTATATTTTATATTTCAAAATAGACTTCATTTTTGGATTCATAATATCGAAATTAGCCTATGTTTAATTTTTTGTATTTTTCTGAGAACTTCCAATTTTTTATGAATAGTGAAAAATACTTAAAAACAACTTTTTTAATCAAAATAATTTATAGTGATAAATTATACTATTGAGTTGTTTTAAAGTATAATTAGAATATATTTTTACCATTTTATCCAATGGTGGTCATTATAATTAATTTCACTTTGAAAATTGACATAAACAATTATCAATCTTTGGATATATATTTTTTTCTAAAAAACACGCTATTTGTTGTGACAGTGGGAATTAATGATAAAATTAATTAATTAAACTTATATGTTTTATATTTTGTAAAATAAACATCATTTTTGAATTCGGAATATCAATTATAGCTTATGGTGAAATTTTGGCATTGTTCTGAAAAACGTCAATTTTTTATGAATAGTGAACCCACTAAGTGGTAGTTAAAAAATGATTTTTCATTTAACTGAAACATTACCACTTCTATTATTTGATTTTCAAAAATCTGACATACATGGTTGTCATTAAGAAGTAAAATGTGGTTCAATGGGATTAAAATAATTTTTGTGAATAGTAACTTTTAAGTTTAATTAATCGCGATTAATGGTAATTAGTGAAATTTAAGGTAAAAATGATATTATAAAAATATGAAAATACATTTACACTTGTACTACCCTTATTGGATGAGTCATGGCCGACCAATAAAATCAATGGTTCAACATAGGGACCCCATGGAACCACTTTGATATGAAAATGACATTAAAACCTTTTTATTTAATGTTAAAATAAAAATGTCACAAACATGAGTTGTTTTACTAAATCAATTTTTAAATGTGGTTATACAAGTCATATTTTTGACTATTTATACTCATTATAAATATAAAAGGATTTCCTACATCATGATAATTGTTTTATAATTTCTAGACATTAAATAAATTAAATTATTTATAACACCATGATGATGCAGCGATTACCTCATTAATTAACGATTTAAATAAAATAAAAAGATAATGTAAAATCTAAGACATACACTTTTCAAAAACCTATTTTATGAGTATATTTAAAACCCTTATCACTTAATCCTAGAAATATATAATTGTGGGACCTTTAAAATCTGAAACTCATTATATAATAAAGTAACATTTCATGACTTTCCAAGAGTGCCCCTCCTCTCCTCTTATAAAAGGCCCCCACCACTACCACCTTACTCACACCTTCAAATAATTTTGGATCCACCAACCCCTGCCCAAATACTCTCTAAAATTCCCTCTCTTACTTATAGAAGCCTCACTTTGGGCATAATTCTTCCCAAGGAATCCTTTGGCTCAAATCAAAAAAGAGTTACCCGATTTTACGGTAATGTCTTCTCTTATGTTATTTTGTTTTATTTTGCATCTCCAACCCCTTAAACTCTTTTTATTCATTTCTTTTGTAAAAACACAAGTATCTTCAATATAGAAGGATTATGTTATAATAATTATTCTATCTACACTTACACACACCTACATCTTATGGTAAAAGAAAATATTGTTTATGTGGATGGCGAATTTCTGCCTTACGAAACAATGATTGTTCAACACTCATATAACACCTTCAAAGGTGGCCATTAAGATGTCACTATATTTATATATGATATATAAAATTTTTATTTTTTACTTAAGCTTATTTATTTTTCATTTATGGCATACCTTTATGGTTTCCATTATGGGTAAACGCGATATTTTCATTTTAGGAAGTGCGGACTACCTTCCCCTCAAAGTGATTTGAATCGTTAATGCCATGTGTGGGATGTATAAAGGATGGATTAAATGGTATTATACATTATATTATACTGGAATTATATTATACCTTTATATAATTATAACTTCATTCCATTAAATACGAAATAGAAATGAAAGTAGTGTTCATCCGTACGTACGGATTACCGTCTCCATGAACGGTGCATTTCATTTCTTACCTCTAAATGTTATATAATATTATAAATGAATGTATATACTGGATATATATGATGTATATTATATCTACATAATAAATATAATTATGTATATAAGGGATATTTTACCACATGAACAACTTGTAATTTTATGATGTTTATTTTTGACCCAAGTACCAAAGATCGACAAAACGACCATTATTAACATAAGTAATTACATAATGTTCATAACATAGTAATTAGTGATATAAAAGGAATAATAAACTTTAAAAATGTTCTTATGTAATTATAAATTAACTCTAGTTTATTATTTATGAGGTTAAAGAACGGTCGAGTCAAGTTGGACACAAGGTAAGGGAACTTCTTAACCCAATTTATATTCTTTGGGTTAATCTCCTACTTTCAAATTATTTAATTATATTTTTATGTCCTATCTTGTATTTTTACTTTATTTATGTGTAATTATAGTGAATACACATAATATATCTATTTTATTTAAAAAATGAACTTTATAAGGGTTTTCGTCTCAATCTACTTTCATTGAGGCATATTTGGTTTTATACACAACTTTCTTTTATATGGTGTATAAACCCCTTTGACTTTTAAATTTATTAAAAAGGAATCTTTTAATATGAAGCATTTATACTAAACGATAAAAGGAATGTTTTTTGTACGTATGCGATGAAAACGACTTCTCCGCCCCGTGACCATTATTTGAGTATCGACTTCCTCTACAAGCCATAACGTTTTATTAAATGAAAAATAAATATCAAGTGTTAATTTTATTTTATTTTGGTATTGAAAATGGTTTTGAAAGTGCTTTTATTATATGAATGTGTTGTATTGATATCTTATGATTTAAATGTGGAATACTTATGTTTCCTCTATGCATATTTTATTTGATATGATTATGTTATGGTTTATGATATGTTTAAACCTATTCATATGAGGAATGCATTGGACTTAATAATTGACAGGTGGATCCCGCTATAGCTCCTCGATGCATCGGCAAGTCTCATGAGAAAAACTAATGTCTTGGAATGAGGCATTGGGAAAATCTTATTTGTAGTCTTGTAATGAGGCCTTTTCTTTGTGGTTATTATAGTCTGGCATTATGCATTCCATCATTGTGAAAGTTGTTTTTGATGTTGCATGTGATTATTTGACCAATAGAATATCCATGTGAATATGTAAATGGCATTATTTCATTGTAATTTTTCCATATTTTGTTGAAGTTCATGTTTAAAAGTCTTTTGTTTAGTTATACATTTCCTTAAATGTTTATGTTTATTTATGAATGATTCTGCTATATTTTTATCCTTACTGAGCATCTGAGCTCACCCCTTTCAATGTTTTAATTTTTCAAGGATGTGAAAAAGTATTTTATGAATGACCTCAATGGATAATATGAGGGGATATGAATACAAGATGTTGTTGTAGTTTTTTATTGCATTATGATGTAATTTAAAACTTATAAATGTATCTTGTGTTTCCAAGGCTACTAAACTAATAGGTCTTTCGAGACATGATCTTTGTGATCATGCCAATGTTACGCAATAACGCATCGACTCTGGGTAACTGGGGTCAGGGCGTTACATGTATGAACTTTAATAACAATAATTTTCTTGTTATGGAGATACCTAATAAACAAATAAATCAAATTATCAAAATTTAAATTGGATATTAAAATTAAAAATATTTTTTATAAAAAAAGACACTAACTATAAGGAACTACATTTTAATGTTATAATTATAATAATTCATTAAAACACTGAAATGAAATGTACATGAGAATATAGGAATGTTAAAAATAATTTATTTCATACTCATCATTTTTGGTTGGTTGTATATCAATTTTTATAGTTGAATATAGGGAAATATTTATGTAATATTAGATGTAAAGATGATATTTTTAAAATACATATGAGTACTATTAAAATAATTCTATATAATATTTAGATTTACATTAAGGGGATATTTCTTAATTCTAATAATATTTGTATATTTTAGAATGGATTCCACTAGAGGTAAATAGGCGAATAGTGTATAATGTGGTTAATGGAATTTTATCATTCAACATAGTAATATAAGATTGTTAGAATTTTAATAGATAATTTTTTGTCTTTGTAATCAAACTAAATACTAGAAATAAAAAGGGAATTCATTGAATGATATTGGAGGAATTATCTCTAGTAGAAGATGTTAATAATTGAGAAATTCTAAAAATAGAACCCTCTGGAATTTGGTTGAACAACTTACACAAAGGTATTTGAAGGATGAATAATTTCATTAAGAAGTTATTTGTTGTCTTGGATTATTGATAATAATAAAACATAACTCAATTATTAAATAGTTTTTATTTTTATGTTGATCAGTGGTCAAACACACATAAAATATAAAGGAGATTAATGAAATTAATTTGATGGAGTTGACAAATAATTACATATCACATTATTTGAAATTATTTTTTTAATGTTACTTGATTTAGAATATAAATAAAATTAAAAGAGATTATATATAAAAAATTGATTTAGTTTCTATTTATTAATAAATTTTACAATAGAGGAAAAGTATGTATTATATTTTAATTTTGACCAAAAAATAAAATAAATTGGTTTTATATAGGAAAAAAATTATTTGTTTATTAATTTCATGAGTTTAAAATTCTTAAGGATTTTTTATGTCCTGTGAATGATGAGATAGATTTTTATAAAAATAATGTATCTCATAAACTAAATAATAATATTTGGTCATGCTAGAAAAAATTGAGCAAAACAAACATGGATTTCGATATTTAACCCCCCATAAAATCATAAATGATAGAGGAAACATTTTAAGGAATGATTAATATGAATACTAATTTTTAAAAAGTGTGTTATGTTTGGTCATTAGGCCAGAAATTATAATGAAATTTTTTTTGATGAGTCCAGTAATGGTAAATTGTAATTTATTTAGGTAGTGAATTCATATAATAACTATGTGTTTGGATAACATGACAACTCATGTTTCATGTTAGTTATCTAGGGTGGGAATCCAAATAAACTAAAGAAGAATGGTTAGGAAAAGAAAATATTAATACTAAAGTGTATATCGTTAAAACAAATGAGTGTTGATATGTACATTACTTGGATGATATAATTATAAAAATTTCATGTTTGAATCATTATCTACTATGTAATTTATTTCATGGAATTTTGAATGAAAAATAATTACATCATCTGATTAAATGGACAAATAAATCATCATATAAATTTCCAAGGGAACTATTAAAGAAACCAAGATTTATATTAATTTACATATTATCATTTTGGGATTTGGTTTTCATTTAAATATTATTGTGTAACACAAATTTATTTTTGAAGTAATTTTTTATATTTAATAAATTTCCGTTTATTAAACTATGATATACTATATATTTGATATGGTCACAATAAATTATATGAATGATTTTCAATTAATGTTTATGATTTATATCAGAATTTTCATAAAAATTCTACATTCAATGAAATTAATTAATGATGGTAGTTAAATTTTTCTTGACCAAGTTAGTGATCTTATTATGTTAATTAAATATATGGATGTATTTCATGATATTTTTATATGTATTATTCTTATTTTGGTGGTTGAATTTAACATATACATAGTTCCAAAACGTAATTTAAAATCCAATCCTCCCCTTCAAATGGGTCAAATATAGAAATTTGAGTTGAGTAAGAAGCTAAAAAAATAAATTTATAAGGGTTTTGTTGTTTAGTGCCCAACACTTTAGGTTAAGATTTATTTGTGATAATAATAATTATCATTTCTAGGGACTTTTCATAGATTATATTGAACTTAATAGAATTACTATTGAGAATAAATACACATTAAATACTATTGATTATATGCCTTATGATAACTAGAAAGAATAATTTATTGAATAATTATTTTATTTTTGAGAATCTTAAAATGAAATAAAATTATAATGGAACGGTAATTATGAATTTTTGAATTTGGTATGACTATTATTAGTTTCTGGTTATGTTTTTCAAGTTGATAAAGACCCCAAATTATATTTATTGTTCATATTATTAGAGTTATACATGAGTATATTGATAAATATGAGGTAATATTTATTTATGATGTAATAGTATATTATATCACATTTATGGATAATGGAAAACATCAAATTATTATTTTGAAAAATAAAAAATAAAAACAAAAATTAATTGGAAAAGATAAAACATTTGAGCATTATTTTCAAAAAAAATATAATTTCATGGATATGTTGTAGCTAAAGATGATATGATTGTTGATCCTTATAAGACTAATAGTGCCAAAGAACGAAATATTCAAACAAACGAACTAAGATTGTAATTTTTTAGAGACATGCAAGTTAGTATTTCTAGATTGTTGAATATTTTACTTTGTTAACAAACCCATTAACCTTGTTATTCCAAAATGGGATAAAATTATTTTAGAAAAATTAGTATGATGAATGTTTAATGTGTCTAGATATATGATTTTTTATTACACTAGTATCATACCAATCATAAAGACATGATTAATTGTTTATTTATACTAATTCATTATTAAAAGGCCTTGTTTTTGTTTTGATGCATGTTGATCAGGTAATTGTTCTTGAATCCTGATAATTAAAGTCCTTGGATCATTTTTATCTCACCTGTCTCGCAAATGTAATATTATTTGTTTTTTCAGTGAATGTTTGGAGGCATGTTCAATATATAGGGAACTGTGATATATATACAGATTACTAAATACTAAAATATATATTAACTAAAAAAGATTTGAATATGATATAATGTAAATTGTGTATTTTCCAGCAGGAACTGTTATATCTTACAATGCACTGCAGGTTCTGGTATCCCATTGTGGCTTGCAGGGTTGCATCAGCTTTTTATCTCACCCAATGATGCTCTTCTAATCTAGAGAATTTGGAAACATAGAATCCCAGTTAAGAGTGCTCTACAGAAGAAAGGCTTCCACATGGCTTCAGTATGTTATTTTTTCATGGGCAATGATGAATCTGTTAGTCATTTGTTCATGCATTGCTCTTTCTCTATTAAATTATGGAACTATGTTCAGTCCATCTTCAAGTTCTGCTTGGATTTATATTCTGTTGATTCTGTCTTCATTTCGACATTTAAAACAGATTTCAGTGATCAACTAAAATTGCTAGTCATTGCTATTGTCATATCTGTTTTCTCTTATATCTGGAATTCCAGGAATAGTACTGTTTTCAATAATGATAAAACAACAATCAAGGATGTTGTCATGTTCATACATAGACAGAGAAAAGCTGCTTCAATGGTTCAAACAAGCTCTATGAATAATGATGTTTCTAATATATTATTGTTAAGATATATTTGAGTGAGTGGCAGGGAAAGAAGGCCCAAAGTTTCCAAGTACATCAGATGGATTCCCCCAATTGCAGGGTGGATAAAACTTAACTTGGTCGGGGCAACCTCTGGTGCACCGAGTCCTGCTGGGTTCGGTGGGGTTTTCAGAACTCATCGGGGTTTCGTGAAGGGTTGTTTTTTTCACTATATTCGCATTGACTTTGCTATTGAAGCTGAACTATGGGTGATGATTAAAGCTATAAGGTAAGTGGTTCGTTATGGCTGGCACAGTTTATTGATGGAGTCGGATTCCTCTCTGGCTATCCAGATTCTGAAAGACCACTCTCGGATTGTTTCATGGAGAATGGTGCCGGTCTGGATTTCTTGTCAACGCCTTGTGGATGGATTATGTCTTGAAGTATTGCATGCCTACCAGTAGGTGAATCAGGTTGCGGATGCCCTGTATAAAAAGGAAAGTATAGAGTTCAACTCCAGTTGGTCTTTTGTTTTGCCCCCCTATTTTGACAATTTTGTCAGTAACGATAGAGATGGTGTCTTGTATATGCGGCATTGTAAAGCCACTTGCTTTTGAGATAGTTTGTAATGTTTAAAATTTTATTTTTATTTTAATGGAAGCAGGTTTGTGCCTACCTTCCAAACCTTCTGGCTAATATTTATTAGAAATATTTATTTATACATAGATAGAATACCACATTTTATAGAACTGGCTAATTGGTCAATGATAGTAAATATCATTATTTTATAATTGAAAAACATTGTTTCATAAGGCAATAAAAATGTTATGTATACCCTTTGATTTTTAATTAATAATAAAATTATTATTCTTGGAAAAATACTCTCCCTTACTTTTATCCCATTAGGTGTAAGATTCAGAGATACATTAATAATTATTATTATTGCAGTGAACTGAGGAATGAAACCGGTAGTTTAACAATGAAAAATTGACTTGTTAGCTGATTAATGATGAATAAAAACTACTTATTGTTATACTTCATCAATGTATAGTTCCTTAAAAGAAATGAATGAAATTATCGATTGATTTCATGGTTTTATTATCAAATATATATTGATTTTATAATTTTTTTGGTGTTATTATTTATCATTTTCCAAACTTTTTAAAAATTCCTCACATTTTTTATAAAATTCCATTGTATCATATTTTCAAAATCTTTGATTAAGAACATAATTTGTCCCACAATATGATTCGTAGTATGAGTGAAAACTGATATATCAACGGATTATCTAAATTTTTTCCCATTAGATTATTTGTGATTTTTGAAATAAATATATATCATTAGTTTCATTTTGTAATTAAAATAGTTTTCATTCTATCATACAGGCGAAACCTTTTTAATATTTATATTTAAAATGACACCATAATTCATCGTGTTTGGATGATATTAGATAAATAATATTACTATTAAAATAATTATAAGAATATCAGGTTGAAAATTTAAAAATGGTCTGAAATTATAGGAGGGAAAATTAGATTAGGTAGAACAGTTACTCATATATTCATTAAAATGGTTTTTCATTTTCGGTAGGAAAAAATATTTTTCCTAAAATATCATATTTGAATATTTTAATTAATTTTGATAGTTATGAAAAATAGGTTCATTAATTATTATTAGATATCATATTATATAGAAATTTGGATAATTTGGATATTTATTATCATTTATAAGGCATTTTTATTAGGAATGCGATTTATTTCATATTTTTCTATTAAGGATATATGCACCTAATGCATCTCATGAATTGATTCAAAATGTAGTATAGATATAAGAGAATAATTCTTATAAGGGGGTGTAAATTTAGATTATTGATCTATAAGAGAAGTTGATTCAAAATAATGTAACCTATCTTTTTAATATTTTGTGGAAGAACCATACATCTGAACTACTGACATGAGAAACTGAAAAACCAATGAGGGAAAAATATCTACATTTTTATTATTGAATGAATTAATGAAGATTAAATTTCATTATGTGTATTCTAATTTGAAAAACTATATAATAATAACATATAATCACATTTAGGTCTTATTAATTTCCATAGTTATATTTTTCTGACTCATATTCTATATAATAATTTTATATAAAATTTTTGTAGTATAAGAATTTGTATTAGACAAAAAAATCTTATTTATTATACGGTTGTTTAGAATTTTTATATAAAAAATATTCAAATTTAATATGATTAAATTTAATGAATTTTTGTTTTAATCATGTAAAAATTATCATAGGGTGGTTTTTTTAAATTTTTTAGATTCCATACATTTTGGTCGAATTGTGAAATGTAATAGTTTCAAAAATACAATAACATTTGTTACATTATTATGATATAAATACATCATTAAAATATGTATAAGAAATTTTATAGGTTAAATTTTAATTTAAAAATTATACTAATTTATTTAAAATATTATTGTGAATTTAGAATCCTAGGTTGTAAAATTTAAAATATATTTAATATTTTATTTCAAATAAAAGTGATTATTGATTGTTTTATTATCATTTTGTAATTTCATTATTATATTTGGTAATGTATTAGTATATAATTCACATAAATGACCTTTTTTATTTATAAAAAAATAAGTTTCTTGATAACGGATTCCATACATAATTTAAGGAGTAAATTAAACTATATTTCTTTAGAAGGAATTTTTATAAAATATTTATTCCATTTGTATTAAAAAATTATATTTAAAATAATATATATCAATTATAAAAATTAGTTACTTAATTTTTTTCATTTTTTGAATCTTATGGTTAAATGTTTTTAGTAATTAAAACTTATACTTTTATTCATAAAAATAATCTTCCTATGTAAAAACATTAAGATTGCAGTAAGGGTTAAAAAATGAATAGTTTTAAAACCAATGTATAAGGCATAAATATATCACTATAAATTATATATACTATTTATTTATGTGTTTATTTTAATATATTTAAATTCAAATTAGGATATGGGTTCCACATTGAATTGAAAATCCATTTTTATAAATATGAATTTTTAAAAAAGTGTCACCCCTATAAAAAATAAAAAAGACGTAACATCTCATCACATATCAACAATAATTGAAAAATTTATTTGGATAAATATCATCCCATGTCTCATCTTAAATATGTCCCCCATATCCTATAGATCATGGTCTCATTAAAATAACAAACATAAAATTATGAAATAGTAAGCTAAAGGTGGATTCTCTTAGATAATGTATATTACGTAACCAAGAACAATCAGGTATCATTCTTCTTCCACATACATAAATTCATTTATAAGTATACTTATATAATTAAAATATTTTAATTAATAAAAATATTTTCTATTAAATTTATGTTATAAACTTTTTCCATCTACTTTTTATCCAATGTAATACAAAAATGTTGTTCATGTGTATTTGTGGACTACCGAATCCATTGACAATTTTTCTTAGTTTTAAATACCACATGACAAAGATGTATATAAAAATTAGTATATATATATATATGAAATTTTATCATAATTATATATATATATATATAATATTATGTATCTTCTTTCCTATCAGTTTTTTTTAAAAAATTGATCTTTCATACATAAAAACTACAACCTCCATAAAATGGATTATTTCTATTTTTATATCATCCATAAATAGATGCTTACTAATTAATATGTAATGTATAAAATTAATAGATATAATAAATTTAAATTTATAAATTATATAACCACTTTTGTAATGTTCTACCCATAAAAAATTACCTTGGTAAGAGACATGTGTTGTTACTAGCCTTTGGTGACATCCACAAGACAACAGCAACGGGTTATAAATTCGATGGTCCTCAAAAAAAATTGGGGTATGATTTTAACATTAATTTAAAATAACAAAAACATAAGTAGAACAAATATACACTAATATATATTTCATGGGTACAAGGGAGGACAACTCAAGTAAAAAGCAGGAATCAATAATAATATCGGAGTACACGGAAGACAGAAAACACAAAAAACTCAAAGACAACTGAGAAAAAAACTCAACAAATCTCAATATTATCCATGATAAAATGAAGAAAAATATGACCATAGTATCAAAAGGCACCACTACTATTCCCAGATACCTTACATTTACATGTGTCTCCAAATATAACATCTGAAAACACACTATGGTTTCTAATTAGGGGTGAGTATGATACTCAAAATGATTTCCCTAATAACCATCCCATTAATTAAACTGGGATAGATAATTTTATCTCATTTATAAAAAAAGTAAAACATTTTATTATAAATTATAAAACATTTTTCAAAATTAAAATTGATTCCATTGTAAAATAGTTTTCATTGAAAATAATAAAAAACCCATTGAACCCATTTATAAAATTATACTCAGCATAATAGTCCTATAAATACAAAAATCCACACATCTATACCGTGGTTAATATTTCATACTCATGGCTGGTCGCTTATCATTCTACCATTTCATAGTAAGGAAACCAATACCATGTTCCCCAATGGCACAATCCTCTACCAGAGGGGCATCTAAATTAAAATTTAGGCATAAAAATAATTGTAACATCCCTTATATATAAATAAATAATATATTCTCTTTTTTATTAATATTTTGTGAATTAAATATTAATTTTACTTTATAGGGGTTACTATGTACGATGGCGTACCCGATATACAACAACATGTTTCTTTTAAATCTTACATTGCACAATAATAATATAATATTATTATTTTATATGGTAGTTAACTCCAAGTCGTCATATTGGATGAAATGAATAGAAATAACTAAAATATGATTAGAAATGTTTGTTAAATAAAATTTAGAATCTTAAAATGTGAATGAATCTAATTTTAAGCAAAATTACTTTAAAAGGTCGATTTATCTCCATTTTATGTACAACCCACTTTAAATCTAGTTTCTGTCCCTTTTATATGTTCTATTGGAAAAAATATAATTCTTTTTTAGATTCAAGACATAAAAATTTACTTTGGTTATTTTATTTATATGATTATATTTTTTTAATTGGTTTTAAAGTTTATTAAGATTAAAGTTTTACCAATTAATCTAATTTTTGTCATTGGAATTAATTTCACTATGAAATTTGACATAAACAAGTGTCGATCTTTTGATAGTTATTGTTTATTAAAAAAAGGATATTTGTTCTAACAATGGTAATTAATTAAAAATTAATTAATGAAACTTTTATGTTTTGAATATAGTAAAATAGAATTATTTTTGAATTCGTAATATAAAATATATCTTAGGCTGGACTTTTGGTTGTTATTTTGAAAAACTTCAATTTTTGATGAATAGTGAAACCACTAAGTAGTAGTTAAAAACTGACATTTGCATTTAAATGAGATTTTACCACTTCTGTGGATTAGATTTTGAAAATAAAACATACATGGTTGTTATTAGTCAGTAAAATTCGGTTCAATAAGATGAAAATAATTTTTTATGAATAGTAACTTAGGACTTTTATTTACCGTGCTTAAAGGTAAATAGAATAATTCAAGGTAAAAAGAATATTATAATAATAAAAATTTAACTTAAAACTTATTCTAACCTTATTGGTTGAGTCATTTACAACCATGGGAATATTTCGGTCTATTTTGGGACCTCATTGAGCCACTTGGGAGTGATAATGACACTTTAGATTAATTAACTAAAAGTAATGATTAAAATGAAACAAACAAATATTTTTTATTAAATGAATTTTTAAGTAAGGTTATATAGGCTATTGTTTCGTCTATAAATATTCTTTGGAAAGTTAAAAATATTTTCAACATTGTGGTATTTGTTTTTTAATTTTTAGACATCAAATAAATTAAATTATTTATGACACAATAATAATGCAGTATTTACCTCATTAATAAAATATTTAAATAAATAAGATTATAACTATAAAAACAATATCCAAAACTAGTCCAATTCTTATTGGATGATTTTATTTCGTCCACTAGTCATCTTATCTAAATCTTTATTGTTCTTTGGATCTTTTGAAACTGAACATAGGTTTATAATAAAATAATATTTGCAAACATTCCCAAAGAGCCCCTCGTCACCCTTAAAAAATCCCACACTTTAAACTCATTCCTCACACCTCTCAATCCTCTTAGATCGTCCAAACTATGACTAATTAAGATACCTTAATTCATATACTTCTAATAGAAGCCTTACCTTAGGCATAAGGTGCTTCAAAAAGTCCTTTTGTTACAAACCAAATGAAGATATCCAAATTAAAGGTAACGATTTCTCTTAAATTATTTTATTTTATTTTACTTCTCCAACCCCTAAAATCATTTTATTATTTTATTATATAACAACTTCAGTATCATAAATATAATAGGATGTTTTTATGATAAGGATTAAAACTACACATACACACACCTCCATCTAACGGGTGAAGAACATATTGTTTCTATGGATGGAAAACTAACGCCTCACAAAACAAAGATTGTTTGATTATCTCCTACCACCTATCATGGTGGCCATTAAGATGAAACTATATTTATATATGATATATATCATGTTTTTGTTTTTTTAATGCTTCTATATTTTCCATTTATATCATACCTTTATGGTTTTCATTATGGGTAAACATGATAATTTCATTTGAAGAAGTGCGGACTACCGGCCCTCAAAATTGTATGACTCATTAATGCCATATGTGGGATGTATAAAGGATAGTGTTAATGATATTATATATGATATTATACTATAATTGTAATATACCTATGTGTCATTATGTTTTAATACCATTAAATTAATAAATCTAAATGAAAGTAGCATTCATGCGTACGTATGGCTTACCGTCTCCATGAACTGTGCATTTCATTTCTTACATCCAAATGTTATGTACTATTAAAAATACAAGTATAAACTGGATATATATGATATATATGATATCTGAATCATGAATATCATTCTTTATATAATTAACTCTTGACCATGTGAACAACTTTTTATTATAGGAAGTCCATTTTTGCCTCAAGTACCAAAAATCTACAAAATGAAAGTTATTATCTTAAATGATTACATAATGTTTATAAAATAGAGATAAGTGATACCCATCAATCTCAGTCAAGGGATAACCCCTGACCATTTATTAAACATAATAAAATGTATAGTAAACTCAAAATAAGAATGCAGGCGAACATCATTCCCACATCCAACCCGTTCCAACCAAAACTAGAAAACTACATGTCAAAATAATCAAGAAATTAATGAACAAATTAGTCAAGTCGGACACGAGGTAAGGGAATTCATATTAATCTCCTTTCATTGAGGCATATTTCAATAATATATACCTTCTTCTTTTACACAGTGTATAATAAAACCCTTCGAATTGTACTTTCATTCAAATAGAATCTTTTTTCTATGAAGCATATTACTAAATGAAAAATGGAATGTGTTTAACATTTGGGATGATGATGTTCTCTATGCCACCTTAATCGTTATCTGTCTTCCTCTATAATCCTTAATGTTTTATAAAATGAAAATTAAATCCCTTATTCTATTTTTTGGTGTTTTGTTATTTAAAATGGTTTTGAAATGGATTGATTTTTTCAATAACATGAAATTATTTCCTATGATTGAAAATTAAATGTTTTTACAGAAATGTTTATATTTGAAATATTTTATTTGTTATGTTTTTATAATGATACTTGGAAATTTGATGGGTGGTTATCTGATAAACCAAATGACGGGTGGTGCGGTGATTTACCAGGATGAATGGTTACGTTATAACATCCAATGCATTGGGTATGGAAGTTAGCCATGTGGATATTCCATTTAGTGATATGTGTGGAAGTCAACCGTATGGTTATTCAACTTATGAATGTTTATGTCTCATATTACCTTTATATGTAATGTGTTAGTTATATTTGCTTTATGGTAATCATTTGGATACAAAATGGTAAGAAATGATCTTTTATTCAGTAAATAGTATTTACTACTTCAGAAAGGTGAAATGTATTACTTATGATAAAGTATTCTTGGTTTACATGTTTTTTTGAAAAACTAACAGTTTTACTTCTTTGAGTATACCTTACTGAGAGTTTTTATTCTCATCCCAAGATTTTGAAAACATTTTCACATGTCTTAAAGATGAATAGGGTCATGGATGTGATCAAGGAAAGTCGTTTTTTCTAAAATGTGGAACTAGACATGACTCTTTTTTTAAAGAGTTTTTATTTTATAAAAAATGGATACTTAGTATAATTTTCTACATGTAATATTCATGTTGTTAGGTAAATGTAATGACCTAACTCTCTAAAACACTAAACCTAAAAATATCCTCAATGTGAATTGTTCATTTAATACAAGATTATGTAATGTTTTAAGGCTGGGGACTTATAGTTGGTATCAAGTGTCTGTTTAGATAACTTTAGGAGTTAGGGTATTGTTAAATTAATATCTATAAATGTTTTTAGTTTATGTTATGATTGAATTGAAATAGAATTTACATATTACCATGTTACTTCACCATAGCTATTTCTGTGTTCAGAATGGTTTTCCACAGAGGAAACGGTGCAGCTATGTTGGGATGAAATCAGGAGGAAGGAAACCTTCCAAATAAGAAACCTAAGATGGTCGGAATCGGAACTGAATAGTTTTTTGTAGTATTGGAACAATTGAAGAAGGCTATAAATGGTTGTGGTATCCATGCATGAGATCATCTAGATCAACCACATAGGAACATCTCAGTAGTGGAACATTTAAGAAGGCAACACCCACTATCATTCAGAGGATTATATGACCATGTGCTAGTAGAATGGTGGATTAAAGCACTGGATAAAATTTTCAATGTCATGGGATCTTCATAACATCAAAAGGTTAGTCTCACTATTTACCATTTTGAAGGTGAAGCTGATCAGTGGTGGTCGATGGTGAAAAATAATAGGGATATTGAGGAGATTGATGCACATGTTTTGGATGAATTCAAAGGTATATTCCATGAGAAATATTTTCCTAATGTGGTTCAACATAGAATGGAAAAACAATTCTTGGAATTGATGTTAGAGGATGACGTAGTGGTTGTTTATAAAGGAAAGTTTACTCGATGGGAAAGGTATTCTCAAAATTTCATCTGAGATCTTGATAGTAAGATAAATCGATTCTACTCAGAAATGAACCAGTGATATAAAAGAGAATCATCTTCTTGTGAGTTAAAAAGTTATGAAAAACATGTTATATGTGCGGAGAAAGGTGAAATGTAGTTTGACGATGATAAGTTGTTCTTTGAAAAACAGTAGAATAAGAGGTCCAGTTGGTAGGAAAAGGGAACGAATTCACCAAAGAAGCATGGAGGTAAGATAAAAAAATATCCATCTTGTGAGAAATGTGGTAAAAAGGATCCTGGAGAATATTTAACAAATTCAGGGAAGTGCTTATGGTGTGGTAAGTCTGGTTATATTGCTCGTAACTGTAAGGAAAATGATCAACCGAGAAATGAAAATCCGGTTGTAAGATGTTTTAAACGTAATAAAATGGGTCATTATGAAAATGAGTGTTAAAAAAGAACTCAACTGAGAGAAAGCAACCATACTTCTAGAAGAAAGGGGTGGTAAAATCCTTTGCAACTACTTCAGGAGATGTTGGGCCATCAAATGAAGTAGTATCAAGTACATTGATTGTTTGTTCAGATTACGCCAATGTGTTGTTTGATTCAGGGTCTACACATTTGTTAATTTTTTAGAATATTTCTAGTAAATAAGGAATTCCATCTCAAGATGTGAATCCTAAACATATGGTAAAAACACATGAACGAAATGTTGAGAAAAAAAAGAAAACATAAGAACCTTCATGTCCTTGTGTGCTAGAGGGATCTACCAGAAAACCTTATTGTTTTGCTTCTTGTAGAGTTTGATGTTATTTTTGGTATGGATTGGCTTTATGTTTATCATGCTAAGAATGACTGTAAGGATAATGAGGTATCTTTTCAGAAAGACTTTCTATTTGTATACAAGAATGAACCCTTATATTAGATAACATATCAAGGTGAGAAACTAGTAAAAGATGGAAATGAATGTTTCCTTGCACAAATTGTTGAAAACAAAGGAACTATTTAGATAAATGATGTGACAATGGTAAATGAGTGTCTTGATGTTTTTCCTGATGAGTTTCTTAGTATTATACCTTATCGGGAAGTTTAATTTACTATTGACTTAGTTCCTGTTGTTAAGCTATTTTCAAAACCCCCTTATCGAATAACTCAAATTGAATTTTAGATTTAAACAATCAATTTAAAGAGTTATTAGATAAAGGATTCATTCAACCAAGCACATCACCATGGGGTGATCCTGTCTTATTTGTTAAAAAGAAATATGGTTCAATGATACTTTGCATTGATTATAGAGCATTGAATAACATCACTTTTAAAAACAAGTATCCTTTTCCACATATCAATGATTTTTTTGACCAGCTCCAGGGAGCTCAGTATTTTTTGAATATTGATTTGAGGTCGGTGAGCCATCAGTTGAAAGTAATGGAAGTAAAGATTCCAAAGACCGTATTTGATACTAGATGTGGCCATTATGAATTTGTAGTTATGCCTTTTGGTTTAAAAAATGCACATTCTATATTCATGGATCTTATGAATAGATTTTTTCATGAGTTCTTGGATAAGATTGTGGTTGTGCTCATTGATGATATTTTGGTTTATTCAAAAAGTAAATAGGAACATGAAATAAATTTAAGGGTTTTTTTACAAACCTTAAAAGAAAAGAAACTATTTGGGAAATTCAGCAAGTGTGAGTTTTGGTTATAGAAAATTTCATTCCATGGTCACATTATTTCATAAAATGGCTTAATTGTTGATCCTGCTAAAACAAAGGTCATTGAAGAATGGCGAAGACCCACAATTTTAACCGAGATCCATAGTTTTCTTAGATTAGCAGGTTTTTACCAGAGGTTTATTGATAATTTTTCTTTGTTATCTAGCCCACTGACTAAGTTAACTTGAAAAGTTGTTAAGTTCATTTGGACAAAATAATATGATGATTGTTTTCAGAAATTGAAAAAAATATTTGTGAATGTTCCAATTTTGGAACTCCCATTCAAGAATTTTTGAGTTCGTTATTTATAGTGATGCTTCATCGAAAGTACTTGGATGTGTCCTTATGCAGAATGATCAGATAATTGCTTACGCTTCACGTCAGTTGAAACCTCATTAGTTAAATTACCCTACACATGATTTGGAATTAGTTGTTGTTGTTTTTACTTTAAAATTTTGGAGGCATCATTTGTATGGAGTAATATGTGAAAATATACTGACCACAAATGTTTGAATTATATATTCGCTCAAAAATAATTGAACATGAGAAAGGGGAGATGGTTGAAATTAATCAATGATTATTATTGAACAATTCATTACCATCCAGGAAAAGAAAATAAACCGCATGATGCTTTGAGTCAAAAAACTAATGCTTAATTAACCATGCTGCGTTTGGAACGAGTTCCTTTGGTCTTGGATTTGATAATCATTGGCATAGAAGTTATTGGTTTAGGAAATTATTCTGTTTTGTTTCAGTTGTCAGTGAAATCATATCTATCAGATAGAAATAAACAAGTGCAGAATAAAGACGGTAAGTTATAGAAAAAGGTATAGTTTGTTCAGAATGGTATGTTTCATGAATTTAACTTTGATAGTGGTTTTGTTTTGAGGCTTGGGAAGAGATTATGTGTGCCTTCAGATTCCCAGTCGAAGAATGTGTTGTTATGTGAAGCTCATAGTTCTCAGTTTAATGATCATCTAGGTATTACTAAGATTTATAGAGTTCATTGTGAATATTACTAGTGGTGTTGAATGAAAATTGATATTTCTGATTTTACTGTGAAGTGTTTGATATGTTAGTAGGTTAGAGAAAAGTGACAGGTACCGAACTAAATGCTTCATTCTTTACCAGTTCCAGAGTGGAAATAGGAAAATATGTCCATGGAATTCGTTGTTTGATTACCAAAGACATCTCGAAGTAACAATGTAATCTGGGTTATTGTTGATCGGTTGACTAGATATTCGCATTTCCTTCGTATTCGAGATACTTTTTCTATAGATCAACTTTCTTGGTTGTATGATAGTGATATATTCATTTTATTTGGTGTTCCCCTCTCTATTGTATCTAATCGTGACCCAAGGTTAACTTCTGACCTTTGGAAGGGCCTTCAGATGTTGTTGGGTACAAAATTAATATTTAGTATCATTTTTCATCCGTAATCAAATGGGCAGTCATAACATAAATTTCAGACTTTATAGGATATTCTATGTGCTTGTTTACTTGATTACCATGGATGTTGGGACCAACATATTTCATTGATTGAATTTTATTATAATAATTGTTTTCATTCTAGTATACAGATGGATTCATTTGAGGAACTATATAAAAAGCAGTGTCAAACTCCAGCATTTGGGATGATGTAGGTGAACGGAAGCTGATGGGACCAGAATTGGTAGAAGATATGGTAGAAAAGGTTGTGTTGATTCAGAAGAACATTAGAATAGCTCAGAGAAGGTAGAAAAGTTATGTAGATAATCATAGGAATGATCTTTCTTTTAAGGTAGGTGATCATGTCTTTCTCAAGTATTCTCCATGGAAACGTGTGATGGGTTTTGGTACGAAGGGAATGTTGAGTCTGAGGATCATTGGAAAATATGAAATCCTAGAGAAAATTGGATCTGTTTTATATATAGTGTCATTACCTCCATGTTTATCCCAGGCGCACAATGTTTTTCATGTTTCAATTTTGAGAAAGTATATTCCAGATCCATCTCATGTTTTGAGTCGAGATGTAGTTTAGTTGAAAGATAATCTCTTTTATGAGGAACAAAAAGTCCAGATTCTTGACCATAAAGAGAAACTATTGCGGAATAAGTTAATTCACTATGTAATGGTTTTGTGTAAAAACTATATGGTTTAAGAGGAATGGTGGGAATATGGAAATGCTATGAGGGATAAATACCCACACTTATTTGATAAGTTAATAAAATTGCGGGGATGAAATTTTTAAAAGGGGGAAGGATTTAACATCCTGGTTTAATAAAAAAATAATAATGTATCTTTTTATTAATATTTTGTGATGTAAATATTAATTTTACTATAAAGCGGTTGTTATGTTTGATGGTGTACCCGATACGAAACAACGGGTTTCATTGATATCTTACATTGCATAGTAATAATATAATAATATTATTTTAAATTATAGTTAACTCTTATACATTTTATTGGAGGGAATGAACAAAACATACTACAATACTATTATACATGTTTGTTAAATAAAAATAGAGGCTTCAAATGTGAATAAATCTAATTTAAAGCATAATTACTTTGAAATGTCAATTTACAACCTTTTATTAGAGAAACCTATTTAAATCTAGTTCTTGTCACATTTATATGTTCTATTTGACAATTTAAAATACTTCTTTAAATTCGGGACACCAAAATTTACTTTGGGTAAATTTTTGGTATTTTTCTAATAAAGTTCATTTTTTTATGAATTGTGAAAAATACTGTATTTTTATTCAAAAGTGCATTTTAATATAATTTATTTATATGGTTATATTTACTTTTTAATTTGTTTTAAAGTGTAATTTGATTATATTTTTAACAATTAGTCCAATGTTGGTCATTGGAATTAATTTCACATTGAAATTGGATATAAACAACTGTCGATCTTTTGATAGTTATTGTTTTTTAAAAACACGCTATTTGTTTTGACAACGGGATTTAATTTTAAATTAATTAATAAAAATTCTATGTTTTAAATATGGTAAAATAGAAAACTTTTTTGAAATCGGAATATCAAATATATCTTATGCAGAATTTTGGGTAGATTTCTGAAAAACTTTAATTTTTTTATGAATAGTGAAACCTCTAAGTAGTAGTTAAAAACTGACATTTTTATTTAAATAAAAATTTACCACTTCTATGGGTTAAAATTCAAAAATCCAAAAATAATTGTTGTTATTAGTTTGTAAATTTAGTTCAATAAGATGATAGTAATTTTTTATGAATAGTAACTTTTGACTTTTATTTGCCGCGGTTAAAGGTAAATAGGGTAATTTAAGGTAAAAAGAATATTATAATAATACCAAATTACCTTAACACCGGTCCTAACCTTATTGGTTGATTCATTTACCACCATGGTCATCTTTAGGTCTATTTTGGGACTTCATGGTGCCACTTGGAAGTGATAATGACACTATAGATTAATTAACCTAAAGTAATGATAAAAATGACACAAAAGATATTTTTTATAAATGAATTTTTCATGGGGTTATATAATCTATCATTTCCAGTATAAATATTATTTGGAAAGATAAAAATATTTTCTACATGATGGTATTATTTATATAATTTTTAGACATCAAATAAATTGAATTATTTATGGCACAATAATGATGCAGTATATACCTCATTAATAAAAGATTTAAATAAATAAGATTATAAATATTAAAACAACATCCAAACCCTGTCCAATTCTTATTGGACGTTTTTTTTCAACAATTATTCATCTTAGATTCATTTTTAATGAGTTTTGGATCTTTAGAAACTAAAAATATCTTCTTAATAAAATAATATTTGGAAACATTCTTAAAGAGACCCTCCTCCCCCTTATAAAATACCCTCACTCATTACTCATTACTAACACCTCTCACGACTCTTGACTCATCAAACCTATACTCAATTAATCTCCCTACATCCCTCTCCTCCTCCAAGAATCATTACCTTAGTCAGAAGGCAATTCAAGAAGACCTTTTGGTTCAAACCAAAGGAAGATACCCAAATTAAAGGTAATCGTTTCTCTTAAAATATTTCTTTGTTTTACTTCTCCAACACCTAAACTATTTTTATTACTTTCTAATATAACAACACCAGTATACTAAATATAATAGGTTGTTTTTATGATAGGTATTCCAATTACACTTACACACACCTCCATCTAATGGGTGAAGAACATACTGTTTCTGTGGATGGAAAACTAACGCATCATGAAACGATGATTGTTCAATTATCTACTACCACCTATCATGGAGGCCATTAAGATGACACTATATTTATATATGATATATATTTTGTTTATTTTTTATTTATTCTTATATATTATTCTTTTATATCATACCTTTATAGTTTCCATTGTAGTTAAACACAATAATTTCATTTGAGGATGTGCGGACTACCACCCCCTTGAAGTGATATGACTCGTTAATTCCATATGTGCGACGTATAAAGCATAGTGTTAATGATATTATATATGATATTATACTAAAATTATAATATACATATATATATTATGTTTTAATTCAATTAAAATAATAAATATAAATGAAACTAGCGTTCATGTGTACGTAAGACTTACCGTCTCTAGGAATGGTGCATTTCATTTATTATCTCGAAATTTTATGTACTGTTATAAATAAATGTATATACTAGATATATATGATTTATATGATATCTAATTCATTAATATAATTATGGATATAATGAACATTCAACCATGTGAACAACATGTAATTATAAGAAGTCCATTTTTGACTCAAGTACCAAATATCGACAAAATGAAAGATATTAAATTAAATGATTACATAATGTTTATAACATGGAAATAAGTTTCATAAAAGGAATAATAAACATGAAAAGGGTTCTTAAAAAAGTAGAAATTAAATTTAGTTTATTATTCAGGAAATTAAAGAACAAACATGTCAAGTTGGACATGAGGTAAGGGACTTTGTCTCAATCTCCTTTCGTTGAGGCATATTTCGATAAGATATACCTTCTTATTTTACACGGTGTATAATAAAACACTTTTACTTTTACTTTCATTTATAGTGAATCTTTTTTCAACAATGAATTTTACTACATAACAAACGGTATATTTTTAACGTTTACGACGACAATGACCTCTTCTCCACCGTAATGGTTTTTTGGATTCCTCTATAAGCCTTAATGTTTTCTAAAATGAAAAGGAAATACCCTATTCTGTTTTAGGGTGTTTCAGTATTGGAAATGGATTGTGAAATGGATTTATTATTTCAATATCTTGAAATTATTTCTTGTGATTCCAAATTAAATGTTATTAGTGAAATTTTTAGATTTGCAATATTTTTTGTTTTATGATTTTATAATGGTTCTTGGACATTTGACATGTGGTTACATGATAAACCAAATAACAGGTGGTGTCGTGATAAACATGAATGGGTGGTTATGTTATAACCTCCAATGCATTGGGTATGGAAGTCAACTGTATGGCTATTCCATTTTGAGATATGTGTGGAAGTCGACCATATGGTTATTCCACTTAAGAATATTTATGTCCTAAGTTACCTTTATAAGTTATGTGTTCTTTATATGGGTTTTATAGTAATAATTTGGTTACAAATGGGTAAGAAGTGATCTTTTATTCAGTGAAGATTATTTACTACTTCATAAAGGTGATATTTATTACTTATGATAATGTAATCATGGTATACATGCTATTTTGAAAAACTAAATGTTTTATTTCTTTGTGTACCCATACAGAGCTGTTTTATGCTCATCCCAAGTTTTTGAAATGTTTTTCACTTGAAATAAATATGAATAGTGTCAATGATGTGATCAAGGAAAATTCATGTTGTCTAAAACATGAATCGATACATGAATCATTTTTTCAAGAGTTTTTATTTTATAAAAAATGGATACTGAGTATAATTGTATACATGTAATATTCATGTTGTTATGTAAATGTTATGACCTAACTCTCTATAACTCTAAACTCGAAAGCATCCTTAATGTGAATTATTCAATTAATTCAAGATTATGTAATGTTTTAAGTCTGGGGACTTTTAATAATGTATTCCAAAACCATAAAAACCATTCATTTATTATACTTATTTATTAAAAAAATTATAAACATTTTAAACTCATTTAAACTAATAATTAATTTTAAATCCACCATTTTAAAATCATGAATCAAATAAAATTTCAATAGAGCTAAGACATTTCTACACATTCCATCAAAACACCACTAAATGGGATTCAATAAAATAATTAAAGGGTTTTCACATTAATTTCAAGAAACTAAAACAATTTAAAATGATGAAAGGATGTTCAAATCCAGAGGATTTGAGAGGTCATCCACCAACATCTATGACTTAGTAAAAAAACAATAAACAACATAACAACTTTATCAAACAATCTTAGATATTCTAGATTACAACAATGATCTCAATATCTTTAATAAAAACAATCCTAACAAATCACAAATCCCATGATACAACATTGATATTTCACTTATAGACTATAACTATATTTCTATAAAAATGTTGAAAAATATATTTAAGAAAAACAATAAAGAACATGCACTTATCAAGAAATGAGGCCATCCAATATTGTTTTAATCATTTTTAGATATCTCTTTTATCAATAGAAATGGTATATGTGGCATTGAGAGGAAGTGAAAATGGTGATAATTCCTAATTAGTGGAAAAATTAATTGTTGGGGTAAAATTAATTTGATCCAATGTTTTCAGATCTAACATTTCACTTACTGTGGTTAGGGTGAACAGTTATCCAAACCATGTTATAACCATGTATGAGTTTTATCACCAATCCACACCTCATACATTTAGAGGAATAGTGTGCCAAATATGTTGTACCTCACTATGTTGGAGTCAAAAGATTATCCTATGATACAATATAGTATGAATAAACTGTGTTCCAACCATGCAGCTGCCCCGTAAACCTTTTTTTCCATTACAAGGTTTTCTGTTAGTGTTTCACAGTTTCTTGTAACTGTACTAAAACTGTGAACCTCTATAAATTCCTAATAATTATTCAAAAAACCATATAGAGCTCTCAAACCATAACCTGAATATTTTATAAACATAATATACATAAATAAATGGTCTTGTATGTGAATAGGAGGTGCTACATTCTCCCCACCGTTGGCCTTCTCATCCTAGTAAATTAAAAATTAGAGTTTTCCTTGGAGAGTTCTTTCCATTGATTGATCATTTATTTTTTAATGATCCTACAGTTCTTCCTAAAGTCAACAATTATTCCATTAATTCTTACTAGATGTTTTTCTTATATAATACATTCTCTTTATTATCAAAAATCTACTCTTGCACGTGATCCAACATAGCATCCATCTCTAGATAAGTGTGATCCCACTGAATCACATGGTGCATATCAGTTTGATAATTATTTAATTGAGGTACATGAAACACATTATGCATGGATATAATGCTTTTTGGTAAAGAGAACTGATGTTCTATCTCACCAAAAAGATCCTATTACATTAAATTTTCTATAAATTGATAAGATAATGATACCTACTTAAAAGAATCATAATTTATATGCCTTAGATAGATTCTCAAGAATACAAGATCACTCACCTCGAACTACAATATTCTTTTAAAATGATCAAAAGTGGATCACTAATGACTTCATGTCATCTCCATTCTAATTATGATGAACTGGTTTCATTCTGCTGTCTGTTGCACAAGGATTCATTCAACTACTGAATTTTTGCATATTTCAATCAAACAATGTTTGGAAGGAAAAATAAAAATATAAAATTATATATAAGGATCCATATTTATTATGGATTGATAAGTTATGTTGTATGATAACTCAACTCACTATATCTTCTCCAAGCATGATCCACCAAAATCTATTACATAATCCCTAAGCACATCTACTGACATTGGTATTTTCCTTCCATATTTCACATCTATTTGATGATTATATTTCATGATCACGGTCAAATAAGAATCAAGGTCTTTCTTTTAGGATTTACATAAAATGATATGTAAACCTTATATATCAGTATGATAATATTGAAACTGTTACAACATGAATTTTTACCACGTCTCATATATATAAATTTGATAATTATTCCATGATATTGAATTCACAAATAGGGATGAAATGGATTTAAATTGTGAGATAATACACTCTAACACATGTGATATTGTGATTCCAAGCAATACATGGGTGACCCATTACAAAATAAATTAATATATGCTCTCATTGTTGAATATGAAACTATAAAGACTTAATTATATCCACAAGTAAATGGTGCTCTTCTATAACATATTGGATGATGAGGTGTCCCAAAACATACTCAGACACTTTTATTTATATCACAACTCACATATTTGTTTTTCAATGTCTTAAACATCTTTTATTTTACATGCTGAATAGCACAACTCAAATAGTGGTAATAGAGATGTAGTTTTTTAAGAAAATCTAGATGAATGACTATATAATATTGAACTATAATACAATTCATATATCACTTTTCTAACCCATAATAGTCTCCCCAGCATTGAATCGTTTCTTATAAAAACTCATTCAAAATCATATGTACATTCCTATATAACCATTTAAATAAATATTGAAAAAATAAGTCATAAAAACCACATCTCTACCATATTATTCACAATCAATGTACATGTTGTCTATCACGGACATAAAATATCATTGATCTGAAACCTATTTCATTGAAAAACTATATGCCATTCAAAATAATGAATCCACCATTGAATTTTAATTACCATGGGTGTACATCATCATAAATTAAAATATTTTAAGATATTACATTTATATGATAGGTCTTAGATTCATATATTTGTTTTGTAAATATGAGTCAATGTATTATAATCCACAAACACCATAAATTTATCACTAAATAGGTAATGAAACCATGTTTTCAAAGAATAGACTATAACAGCTAATTCTAAATCATATGTTGGATAGTTCTCCAGATGCATCTATAATTTGTCTGAGCCACAAGCCATAACATGATTTCCCTATATGAGAACACACCCCAACTAAGATACTGAAGCATCAAAATACACCATATAACATTTTCCTGATTTTAGAAATATCCTGATTAATGTTGATTTATAGAAGAATGTAATCTCATTAAATGACATCTGACATTCATTATCCCATTATAATGTAACATTTACCTTGTCAAATCTATCCTTGGCGACATTCACCATGATATTTGAAAACAAAAATTTCTATAATAATGGGAGATAAAAAAGTTATTAGGCATCTTAATGAAATTATTTAGGGGTTTCCAATAGATCACAACATCTTCCAATTCTAAATCCACAAATTCACTTTTTATTGAGAAAACATGGCCATTTAAATGATCCTCTTATTGCCAAAAAGTCACAAATTGAATGTTTTTTCATTAAAAAATGACCATGTATGATATCATACACTATCTCAGTGTATTTATCACGGTAATCCTTTCTCATAGAACAAACTGGTTTTTCATCCAAAAATGCTACAAATATGATTCCATTTTACTTATAAATATTTGATTAATTAATGTCATAAATAGAGATTGTGAATTGGTAAGACTAATTGGAGTAACTGCATTCTTTTAATGTACATATCTACTCTTAAAACCTATCTTAATGTGATCATCTTTACAAACCCATTGTTGGTCATATCCAAAAAAACACATTTAGAGTTACACTAGGCCCCATCAATTAGTCATAAATATTATCTTTTCATGGGAGAGAAAAATAATTTATTATCATAACATTATTATGTTTATGATAATTTAAAGAAATAAATAGCATTCCACCAACCATTTTTCACTAACAAATATACCAGCTCAGAAAAAGATTTACTAGGATGAATGAACCCTATTCATTATAAATCATCTACATAAACATTCAATTTCCTAAATTCATTTTGTTATATCTAATTTGATGGTAGTGAGATAAGAAATGTCCCTAGAAAGAGATCAACTATAAGTTCCAATTAAATTATGGGTAGAAACAATTAGAAAATATTTAGAAAAACATAAGTAAACTGATACAAAATATTTGGAAAAATTTTATTCCTTATATCATCCACAAAAGCCAACGAAAAATTTTCAAACAGGTATAAAAGGGTTCCAACGATAGGTTACAACAATCATGTTGTTCTTTATCTTAATTTTTTTCTCCTATAATGATATTATTGAAGCCAGATATATATTTGAAACTAAACCATCATGTATAATAGTTTATGAGATATTTGAAAATTATTAATTAATCCATACCCATGATTATGTCATGTAAATCCATATCTATCAAAAATAAATCCAAAATTATTTCTTCCCCATCGATAGGTATAGATCATTTCATTCATATAAAAGCACAACATTCTACTTTTCTAATATGATTTGTATGTTCCAAGAGATCAAGAATAATCCAAACATGGAAAACCAAATGATCAAAATCATTAAAACAAATAAATAAATGAAATATGTATATATCAAACAACCCTTCTATATGAGTGGAATTGTAATTAATTTTACTTGTCACAATTGATGGTCCTAATTGATCATCCATAGTCATATCATCATCTCCATACAATTTCTTACTCACAAGATATTTTTCTTCATTTCTTTATTGATATTTTGATTGTTTAGGAATCATTGTATTCATTAAATATCCAATGAATCCAAAATTCTATTAATGATATCTATTTTTTAATCATCATATTTTAGTATATGATTTTTAGAAGCGTCATATTTATCTCTAGCACACAAACATTGAGAATTGGGATAGAATCCCACTGGATTTAATGTCTGGTTGCAATTGTGACCTACTCTAGGTGGTGCTATAAAATCAGTCATTATATTCTCAAATGAAACATAGTAAAAAGATATTTGATTACACTTGGGAAATAATGGTATGTTTATTGAACACATTGATATATTTTGAGATAAAGATCGTCCTTGAAAATAGATGTCCCTCCACCTCGTGCTTCTAACATTGGATTTCCCACCGATTCCCATGGGAATAAGAATTATTCCTACCACTATTTTTCCTTAGACGTATATTTATCCCGCTATCTCTCTATAGAGCATCCTTATAAAACATTCTATACAGAGGATTGAATTCATTGAGTTAAATTATGGTCTCAACCTAAATTCAAAAATGAAGTCATCCAAGCACACATATTCATCAACTTTTGGTGTAAATTGAAGTAACTTAATAATTTTTCCTACAAACTCTGTTAGTGAGATATTCTATTCCATCAAAAAAAATAAGACCAATTTTCTATAAATTTTTATTGAATGTGGATTTAATTATTTATACAATTTTTCTTCCAAATAAACCTAGGATATGACTTTCTCTAATTTAGCCTGAACTACTAAATCTCAACAGTATCAACAAATATCTTCTAATACATGAATTTCAAACCAAAATGTTTTCTAAGATGGTGTTCCATGAAATTATATGATTCATTCCTCCAATTTAGCAAAAAAAATTCATTATTCGGCTCTAAATAACCCTGAATGATTGGTGGATTAGTCTATCTGAACTAAACAAAGAAAACCCACTTACCTTGTTTTATAATTTATGTTCCCACACTCTATCTCTTGAAAAGCGTAGAAAATATGTTAGACCTTATATTGGTTCACCAATGTCTTAGATTTAATCCCATTTTCAATAAACTATTCTATATAGTTTCTTTAATGCCAAATTGGTCCCATTTTTATTAAACAAAAGAAACTCCATTTACTCTTACTCTGAAAAAACTAATGAATTATAAATTACCACTTTACCACATCACACATATCATAACAAGGCTTTTTGAAATCCCATAATATCTTCTTTTAAAACCTTTTTCAAATTTCCAGCATTCTTTATGAAAATCATTACTTATTCAACTACCTTTAAAAAATTAACACATTTTACTAAATAATAAATTATTACAAATAGTTATTTGTTTACTCATAGTGGTAAGTAATTTATATCTATTCTTGTCATGCTATTCTCAATTGCTAAAACCAAGAAGATGATGTAATAGTTGTATAAACACTTATACACCAGAACACCAGTGCTATGTGATGTTCAGAAGAAATTGGTTTGAAATGGATTTTAGGATTTACATTTCTTTTTAGGATTCTCAAACCCATTGAAACTATCCCATGTGAAAAATTCACTTTTTAATACTGATAAAATTTCTAACTCCAGGACTAGGAACAACTAATACCCAAGGATCCTAAAAAAGATCTCATTTGTAAAATCATTCCCCTCAACCATTGTCTTGGGGAGTGGTGGAAGGTGTTACTATCCTTACGTGACATCCCCAAGATAATAAAGGCTATCAATAAACACTAATGGATTCATAGAAATTTATAGGATTGTTTTCTCTTTAATGAAAAATAAACAACCACATGTAAAAATAAGTATACTAAATTATGATTCACGATAACAAGGTTAAAAATTTTAGGTAACCAAAAATTTCACCAAAAACAATATCAAAGTATAAATATGAAACATAAAAACAACATTTTTGAAAGAAAACAATAAATATAACCACAAAACTCCTCAATTTCATTATGGATGATCCTATGAATTAATTCCCATGGTATCTTGATTCATTACGAAACAACATGGATACTTTTACATTGCATATTTATTAAAAGAAGACATTTTATTACCATGATCAATACCACTATTAATTTTTAAGCTCCCTTATATATTTTAAATAACTTTTAAATGTAAATTGAATTCACATTTTTATTTGGAAATTTTTACTTCAAAGACTAATGAAATGAACAAATATACTACACTATATTTGTATTAGTTATTCAAATGATATTCTTATTTTATTTCAAACTACTATTATGTAGATATTTGAAAAATAATATATGTTTTAATCATGTAATGGTTCATGATAATTAAATATTATGATCAGTTATCCTAATATATTTCCCATTATTGCATTATGATATAATTTATTCTCTAGGGAAGTGGTCATTACGATTAGATAATTATTATATATCCCATTAAGGGTAAAAAAAGTGAACATTTTTTGATGAATGGGATATAATGATATAACATCATGTTTTTCTATTATTATTTTTATGTGTAATTTTTTTGTTGATAAGATGTTCATTTCTTATCTAATTTATGAGCTCAATGATTATTGTATGGGAATGTTAATCATTCTTATGGGTTTATAAGTCTTTGAATGGAATATTTTGTTTCCATACATCTTTTATCACGTAATACGATTTGATTTTATTATCCCTTGTTATCCAAAGTATTTCATATATCTTATGGATAGGTAGTATTTTAAAAAAAAATAAAAGTCCTAGTTATGGGGAGTCATCATGAATGAATGAAAAATTTCAAGAATAAAAAAATAAAAAATAAATTTACCAAATACTTATATAAAATAATAAATTATAGATATATTAATATGAGATAGACATTGTGGGTTGGCATGTTCTGGAATCATATATATACCCATTATAAAAATAGTTTTTTATATATTTAAAACAGTTAATAATGTTGGAATGCAATATAAGATTAATATCTATATAAATCAATAACCTTAAATCATTTGTGGGAGAAGTGAGTAGTTTTGTATGAATTATCTATATTAAAATAAGATATAAATAGTTTAACCCAAACAAGATATTATCTAAACTCACAATATAATATCATGTTAATAGTGTAAAATTTTATGATACACCGTTATCCTAAATTTTTGAGATTCCATTTTTATCGGGGTAGATAAATGATTGATATTTGTTTTAGAGAATATATTCGATGCATTAAGTTGTTTAAAGCTTCAATGGGTAACCCTTTTATTTTATCATATTGAAGTTGATGCAAGTCAATGGTGGTCTTCAGTTAAAAATATATAAGAGAAGGCATAAATTGATACCATTGAATGGATAATATTTACAGTTTCTAGTGTTCTTCAATTCATATTAGAATGAAAATTCCATCAGTTATAGTGATGGTATGAACATTTTGTTACCAATTAGGATATAGATATTACAATATTTTTTATTTTTTTAGTGAATAATACTCTTGACTATGAGATAAAATTTTATATGTTTTAAAATGGACTAAAATGTTTTTTATGAAGAGTCTTGGTCCCTATTGAGTTTAAAAGCATGAATAATTTTTTTCTATTATAAACAAGATAAGATGTATTTTTTTAATTATTATATATATCATGATAATATGAATAATAATTCTATAAGGTGGGATTAAATAGAGAAACAATCAAGCGGGAAAAAATGTGGCAATCCCACAACACGTCCCAAATGTGTAAATAACCATTTTATGTATTGTTTAATATGATGAAGAATGTGTTTCCTCTATAGAATATTTAATCATTTTTCCTCTAAATATAAGGTAATTTATTCACATTAGATCAATAAAGGGAAAATTATGGTAAATTTGTTATAAAATACAGTAATTGTAATGAGTATGGTTATAATGAGATCACACATACTAATATAAATACTCATGTTTGGAATCATATTAATTAAAATTTGAAAGATTTTGACCATAATAATTTATACAACTGATATATCTTTTTTACCATTAAATGAATTTGGGATAGGATATTTTTATATAATATAATTATAATAATTTATTTTCTGATTTGGGATCCACTAATTCCTTTATTTATATGAATTTTTCAGGTAAAATATAAATATCGACCCAATAATTAGATATATAACTCTAGGTAAAAACAAATAATTATAAGTAATAATGTGAAAAATATTTATTGGAATAATCGGATTATCAATTCTGTAATTTTTTTTGATATTTTTTTATATTACATAAAATATAGTTTAATTTTCTTTCAGTTATATAATACCATTTAGTTTATCATGAAAATATTGATTGTATAGATCAGGATGACATTTTCAGTTTTTACAATGACCATATATTCATATATATTAACAATTTCATATGTTTGATAGTATAAAAAACCTCTTTCTCCGTTGATATTTAATTTTATGATCTAACAGGTATAACATAATTTTTATGTTCCTTATTAATCTTCAATGTTGAGTTTGGAATGTTTTGGTGGTTGTTATAATTATAAAAATGGGTTTTTAGAATTTTGTACACAATGGGAAAGACCATGGATCTGGTGGTCCATTTCTTACCTTTCTGGGGTTGGATTATTTTTGACTGAGCTAGGGTTCTTGAGGATTACTCACATGGAACATGACTTTTCCTTCCTCAACATACCACGATTAGAGGTTATTGTTAGGAAAAATGTCATGTTCATTTGGAACACGCTTTAGACACAAGCCATTTTAGTCATGGATGATCATGAATACTATATTTATGTTATAAGCCATAGTGGATAATGGGGTGACGACATGATTTTATGGAAATAGAGGTTAACTTTGGGATTCATCTAGGATATTAATCACATACATTGGGATATTTTAGGATCATTATTGTGTTGTCCTGAAAATAATTTTATGTCAATTATATTCCAATATTAATTGATCTATCCATCATCTCTAGGTCAATCTTAAATTTTATAATGAATTTATAGTATTAATAAAAAATACTGGTCTTTAAAAATTTCAATCCTCACCCTAGAAATGATTTATTTTCTATTTAAATTAGATTAATTTTTCCTCAAATTTAACTAAGTCTTCGGTTTTTACACCGTATATGATGATTTTGGTTTGAGTGATTTAAGGTATAATTCAGGGAGTCATTATTTTTCTATAAGAACACATATTTCCTTCTTTAATGATCATGGAATAAATCTATTAATGAGTATACTATGGTTCTTTGTTTCTTCTAGTGAAGAAATTCATAACATTAATGTAAAAACAACATTTCATGAGGATCACTAGGCTTAAAATATGCCTAAATGGTGTTTCTCTTGATAACTCTTCAATGGATATTTTTGGGTGAGTATAATTTCGGAGAATACCTTTTTGGTGAACCATGAGGTGGAAATCATGTTCTTGAGGAACCAAGTTCCATACTATATAAATATCTATGTTTATTTTTTATATAATTTGATAATTTATTCTACAAACCCATTATTATTTTATGTTTCATCCAGGTGGGGTAGTGTCCCCTAGGTCCCTTCCCTGACATGTGTTATTATTATTTTTTAAATTATTTTTACCTTTGTATCTTTTATGTTCTAATGAGGAGTGTATCTGTAGAATCTTATTTTCTAATCATGAGATTACTTACTTTTTCTTTGAATGATGGGTATTGAATATGCTTTTTATATAGTATATAACATTTCCTTAAGTATCCGAATGAATCAGTTATATAATATTTTTTATATGAATCCTTGAAGTTGGAACACAATGATATTACAAAGGCTACAGACTATGGCCCATTTGATGGTATGAGTCAGGTCACAAACATGCAATCCAACATGGAATTTTACAAACAAAATGTGTTATGATTCATTCAAATATAGGCCGATATAGGAGATTTCTATATATGGAAAAAATCACATCAAAATAAATCAAAAATTTCTAGTGGGATATACCTTCATACAAGTATTAAGACCATAATCTAGGTCAATCTTATATTGTCATAGAAAATTAGTTTTATAAGTGATGGGCATGTTGAATTCCTAAAATTCAGAACCTTGTAACATCACTAACTAGAATAGTGTTCCAAATAATGCTGGGACCAATAGAACATATTGTAAAATTTGGTGATATAAATTATTATCCACTTCTTCATTATGAATTATTAGGTGGGTGATTGTTTAAGTTATAATGGATAACACTCAATTACTCAGAAAATGTGGGGTAGTATATTTACTTGTACAATATTTATCATCATAATGTACACTTATATTCCTATAAAAAAAATTATGCTTGAATTAATGATATAATCTTAGTTTATACTCACACACATCATTGAAATCCAATTTAATGAAAAATAATAATGGTTATGGATACAAGAAATTGAATGGAGATAGAGAAAGTAAGCTAGGATAAATATCATGGTGATAAGATCTGTTATCTTAATGAAATCTTGAATGATGTCACAGTGTTTTATTTACTTGTCCTTATCACACTATTTTTTGACCTATCTCCCTGAAGATTCTTGGTTTCATTTTATTGTTTCACTTTATGAACATTCCATTTCATATGTTATGTCATTACTGATTTATTATTTTCTAATAATATGAATTAATACTTTTATTTTTTATATTTTATACTAAGGGTATATTGTCCCCAATGATGAAACTATTCCACTCATAACTATTTGGTAACATCTTCCCTTCAAAAATGTTTCCCTGAATATATGTGTAACTTCGACTCAAACCTGATGATTCAGGTCACAGTATTACAAAAATCTTATCAAATTTGGTGTTTATGTTTCATTTCTATTGAATATTATTTCTGTGTATTTTATAATGAGAATTTAGTTGTGTGGAAAATGGGTAGTGATTTTTCCATTATCTTGGGAAACACGTTTGTAAAAAACAACCAGGTTATTGGTGATGGTATTATCATTATAGTTTTATGTGATTTGGATTTTTTTATTAATCATAAGTATTAACATAGTATCAAATACCATATGTATATATATATCCATTTTGTGATTTATAGAAGTTCATTTATCTAATTACATGATCATTTTATCTATTTGGGATGGACACATATTCTTTGGTGTCAGATATATATATTTCCCTAAATTGTGATAGATCTATTCTCAAATAGATGATTTAAAATATAGAAATATATTTTTTATATATTTTACTATGATTAATGTGATGTTACCGTGAACATGAATTCAGCTATGGTTAGAGATATGAGGGATATCTTGAGTTATTATCACCCCTAGATAAATATTTTTTATAACTCATTGACTGATTAAAATCAACAATAAACTAATAACTTAATATATGAAAAATGTTATTTTTTAAATCTTATAGATTCATCCATAGAGATATTTGATATGATAACTTATAGGGTAATACTATAATGCTCTCTAAAAGTAGGAATCTCATGTAAAACCAGTAGTGGTTAAGGAGGATGTTCAACACCATGTTTTTATTATGACTCTGGTGATTTGGGCTCTATATCCAATTCTACTAATAATTTTTCATAACATTACCACTCAATGATTAATCCTTCAAAAAACCATGATCTATAATGTTTGAGACATCTCGATACAAAATACAAAAGAAGTTTATTTTACAAGAGGAAAAGAATATGTATAAGACTATATTGAATTTTTCAAAAGTATTTTTGATTTGTTATATTATCCTATGGTTGGTGAGTATTGTTGAAATCGTTGATCTTACAAGGATATATTAGTATAGGTTGTGCTACAATGAATTATTCTTGAATTTGATTGTGTATTACTTGTGAGACATTCATTAACATGTAACACTATAAATATTTTTGACAGTTTGAATATGGACTATTCCTCAAAGTTCACAAAATTGGCGATGGAATCTATGACTTTTTCAAAATATTCATTACATTTTATGGATTTTAAATTACTCGTCCCAATTATTATTGGAAATTAATCCCCAAAATCCCCAATGATTTGGATTTTCAAATATTAAGAAATAATATAGAATTATAGGAGATTTTATCTGACATATTACCTGGATTTGTTTCACATATCCCTAACAATCAAGAAGGCACAAGTGAATGATAAAAATCGGGCATGCATCCAGTCCATAGTGGACTAAGGATTGATTTTATACTATTACAAGGGGAGCCTCATATAGTACTAGGAAGAGGAAATATCATCAGGATAAGTAGTGTGATATGAAAATGGGCCAGAGAATGAATTATTTGGTGTCTACTATCATAGGTGATTCAGTTAAATGATTCTATTAAATGAAAATGGTACATATTAACAATACATTAAGGAATATACCTATGGAGTTCCACAAATGAGGAAGGAATTGTAATCAGACTCATCTTTTCATCAAAGATTAATACATGATCTCTTAGAGATCAATGCTAGTATGTGGTGGTAGACCTCAGTAGAGGATGAAGACTCCATAGACATCGATAAATTAGGGGAAATGAAATGGAGATAATGTAGGCCGTATTTTTAGTGCATCGATCGCTATATGATTCTGATGAGGGGATGTCTTCGATTTGAGGTACAATCCTGATCACCTCGACACTATCTTACACTTTGTTTCAAACAAGTTCATCATATACCATTTTCTATATTAATTTTGAACCTAGAAACAACAAAATTCTCAAAAAAAAATTCAAAAACCCATTCTATTAATAAACACATAGAATCAAATTTGTACCATCATGAGAGGTGTGTATAATTCTGTGTAGTGATCATTAGATATTAAAATTTAGTGGATTACAACATCATATGCATAACCATCATTGATGAGTTAATTTGGATGAACTAGAATATGAGATATCATGTATACATTGATAGATATCATAAATGAGTATGCCTTTCATTTCATAAGTTGTAAAAATACATAATATTTATTAGTGGTATTTTAGAGATAGTATAGTGGTCCTATATTTGAGTCATATTGAATCTATTAAATCATTTGTTTTAGTGTATGGACATTTATTTATTATTATAAGTTTCCTCAAATTTCCAACCATTTGTAGATCATTATCAGGATATGCTTCCAGGAGGATTTTCCAATCCAAAAATAGATAAATGGATTAAGTTTTCAATTTAACTTGTTCTACCAATAGATCCAATTTTAACTATTCTTTATTTTATGGATCTAGCTAAATTATGGGAATTCAATGTTTAGCCTGATGAGTTGGAGTAGATAGGAGTTTTTATTTTATGAACATAAACAAAGGGTGCACAAGTATTATTTTACAAAAATAAATATGGAATTATTCATCATTTAATAGATCATATAATGTTAATCTTGGTGACTATGAAGAATAGGTACCCTTTACCCAGGATCGATGATCAATTTAGTCAGTTACAAGTATCTCATTGTTTCCCGATGTCTGAACTACATTTTGGATACCAAAATCTATGGGAAGAGGTTGAATACATATCAATGGTGGTGTTTTAAATTATATATGATATATACATGTTCCTAGGGACATTTTATGGTTTTATTTATCCTTATTAGTATTCATGGATCACATGAATAAGTTATATCACCCATATCTCTACTCATTCATCATGGTACTCATTGATGAAATCATCATCTATTCTCGAAACCTAAAATAGCATGTCTATAATAACATGATTGTATTGAGTATACTTTAAGGAAATCAGATTTATTGTATGTTATTAAATTTTATCATTTGGATTTAAGAGGTATATTTCATTGGGAATTAATTAACATTGAAATTTATATATGCACAAATAATTTTGTGGCAATAAAAAACATAGGAACGTTATTTATATGTTTTCATGGTTTGGAATTTTCATGTTTTAGAAGGGAAGTAATGGAACTTCATTTAGTATTATTTAATTTTGGAAGAACACATGGCATAATTTACCATGAAAGGTTTGATGTTTGTGTGGTCAGATTAGTGTTAGAAGGTGTTTCTTGATCTGATAAGGACAATACTAATAACATGAGTGTTGATTGTGAAAAAATCTAGGATATGGAATGTAGTATTTTGGGATTCTTAAAGAGTTAAATTTTGACCAACAAATTGGTAGAAATATCAAGTAGTACAACATAGTACCCTCTATCTATGACTCTATCAGTAGATTTATCCAACCCATGACCTATATCTGGTAGTTGTAATCAATTCAATGAAGTTTAAATTAAACTATCTCCTTAAATAGTGGTTCATTTTAAATATATATCCCATGAATCTACATTATATATTCTCATATTGAGAGAAAAATTTTAGGTAGTGTCATGGGTGGATTATTAATATATGTTCATCATGAAAATATCTTATACACCACAAATGGGTAAAGTTATTCAAGAAGATCTCAATTGAAAAAATGAAGGATTACCACGATCTTTAAGAAATATATTAAGTGGAAGAGTTGTGTTTTATGTTTTCATTGGTATATTGGAGGTTATATGAGACTATATAATATTGGTAAGGGACATTTGAACATTTTTTATCACATTATCTTTAGTTGAATAGGTGAATACTGGAAAGGATTTATATTCCATGTTTTTCGTGATATGATATCTTTTGGTAGGACATAATCTATGAAAAGTTTTTATTTAGATAACTACGCCATTAAATATGCCAGTAGTAGTTCTAAAGTTATAGAACATATCATTGATGCTATTATGTGATATATTTATATCTGGTTGTATGTAATTATTCTTGGGTCAATGATGATATACCCTGACATCATATGGTTGTTTTGGATTCCATGTATGTAGAAAGATATAAATGATTTTTTCATGATATCAAACATACTATGGAATAAGGGATAACCATAGACTTCTTGGTTGTTTAATCGGGCCACTTTCAATTCCCATGTGGATATGAGATTAAGTCATGAATGATTTTGTGATTGGAATTCCAAGGACCATAAGGAAACATGATAGTTTATGGATGAATTTAGATTGGATAACCAAGGTGGGATAATGCTTTATGATATGTGATACACTTTCAATGGATGTGTCAAAAAAGATATAAATTCAATATATTATTCTTCTAAAAAAAATTCTTTTGTGTATTGTATCATATAGAGACATAAGTTTCATGTCTTGGATCTAATTGGACATAATGAAGTCCTTGCAGACTCTTCTGATATAGATCATGGAATATCTCGCTATGTGAAATTGAATTAATAACTGGATAATTCATATTATTATTGATATGTTTACATCCCATGTATTATACTTTAATGTATCATTATATGAGCATATTGAATTGGTGTTGTTTTATTATAATACCAATTACCATGATTCTATTAATATGGAACCATATTTGCCTCTTTGTGGTCAACCATATTTCTCACTAGTATGATAGCATGAGGAATTGAGGTTTTTGTAGTGGAACTATGCCTATTAAAAAACACAACATATTGAGTGAAGTTAATTAAATGTAGTTGGTAATTTCACATTTAAAATAATTTTAGTATATAGATTGTTTGTGGAGATATTTTGATTTTTCTATGAGAGACTAGGATTTCCTATGTGTGACTACTTAGTTATGGAAAAATGACTTTTGATGTACTGAAATCTGGAAATGATATTTTTTGGATTGTTCAATATCCTTGAGAATATAGGAATTTTTGGTTAAGATTTTGGTAATCCTTAGTATTTTCGAAGTATGAAATATATTTTTATCATGTATCAACATCAAAATGTATAATACATATCCAATGAATTTTATATACAACAGGTATGATTATTTGGAACTATAAGCATATTTTTGTTGATCTCTCGGTGTAAATAGTTTATGTGAATGATAATGTTTTATAGGAAAAGTTGGTGCCACATTTTTATATCCATTAGATGTATATATGGGTATATGATGAGAATTGGATGTGTGAGTTTGAAATTTGGGACACTAGCCTTCATTATTTGAGATTGAATCAAGTGATAGATCTCAATGATAATAGTTTCTTTGAGAAGAGAATTAAAAGCCCTCATAAATGTGAGATAAAACATGAAATATGTAATCTTTTTGAGTATTTTTATTTTTGAAACTATTGTCCAGGTTCTGGGAGAATTTTCATTCTTAAAAATAGGGTTTACACATTTTTTTAATAAGTAAAAAACCACATCCATGGTTAATAATGTGGGGGTACCTTGTTTTCCTCTATATAAAATGGGAATATAGAATATAGACGGTTATTTCATGTCCAATCCTTAGTTCTTAACGATGTATCTTATGGTCCACAACACAGAAAACCCCAATAAACCAATCTTAGGGGAAATTGTGAAAGAAAACGTTGTAGGATTTTTAAACACTCTCTTGTCACAAGTAGTTTATTTTTTGGTGGTTGAGGTCCACCACAACCATGGTGTAGTAAATGGATCATGACATAGTGATGTTGGGATTGTTTTAAAATATATTAAAATGTTACATTTCTTCTTAAGTCTTTATTATTTCTAAGGATAAATGAATGGAGAAATTATGAAGGGACAAAAATGTGGTTTTATGTTTATTATCTTCCCCAAATAATCCATTTGGACATACTCTATTGATCATTATTCATTTTCTAAAAAAACACTCAAATACTTTATAAAACCTAGTTCCTGAACATATGTGGCCCGTAGTGGAATTGTTATCTCTTCATTTATTAATAATCATTACTTACATTGACCAATATATGGCCCTGGTTCACCAACCACTATTGTGGATTATTAATTTAGGGGATTTGAGGTAATATTAGAAGATTAATTTTTATTCTAGAAGGATACTTCTATCCATGTTAAACGACCATAGAATAAGGATGTTTGGGAATAGAATATTGTGCATTTTGTATTCCAATGTGGGGACTCCTAGAAATGGTTCAGAAATAGCCATTCATTATTATTGATTCAAATATAATTCATCTTAGTTTTTTTTCTCATGTTTTAACACCATTGGGTCATTGGGTGTGATCTCAATTCATGAGGCAAACTAAATTTTGATCCTTTTTATTGACATCATTAATTAGTGTGATATAATTTTCAAACAATATATGTCATTATATTTTATGTCTCCTATTTTTTTCAATTTAACTCAAAAAATTATGTGTTATATGAATTTCATGCATGTTTATATGTCACCCTTGAGACAGATATGATTTTTTGATCCTTTGTAAAGCGTTAATGTTTATAATTCCATGTGGGTTTGTATGTTAGGACTCTTAAAAACTGATCATGATATGCCTTCTAATTTAATTCTATGATATATATGTATTGTGGTATTTAACTACATGTTGTATGTTGGTTAATGTATCAGGATTGAATGATTTCATAGTATTTTTAAATAATACCTTACTGGAGGATTTTGATGATGTATCAATGGATATAGACTAAAGCATGTCAGATTATATGATTCAGATTAGGGATATCTTATCCAATGGAGGAGTAGACATAGTATGGTTGTGGTGAATCTTTTGGAAACCTGATTATATAGTATATTTACTTGGAGGGGTTACATTCAAATCCAAATATGTGAAACATATCATATAGAAAAAACCGCATTTCTAGGATTATAACCACCATTATGGATGGTCATGTCGTGTTCTTATTAATAACAACCATCAGTTTTGGGTGCATGGTATTTAGCACAGGTATATCATGATAATATGGAATATTAACAGACTCTTCACATTAATACTGGGACTTATGGAATGACATGTGACATGTTGTTCTAGGCATTAACACCATTACCGGTATCATCCAACAGTTTTTTGGATTTGGGCTTCCTTGTATATTGGTTAGAGAAAAGAGACATAGAACATTTGGGTCTCTATATTCACATCTCTATTATTTATTGTTATGGAATACAATATTATTCAAATGTACTCATATTAAGTACACATTGGTGGGGTCTTACAAGGTTTATACTCACACCATACATGAGAATCATGATGCACCCCTGCATGTCATTATTTAGAATATAGGTATGGTTTGGTCCCCAAGGATAGAAATCTAGAATATGGATAATTGTTATTGAAGGTAGTACTGAGATGGACTCCAAAGTGATGTTGTAGTGTTTTGATTTCTTAGTTTTCATGATCTTACACTGGTTTCACCAAACACATTGGGGATCCTTTATATATTTTTCTATTTGGATTGATATACATTAAATTCCATAAATTATGGAATTGATTATTTATTCCAAAGTGTGAATATGTTTTATTATTTATATTTATCTAACATTGGATATAGGTTATATCCTCCTCGTATACCACATTAAGAACATAATTTCTAGTTCAAATCCATTTGTTCATAGGGAGACATATAAGAGACTATGTGGCACTATGGATTATAATCAATTATTTGGGAAGAGGAATTACCTATAACATATCATTATTAAGTTAAATTGATTGATGATGTATGAAAAATTAATGTCTCTTATGTATTTGAAATATATTAATTAATTCAAATTAGTATTTTTCTAATAATAAGTGAATATATATATATATATAATAAATATTAATTGTGTTAATTTTTCTAACTATGAGAATGATTTTAATATTGACATAGTGAAATATTCAAATCCAATTTTAATACACCCAAATAGAATGCCACAGATTGTTTCCTAAAGGTTTAAAAAATAACTTATAAGAGCTAATTTATATGCTTTTACCTCATCAGATAACTTTGACATATATTTATCATATTTTAAAAAAAAAATTGAATTTCTCTCTGAGTAGTTTTATAAATTATAGAGAATTCATAGTCATTAATTTTATGAATGAGTATCATTTGCCTCATATCGATTAACTGTTTGATCATTCATAGGGAGTGTATTAATTTTATAAGATTTTTATCATGTGTAGATGAAATTATCTAACAATAAAAGAAAAATACATTCAAATGATGTTATTTTAATATAGTAATGGTCATAATGTGTATGTGTATATTCTATTTATATTGATATATACAGTAACTGTATTCATATATTTATTTAATAGAGGTTTCATTGAGAATGTGGGCATGTTTTTTGTTATAATTGTTGACAATGTTATGGTATATTCTAAAATTTATGATGATGATGAGTAATATCTATCAACATTTCTAATGAACATAAAAGGAAAAAAAATATTTAAATTTTGTAAATTTTTATATTTTTGTACGAAATATCTTTCCGAATACATTTTTTTAATAATGATTAAATAATAATTGATTATGTTAAGATTAATGTAAGGACCTGACCCTAGTTGCCCAGAGCCGGTGCCTTATTTAATTAAGTTGGCATACAGACAAGGAATAAGCATCCCAAAGGACCAAGTAGTTTATTATTACTGGAAAGAAGATACATAAATACGTTCAACATTACATCAATAAAGGAAATACAACACTAATTTTATTCCACTAAAAACATCCATGCCTCCAAGATTATGCTTGTAAGTCATTCATAAATTACTTCTTCATATCCTAAGAAAACAAAACATAAGAAAGGGGAGAACTCAAATGATCAATAAGATTAAGTAATACAGAGAAAGATAAAATAATCATTAGACATGGTGAATAATTGAAAACACATGCCTTTAGTAATAAACTTGAACAGATTATGGCAGGAAAATGAGATGAGTAAATAATTCCATAATAAAACATAATCATGGGTATTCTACTAGTCGAATATTCACATGAAATTTCAATTAATAGCTTCATAATGAGGGAAGTTCATATGCCGGACATTCTGGATCATTTTTTCATGGCATCATCCACGACATCTAGTGATTAAGGCCTCATCCAAAATCCTTATCAAATTCGGAAAGGCCTTGGCCAATTCCACGTCGATTTGTCTCATGAGACTTACCGATGCATCGAGGAGCTATAGTGGGCCCCACCCATCACATAATAAGTCCAGTGAATTCCTCATATGAGCGGGTATAAACATAAACAACATAAACATTCATAATGAAACTATCATATGAAATGTAATTATCTTTCCCCAATCAGTAAACCTAAAACACTAACCATTCGGAATAATATGGTGAATGGTTTTAGGATAGATAATCCACAATAGAGTAAGTCAAAATCCATTAAATCAAATATGGTATATAACTTCATAAATTATTAATCCCAATAATACAATGGAATCCACAAGAGTGTTGAATTAGAGAGAAACACTCTTATAAAATCATTATGCAATTTTGAGATAAATACTATTTTATTTTGAAAAGAAGTTTTCTTTAGGAATAATCATTGTATAAAACCATAAGTGAGGTAAGATAGTATTTTAATAATAAAATTAGTGATTTTATAAAGAAATTTTTCCCAAATGTTGATCAACGTTTTCCCTTGATAATAGCAACGAATTTGAGAAACTCTCTTGAATCGGGCTTGTACATTGGAAACAACCTAGAAAGATCCTTTTTAAAATATGTAACTATCCATAAAATAGAAAAGGGTTATAGTTTGTACACATATTTATGATACTCATACATAATATATGATTAGTATATAACAGTACATAATAATTCCATTGAGGTAATTAGACAATGAAAGTATCCCGAATGAAAATGGAAGTTCGGGTGGAAAACCCTTACCTTAACTCCAAATGTGTTCCGCTCTTGTACTTATGTTCCTGGAATATTGAATTATACTTGTTAATAACTTATTTCAGAACCAATTATACATGTATTTATTTTACTGTAATTCTGGTTAGTTCATTTATGTCTTTATTGACAACTTATTGTATTGAATTTCGTCGTTCTAGAGTGTTCGTTTTCTTTATTTTCATATTCGCTTCACTTGTTTTTAAGTAATGAAGTGGAATGGATATAAATATCCAAAATTTAAATTTTATATTATTTATGAACATAAATAGGTGTTATTTATCATTTATATAACATGGTTACATGGAATTTGGATAAATTATCATATAGAACATTAATGATAATTGTTTCGAGTAATTTGTGGGTTTTGATTACAATGAACTCATTTTTATTTATAACCTAACACCATTTGAACAAAGGGATTACAAAATAGTAAATAGGTTATATTATATATAATAATCTGGTTAAACCATATCAATAATTGTTTCATGACCAGAATTTAGAAGGATAAAATAAATCGAATGTCCATCATCCTTGAATGTTTAAAATTGACACAACTCAGATGGTGTTCTTGCTACTAGTATAAACGAAGGTAAAAAGGGGGAGATGATGAAAGCTTATTCCACTATCATGAAAACATTCTAGTACATATAAGGTACTGGGTTCAACACAAAATTTGGATAAAGAGAGGTAATATAAAAATAAAACAAATGAACAAGAATGGAAAGACAAAGAATTGAAAAGAGGAATTTACCTCTTGAACCAAACTTCCTTGAGAACCTTCATAAGGGAGAGGTTATGGTCTTTTAATGAGAACAAATCATGATGGACGTGGGAGAGGAGGTTCGGATGGTATTTGGCCAGAATTTGGAGAAGGCACAAGGCTTGAGAGGAGTGATGGGAAGAGGGGGTGAGAGGGAGTTTTACAGTGGAGGAGAGGGGTATATTTTGAATATTTAATTCATTATTTAATTATTTCTCTCAAGACAACCAATAGTATTGTTTCATGTGACCCTTAATAGTAAAAATGGAATGTGAGTCCAAACAAAGTGGGCTTACGTCATCCTTGCATCACCTATGATGCAGTAAATCAAGTATTTAGCATTTTTCATTTTTTATCGTATTTTACTATTAATCAAAAATTTGAGAATTTCATAAAAATTCCAACACTTCACCCTGACCATTTCTCGATGTGTAGAATTAAAAAGTGGTGTGTATTTTTGAAAAATGATTTTCGAAATATTACTAATTTAACTTTTAAATAAAATCATAGATAATTCAAAAATTAACAGTTCTAATTCTACAACTACTTCTTTATCACAATGAAAAATTAACCAAGATATTATTATCTTCTAGCCTTAAGAAAATAAAATAATAATATGATTTACTATTCATTAGGGTCATTTTACTATTCATATTACTATTCATATGCGTATGTTACTATTCACTAAAAAATCAAGTTTGTTCTATCAGACTCCAAATGACTTACCGAACACAACTCTAGATGACCATTTTTCGAAATTCAAAACATAGAAGAGGCAAAGTTGTGTTTAATGGTTAGATTATAAAATTGGATTCTAAATTTATGTTCAAAACCTTGGGGTGTTACATTCTCCCCTCCTTTCAAAAAATTATTCCTTGAAATTCATAAAATATTACCTAAAAAGATTCGGGTATGTCTTTAACATAAGATCCTCAGGCTCCCATGTTGCTTCCTCCATATTATGGTTCCTCCATAAATCCTTCACCAGACGAGTCGTCCAATTTCTTAATACTTGTTCTATAGTATCAAGAATCTTGATTGGATCTTCACTGTAAGATATATCAGTCTCAAGTTCCACTTCTTTATAAGTGAGTACATTTATGGGGTCTGACATGTACTTTCTTAATATTGACACGTGGAACACATTGTGAACCTTGGAGAGACATGGGGGCATTGAAAAACGGTAAGCAACGACTCTAATTCGTTTCAGAATTTCGAAAGGTCCGATACACCTCGGACATAATTTTCCCTTCTTACTAAATCGTATAATACCCTTCCATTGAGATACCTTGAAGAAAATGTGATCACTTTCTTGAAATTCCAAATCCTTCCTTTGGTTATCAGCATAGATCTTTTACCTAATTCGAGCTATTTTGATATGGTTCTGGATAATCTTCACCTTTTCCATCGTTTCTTCAACAAGTTCTGGGCCCACGATCTTTCTTTCACCAACATCATCCCAGCAAGTTGGTGTACGACATCACCTACCATATAATGCTTTATAGGTTTCCATATGTATACTTGAATGTAAGATATTGTTGTAGGAAAATTCTATGAGAGGTAAATACAAATCCCACATACCTTGAAAATGTAATGAACAAGACCTCAACATGTCTTCCAATGTTTGAATAGACCGTTTTGATTGTCCATATATTTTTGGGTGGTAGGCAGTGCTCAAACGAAGATTAGTATCTAGGGCCTTTTGAATACTTTTCCAAAATCATGATGTAAAACGTGAATCACAATCAGAAACAATTGATAGGGGTACTCTATGAAGTCTCACAACTTCATTAATATATAGTATTGCTGGACATTCAAGTGGTAGATCTTCTCTTATAGCAAGAAAATGTGCAAAATTGTTAAGATGATCGAAAATGACCCATATTGCATTATTACTTATAGGAGTCTTTGGTAGTCTCATGACAAAGTCTATCGTGATATTATCCCCTTTACACTTAGGTATGGGAAGAGGTTGCAATACTCCTCCAGGATGTTGCCTTCCAGCTTTCACTTGATGACAAACCATACATCTTAACAAAAAATCAACAATGTCCCTCTTCATTTTGTCCTATACATCTTAGTACTACCAGGGTGTATAGATAAATTGGAACTATGAGCATCATCCAACAATTCCCTATTTAGATTCTGTATGTCGGGAACACAATGTCTCTTCCCAAATTTCAAAATTCCATCTTCATATACGAAGTCACTTAATCTCCCACCATTCCCAGCATTAATATTCTTTTTAATATTCTCATCATTAGCCTGAGAACTTATTATCCTTTCTAGTAAATATGGTTTTGAAACCATTTGAAAAAACATTGATGTTTCACCTTCCATGGTTATTCCCATATCCATCATTACTAGATCCATGAAAATATGATCCCTTTCAACTCTCATCGTGTTCAAAACTCCATGATCCTTTCTGCTCAAACCATCTTCCACGTTATTTGCCTTCCCCTGGTGGTAGTGTATCGGTTAATCATAATCCTTGAGTATTTAAACCCATCTCTTTTTCCTCATGTTGAGTTTTTTCTGTGAGAAAATATACTTCGAACTTTTGTGATCAATATAAATCTCACATTTTTTTCACCATATAGATAATGTGTCTATATCTTCGAAGCAAAGATTACAGCAGTTAACTCAAGATCATGAGTAGGATAGTTTTTCACGTGAATTTTTAGTTGTCATGATGCATAAGAAATAACCCTATTATTTTTCATAAGGACACAACCAAGTCTTTTCTTTGAAGCATCACTATAAATAAAAAATCCTTCATTCCCCGATGGTATAGTCAATATAAGAGCATTGAATAATCTTCTATTCAGTTCATAGAAACATTCTTCACAATCTTTTGTCCAAAAAAATTTAACCCCTTTATGTGTGAGCTTCATTAGCAGGTTAGCCAGTCGGGAAAAATTATGTACGAAATGTCGATAATAACATGCTTAGACAATAAAACTGCGTACCTCAGTTATGTTTGTTGGAGTGGTCCAATCTTGGATTGCCTTTTTCTTTTCAGGTTTAACTAGGATTCCATCCGTAGAAATAATATGGTGAAGAAAAGAAATCTCATGAAGCCAGAATTCAAACTTACTAAACTTCCCATATAATTCATGTCTTCTAAGAGTCTTTAGGATAATGCGCAAGTGATTTTCATGTTCTTTGAAGCTTTTAGAGTATTCAAAGATATCATCAATAAACACCACTACAAAATCATTGAGATATTCCTTGAAAACATTATTCATTAGATCCATGAAAATGGTGGGTGCATTAGTCAATCCAAAAGGCATCATTGTAAACTCGTAATGCCCGTACCTGGTTCGAAATGTTGTTTTTGGAATATCTTCTACCCTCACATGAAACTGATGATATCCGGATCGAAGATCAATCTTCGAAAAGTATTTTGCTCCATGAATTTGGTCAAATAAATCATCAATGCGGGGTGGGGGATACTTGTTCTTTATTGTTATAGCATTGATCTCCTGGTAGTTGATATATAACCTCATAGATACATCTTTCTTCTTAACAAAAAGGACAAGGGCTCCCCATAGAGAGACACTAGGGTGAATAAATCCATTATTTCTCAATGCCTCTAGTTTTATCTTTAGTTACACTAATTCCACAGTGGCCATTCTATAAGGGGTCTTTGATATGGGCCTTGAACCAGAAATTAAATCAATGGAGAACTCAATTTCTCGTTCTAGAGGATGTCCAGGTAAAGCTGCTAGAAACACATCAACAAATTCTCTCACAATGGGTACATCCTCTATTGGAACATTCCTTTCCTCACCCATAGTTATTTCATTATCTTCCTCCCCAATAATTGAATTTAGTTGAGCTACTAGGGGTGGATCTAGATAAGAATCAGGTGGTGATGATTCTGCTCTAAAGATAAGGTGTTCTTTATCAACATCATCAAAAATAGTAACCTCCTTCTTCTTAGAATAAATTTTTGCATCATGGTCCAAAAGAAAATCCATACCGAGGATTATATCAAATTAAATCATGGGTATGATGATGAGATCAGTAGAAAATGAAAATTTATATGCTCTAATGGGAACCGATTCACAGAATGTTGTAGCAATGACACTTCCATTAGGAGTTTTCACTAGCAACTCCTTTGTTAAATCAAATTGTAAATAACTAATTTTCTTAGAAAAATGGGAAGTTATGAAACAATTCGATGATTCAAAATCAAATAATTCATTGGATAATCTTGAGGAAACAATTAAAGTACATTCCACCACGTCATTATGAACTTCTACCTCTATAGTTGTGATTGCATAAGCATGTCCCTAATCCCTTGGCCTTTTCTATTGCATATTTCCTTGACGTTTTGGAAAATCATTATAATATTTCCCCATCTCCTAAAAACTATTGCATTGAACATCACTGGGTTCCTTCATCCCTTTGCAATCACAAGCAAGATGGCCTTTCTGGACACATTTGTAACATACTCCTTTTCCTTTCAAGAATTCCCCAAGGTGTTTCCTTCCACAATTGTCACATGGTGGAAATACGACTATTCCCTTCATCCTCATTTCCTTATTTCTTTTCAAAGGGTTTTCAGCAGCCCTCTTCTTTTCTTGATTTCCCTTAAGGTCATAAGAGTTAAGGAATTCATTTTCTGTCTTGATGGCACACGAAACTATATCCTCATATGGTGAAAAACTTTTTGAGACCAGTGCCTGCCGGAAGAATGCATTTAGGCCATCAATGAGTTAAAAAAATTTACTCCTTGGATTTCGTATGTATTCTACAACATGTCTTGCTAATATTGTAAAGTTGGCTTTATACTTGGAAACATTTTCATCCTCCTTCTGCCTCAAATTCAATAATTGTCTCTCCATATCTGCACGGTACTCACAAGGGAAATATTTTTTTAAGAATATTTCCTTAAAATCACTCCATTCCATTTAATCTATCTATTCCTCCTCCTTTGTGTTTTGGATTAATGACCACTACTGATCTGCATATCTTGATATATGATATACTGCCATGACAACTATCTCTCTTTAATTACATCCCAATGCGAGAAATATCTTCTCAAGGGAATATATCCACTACTCTTCTACAAACGGGTTTGTAGACCCATTGAATGATGGAGGCTGTTGTCACATAAAGCGATCTAGAATAGATCCTCCACGTGGTGGATCCGGATTCTCTATACAGGTAAGGTTATTATTCATAACCTGATTAAGTTTTCCCATTATATTTATGAGTTTCTCAGCACCAGTCACAACACCAGATCCATCATCGTTATCTTTCAATGGAGGAAAATCCCTACAGGGGACACGTGCATTCGTACGATTTCCATTCCGTCCCCTAGGCACCATATCTAGATAATGGAATACACTAGATTAGGTGATGAATCATACTGTACAATATTAACATACAAATACTCAGAAAAATTGAGATACTACGTATGGATAATCCCTTATTCACAAATATGGTTTTGTTGAATAATATTTTACATTCCAATCCATCATAATGGCTTATAAAGAAAATGTGAATTATCCTAAGCATATCTGCCCAGAGTGTCGTAACCAAGGGTGAAGAAAGGCCCATTGTCATGCACCAGTTCCCATTCGAGTCTATCTCAAAGCAATTTATTTGGGTTTTACACCTAGATACATCTGTGCCAGAGCCGCCTTTACCTGCTCGTATCCAGACATAGATGTATTTCTTGAATGATCCACACAACCTATTCCTTACAAAAATACCAGGACGTTCATGTGTGTTTATCCTCAAAGACTATCTTAGAGACTCTTCCCTATTTTTACTTTTTCTAAATCTAGATTCCAAGTATTCTACTAAACTTTCTCTGATACCACCTGTAAGGACCCACCCCAAGTTTGCCAGAGCTGGTGCCTTATTTGATTAAGTTGGCATACAAACAAGGAATAAGCATCCCGAAGGACCAACTAGTTTGTATTATATAAAACAAGATATATAAATACTTTAAACATTTAATCAAGAAAGGAAATACAACAGTAATTTTATTCCACTACAAACATCCATGACTACTATAATATGCTTTCAAGTCATTCAAAAATTACTTATTCTTATCCTAAGAAAACGAAACATAAGAAATGCATGAGCTCAAATGCTCATTGAGAGTAAGAAATACATCGGAAGATAATATAAAAATTAGGCATGGTGAATAATTGAAAACACATGTCTTTAGTAATAAACATGAAGACATTATGGCAGGAAAATGAGCTGAGTAAATATTGACATAATAAAACATAATCATATGTATTATACTAGTCGAATATCTACATGAACATTCAATTACTAGCTTTATAATGAGGCGAGTGCATATTTTGGACAGTCTGAATCATTTTTTCATGGCCTCGGCCAAGACATCTAGTGATTAAGCCCTCGGCCAAAATCCTTATCACATTGGGAAAGTCCTTGGCCAATTCCACGTCTATTTGTCCCATGAGGATTACTGATGCATCGAGGGGCTATAGTTCCCCCCGTCACATAATAAGTCCAATTCATTACTCATATGAGTGGGGATAAACATAAACAACATATACATTCATAATGAAACTATCATATGAAATGTAACTATCTTTCCGCAATCATTAAACATAAAACACCAACCATTCAGAATAATATGGTGAATGTTTTTAGGATAGATCATACACAATAGAGTAAGTCATAAACCATTAAATAAAATAAGGTACATGACTTCATAAATTATTGAACCCAATAATACGATGGAATCAACAAGAGTGTTGAATTAGAAGGAAACACTCTTATAAAATCATTATGCAATTTTCAGATAAATACTCCTTTATTTTGAAAAGAATAGTTATTTTGGAAAAATCAATGTATAAAACCATAAGTGAGTTAAGATAGTATTTTAATAAAAAAAATGAGTTATTTTATAAATATTAACTATCCCAAACATAGATCATAAAGTGCCATTGAAAATAGAAACAAATTTGAGAAACTCCCTTGAATCAGGCTTGTATTTTGGAAAAAAATTTGAAAGTTCCTTTTTAAAATGTGTAACTATCCATAAAATAAGGAAGGGTTATGGTTTATACACATATATATGATACTCACACAGAATATATGATGAGTGCATAATAAAACATAATAATTTCATTGAGGTAATTAGACAATGAAAGTATCCCGAATGAAAATGGATGTTCGGGTGGAAAACCCTTACCTTAACTACAAATGTGTTCCGCTCCTATCCTTAAGTTCCTGGAATATGAAATTATACTTGTTAATAACTTATTTCATAACCTATTACACATTTATTTATTTTACCATAATTATGGTTAGTTCATTTATGTCTTTATTGGAAAGGTATTGTATTGAATTTTGTCGTTCTGGAGTGTTCGTTTCCTTTATTTTCATATTCGGTTCACTTGTTTTCAAGTAATGTAGTGGAATGGATGTAAATATCCAGAATTGAAATTATATATTACTTATGAACATAAATCGGTGTTATTTTTCATTTATATAACTTGGTTACATGGAATGAGGATGAATTATCATATAGAACTTTAATTATAATTGTTTCGGTTAATTTGTGGGTTTTGATTACAACAAACTCATTTTTATTTATAACCTAATTCCATTTGAAAAAAGGGATTACATAATCTTAAATAGGTTATATTATATATTATAATCTTCTTCAACCATAACATGAATGGTTTCATGACAATAATTTAGAATGATAAAAGAAATAGAAAGTACATCGTCCTTGAATGTGTAAAATTGACACATCTCGGATGGTGTTCTTGCTACTAGTATAAAAGAAGGTAAAAGGGGGAAATGATTATAAGTTATTCCACAATCAAAACAACATTACAGAACATATAAGGTAATATATTCATCGCAAAATTTGGATAAAGAAAGGAAATATAAGATGAAAACAAATGAACTTGAAAGGAAAGACAAAGAATCGAAAAGAGGAATTTACCTCTTGAACCAAACATCCTTGAGAACCTCTTTAAGGGAGAGTTTTTGGTATTTTAATGAGACCAAATCTTGATGGAAGTGGGAGAGGAGGTTGGGAGGTTATTTTTCCTGAATTTGGCGAAGGCACAAGGCTTGAGAGGAGTGGTTGTAAGAGGGGGTGACAGGGGGGTTTTATAGTGGAGGGGAGGGGTATATTTTGAATATTTAATTCATTATTTTATTATTTCTCTCAAGACAAACAATAGTATTGTTTCTTGTAACCCGTAATAGTAAGAATGGCATGTGAGTTTTAACCAAGTGGGCATACATCATCCTTGTACCACCTATGATGCAGTAAATCAAGTATTTAGCATTTATCATATTTTATCATATTTTACTATTCATAAAAAATTCTAGAATTTTAGAAAAATCCCTAAAATTCACCCCGATCATTTTTTGAGGTGTTTAATACAAAAGTGAAGTCCATTTTTGAAATTTAATTTTCTAAATATTATTAATTTAACTTTTATTTAAAAGCATATTTATTTGAAAAATTAACAGTTCTAATTCTACAACTACTTATTTATCATAAAGAAAAATTAACGAAGATGTTATTATCTTTTAGTATTATGAAAATAAAATAATAATAAAATTTACTACTCATTATGGATATATTACTATTAATAAGGGTATGTTACTATTCACTAAAAAATCATGTTTGTTCTATCGGACTCCAAATGACTTACTGAACACAACTCTAGATGACCATTTTTTGAAATTCAAAACATAGAAGAGGAAAAGTTGTGTTGAATGGTTAGATAATAAAATTGCATTCTATATTTATTTTCAAAACCTTGGGGTGTTATATTAATGTTATTTATGAATGTTCAGAACCCACAAATGTCACTCAGATATGAAATATTCATAAAAAAATGGGAAATTACAAAAATAAGTAAAAGTATTTTTTTAGTTATAAACACAATTAACCAAGTAAAAAATAGTGGGACTTGAATTTATTTAAATGGTGGGTGATAATGGTTTTAAATAATTAAGAATTAAAATGGTAAATTCTCTAGTATTGGACCTACAATAAATAAATGATGGCTTTTAAATTTATTTTTATTCTTTATTGAAGAGACCTATTTTTATTTATGCAAGGCAATTAAGAAATGGAATTTTCACCTATTAAATGAACCTTTGAGACCATAATTTCCAAAAATGATATAGAAAAAAATCATAGGATATTTTATTAAATAGACTGAAGAATCATTTATTTTTGGATAAATTAGATAGATAGATATATATATATACCATAAAATAATGAAATATTTATTCACTCAAAATTGTAGAATATGATGCAATGAAGCATATTGGATCTAAAAATGGTAATAATTAAATTTATTTATTTAGAAAGTGTAATACAGAAAAATTTAAAGGATTCCTTCTATATAATATATATTGTGTCATTAACCATCCTACTTTTGGAATAGGATCCACTAGTAAAAGATTTTTATCTTAAATTTTCTGTTGTATACCTAAAATCCCCTCAAATTGGGATCAATAAAAATATTTTATGTTTTTTATGACTAATTATTTATGATCAAATATATTACAGTTATGTTCAAGAAAATATATTGTTTTGGTCAGAGTAAAATAGATCATTAGTGGTGGAAAGATTTAGAAATAGAAAAAACAAAATAAAAATCTACAATAATTTGATACAATAAAATAGAAAAGGTAACCAATATATAAATAAATAAATTATATAAAATAAAGCATGCGACAAATGAAAAAATAAATTTTTCAATTAGATGATTTATATAAATTGATCGATTAAAATGATTAATAAAATAATAGTATAATTGATTAAATGATTAATTTATTGATATAGAACAAAAATTACAATGATTGGAAAGTATGTGAATGAAAATTCAAGAAATTTGATGTAGGATTTCAGAAATGCCTCAATAAAATCCCATATAAATCCAACTATAATTTCATGAGGGATCTTGAAGTAATAAAAAGTGACTCTATTGGAATCGATGAAACCAAAAAAATCGCATACCCTTGAATTTATCAGTATCCATGATGTAATTAAAAGTACCTTTATTTTTGTTACTTCTATGATACTGATGTGAATTAAAAATGATGGTTTCTTATAAAAAACCCTTGAGAGTAGAAAATATGAATTTGAATGAATGGGGTACAGAAATATGGGATATATAAGTTCCTGAATCAATATGTAAAAAGATATCTAAATAGGTGGAATAAAGGATGAAGTTTTTCTCTAATTTATGTTAGATAAAGTTCCACTCACTTTGATTAATAAAATTCATTTAATTTATCAAATTTTTCATTCCATGTCTACCAATAGAATAATTTATTTGTTCTAAGAGTCTGAAGGTCTATTATGAGCGGTTATTTTTCATATAAGACTTTTAAAAAAACTCACAATTCCTCCTTTTAATTGATGACCCAATAAAACAATCATGAAAGTGGGATGGATTACTTTTTATCCCAATATATATTTCATAGCGCAGCCTATGGTATCCACTATGTAGTTTTGGGAATCCTAATAAAATCATAAACTATCCAAATCTCAACAGGTATATGGTGGACTTCTTGTATTATGGTGTTTGAGTCCCTTGAAAATAAATGGTTTTTGTAAAAAAAACTATGTGTTCAAAGGAAGTAGCTATTTTGGCCTTCCCAAATAAGATTATTTACTTATATTGAACTTGTCCTTTTTTATTGAAAAACAATAATGATATATAAAAAATAGAGCTGTAAATTCATGAAATCAAATTCATAGGGAACCAAATAGTGTAGGTGATCAATAATATATTATATGTGACTTATATACAATAATATTATCCTTTTTTATAACCACATCAACTCAATATATACCTATAGGGTCCTGAAAAATACACAAAGGAGGATGAGAATCAGCTTAATTCAAGAGAAGTATTGTACACAATTTCCCTCGAGGAATTGGGTGAAAATGTGGAGAATACCAAAGAAATTGGAAAAGAAGAGACTGGTCTGTGTACTGGTCCAATATTAATAGTATGTGGCCGGGTAAGCAAGCCACCCCCTCCGTAGACCACTGGAATTCATGGAACAGTGGCGGAACCCTCCGCGGGTGCGAAGCAGGATGGGCACCAGGCCGGTCCACCATCACGAACCGCCCTAGCCGCGAACCGCGTCAACCAGCTCAGAATGTGTGCGCTGTCACTTGTGGAACACAGGCGGGAACCTTCCGCGAGAACGAAGCAGGATGGGTGCCAAGATAGTCCACCATCACGAACTTCCCTAGTTGTGAACCGCGTCAACCGTCATAGATCGCGTGCACTGTCATTCGCAGAATGCAGGCGGATCCTTACGCAGCCGCGAATCACTCCCCGAACTACTTTGGTTCACGGGGAAGGTTTATTCAATGCCCCTTGAGTTGCAGATTGACCAATTCATCTATAAACTGGGATTTTTGTCATGGGCCTCCACAAAATGTGTTGCATGACCACAGATACATCTCATTCCCCCTCTATAAAAGGATATCGAGGGGTATAAGAAAGGGATTGATCAGATTCAAGTGGAAGGATTTCGGAGGAAGGAGAATACGATTTCGCAAACAGTAAAGTTCTAATTCGCAACAGGTATGAAACTGGAAATGAGTTAATAAGGAAAAAAAACGCTTAACAACTTGGTGAACTGTGAACTTAAAATAACAAAAAAAAATGACAGCGAACCAAGGACCCTCCATAGATGTACTTCCCGTGGACCTGGGAGTCTATTCCCTTTTCTCGATCCTACGCACGGCGTATCACCCTCCTACACAGGTGAAGCCCTGACTGGCGAACCCTTGACCGACGTCGCCCCCGTCCGCCGCTGCTCGCATGGACTCCACCGCGTACCCACCTGGTACATAGGCCAAACTCGAAGCCCTGTACCACCCTGGTACACAGGATTTCGATCAGTCCACGTACCAACCCTGTGTGCGGATAACCTCTCCATCCGTGTAGCATCCCCCCAATGCGAAAGGTGCCACTCCTCATATGCCCGTGTGGCCCGTAGACTCCTTCGGTGTTCCCATTCCCCGAGTCAGATAAAATCCTTCCAATCTGGCCTGGTCCTTCGTAATCCCATCAGTGGTCTATTCATCGGCCCCGAGCCAAGGCATCTCCCGAAGCCACCAGATCCTTATGATGATATCTCCAGGTGCACCAGCATGCCTCATTGAGTTCACATACCAATGGTAGGAAAGGGAGAAGGGGTTTCCCCATCCCTTTAGCGGGTTCTCCAATCATTCCTAGGTTCGCATACCCACGGTAGTGCAAGGATCGTGCCCGAGAGTCCCCTTTCTACCTCTCCACTAGCCAGGATTGGGGGACCATGCTCACGTTTCCATTGTTGGACATCCATCCTAGAGTAATCCCCATACCATCCTCGCCAGAATCCAATGGCCCTTCCCCTTTCATCAATGGAGGATCATTGCTCCGTTCTGTGACTTGTACCTTCTTCAAACATTAGAGAGAACGATATTCCAGTGGTCCCGGTCTTTTCCTCCACGTGACTGTAGGGAGGATGTGAGAGGATTGACAAGTCTTTTTCATTCTCTTGTTTCTCACATGGATAATGACTCATGTGGGCTTAGAGATTTTTGATGGTCATGGAGTCTGCACAACGGTGCCCCACAAAACGAACTACCTAGTTTTTTATCCCTGTTTCAAAAACAGGGTACGTAGGACGCCTCCCTTAGGTTCAATCCCAATTCGGGCCACTAACCATGTGTAAGTCCCAATCATGACCCTTAAAACTAACTATGTGGGTTTTGATCCCTATCTCCTATGCAGGACACGTAGGATGCCTCATTGAGGTTCTATCCCAATTATAGACAACTATCACGTGTAATCCCTAATCTTCCATGAACTACGTGGACTTCGATTCCTGAACTACCAGGATACGTAGGAAACCTCCCTGAGGTGCATGCCCTATATATAAGTCTGATACGCATCTGTCCCTATCATAGCGTGACCCTATACTCCTGTCGGACCATATTCAGGCACAAGAAAACACATCTCTTGGGTCTTTCGGGCCGCTTTGGTGTATGCCCCGCACCAACTTTGGACGGGCATCTCTCGCCCAGATGTCCTTGCCACATGAAGTTAAACTGTATGGTTGGGTTCTCATCGCACGACCTTAAAAGGTGATGTGTCCTATCAATTGGAACCGAACTATGTGGATTTTGATTCCTCTTGTGAGGATACATAAAAACCCTGTATCATGGGTTCTATCCAAATGCTCGTGTTCATATATGCCCTTCGTGGATGATAATAAACTCCAAAGCGCCCAGTTATAGGGCTTCAAACCAGTGCCGTCTCAGTGAGTCCAAAGTCCTCAAAGACATTAATACAATGAGGGATGGTAATCCTCAGGCCTAAATGATTCTGAATCTCTACGTTCAGCGGACCATAGTCAACTAGGAGTAATCCGTGGATACTATGCTTGGGTATAAACCAAATATTCACAAACATATGAAAATGTCTTAAATATATAAGAGAGTCCTAGAAGAGGAAATAATTCCCCCCAAAAGGGTGCGATGATCCCGAATTCCAATCCTCCTAACCAATGTGAGTTCTTAAGCATCGCTGGCCAAATCGCTCAGTGAATGCCTACCTTTGGAAATCAGGTCCACAGATAATTGGATATGGAACGGTTAGGCGTTTAAAAACGAAGACTGATATACCCGACCTTAGCGATTGAGCGGAGCCCAGTTATCTGTGAGATCGACCATTGGGCACGTTGGTCCCCTCCCCACAGAAACGGTTCGAAACAAAAAATGGTGAACCTCACGTGAATCATCAACCAAGCATGATGGATTTAACATACTCTCACTCTGTGCCACCTTATACTCACAAGGCGGCCCAAGAAAGGTCATTAATTACGCATGGATCAGAAGATGATGCTTTGATGGGTTTGTTGTTTGTATTTGTTAAAATATTTCATAGGTACCAATAAGAACTGCCTTCAATCAAATGGAATCATGGAGAAACACACAGGTGCCAGCTTCATGCTATGCAGTGATCGAACATCCTCACCAACGAAGGACCCCGTCAGCTACCCAACATCTTTAATGATGGGTTTCGGGTGCGCGAATCTGAGATTACCACTTGAATGGTACTCTCCCGATGGTGGAGGTGGCCATGCACGCCCTCCAATCCGCTAAGACTATCCAGTCGCCAGCCCATCAGCGGCCACGAAAGCAGATCCAGACGGCTCTTGTAGCTGTCTCAAACTGTTTCGGGAGTCTATCCCCAGAATGAGACAATGTGAACCTCCCATATCTTTTGGAGGTGGATGAGGTCGAAACTGAGGACTTCATCCTCGCTGAATGGTGGTTCTTCTCTAAGGCCCCCACCGGAAGACGTCATCATGGTTATGCCGCGACTCAATATATTCATGCCAAAGAGGACGTCACCCCAAGGATCCAAGCCCACACTCCCTGAGCTCCGGCCACACGGACTGCCCGATAAGGGCGGAAAACATACAACCAGGCACCGATCATTACCCTTGTCCTTGAGGAGCTCTGATTCCTAGTCACTGAGGCGTATCACGAGGAGTCACATACACCTGTCTGCTCCTCTAGAGTCATCCATCTGGACAGGGAAGCATCATATGAGCAGGCGTGCATTCCCACCGATCACCATCATGCCCGTCAATCACACATGACGACACCTACCCGGCAGGAACCGTTCCCTACCCATGGTCGTGACGCCCACCAACCAGACGTGGTTGTGACCCTGCACCTACAAGACCAGTTCCTAGCAGCTGTTCTCAACACCTACCATCCCGATATGGTGGCGATCAACAAAACCTGTCATCCAGATTTGGCGGCAATTAATCGTTGGGCACGTCTCCCTGTCAACAAAGGCCACTGACTTGATACGGTGTGAAAACAAAATTTGTAGGGCTAGCTCCCTGTGGATGAAAGTAGAGTTTTCCATCCCGATGTGGCGATAAATGGAGTGACGAACTGGAATATTTCGGTAGAGGGGCAGATTCGTTCACCTGCACTGACATAGGAGAATTGTCAGTAGCCACTGACCACCAGAGGACCAGAGCATGATATTCCTACTCCAATACCAGAATGAGACTTCATACCCATTCCATCCAAAGATGTCTCTCTGCATATCCAGACAATGATGGAGGAGCAGGTATCGATCCCAGATCATATTTTGCTGACTTTCCAGAATGTATTTTCATCAGTGGAAACAACAAGCACTCAGGCCTGTGAGCCAATCTCCCTAATTGAGGTGACTCATCTAAAAGACGAGATAGCCGCCTCGAAGAATATTAGAATCCCTACATCCTCCTAGGAGGTTAGTTGGACATATTGTGTGATACAAGGGAAACCGGATTGAGCAGCTTCACTCGTTCCAACTGGGGGGAAACCCATCCATCACGATGGATGCTAAAGAGTAGGCATATATCCCTGCTAAAAGTCAAGACGTTCGTCCGCATATCCTGACAGCATCATAGGACCCAATTAAAAATGGACCCAAAGGTGAAGGCCGTTATCAACAGCAAACGGTCCCCGCTGCCCCCAAGAAAGCAACCCGAACGCGCCGAAGGCAGCGGGAAAATAAAGATTGGGTTCATGACTCCACTCTGCTACAATCTGGGATTCGTAATTCCACTAACCACATATAGAAGGATCGAAACCCTGCCCACCCATTACCATATTAAGGTAGTGGTAGTTTTTGTTGTGAAGGTCCTCCCCGAAATGATGCTACCAGCAGCTCTAAAGGTCCTCCCCAGAGCACCTACGGCGGCCTCCCCCACGGGCATATAACGATCGATCATAAGAGCTTCTCTTTTGATGAGAGTCATGGAAGCCCTCTGCATGACAAGAAGATCGAGTAGTAAGATGGCCCTCCACTAGCTGTGGTCCACTCTGGAGGTCCTCCCCGAGGTATACACTGAAAACACTCTCCGGGCAGTGGGACAATAGATTATGATAGTAGTCCTCGCTATTATAGTCGCAACTGTGGAGGCCCTTCCCATAGTGACGTCTCATCATGACAAGAAGGCCCTCCCCTTGTCATGGCCTACCCTGAAGGTCCCCACCAGGGGTTATGTTGTAATGACACTCCGCGGAGCCAGGCATCATATCAAGGTGGTAGTCCTTGCGAATTTGATAATGGAGGTCCTCCATGTAGAGACGTCAAGCAACAAGAAGGACCTACCCTCATTGTGGTATATTTTGAAGGTCGTCCCCAGGGTGTACCCCATAGATATTCTCCAAGAGAAAGTTGTGATGGTAGTCCTCTCCATTTCTGCAGCTGTGATGGTAGTCCTCGCCACTGCAGCCGCCATTGTGAAGGTCCTCCCCCGATGGCCCCAAGCTACAAGAAGGTCCTCCCCTTGTCGCAGTGTGTCTTGAAGGTCCTCCCCATGATACACATCGAATGTCAAACCAGATGGTAATCCTCACCATGGTGGAAGTTGTTGTGAAGGAACTCCCCGTAACAACTCTACGTAGAAAGAAGGTCCTCCCCTTGCTGCAACACACCTTGGAGGTCCTCCTCAGGGTATGCACTGCAAAATTCCTCTATTAAGTGTGGCGTCCAGCTGTAACGGTGGCCCTAACCATTATGAAAAAGATAGAGGAGGCCCTCCCTGCCTAGATGCCATTCAACCAGAAGGCCCTCCCCTGGTTGTGGTATATTATGAAAGCCCTTCCTAGGATGTACCCCATAGGTTCTCTCCCTGCGGCAGCTATAATGGTATTCCTCGCTATCACGGCTACCATTGTGAAGGTCCTCCCCGTAATGACATATCATATCAACAGTAAGGTCCTCCCCCTGCTGAATCAAGCACAGAAAATCCCTCATATGCCGAGGTACTTAGTAGGACGGGATCAAGTAGCTCAGATTCCTAGCTAGTTTCCAAAAACAACCTTCTTTAATCAGGAGATGGTCCATGGCTGCTTTCATCTTCTGAACCACCTCAGGATCACCCACATTACAATTCAATACCTACCATCCCCACTTTCGCCATCCACACTATTGGTCAGCGTCTCAATTGGGCCGAACGGGTAGAGGAATCACAAGTGGAGGAGTATGATGACATGTTGCACCTGAGGAAACGACTGGCCAGAGATTATATACCAGTTATGTTTTGGCCCACGACCACCTCCCAATTCGACATCCCCAGAAAGTTTCCCGAAGTATGTGCGCACGAAATCCACTCCAATATATGGACAACCCTCTAACGGTTGAAATCAAGCTCCCTGCCCTAAGTGGGGTATGTAGACCATGTCAAGGCAATAGGATACCTCCTGTGTCACATCGACTAGGAAGTTATTCCTTCAGCGTGACAACAATGACCTGTTAGGCTTAAAGGAAACAAGGAATCAGCATGCCTCTATGCATTTCACCAGTTGTGCCGCCTCATTGGTGATGCTCTAATAGGAGTTCATATCAGAGGATGGGGAGAACATGGAGCTCTACATTTCACTCTACTCCCCACCCAGAAGAACACGTTTAGCCTAATTTCTTGCAATGTCATAATGGAAAGACAACAATCGAGTGGGGTCCATGTTCAAGAAAGGTGACACACCCGACAGAGACATGTCTGGAGTAAGTCCCAGAAGCATCAAGCCCGGTGGGAACAATCCCTTCAAGAACTCATGAATCAGGCCACCGAAGACATACAATAGGCCTCTCGCCTAAGGGAGGACAATTAGTAGTCATTGCATGCCTCCCTAGAGGGGATTTATTCACAGATGAACTCGGCATCAGATCCAGTTCACCCCCGAATAGGGTCACGTAAGATCAGGCAAGAACAGATAGCAGCAGCCACTTCCACAGTCTAGGTTCAACCCCAGCCTATAGGTCTGGGGGAATTTTTAACAACAAATTCCCCCATAATTCCAATAAAAATGGGAAGAGACTCAACGTCTAAGGAATGGAGCCAACCCCAGCCCTCAGTGTTGGGGCATTTTTACCACCACATAGACAACCTCCCCCATGAGAATTAGTATTTTCTCATCTGGGGAGGAGAGTTAGAAGAGGAGGTTCATGCCCTATTGCATACTTTGAATCACCATCCCCTTCAAGAGAAAGGCATAATGTAAGGACGCATCAGAGAACTCTCCATGTCAGCCTTCGTCATGGAGTCCAAAAGAAATCCGGGGATAAGAAAGGGTGGTCCCCGTAAAAGTTCATGGGAGATCCTCTTCTTATTTGGAAGATGACATATCCTCCACCCCGTGATATGTGTCCATCAACTCCATAGAGGCTAACCCCACGGGTGATACAGGATATGATGCAAATCCGGATGGATCGGGAGATGATGGTTCCTGTCAGGCTGTGACTCACAACGAACCATCAAGTGTCCACACCCAGAACCCGAGGGCCGCCCTAAATACAGCCTCCCTTCTAGCTAACCCTCCTCCACTTACCCTATGAGCTCCCAACAAGTATAAGAACAAATTACCGGTTACCCTTAACCCACCTCTTTCTCTTGATAAAAACGAGCCACATACCCTCGAAGAGAGATTCGCTCGACAGGAGGAGGAAATGAAATAATTGAGGCGGCTTAACACCGAGCTACTCTAGAGGAACCGTCTTATGGAAAGCGCTTCCCATGAAGATACACACATTGCGCTCCTAGCAAGGGAACCTCAAGGACCAAGGATTTCCCGACAGAAAAAGCACAGTTAGGGCCCCCGCCCAATGAGGAGCCCCGTCCGTCCAACTACCTGAACATGGATTTAGGTGAATACCAAGACATCCCTCCACTCAGGAAGCAATCGGACCGAGTGCGTTTGAACCCTCCGAAGGTGTCAAAAATGTAATATGCAACCTTGGTACTGGCCAAGCCGGATCCTCGGGCAATGCCTCGAGCTACACCCGCCCAAGGTCGGTCCTAACAAGATGTAATCCAGGGTCTTGACAACACCATCAAGGTGCTAACAGTTTGATTGGAAGCAATGGAAGGTCAACGTGCTCTGATACAGCCAAAGCTAATGCCCTACCTATATTAGGTGAGAAACACGCCTCCTCCACCCAATTTTGGGAGCCTGGTATACCCTATTTTCAATGGATTAGGTGATCTATAATAACATTTGATGCACTACTCATCTTATTTCAACCTTATGATGGGAACTCCAGAACATCAAGAAGCAGTGAAACTCAGATTCTTCGTGCGGACTTTCCAAGGATCTACCTTCATCTGGTATACGAATCTACCATCTTAGTCTATAAAGAGTTGGGAAGTCCTTTGGCAGCCGTTCATGTTGCAATTCAGCTCAACACTTCTTAAAACAATGGTCATCGACCTCATGAATTTCAAATATAGGGTGAACAAGAGGGTCTCGAATTTCATATCTAGATGGAGGGGTCTGACCTACTCTCTGAATAGGCCGATTCCCCAAGATGAGATGTTGGTCATATGAATCGATAACCTTCGAGATGAAATAGGAACACTGCTTATACCAGTGGAGTGCACCACTGGCTTCCACAATCTCTCTTCCATTGGCCAGAGAATTAAAGACTCCCTGCAGCGGACCAATCTGAATTCCCTAATAGCCTCACAGGCTCATGTAAAGAGAACACTTAGAGCTAAAGTGTCCTCTATCATTCTCAAGCTTGCCCCTATGCCTGCTCCACTGCTTAGGCCTCCACCAAATCTTCAAGGGCACCATGTATATCAGCAGACACCTCCTCCTAAGTGGGATGATCAGAGCGGATCGAAGTGGAACCACATCGAGGAACGAAGACACAAAGTATACTTGTTCTGAGAGGACCAAGTCTGCGACTACTTCATCACCGCCATGAATTGGAATTTGGTCAATCTCTCGGATCCAAGGAATCCCAAAGAAGTTGGCCTCAATGATAGGCCAGATTACTATCCCTACCATCAAATGTTGGGGCACAATATTTGAAAATTCAGCATCTTCAATGACCTCCTACAAAGGATGGTAAACTCCAGGCAGGTCGCGCTTGGACTAAACCCTACACAATTGATGTATAGTTCCACCATCGACTCCAAAAAATGGGATAGGTGGCAGAAATTCACCAGAAAGAAAGGGCAAAAATTTGATGACTAGATGACTCAGAAGACTGTCAACCGAGCTGAGGGCATACTCCGAGATCAATTACAACAACCGTTATTACTGTCAATAGTCCCAAAAGCCGTACAACTGAAAATATCGGTTTCACAACCATCAATGAGATGGTCATCCATGCGTAATTGAAAAGGGAGGAGACAAGTGAAAGAGGAGCAGTCTGAAACGAGGCCAAAGTTAGCCCCGACACTGTCAGAATTTATTCCCCCAAACATGGCGCCATGGGAAATAACCCACCAAACGGCACCATCAAAGACAACCGACCAAGTTGAACTGTCACAAGGCAAGAAGCTAATATTTGGTTCCATAAATGTAATCCATCTAATGGAATCATTCCCTGAAAAAGGGTATGGAAACGAACTCGAGTTCCCAACGCAAGGGGAAGGGAGGAGGAATCGCAGAAGTAGGGGATACCAGGGGAGGCACATTTGCATCCGAAACCAACACTATGGTTTTACCACAGCCCAAACCGTTAATATCATGGAAACCCACCAGAGAGCCCTTTAACGGACTCAATAAGAGAAATAATATCCCTCCACGTCCACAAGAAGCCACTCTGGCCCTATCATTCCGTTGTACCAATCAGAGGAGGAACAAGTGTTTAGCCGCCTAGTGTGCACAAACAGACCAGACGGGCCGAGTCCCCAGAATGTGGGAACACTGTCAACCTCCAACCCCGTGGTCGGTCCCTCCTCGTCACATACTCCATCTCCTAAAGTACCTGATAAAACGCTCCCACCAACGGAGAAGCGTCGGCTGCTAGATCAGAAATACGATATCCTTAAGCAGCTGGCGTCAGTAGCTGCCAAAATATCAATCCTTGATGCCCTAAGTTTGTCAGCTGATCTCAAGTAAGCGCATATTAAAGCATTGCTGAGCCCCATGGAGTTTCTAGCTAAGGTAGCTACCGCCGAGATCTACCAGACAAATACTAGCCTGGCTGAATCCAATGTAGTGATCTCCTTCACCGATCCGAATGAAGATTCCATCTTGTAAGGACACATTAAACCACTATATGTGTCTGGGACACTAAATGATGTTGGGATCTGGAAATACTTTATTGAAAACGGCTCTAGAGTAGACCTCCTTCCCCTACGGACACTTCGTAAGTTGGGATATGGAGAAGGAGATATAATACCCTTAGCCCCAGTTCTGTTGGTTTACAACAAGAGTGAATAGAAGCCAATGGGACAAACCAAGCTAAAAACCAATTTTGGTGACCTTGTGGCCTACTCGGAATTTCGGGTGGTCTGGAAGAACACAGCATTCAATGCCCTACTTGGATGGTCATGGATCTATAAGCACATGGCCATTATCTCATCCTACCACCAGTGTATCAAGTATTCCATCAATGGAAAAAGTGGGACATTTCAGGCTGACAAAGCCCCTTTCGAGTTCTCCGAGTCACACTATATTGAAGCCAGTTTTTATGAGCAAAAGAAAAATAAGCCTTCGCTCGATGGTATTGACTGGATCCTAGCTCCAAATGGTCTTGAAATTGTTCTGGATAACCCCCTAAAGCAGCTCAGTGGAGACTACATACTACCCATCAACCATGTTGAGAGAAGGGATTCAATCTCGGACACACAATCAACAATCCTCATGACTTCAGCCATAACGGCCGAGCATGAAAATGTGGAAACGAACGCTAAACCTCAATTTGGGGAAGGATACATAAACGAGGACGCTCACAATGCCTTGCCTCAGGAGTCTGAAGATCCCGTGTGGAGAACTCCTCCCCCGTTAGATCAAGAAGATGAGAGTGTGGGGGGAGAAGAGGAGGAAGATCTCAGGGATGCACCTCCTTAATTTGAGGAAGGTATCTCCACCACTGTAGATGAGCTCAGGGAAATAAACCTGGGTACCAAGGAAGACTAGAGGACCACTTTCATTAGTACAGCCATGTCTCCTGAGGAGCACGAGGTGTATACCTATTTCCTAAGGCACAATCGAGATGTTTTTGCCTGGAATTGCATAGAAATGTCGGGACTATATCCCGAAGTGGTGACGCACAACATAGGTCTTCCAGAAGACCACCAAGGCTATAAACAAGCCTCCTGAAGTACGCACCCTGCACATGCTGCCAAAATAAAGGATGGAGTCAATAAGCTTATTAATGAAGGCTTTATTTGGGAGGTCCAATACCCCATCTGGCTGGCCAACATTGTCCCCATCAAGAAAAACAACGGGCAAATCCTCATCTACATCAATTTTTGGGATCTCGATCGGAATTTTCCGAAAGATGATTTCCCAGTCCCTATCACTGAGCTATTAATCGAGACAATGGCTGGGTATGAGGATCTCTCCTTCAGGGAAGGTTATTCTGGGTAAAATCAAATCCAGATGGCAGGAGAAGACAGAGACGCCATTACCTTCAGATACCCTAAAGGAATATTATGTTACAAGGTCATGCCCTTTGGGAGAAATAACAGTGGTACCACATATTAATGTGCCATGCATCGTATCTTTAATCCATTCCTGGGGAGATACGTTGAATTATACATTGATGACTTGGTGGTCAAATCAAGACAGCGCTCAGATCACCTGTCAGAACTTGATATCGTCTTCAATATACTCTGACAACATATCCTGAAGATGAATCCCATGAAATGCACCTTCAGGGTTACCTCCGAGAAATACCTTGGATTCATCGTATGCCATCATGGCATCAAAGTCGACCTTGAAAAGGCAAAGGCTGTCCTTTTCCTGCCACCTTCCCGCAATCTCACTGAGTTGAGAGGATTCCAAGGACACCTGGCCTACATTAGGTGGTACATAGCCAACCTGGTGGGTAATTGTTTTCCCTTCACAAGGTTAATGAAAAAAGGGGTTACATACCAATGGACAGATGATTTCCAAGAGGCATTCGAAATCCTAAAAAAGTACCTCTTAATCCCACCGGTTCTCAGTCCCCCGGTTGAAGGAAGACATTTTATCCTATACGTGATGGACCTAGAGTGGTCACTAGGAGGCTTCCACCGACAAAAAAATGATTCCGGCAGTGAAAACAGTCTCTATTAGCTCAGTCGAACCATGATCGATGGTAAAACTCGATACTCAAACATCGAGAAGAGTTCTTTGGCCTTTATCTTCACAGTTCAAAAATTATGACATTATCTACAGCATCATGAAGTCCATTTGGTCTCACATAGTAACCCGCTCAAGTACATCCTCAGCCGCCCAATGCTGACCTGGCGCCTATCCCAATGGGTAGTCATCTTGAAAAAGTTTTACATCTGGTTTGTGCCTTAGAAATCCATCAAAGGCCAGGTGTTGACAAATTTTCTATCAGATCACCCCTCAATAAGGACCACTGCACTGGATGTCGAGTTACTTGATGAAGACATATTCTCAGTTAAAGAGGAGTTCTCGACATGGGAAATTTACTTCGACGACGCATCCTGAAGCCCGATAGGGAAAAGAATGGACGATACCAAATTTAACAAGGTGGGTTTGGGGATAATACTCATTCCCCTAGAAAAGGAAATCTTGCCATATTACTTCCTCCTGTCATAAGGATGTACGAACAATGAGGCAAAGTATCAAGCCCCCATTGCAGGCCTGGAGCTCACACTATAGGCACAAGTACAACACCTTATGGTAAAAGGTGACTCGAAAATTTTCATCAAGCAAGTCAATGGTGACTATGCTATCAAAATTATGGAGTTGAATCCCCTATTTGACCATGTCTGTGGGTTAATGGATGAATTATCTACGGAACCAACATTAACATATATTCCTCGGTCTCAGAATGTTGAGGCTGATGCATTAGCTAATGCGGCCACATCCCTAGATGACCCAAACCGGGGTGAAATAATTATAAATATTTCTCATCATCGAATGGTCTTTCCTTTTTTTCAAACTAAGATAGAAGAAATCAACGAAGTTAGTCATGTCCCTAAGCCATATGCTCCCGCCACTGGCCGGATGACCCCCATTGCAAACTACATTCGAAGGGGAGAACATCCATCAGACAGGGCTAAATGAGAGAAAATACGAAGAAGGGTAATCAACTTTGTCTTATATGACGGCACGAGTCAGCAAGATTTCCTCTACAAACGAGGCCTCGACGAAGTCCTCCTCATATGCATTGATGGAGAGGAAATTTCTACCGTCACAACTGATGTTCATGTTGGAGTATTTGAATCACACCAATCAGGGTCTATGCATTCCCATTAGGTTCGAAGGATTGGGTACTATTAGCCCATCGTGGCACGAGATTGCGAGAACGTTACCGCAAAATTCCACTCATGCCAAATTCATGCCAACTTCATACACCAACCCCCGGAGTTACTTCATTAGGCCAAGTACACCTGGCCATTTTCCCTCTGGGGAATGGACATCATGGGACTATATCCTCCCTCAACGCCCAAAAAATTTAATTATATCCTCACAGCAACCGACTTATTTTCTAAATGGGCAGAAGCTGTACCCCTCAAGGAATTCGGGGCATGAAACATTGTGAGCTTTGTGAAGGCCAATATCATCACCAGATTTTGAGTCCCTCATAACATACTAATGGAAAATGGCAACAAATTCTTGCTCTGCGGAATTGGAGAAACCATAACAATAATATGGTATCAAGGCTATCCACTCATCCTGCTACCATGCAGCAACCAATAGATAGAGGCTTTCAACAAGACCATGTCCAAAATTCTCCAGAAAATAGTGGACAAAGACAAGAAATCGTGGCTGGATAAACTTCTTCATGCATTATGGGATTATTGAACAACAATCTGCACTGTTACTCAGGCTACTCCGTACTCATTAATATACAGAATAGAAGTGGTCCTGCCCATTGAGCTCAAGTTTCCCTCGCTCCGTGTTGGCATTTGTGATCAGTTATCCAATTATGAGATATCAGAAAAATGGCCAGGTGAATTATAACATCTAGATGAGAAGCAGTTGCACACATTTCACCATCTAGAGGTATATCAAAACTAGATTGCACGATCCTTCAATAAAAAGGTTCTTCTTCGGTCATTCTTGGAAGGATAATTGGTGTTAGTCCTCTGGACTACAATGATACACGGAAAGAAATATCCAATGTTGAAACCCAAGTGGGAGGGACCATATGTTATACACAAGGTCTACTCCAATGGATTTTATTCCCTGATCTCTATGGACGGGCAGTTCAATACCACTCCTACGAATGCGAAAATTCCGAAGAAGTATTTTGCGTAACCCAATGTAGTTTTCAACCAAGTTGCAGGACGTTAAAATTCCAAGAACCAATGGTCCAAACTCTATCACCCTCAACTAAGAGTACTTTTTCCTCACTACACGACATTAAAATTCACAGATTTTAGAAAACTATGTATGGCTTGATTCCTAGCCTTGCAGGATATGTAGTGATGCCAAGGTCCCCCCATCCTGACCCATCCACCCCCGAATAAAGATTTAAAAATATCCCATTTTCCCCCATGTATGGACCAAGCCAGCTCGGGGTGTATTATCTTCCAGAGAACTATGTACGTCTTGATTATTTCCCTCACAAGATACGTAGTGATTCCTGAATTCCACATCCTGGCCCAGTCATCCCCAAATAAAGTTAAAAATTTCCTCTCCCCTCATGTACTAACCAACACAGCACGGGGTGTACCAATTTCAGAGAACTGCATACGGCTTGATACCTACCCTTGCAGGATACATAGCGATGCCAAGGTCCCCCTTCATTTCCCATCCATCCCCGAATGATGATTTAAAAATACCCCCTTTTCCCCCGTGTATGGACCAAACCTGCATGGGGGGTATTATCTTCCCGAGAACTAGGTATGGCTTGATTCTTGCCCCCGAAGAATACGTAGTGGCACCAGAATTCCAGATCCTGGCCCATCCATCTTCAAATAAAGCTAAAAATACCCCCCCCCCCCCCTACCCCTTGTACGGACCACACATAAACGGGATGTACATCAACACAAACAACATGTGGCTTGATTCCTGCCCTCACAAGATACGTAGTGACGCCAGGATCATAACTTCTAGCTCCACCGCTGATAAAAGAAGATACAGATATCTATACTCCTCATCCTAACCGCATTATCTTAAACTGCACAGAATCCCCTTTTCACATCGTTTCATCTTCATCCTCACCGCTGGACATTAAACTACACGGACATCGTCCTCACTACACGACGTTAAACTACACAGACTTCGTCATGAACCACCCAAGATATATGGCGAAATGAGATGGGAATAATCATTACATATTTGGATGAATCCTCTCCATACATCAGACTCCACGACTCGGATAATTGTTGATCCTCATAACCATTCATGGCCATTGGAAGAGGAAAATTATCGACCCGTGGACACCTTTGCATGACTAGGTATAACATGCCCTCAGCGACTCGTCATATTGATAGCCATTGGACCGTCTACCAAAGTCAAGATTTCCTTAGGCGATATGATTCCTATTTCTTCACACATACTGGCCTTAGAGCCCCCATATCATATATCTCAATCAAAATATTTATGGAAGAGTGGTTTACAAGATCATTCCCCTCTCACATCCAAACGTTGCCAAGGTGTCTGTACCTGGTTAGCCTATATATCTGCCCGTGATTTATATGACGATCTGCATTTACAAACATCATGCACAGGCTAGGCTACTTTGACTTGACAGGCAATTGTGGTAAAGACTTTTCTTGTATGCTTGGACACCATTATCCCTATATGCCAAACTCTGTACTATGAGCAATCACAGATTTTCATAATCATCCATGGCCATAGGAAGTGTAAATTTATCGACCTGTGGACACCTTTGCATGACTATGCATACCATGCCCTCAGTGGCTCTCCATATTGATAGCCCCTGGTCCGTCTACCAAAGGCACAATTTCCTCGAGCAGTTCTCTTGCTAGCCCCGTACGCTTACTGGCCTCAGAGCCCCCGTACCATACCTCCTGATATGGGAAACCCCAGAGTTATAGTTTACACCCTCATTCCCTCACACCAATTCAAAGTATACCAGAGACTCCAAATTCATTTGCCTTCCGGGTAATTGTAGAAATAGAAATACAATGGTCCAAACTCTAAGACCGTTAAACTAAGAGTACTTCTTCCTTACTGCCTGAAATTAAACTACATGGAGTAAAGGTATACCCCACGAGAAAGATAAATAATAATGGTAAACTCTTCATGTTTTAACATCAAACAGGGACAAACATCCCCGACATGCCCAGAAATTTCCTTACCAAATGACCGACTTCATGGCTCGGACAATTGTGGATCCTCATAATCATTCATGGCCATCGAAAGTGGAAAGTTATCGACTCGTGGACATATTTTCATGACTATAAATACCATTCCCTCGGCAGATCTGCATATTGATATCCCTTGTCACGTCTACCAAAGGAATTATTTCCTCAAGCGATACTCTTCCTAGCCCCGTAAGCTTACCGGCCTCAGAGCCCGCATATCATCTCTCCTGATCCATGAATCCCCAGAACCACGGTTTACACCATCAACCCTTTTCCACATCTTGGACATGTAGATATGTTTCAGCCCAGTTATATTCTGATCAATAATGGCCTTTGTAACAACATCCTTACCGCATGACGATTAAAACTGCATGGAGCTTGTCTTTTACTCTCGGCGTGAAGCTGCAAAGAACAAGCATTAAACATCCAGGGAAATTCCTCCAATTACAATAATTTTAATCATTTTAAAAATGCCCCATATCCTCACTACACGACATTAAACTACCCAGTATCTTTAATAATTCTCCCCATATTTAGCGGATGACGTTAAACTGCATGGAATCTGTCCTTACCGCATGACGTTAAACTGCAGGGAATCTAAAATGCCTGCATCCTTACCTCATGATGTTAAACTGCATGGTTGAACCTGTCATGGGTTCAGTCATGAATGGAGGCTTTCCTCTGTCCCTCAGTTCATGGGCTAGACCTGCACAAACCAGTGTCTCACACCAGCGTTAGAAGGGATGACTTCCCCCATTGATGGGTAGTTTAGCCTAGATGTTTCTACTGTAACCAGGCACCCTCTCCTCATAAATCACACTCTGTACCCAGTAGGAGCCAAACCCTTGTAACCCACCCCTGGTGGTTCTGAATCTCAACTTCCCTGAAGTTTCTCGGCTATTGGGAGAATAAAATCATTGACCTAAGGACACCATTTCATGACTATGCATACCAAGCCCTTAGAGGCTCTATATATTGATATCCCCTATCCCATCTAACAAAGTCAATATTTCCTTAGACAATGATTCTCTCCATACGCCTCTTGCCTTTGAGCCCCATATCCATCCCGGGATTCGGAAACCTTCTGAGCTATAGTTTACCAACCTATTTCACAACCCTGATAGAATATGGTGGAATTTCTCTGATGAGATTACTGAGAATCAGGAGAAGCTGTTCCATTTTGAAGAATGTCCCAGCTGCATGACTTTAAACAACACCAATCTCCAACCATCCCTTAAGCTAACATAATTCATAGGAATGGGACCCTGCATCCACACTCTTAATGTATACAGATGTTCCCAAACCCTTTCATATGTCACACACCCTTTCCTAGAAACCCCTAGTGGTTTTCATAATTCTCCAAGACACCCTTGGTGGTTTCCTTAATCCATACATCCATAAAGTCCTCAAGCCATTAGAAATGGACACTCATTGACTTAGGGACACCATTGGATGACTATGTATACCATGCCCTCAGTAGATTTGTATATTGATCACCCTGGGCCCATCTAACAAATGAAATTCTTCATTAGGTGATGCTTTTCCTACCTCTACACACCGATACGGCTCCAATTCCTTAAGACATGCCCTGCATGTCTTTCAAATCTAAAAATGTTCTCCCCACGTGCATCTGAAAGGTATTGAGACAACATTTAATCAACCAAACCTCGTCGGGGCCCTCACCCCACCACATCTGGTCAAAGTTGCTCAACCTAAAACATCAAAAATGATAGTCTTGATAGCATGACTTAAAACCACTCACAAAAAGATTCGCAAATCCTGTTTGGCCAAAAACTAGAAACGGGTGACCTAAGCAGAAGTCGAGGCATTCCCGTAGGGTCCACAACAAATGGGACCACAAAAAATTATGGTATTAATAGAAAATACAAATATTTTGTGGGGTTTTTCTATAAAACCCTAGAAATAGTCAAACTATGCTCGCTAGATCCCAGGGTCCATGAAAAAATTAGAGCTCATTTCTATTTTATCATTTTCCTGAATTATCATTAATTCTAATTCGGTGAGTTGTTATTTATACGATAGTTGTTTCGGTAACAATAAATTTTACAGTAAAGGGAGATTGACAGTATGTTGTATTTCATTTGGACAAAAAAAGATGACGTCCAACAGCCAGAGTCTCTCCTTTGACGCGACGAAAGAGGTAAAACAGAATGTAGAGAAGTAGCTCCTGCGATCACAAAGGAGTCTGGCTCACTCTCTTCATCAGATCGGAAACCGTGTGGTGAATGTTATTGCAGGTTTTCTCCAGCATGACCTTCTCCATGTCCTCAACTTTAGCCACCGAACGAGTACGACTCATCTTCATTTGGAGATCGTTGATCCCTTTCCTGGTAGCCTCAAGGTTACCAGTCAGAGTTGACAACTGATCCCTCAGCATCGCTTCCCAAGCTTCGCATTCATGAAGCTCAGTAGATAGGGTGGTCACCTGATCTTGAGAGCTCACCTGTAGTGCTATCAGCTGATTGAGCTTCATCATAGCTTCCTGAAAGGCTCGGTTCCCTCTATGGGAGGTGGCGAGGTGAGGCGGTTTGTGTTCACTAGTGGTAGCTTCTCCATGATCAATGGCAACTTGGAAAGAGAGAAAATGAAGTTGTCGATTGTCGAACCCACCTAACCCCATGCCTAGGAAGAGTTCCCGAAGGGCTTCAGTTTTAGTTGCCATCTTAATCAGAGGAGTTTCGGAAACAATCTCACAAATATGAGGCCAGGCCCACCGTCACACTTCTTGGTGGTCCACCATGATACCAGGATCCTTGGTATCCTCGCTAGATAGCATGGAAATGAAGTCTGGAATCACAGCAAGTGAAGACATGTGTGCACTAGAAGATGGTTCCAGGACTGGAGGGTCAGAAACCTATATCCCTGGTTCGACCTAGGGAGTTGAGCTGGTAAGTCCAGTATTGACTGGTGGAGCTTCGGAAATTACATCATGGGGACCCAAAATCACTGGGTCATCCTCATTTATATCCAAAAGGATTGGACTTGTCTGATCTTCTGCCACAGAGGGGATGAAAGAGGAATATCCCTTGAGCCGCTTCACCATGCGAGACATTAGTCGTTCCTCCCTCAAAGCTGAAGAGGAAGATGCGATAGGCAAAAAAGCCACAACAACTCCTGATTTTGGAAATTTCTAGATGGCCTTTCCCAAGATCCCATATAGATGGTGATTTATCCACATTCTCGCATACTCTAAGGATAGGCTGGAAGCCCCTCCAATGTCAGGCAAGGAAATCATTGTGCCAGATCTCTCCCTCATCAACATCAACCATCGTTGATGAATATTGGTCGTATGCAGTCCTCAGGCCCAAGGATGGGGAAGGGAAACCTGGAGTTGGATGCATCCAAACTAGCGAGAGAAACGATATGGGGCATATAACTCACCAAGAGAATTCCCATCAATCCTTCTGATAAAAAACCAATCCTGTAGTGAAATCATGTAAGAACGATCTTCTATGATCCCCCTACAGTCGTCAACAATGAATACTGAAGAAGTGGGGTAGGGAGTGAAAGCGGACTGGGAAAAGTCACTCAGAAGATTGACGACTTCATCGAAGCTGAGGGACTTCAAACAAACTCCAGCTATATGAAACAGGGTAGGCTGAATGGTAGGAAGTGGTATAATTGTGTTATGTTGATACTCATAATATTGGAAATGATTCTCTACCCAGCCTTATAAGAATTTAAATGGCCCACTCATAAGATAGGGCGACCCGCCCTCCTGCATGTGGCTTAGTAATTCGTAAATACGAGCCAAAGTGGGCACAACCAGATACACCGGGAGGCCTCCCGCCAGCTTATATTCCATGATCAAGGTGTAAGCTCTGACACTTGCGTTGATATCCCAAGATGGTAATGTCCACCCACTAAAAAACATGGTGAAAATTCCTTCCAGACTGAGCATAGGTGGCACAATGGGGAGAACCTCATAACCACATGAAAAATAGTCGCCTGCCTCTAGAACCACCTAGTAGGAATCTGGGATAGTTTGTGATGGTTGAAAAGGATGAGTCCTAAGGCACGTGATATTTTGCACAGGAGCAGTGGTATTCAGAAATACCCTGATCCAAGTGCTATAGGGAATAAGAGAGCGGGCACACAAGGGCTGACCCAGTGACTGCTCCGCCATAACCAATATCTTCCTCACCAATGAAGGCACCCATTCTGTATCATCCTATGCTCCATGGGTGGGCAAAAACTCTTCATACATTTCACCAATGATAAGAAGCCCTCCCAGTTGTTAGATGTCCCATAAGTTAATAACGACTTCATCATGGGAAAGGTGGTAAGTGTTAGTGCTCAAACACCAAGGACAAAGCAAGTCAGGAAGGATCCAAGATGGTGGGTAAACAATATTCTGGGAAGCCCACACTATAGAGTACATATTGACCGCATCTAGTGACTCAGAAAATTCCCAGAAATGATAATGGACCCAGAATTCCCACGCCCAATCATTTATGAAAAGACCACCATACCAAAGATCCCACCTGGGAATCCATCCCATGTCAGGATCTACTGAATCAAGGTTGATCAAGGAGGGGTAACTCTTGATGATGACCTCTAGGGAGAAGCCTTGAGTGTACTGATCACTATGAGTCCAAACAGAGCCTCTCAAAATAAAAGTGTCTCTTGGATCAAAATCCAAGATCATCTCTCCCAACTGGGAGAGTATCACTTGAGTGCACTTCAGCGATGATTCCAAACAAGGGGACGGAAGACCTGAGAAGACAGGGGGGATAGGTACGTTGTCTTGATGGCCGAAACCATAAAGTAGAAGATGAGTGGATAATGGATAGCCCAGAATTTTGGGGGAGAGTAAGTCCTTCAAAACACCAACGTTAGGAATTATTGGTTAGCTAGGGTACTCTTTGATGATCTCAGCTCTATGGATCGTAGCTAGACATATCCGTGGACCAATTGGAAGTGGCTCAGTAGCAGGCCTGGGTGCAGGTCGAGGAGAAACCATATTTTCTCCCTGCATCATGGAAACCATACAAATGGATAGTTCAAAATAATAAAATTTGGTCAAGGAAAAGAATCATGTAAAGGAGCCTTCATGACGAGGTCTGCGAGCAGACCTAAAAAGGTGGTTCACGATGGATGCATCCCGCAAACCAACCCTACGCAGAAGAAGACCGCGGTATTCTGGCCCGCGGAGCATTGGCCAGAAAACCACGAACTAGGATGCACTATAGAATCTCAATCCTGGATTTAAATGTTTGGGTTCAGAAGACGTAAGAAATTTTCGAAGTCAGGAAGATTTCAATTTGCGGACCATCAAAACTATATAGCGAGTTCCTACGCGACCCGTGGTAACATACTTTTTAATTGTTTAAAAGAGTTAGTTTATGGATGAGAGATTGGTCTGCTTTTGAAGGTAGGTGCGGACGATGAATGCTTCCTGGAAATGGAACCTGGTTCGCGGATGAGGAGTTTAACGATGGAGCAAGCACGCAGAGACGAAAAGCAGGATCACCGTGTTCGCGAGGAATACAGTAAAAGACAAAGGGTAGGGGCCTCCGTATTTATAGGCGTGGAACCCTACCGGGTCCACTCCTCTACCACAAACTATCCACATTTTGGGACCACTTTACATTGGAATATTCTCCTCTTCGTTCCGACCGGACCCCATTCTGATGGGGCGCGTTCGTAGGGTCCTGAAAAATCCTGAAAGGAGATTGAGAATCATCTTAATTCAAGAGAAGGATTCTTCCCAAATTCCCTCATGTAATTGGGCAAAAATGTTGAGAATACCTGCGAAATTGGAAAAGGATGGACTGGTCCGCGTACTGGTCCAATATTGGTGGTACACGACCGGGTAAGCATGTTTCCCCCTCTGCGGATAGCTGTAATTCGCAGAACAGAGGCGGGAAACCTCCGTGGGCGCGAAGCAGGATGGGTGCCAAGCCGGTCCACCATCACGAACCGCCCCAGCCGTGAACCGTGTAAACCGGCTCAAACTGCATATGCTGTTATTCGCGGAAAAGAGGTGAGAACCCTCCGCAGGTGCGAAGCAGGATGTGCGCCAAGCTAGTCCAGCATCATGAACCGCCCCAGCCGCGAACTGCGTCAACCGGATCAGACCGCATGTACTTTCATTCGCGAAACAGTGGTGGAGCCTTGCATGGCTATGAAGCACTCTGAAACTTGTTTGGTTCACGGGGAAGGTGAATTCAATGCCCCTTCAGTTTCAGATTGACCAAGTCATCCATAAACCGGGTTTCTAGTCATGGGCCTCCACAAAAGCTACTACATGACCACAGATACATCTCTTTTCCCCCTCTATAAAAAGAGATTGAGGGGGAGAAGAAAGGGATTGATCAGATTCGGGTGGAAGGATTTCAGAGGAAGGATATTACGATTTCTCAAATAGTGAAGTTTCAATTCATGACAGGTATGAAACTGGAAACGAATTAATAAGGAACCAAAAAACGGACATCAACTTGGTGAACCATGATCTTAAAATAACGGAAAAAAACAATGAGCCAGGGCCCCTCCGTGGATTTACTCCCCACAGACCATGGAGTCTATGACCCTTTTTCGATCCTTCGCTCCGCGTCGCACCCTCTTACATGGGAAAATCCCTGACCTACAAACCCCTGACTGGCGTTTCCCCCGGCCGCCGCTGCTCGTGCAGACTCCACCGCGTACCAACCTGATATGCAGCCTGAACCCAAAGCCATGTACCACCCTGGTACGCTGTATTAATATCAGTCCGCGTACCACCCTGGTGCGTGGACGGCCTCACCAGCCACATAGCACCCCCTACGTGCAGGGTTCCACTCCTCATACACCCATGTCGCACGCCAACAGTTTAGGTGTTCCCATTCCCCGAGTCAGATAAAATCCTTCCAATCCGGCATGATCCTTCGCAATCCCTTCAGTGGTCTATTCATTGTCCCCGAGACAAGGCCTCTAACGAAGCCACCAGATCTGTATGATGTAATTTCTAGGCGCATCAGCGTGCCGCTCTGAGTTCACATTCCCACGGTAGTCAAGGGAGAAGCGTTTGATCCAGCCCTTGAGCAGGTTCTTGAATCATTCATGGGTTTACATACCCACGGTAGTGCAGGGTCCGAGCCCAAGAGTCCCCTTTCTACCTCTCCACTTTCCTGGATTGGGGGACCCTGCTCGTGTTTCCATTTACTTGGCATCCCTCCTAGAGTAATCCCCACACCATCCTTGCCAGAATCAAATGGCCCTTCCCCTTTCATCACAGAAGGTTCATTGCTCCGTTCTATGACTTCTACCTTCCTTAAACATCAGGCAGAAGGAGAGTCCAGTTGTCCTGACCTTTTCCTCCGCTCGACGGTAGGGAGGATGTGTGAGGTTTGTCAAGTCTGTTGCATTCTCTTATTTCTAAAACTGAGAATGACTCAAGTGGGATTAGTGATTTTTGATGGTCACTGAGTCCACATATTGGTGCCCCTCAAAACACACTACGTGGGTTTTGATCCATATTTCCTAAACTGGGTACGTATTACACATCCCTGAGGTTCAATCCCAATTCAAGCCACTAACCACGTGTAAGTCCAAATCATGCCCCTCAAAAGGAACTACGTGGGTTTTGATCCCTACATCCTAAGCAGGGTACGTAGGACGCCTCCTTGAGGTTCAATCCTAATAACAGGAAACTCTCATGTGTAAGCCCTAATCTTCAAAGAACTATGTGGACTTTGATTCCTGACCTAACGAGATACGTAGGAAACCTCCCTGAGGTTCAAGACCGATATCTAATTATGATAAACATATGTCCCTATCAGATTGTGTCCCTATACTATAGTCGGATCATCTTCGGGCCTAGGAAATCACTTCTCTTGGGTCTTCCGGGCCGCTTCGGCGTAAGTCCCACACCAACTTTGACCGGCATCTCTCGCCCGGAAGTCCTTGCCACATGACGTTAAAATGTATGGTTGGGTCCTTGTCGCACAACCTTAAAAGGTGATGTTTCCCGTCAAGTGGAACCAAACTATGTGGATTCGGATTCCTCTCACGAGGATAAGTAAGAAGCATGTATCATGGGTTCGATCCAAACAATCAAGTCCCTATATTTTCTCCCAGGATGACAATAAACTCTAGAGTTCCTTGTTATAGTGCTTCAAACCAGTTCCGTCTGAGTGAGTCCAAAGTCCTCAAAGTCTTTAATCCAATGAGGGATGGTAAACCTCGAGCCTAAATGATTCAGAATCCCTGCGTTCATCTAGCAATTTCCAACTAGGAGTAATCTATGGATACTACGCTTAGGGAATAAACCAATGATTCGTGAACATATAAACACATCTTAAATCTATAAGAGAGTCCTAGAACATGCAATAATTCCGGCCAAAAGAGTGTGATGAGCCCGACTTCTCATCCTCTTGACCAATGTGAGTTATTAAGCATCGTTGGCTGAATCGTTCAGTGAACGCCTTCCTTTGGAAAGCAGGTCCCCGGATCGTTGGATAAGGAACAGTTGGGCGTTTCAAAATGAAGACTAATATACACGACCTAATCTATTGAGTGGAGCCCAGTCTTCCGTGAGGTCGACTCTTGGGAGCATCGGTCCCCTCTCCACAGAAACTGTTCAAAACAATACCAAATAAAATGTTGAACAAAATAATATCTAAAAAGAGATAATTTGAAACTTATTAATATTAAAGAGGAAAAATAATTAGTGTTAAAAATATTATAACACATTACATTTTCAAATCAATAACTATTGAAAATAGATTTAAAACTTATCATTGTAAAATTAATATTCTATTAATCTTATATATAAAAAATATCCTCCCTAAAAAATAAAAAACCACCCAAAATATATCAAACGTTCACAAAAAACGTAATTTTATATTTTATAATGACATAATAAAATTTCCCCCCTCCATGTTTATCAAAAAAATTGGTCTAACGAAATATAGGTTAACATAATGAGTTCAAATAATAGTGATATAAAAAAAAGATAATAATATTTCATTTAATATTATAATTCCTCTTTGTGGTAGAAAAAAATAAAATATTAAAAAATTTATAAGTTAAAATATATTTTTGATGTTTAAACCCATAAAATTTTCCTTAAATACTTCTAATACAAACTATTTTCAAATTATAAAAAAAATTAATCATGAATTGAATAAAATAAATGTTAACAATAAAATACATTTTTAATAAGCTTATATTTTTATTTAAAAGTAAACTATCCTCTAAGAATTTTTTTTGCAAAAAATTGGTTAATTACCATTACATAATGAGTAAATAATACATGGAGAAACAAAATAATTAAAATTATGAGTTAATTAAAGTTCTATAAAAATTAAAATTCATAAAATATTTTATTAATGAATTTCTAATAAAAATGGAAATTAAATTTGTAGTATTAAACTATGATCCATTGTTATATTTGATTAATCTTGTATGTATAATCCAGAGTATACTCTATGGTAGTTCAACAATTATGTTAAATAAAGGCCCACTTCTGATCAAAAGGTATATTATTAGGTTAAAAAATTCAAACATCCCTTATTGATGTTATAACCTCTAGGGTAATCTCCTATAGAACCATATCAACATGTTTCTCTATTGAAATTAATATAGTTTCTGTGAATACAAAACTCAATTTTCATTACCAAACATAGAATAACGATTGAAAAAAAAAAGATTTGAATTTCATATATAAGAACCAGAATGACATTGAAAATCAAATAATTAAAAAATATCAACAATATAATAATTTTTGAATAATAACCACAATATTATCATACCTAACATATCCTTTATGAAGTCATGGTGATCATAATGAATTGTTTTGGTAAATATACCAGGAAATAGAATTTTTTACTAACAACGACATATATGGAATAAATTTTTCAAAATTGATATATAAGGAACTGGTGTTTATGGTAAATGTTCACAATAAAAGAGTGATTAAATATCTTTATATAAATACTAATAAAATTATTATTATCAAACATGGAAGGAATATTATTTTAATTTATCTTAAAATCTTATAGAGTGTTTTGAACAAAATAATTTAAGCACAACAACCACATGTGGAAATTTATTATTTTCTGATTTATGAACAAATAATTTCCTTCTTTATTTTAATAATATAGATAATGGAATTCACATGAATGTAAAAAGTCCATATTTTTCATTTTTAATTTTAATAAATTCCATAAATATATGCATTAGAAACATGTTTGTGTTCAAAATATGTGTGTTTTTAAAATAATAAAAAAGTAATTTATAACAATTTAAATAACTAGAAATAATTTTTTTTAATTTAAAATTAATTCATTTTGATTATATTGAAAATGAGAAGGAAATATAGACAATAGGTATGATATCTACGTGGGCCATAGTTAGGTGTAGTAATATTCTAATCAAACTGTGATAATGCATTTTACCAACCAATTTTCTAAAATCATACAATAATAGATTATAACAATTCCATATTATTATAAATGTTTACATAGTATTATCAGTTCCAAATCAAATTAAATTTACATTATTATATTTTAATTAATATTTTTTAGAAAATAATTTTATTTTTAAAAAATTTAAAACTAAGATTAATTTAAAAAACACTCATAAAACTAATTTCAAATTTCTCCCACCTTAAAACCAAATTCATAATAATAATTACATTTGTTTCATTTATTAAAACAATAAATAATATAATCCCTATAAATTTTAACAATTAATAAATTAATTGAAATTCATTTTCAAAAAATATTCAAATCAAATTATCTCATATTATTTATATTTTCTGTAAGAAATTTAGTTAACAAATCATACCATTCCTTAAGTCACTATTTTAATCCACATAGATAATTAGTCATATAAAAATAAATATTGAAAATTTTAATTTTTAAAACCATGTGGCTTTTCAACAAGATAATTTTTCTAAATTAAACTATTCATAATATCACATTTAACATCCACTAGTAAATTTCAAAATAAATTTAGGTGGGAAAAGAAAAAAATTTCAAATTGATTCTATCTTTGATATAGAAGAATATGTATCAAAATAATGAGTGTTTTCTTCTATAATATATCTATTCTCTCTGAGTCAATAATTATCATTAAAAAATTTACATGTGTAACTTAATTTATTTATATTTTTTTATCGATAATGGGATGATCAAAGGTTATTAAAAAAAGAGTCAAAAAATTATTCCTTTATAATTATTTCAATTAATATTATATTTTAATTTCACAATATTAACTAATAATTGCACAATCAATATTTTGGATTTGTAGTTGTAAAGATAAACAACATTGTTATACCTCATGTAAATTAAACCATCTAGTTTTTTTACAGTCTTGAAAATCATAAATAATATTTTTAATGGATTATCATTATATTGGAACCATTTCATGTGTATAAGAATAGACGGTGGTTCTTAAAAAACAAAAATTTCAGTATACATTGGTGGATTATTTAAGGTCATGTTTTCTAGGTCAACCTCAACATGTTTAATTTGGGATGAGGCTTAAGAAAATTATCATCAAATATTATGTGAATCTATTAATCCTATGTCATGGACCATATATTAATGAGTATATATGGTTTATTTGAGTAATATTACATAAGTAAAGTACCATTATCATATTTTGATTAATAATTTATTATGTTTTCTTTTTTATTCAAAATATATAATTAATATCCAAACACAAAAAAAATTAACTCTTTAGTATTTTTTAAAATCAAAACTATTAGGGGGTACTCTTAGGGAAGGGTCATATAACAGCATAGTTAAGGGTATAAAAAGTGTTATTTATAAACTTATCCCATAACTATTGAAGTATTTTAAATGAAAATAATATATATTTATATATATATTAAAATATATACAACTATTAAATATAAATTTTTAATTATCTCATTCCATTGAGGAGCCCATATAAAAGAAAAGAATTATTAATACCCTGTAAAGTATAATATTCTACCAATATTTTTGATACCAACTGCTCTCTCATAATAACTGTAAATCTAAATGATCTTATTTCCTTTTAAATTTCCCAACCTACAAGGAATATTTAATAGAATCTCTATAATAATAATTTTAATGATGCAAACAAATTAACCCATAAATTGTATTTATAATCATTGATAAATAAAAAAATATTACATTTACATATTATACTAGCAACTTATATTGGTTAAAAATAGATTAGATGAATAATCTCAATGGAATTATACGTGGATACATAATTTAAGGAATTAATGTAGTTTTTGATCTAATAACCGAGTTGGAAATAATCACAAATACTCATAATTTTGTAATTGAAATTAGATAATTCTAGTTCAAGATAATTTATATTGAGTACAACATTAAATTTATTTATTTCTATGTAAAAAATAGAAATGTATTTAATAATGGTTTTAATGGATATCAAAGAGAATTTTTTCAATTTTCAAAAAATTCCATGAATTGTTTTAAATTTTTTGTTCATGAAAAATTACAAAGTCACCATTTAAAATTGAATTTTTGATTCTTAATCATAATTTTGGTTCCTAGGTTTAATTGTCAAAAATATTAATGTGGTATTCCATGTTAAACATGTAATTCCAAGAACTTACTTTTTTTAGAAACTATTTTTTAAGGATTTCATTTTAAATATTCTAGCCCCAGTTTGGTCATGAGATAAATTGAGAAACATTTATTTATCATTTAATTTATTTTATAAAATGTGTATAAACATATAAATAGATTTCATACTATTAATTTCATATAAATTATTTATTTTATGAATTATTCATGATTTATCATTATTAAACATGATTTCAAAATTTTTTGCGGCACGATCATTGATATATTGGAATTCATAAAAATTTTATTTATGTTAAAAAATCCATTTTTTGGTAAAAGAAATTATCAACTTGTTGAAAAAGGTTGAAACATTTTTTATATTAAGTCTCATTTTTATATGAGTATTTAACTCTTCATACATTAAAATAACTCACTTATTACGTAACCCACTCATCAAACTATGGTAGTGCCTCTATATATTTGTCAAGGTATTAGATGTTTTAAAAATATTAATAACTCACCCTTCTTAGATCATAAACTTATTCATTTATCTCCATGGGTCTCCTATAATAACATGGATTCCTTCTAACAAAATAATATACTATTACCCACTAGGGTAACCAGTTAGACTTTGGTTAATTCCCATAGGCTAACACATATTCTTTCAGTGTGTTCTTTACTTACTCACAAATTCCATAGGAATCATTTTAGGATGTAACCAATCCTGAATCTACTCCAGGCTAATCATGCATAACTGTTGACTTTTAATCAAGTAGGATCCCAAAAATAAGGGTGATCCTAGTTGACATGGAGTGAATTTTTTTATGCCTCATGTGAGTTCTACAATGACTAAGATACCATTGAAAAATACATATATCCCAATTTTATAATAAAATATATTATTCATTTAAATTTTAATGATATTTTGAAAAACTAACACAAACATATTTAATTCATGAAGAAAATATATTAATTTTTTCTTATTCAAATAAACACCAAAAAAATTTATTCTTCGTATATAACTTAACACCATAATAATATAAATGATTACTACTTAAAAAATAAGGTTCAAAACCTTTAATCTATAAAACTAATTTAATAGTAGATAAATTTCCTAACCAAATTGTATCTATTCTTATGTTAATACTCTTTGATTTATCACTAAAAGTTACCAGGACTATATCGATCATTTCAAGATGATTAAATGTAGAGTAATCACTAAAAATGTTTCTTGAGAACCAGATATCCAAGAACCATATACCAAAATATATTTTTTTTGTGACACATTTCTTAAGAAAAAACAATCGAATGATTTTTATGAAAATATTTTGTCCCACTAATTTGGACCTGTAGTGGTTTTGGAATACTTACCTTTTAGTATATTACATTCTACAATATTTCCAAAACAATATATTAAATGTAAAATTAATTGAATTAGGTACTCCATTATAATCATTTTTATGATCAAATAATTAAATTATATAATCGTTTTTTCTATAAATAAAGAAAAATTAATTATGTGAAAATTATTTTAGAAATGTTTTATTATTTATTATGTTTCTTATAGATTTTTTAATCTAAAACTAAAATTTCTTTTTTCTATCAATGGAAAATAAGAATTATACATAAACCATTCTCGACTACGTTGAATATTTTATTATATTTTTAATGATAAATAACTACTCTTATAAATCTTTTGACAATTTTTTTCACTTTTAATTTCAAATATAGATATTCATTTTCATTTGAAAATAGATTCAATTAAAAACCCATTATTATATATAGTTTATCACATTAAAAATATATTTTCATTATAAAAACAACAATCTCTTTTCCTATGACATGTTTATAAATAAAATAGTTTAGGGGATTTGAAGAAAAATAATAGGGGAAGAATTAGCAGTGTCACTGCCATACATATGAATACGAGGAATTTTTTCTATTGTCGATTAATTCGAAAGTGGAGGGGGAATAATCACATACAATGTATATATATATATATATAAATTTATGGATCTATTTATTTTTTTTATTTTCCATTTTGGGAAATGTGAAATATTGATTGACATGTTACTTTTTATTATAATGATATCCAGTTAATTCAATTTCATTCAACAGATTTCTGATTTTAGCAGTGTAAATTGATATATTATTTTTTGTGATTTTTTTACATTATTAATTTGATGTGGAATATTAACATAAAAAAATGGAGTCACCATAAAAGTTTTTTAAAAAAATTTCCTTGTTTTCCTTAATTCTATTTTTTATTTTTCACAATTTCTCTTCATGAAGATCTCATAGGTCATGATTTACCAAATGAGTTATTCACCCTCTATATTCTTGATATATTTTACATCTTTAATTATCATTACCTAGTGATCCTATGTACATGTAAAATCCTATTGTATCATCTTATAAAGTGCTTATATAGAAAAAAAATTACCAAAAATATCATCCTTTGTGTATATGATGATAAAATATGTAAACATTAAAATAATAGATTAATGAGGATGAATTCTAAAAAAATTCAAATCATGTTCATATGCATTAGG